>CM055956.1:43400862-44085216 GCA_029490685.1 Schizonepeta tenuifolia | reverse complement strand
ACATTTTCCAAAAAAAATTCTGCATTCACATAGATTTTAAGATTCTTGGTTTTGATCATTTTTAATCCATAATTATCATATCTAACATATCTAATTTCATCATTCTAAGATCAAAACATCTAAATCAAAACCTTAAAAATTCGAACAAGAAGGAAAAAGGAAAGAAAAGGAAAACTAATTGGATAGGATTGTGGAGAAGATCATTACCTAGAGAATTAACAAAGGATGTATAGAGTTTTGTTGGATGAATTGAGGACTTGTGTGATTTCTTCAAGCTTTGAGAGGTATTCAATGGTGGATGGATGATGAAGAAGATGAAGTTGAGGGTGTGTGTGTGTGCTGCCGAGAGAGAGTGTGAGAGAGAGATGAAAGAATTTGCTTTGTTCAAGAGTTGGTATGATGATAATGTTGAATGGTGTAAAGTGTAGTTTAGGTGTCATTAGCTTATTTAAGGTCAACATGCAAGTTAACACCTAGGTATGGTGAGGTGGCGGCTGCATGGAGGAGATTGAGAGGGTTACGGGTTTTTCCGGTGCGATCCGACGTTACGGGAAAACGAACGACGAAAAACGTTGTTCGGTACAAAAATCGTCGCGATTCGATTTGACTTAAAAATTCTAACGTATGAACTTAATTGGAAAATAAATTTACAAAATTTATTTTGACAAAAACTCGGGACGATATAGTCCGAGTTTCATCCGGAAAAACATAATAACAAACTTTTTCGCCGTGTTCGTATCACAATTTTGTAAACGTAAAAATTAGACGGTTTTCCGTTCTTAATTTACGAACTAAAAACTTTTCGTACACGTTAACCTTAAATACAGTAGCCGTCTATCAGACTTTTGTAATTTATTTTTAATAACGGATTCGATCGTTACTCTTAGAATTCATAAATTATAAACATAGGCGTGCAAAGCCATTTATTTAATTAACTTTAAATATTTTTAGAACGTAAGGAATTTACGGGGCATTGCAATTTAAGACCAGACACGGACAGTAAATGGCCGGGATCATTCGATAGATCCGAGACGGGATAAAAGAATTTAGAAAAGACGAAAGTCTTAAGTGTATGCGACAATTCGAACAAAAATCGAGAAGGAATATAAAACTTCTTAAGATTCTCCGTTAATGAGAAATATTAGATTCGTGTCAAGTAAAACTTCGACGCAGAATTATATAATTAGCAATAACTTGGAAAAGATAGTTTCCAATACGAATAGTTATGACTTTATCGCCAAGTTTATGGAATGCTTATTTTAAGTGTATCTCATTTCGAGAAAGTATATATATATTCGTTTTTATACACGAAGTTCTATCAGCAAGACGTCGTTCTTGAAACCGACTTAAGTTATTAGGAAAGATCGAAAACGATCTTGGATCGAAAAGCGCAAAAGTTAAGGAACAAGTCGAGACGATTAGTAATAACGCTATAAGATCATCACATGTAAGAGGAAGCCATGTGAGAATTCGGAAAAGAGTGGAGTAAGAAGTACTCCAAGCTTTTTAAAGGGGATAAGCTTTCGGGACGAAATTTTTCGCAAGGTGGGTAGGATGTAATGCCCCAGAAATTTCGTACTGTTTTAAAAATTTGAAGTTAATAATAAAAATGGCTTTGCACGCCTAAGTTCATGAAATTAAATTCTAAAACTAACGGTGAAATCCGTTTCCGAAAATAAATTACGGATGTCAGCTTAACGACTACTATATTTAGGGTTATCGCGTACAATAACTTTTTAATTCTAGAACTCAGAACGGAAAACCATCTGATTTTTACATTCACTAAATTGCGATACGAACTCGCCCGAGAAAGTTTGTTTTTATGATTTTTCGGACGAAACTCGGACTGTGACGTCCCGAGGTTTTGTCGGAAATTATATTTTTAATATTACTTTCCGAGTAAGTAAAATAAGTCGGAATTTATGGTCGAGTCGGAATTTGAAGATAATGTGCCGAGATACGTTTTTAGTTTATCGATTTCCGAAACGTCGTATCGCGCGGGAAAAAGCTCGTATTTCTCCTAATTTTCTAGAGATGGCCGACATTGCTACTCTCTAATACAACATTATATTTCAATTTTATATAGTATTAACTTTACACCTAATGTCCTATTATTCTTCTACTACCTTTACACCTATGACCTTATTACATATGATATCATTAAAACTAGTTAGATACTATTCCATTAATTAACTAAATTCCTTCTCCCTTACCACTCCATCACCGCCATCACCAAAATCATCTTCTCTCTTCATTCCTTCCTTCCACCATTGTTGAATCCTCAAGCTTTGGACAAGGAGATTTTATCATAAGTCACTAATCATCCATCAATTTTCAATCTTCCTTCATTAACTATCAAGGTAATGATCTCTTCTCTTGATCTATCCTTGTAGAAATTCCATTCTTTCCATTTTTTCTTGAGAACCGATTTTCATGTTGATGGTTGAGTAATTGATTTAAGTTTAATTTATGAAATTAGATGTTTTAATGATGAATCCTATGGTTTAATTGGTGAGAAAATTAAGAACCCTAAATCTTACTTTGGACCGAAAATTTGAGTATATAGATAGGATGGATTAATTCTTCAATTGATAGTATAATTGAGCTTAGGAGATGCTTAATTGATGATAGAAACAAAAAGAAATGAAAAGCCCTAAGATTTAAGTGATGACCGAATTCTAGGCTAGGGTTTGAGTTGGTGGATTTCAAATTAATGATGTAGTAGGACTTGTAATTGATTAATAAGTGTTGTAGTAGATTAATTGTTGGATTAATGAATGAAATTAAAGAAGAAAAACCATTTCCCCTTAATTTGTGATAAAATCGAAAATGAGGAAGGATTTGGGGAATTTTGTGTAGTTGATTTAATTGATAAAATGATGATGGATTAAGGTACTAGTTGATAATAGTTGATGATAGGAATTAATTGGATTAATTCTAAAATTATAATGGAATTTATAAGAGACAAAAATCCTAATTAAGTTGAGATTAGTTGATGATATAAGGTAATGATATACGTAATAATGATCTATGTAAGATGATAATCAATGTTGTAGAAAAGGAACGAATTCCGATAACTTTGGAAATGTCGTAAGAGACGATCAAGTGAACGTAATTAATAATGGAAAAGTCGATTAAGGATTCTAACTAGATAATAATGCTTATTATGGATTAAGGAACAACTTTGTAGTTGACGACAAGTTCGTCCGAGATGTTATATGATGAGTTTGTAGTTGATCGAGAAATAGAAACGAGAAAGGATTAACTTGATTTTGGTATAGTACTTGTTTAGTTTTTAGGACGATGTTTGGAACGTCGTGTTTATAGTCGAGAAATGAAAAGGAGTTCTTCACGTACGGAAGTGCGTGTTGACTGCCTTAAGTGATAAATTCGTGAGAATGTAGGTTCGATAACATAGAACGAACCTAGGAAGTCATACGTCGATTCTATCGAGCCGTTAGGGTTAGCCGCGGCAGTTTTTTGCGACCCTTTCCGGAAACTGTAATATCTCTTAGCTCGTTTATCGGATTTGAGATCCGTAAATTGGAGAGTAAACTAGACTTCCAAGGCTTTCTAATGAAACACAACACTTCCCATTTTTCTAAATTCTATGTTCTGGCAGCCCCCAGAACTACTGTAATGCGCAGTGAATTTTCAGAACTTGATTTTCCTAAGTTGTTTTCTTCGCAACTTAGTTTCTTTCGATCATTTAAGTCGTAATGAGTTACGACAATCTTTTCTACTGACCTAAGAGTCGAGTAAGGAACCTTTTGAGTTCTAACGAGATTTGTTCGAATCTCGTTCCCCGTTTAATCAAAAAGATCTATTAGCGTGCAAATGCCCAAAGAATTAAAAGACGAAAACTAAAACCTAATTCCCAATCGCCATTCTCGATTATCTTTTACGACCTAATTTAAAGTATTATTATTTTACGATGAAGGAGGAAGTCAGCAGTAAGGAAAGGACGGAAGACTAGAAGACGAAGTACGAGTATAAGTTTTGTAAAGTATAAAGTGGGCTTTGACTAAACGTGTTTTCAAAGTGATAATCATGGCATAAACTGTTTAAATATTTTATGTGAGTTCTCTTGTACCTATCTGAGTTAACATTCGTGTTTTCCAGATTTATGAGTTAACCGCTAGGATGTTAACTATCGATCGCTTTGTGTTAGCTATATGCTTTCCAAAGTATGTGCACTTTGTAACCTGTGGTGTATGTGGTATCCTGTTGAGGGGTAACCAGCCACGGTGAATGAGGAATTGGTCAAGATTTGAACGTAACATACCAGAAAAATGCTTGTACAAGGTAAATTATGAAAATGAGTCAGAAAATGTTAGTAGACACGGGCCCCTTTCATAAAACCCCGATGTGCTACAATTATGAAATGCTGATTTTCTATAAGTATAATTATGTTTTCGGCAACGTGCCCACTAAGTACTATCGTACTTAGCCCTGGCATATGTTTTCTAAATGTGCAGGTTGAAGCGATGGAAGCGGCGAGGCTGAATTAAGTTGTCTTAGGAAGACTTTAGTTAGTATGAATCACATTTCCGCTGCAAAACTCTAAATTTATGACGTTATGGAATATTAGTAAAACACTGTGGTATAAGTTCTGTAATATAACTTAGTTTACCTTTTTGGAACTTCGTCGAGTAATCCTTGAGATTAACTCTTCTTTTTGTAAATAAAGTCATGTTCATAGATTGTATGATGTCTCCTATGTATGTTTAGTTCAGTTAGTCCCCTTCTTCCCCGCTTCTTTAATCCAACCCCAGTCGCACCCCGGCTTCTGCCGTCCCTCGGGATTTGGGGCTGTGATAGAGTGGTATCAGAGCAATCGTTTCTGCTTTGCATACAAGTCTTTCTTCGAGTAGTAGTATAGAGTATTCGTTCGTGCTCTATATCGAGTCTTCTTTCGAGTCATAAGATAGAAAATTTGTATATACTCTAGATCAGAGTCTTCTTTCACGTAAAATTTAGAGTTAAATTATGACATTAAGATTCAGAATGTAGACGACAACTCAACCTCCCGCTACGTCGACTCAACGAGGAAAGAATTTCAGTAACATGATTTCTTTTTAATAAGAAATTTTTGAATGATTATTCAACGAGTAAAGAATGATAATGGTGCCAAATTTTTTTAAGAAAGTATAAGAATTTATACTTTGTTTGTTATGTGGCAATGTGATAGTACGAGTACTATCTTATGTGAAATTATCTGCGCAATAATTTCTTTTATTTTAAAAGGTACCTTGGCACGAGAACCTAGAAGGAATCTAGGGATTTTCCTGGTTCAATGAGAATGTAGACTTGAAATCTAAGGTCTTTTCCGACACCTCGAGAACTTAGACGTTTTAAGAAGTGTTATTTAAATGATTTCGAAAGGTGATCCACAACACGAGAAGGACTTCTATTGATGAATGTCACATGCGTATAGTGACATGAATAAAGACTCGGCAAAGTCGATCTTTGTTTTGAAACCCGATAAGAATTTCCTTCGAGGGAAATAAAGTAAATATGTACAAAAGGAATGAAAGAAACAAAAAGATGTTTGAGAAAACGTGGATCCATGTGATTGAGAGACTGTTATGTGGACTTGATCAACCCACATAATAAGTAACTCAGTAATATGGGTTTTATGCCCGCAAGCAAAACCTTTTTAGTATGGTATAAGTGGTTAAAGAGACGAATGTTACTTACGTATAAGTAACATGTAACGACGTCGTTCCTTTTCATTTCGTTTCGTTTTTCAGTAGAGTTCGCCTTGTTCGAACTTTGCGAAGAGAATTGTTTTTACTATTAGTAGTCAAGCACGAAGCTTGATTAAATTTCCGACGATCGCTCGATTTTAGCAACGACGACTAGAACTTATGTTTTAAAAAGTTATTCTTAGGATATATTCCATTTCTCTTTTGGAATTTATATTGTTATACTTCGTCCTTGAGCGAAGAATACGACACGTATGAGTATTAAGAGAGGTAAACGACAAAGTCTTTTGTAAATGAATGTTACTTTTGCATAAGTAACATGAACAAAGTAGACGTGCTTTGTTTTAATAAATGAGAATCGATAAGAAATTTTCCTTGAGAAAGGGATAAGGATTAATGAAAGGAAATAATAAGGAATTAAAGTAAGCAATTAAAAGAATAAGATAAGGAATGGGAATAAAATCTTTAAATTTTATTTCTATATATTGTGAGTACGAGAGCAATTTTCTGTGAAATTGCTAGATGTTTAAGATAAGTTTGTTTGATTAAGTGGGGTGATATTACAATTGAATAAGGAATATTCATTTTGTAATTTAAGATTTTTCCGTAAGATAAGATATTATCTCACCCGTTACTGATCCGTGTTTCTTGAAAACTTTGTAGGATGGCTTCTAGTAGTGACACAGATTAGGAGAGTCAGTCCCCGCCACAGCGTACTTGGGCAGATCAGTTATTGGATAGGTATTAGGATTATGAGGCAAACCCGAGACACGGACGCAGAGCTTACCGCCCTGTTACAGTTACCATCCTCATACAGACCCCTTGATGAGATTTGCACGGAGTTGGCCAGAGTTCGGGCTGAGTTTAAGGCAGGACCATCCAGGGTCCGTTCCAAGGAGGAGTACGAGATGAGTTCCCTTCCTGACCACCTGCTGCCTCCGAAGAAGCAGGCGTTAGTGACCTGCTGGGACTACCTGGTTTCGGATACCGAGATGACAGTTTCAGATGTACCTGTACCGCCACCACTTACACTTACAGACGACACTACTTTGAGAGGGTTGATGGGGCACTTTAGTTTGCCTTCGGTTCAGAGTCAGAGGATGAGGACCGGGACGAGGATTAAATTTTTGAACTCAAAGACTTATGAATAATTACCTTTTCAACTAGGATTTGGAAGATGGAAAAGGTTGAAGATCTCTTGATTTTTCTTGGAAGCTTGGAGCTTGGATCTTGGAGGCTTCAATGGAGAAATTTCTCACTATGTGTTGTGTGTGTGTCACGGTATTGAGGGGAAGAGAGGGAGGAATTTTTCTTCTTTCTTCCTTCTTGGTGAAGTCTCGAGAGAGAGAGAGAGTTTGAGAGAGAGATGGAGTGAATGATAGGTGATGAATGATAAAATGATGAATTTAGCTTAGTAAGAAAAGAATATCATCATTAAGATTCCATATAGGTGTTGAATTTAGGGTAGCTAGAGAGAGATTATGGAGAGAGATGAGGGAGAGGTCGGTAGAGAGAGAGAGGGAGAGAGATTCTCTTGACAGATAAAATTTTACCCGGTTGAAAAAGTTTTCCGGATAAAAAGTCCGTATTATTTCATTTATACTGAAAACGGCTCTAATCTCTTCTCGTCTCGTTTCCGACACTAAAAAAATCTCGAACCTATCTCACGTCCCACTAAATAAATCAAGGATTCCGATTATCTAATTTTTAGGTCAAAATTCCAAGTAACGAAGAAAGCCTAAAAATTAATCGACTAATTAATCCGTTAAGGACTAAATTCTTATAACTCTCTCATGTGATCTCGGATGAGCTTCTAACATATCTCAGGGGTCTTAGAATTAATTCTAGATTCAAAAGACACTAATTAGATCAAATTCTAAGTTCGTCGGTGAATAACGTTTTCTCGGTTATCGTTACTATTCACTCAAAAGTAAAAATTCTCGGAATTCTCTGGAAATCATACTCATGCTCAAACTCATATAAATAAACTCAATCAATGTATCACATCCTCAACTTGAGCAATTAAAACACATAAGTTCACGTTGAAGCACATAGGGGCATTTTAGTCTTTTCACAAATTTTTTTTTCCTTAGAAAATTTTATCACTCAAAACTTGATAATTAAGCATATTAACTTATTTAGAACGCGTTTAAGGACTTATGAAAACTCGAGGTATTACACACAATCACCCAAATGGCGGTATTTCCTCTTCTCCTCTAGTGCAAAGACTTCACTTACTGGCATGTCAGACATCTTTCTACATACATTACCACATCTTTCTTCATTCCTTCCAACCAGAACTGCTGCTTCAAATCTTGATACATCTTCGTACTTCCCGAATGTGCAGTGTACGGGGTATCATGAGCTTCACTCATAATCTCCTTCCTTAACTCTTAATCTTTAGGCACAAAAATTCTGTTACGAAACATCAAAGCATTGTCTCATGCCTCACTGAAATCTTCTACTCCTCTTCCTAATCTTAAGTCTTAAATTCTCCAACTTTTCATTCTTCCTCTGACCATCTATGATACGAGATCTCAAATCTAGCACAACTACTAATGATCCAATTACTTGCTCCATCAACATCAGAGGCTGCACAACTTCTATTCTCATTTTCTCGAATTTCTCAATCAATTTTTCTTTCTTGGAGAGGAGAAATCCTAACTACGACTTTTCTTTTCTGCTCAATGCATGTGTTACGATATTTGCCTTTCCAGGTGATAAGAAATTTTGCAATCATAATCTTTCACCAACTCAAGCCATCTTCTTTGTCTCATATTCAACTCTTTCTGCTCAAAGAAATACTTCAAACTTTTGTGATCCGAAAAGATTTAACATTTGGCTCCATAGAGATTATGTCTCCATATCTTCAGGGCATGCACTACGGCTGCTAATTCCAGATCATGTGTCGAATACTTCTGCTTATGAGGTTTAAGCAGCCTTTAAGAATAAGCTATCACCTTTCTGTCTTGCATTAGTACACATCCCGAATCTTTTAATGATGCATCTGTGAAGATGGTGTAGTCCTTTCTCGCTTCAGGAAGGGCTAACACTGGGTTGAGGTTAATCTCGACTTGAGCTTTTGGAAACTTTTCTCACATTTCTCTGTCCATTTGAACTTCAATTCTTTCCGCAATAGGCTTGTCATCGGCTTGGCTATCTTGGAGAATCCTTCTATGAATCTTCGGTAGTAACCTGCCAAACCCAGGAAACTACGAATTTTGTGAGTTGAAGTTGGCGACTTCCACACTTGAACTGCTTGCACTTTGGCTAAATCAACTTTTATTTCTTCGGACGAGATAACGTGTCCTAGGAAATTTACTTCTTTTAGCTAGAATTCACACTTGCTGAATTTGGCGTACAACTTCTTAGCTCTCAATCTTTCTAGCATGATTCAGAGATGCTTCTCATGCTCTGCTTCATCTTTTGAATATACCAGAATATCGTCAATGAATACAATCACAAATTTGTCCGAAAATTCGTGAAAGACTCGGTTCATCAAATCCATAATACTGCTGGAGCATTCGTCAATCCAAAAGACATCACAACAAATTCGGAATGTTCGTATATCATTCTGAAAGCAGTCTTCGGAATATCTTCTTGCTTGATCTTCAACTGATGGTATCCAGACCTTAGATCAATCTTAGAAAAGATGTTGACTCCTTTAAGTTGGTCAAACAGGTCGTCTATCCTTGGCAAAGGATACTTGTTCTTGAGCGTTATCTTGTTAAACTCTCGGTAATCAATACTTATTCTCAAACTACCATCATTCTTCTTCCCGAACAGGATTGCTGCTCCCAAAGAGAAAACACTTGGTCGAATAAAACCCAAATCTAGCAACTCTTGCAACTGAATCTTCAATTCTTGAAGCTCTTTCGGTGCCATTCTGTATGGAGCTTTTGAAATCAGGGCTGATCCAGGCTCTAGATCAATCGTGAACTCCAATTGCCTGTCAGGAGGCAATCCTGGCAAAACTTTTTTAAATTTCTTCACCACTGCTATGTCGTCGATACACAACTGTTGCTCTTTGTCTTTATTCTGACAAATCAGATATGCTTGTGTGTCTTTCCTCCTCATCAACTTCTCTACTTTCATAGCCAAAATAATTGGCATACTCCTTTTCTTTCTTTTCTCGATTCCATGGACTACAGTCGGTTCTTCTCCAAGAGGCTGAAATGAAAACTGTCTTTGATCGCATCAAATCATTGTAAAATTCTCGGTTAACCAATCCATACCCAAAATTATATCCATATCCCACATCAGGTTAGATTCAGGGATTTTGGGGATAACTTATGACTTCCGAACTCAAATTTGAAATTTGAGCAAACATGCAAAACTAACTGATACGGCTAATGAATACACGGAAGCAATAAATCGAACACACGTCAACTGAAAGATTGATTCAATCCAATCACTAATTGAACTAATTACGATTAAATACTTAATGGAATGATCTAAATCAAAATTTGACATCAAATAAGAACAAACTACAAAATAAACCAAAACTAGCAACTAAAACCCTAGATGGAAACTCGATTGGAAACTATAGCAAATCAATTCAGATTAAGCTCAAATTTTACCACAAGTTATCAATTGAAGTCAGTTATAACATATACAAAATTGTCACGGCCCGACTCTCGAGGCGCGACTTACGAACAACAACAAAACCTAACAACTAACAATCAACTCAATTATGGGGATAACATGCTCGGGGAAAATAAGGATGGAAGATAAGACAATCGAATTAGGCTTCCAAAGTATAATGGGATAATATCCGAGCATCTTAACTTCACCTACAACAGTAATCCAAATAAGTAATTCATGCTGATGGGGATAGAATTCCAACAAAAAGGAGAATACACCCATATATGTATATACCAAAATATGAGGATCATATTCAACAACCATTCAAGTCAACGAGCCATCGCTCGGAAGTACAAATCAAGTAGTTTAAGAAGTTAACAAATAATTCAAGGTCATCGAGCACAAACGCTCGGAATTAAAAACATGAGAATTAAAGTATTAGTATCAACAGACATCAATTCAAAAGGGTTGCAGCAGAAACTTGCATCAATACCCAACATCTGCACGTATGAAGACGTACAAAATGCCAGTCATGATATTCAACTAGACTCAACCAAAAGAACCAAACCACACCACCAATATCCATGCCATCGCCATCCAGTCAACCTGCATGTTTAGCAACATACGCAGGGCTGAGTACTTCGTACTCAGTGAACACAAGCCAAAACGTTGGAATAAAGATGCTTCTTAAAGCTATAATAATTGAACTTGCCTTGCCGAACATCACAAGTATATAAGCAGTTTTAAAAAACAGTTTTACTTGTGCATGTTAAAAACATTTCTTTTAAACAGACTGCGCAGTCAAAAATCATATAATATAACAGTATGTATCATCTGTCACAAACAATTTCACTGTGCCGAGAAGTAGGCCTCCTTCTCGAGCACTGTGACCGGCCTAACCGAAGCAAGGCTCACAGTCACCTCAACATATACCACACGTGGGTTTCCTACCTTTCACAGGATAATAACATCTTCATATAAACAGATGATAACACATACAAACTTCAATAAAACGGCAAGTCAATCATATTTAAAATCATATCATAATACTTAATAGTATAATTAATTTTCATCGATAGTTTTGTTTCAGAAAAGCCCACCTGACTTCCGAAGATTTAGCTAGGTGGTTTAGGGCTATTTTTCCTCGCTTAGAGTTCCGTCCGGCTCGATCCTTCACATTTTGACATCGATAGGAAATAAGATACATGAACGACGGACACAAAGGCGTTGGACTTTAACTGAAGGACTTCTATTTGAGTCGATTCTCTCCTCGCTTAACCTTTCTAAGGGATCTCGCGTTCTTGTCTTTAAAACATTAACTCTACTTGAATTGGTTAATACTATTAATTGACGGCTTAACACTTTTCTCGTTCTAATTAATAACGTCATTGTCTACATTCTATTACTCGAGCTTTCTTTCAAAGATTTCATTTGATTCTCGACTTATCAATCAATCATTCAACCATTTTGCATACAAAAAATAGTTCAATTAATTTTAACATCATAACGAATATCATACATTTAAACATTTATTCAATCATATAATGAGTTCAAGTAAATTAAACATACTTCAAGACACATTAACATTCATTCAATTTAGATCTTAAGGCTTAATTCGATTATGCATTTCTTTTTATGAAGGCTCAACTACTTATTCTATCTTTATTATTTATTTTTAATTCGATTCACAATTCTTAACTCGACTATTGTTTCTCTAATTAATTTCTCGATAATTTATCTCGGTTTGTTTTAATTTGTTTGGTTGAAAACAACGTACTCAATTAATTATTTAATTAACTTCTTTCAACTTATTACTCGATATCTTATTCCATCATTATCATTTTCTTGATTAGCTTATACGAGTATCTATCTTAACTCGTCTAGCATCTTTTCTTTATTCGATTTAAAACTTCCTTTTTGTTTCTTTTGATTAATTCTTTTTAAACTCGGTTTTCTTTATTCTTACTTATCTCTTTAATAATTTCTTCTTTTCTTGTCTTTAATCTTTAAGCCATTTCTTACTTAATAATTCTTTTATCTTTTAACAAACATTTTTATTAATTAGTTCATTCTATTAGTCAAATTATAAAAGATCTTTTGTTGTAGTTTAGTAGAAATTCAAGTCTTTAATTTGTTTTTATACAAGAAAATTTATTAACATATCTTTTATGCATTTTTCATCTTTTAATTAATTAAAAGCTTTTAAATTCTAATCTTTTGTTACAAAACTTCTATCTTTACTTATGATTTAACTAACAATCATACATACATTGTAACACTTAAACATTCAATCTTTTCTATATTTCCACAATTAATTTCTTTAAAAACTTCAACATGCAATCTCATTTTCTTACTTAAACACATGTATGATTATATTAACATAACATACAATAATCTCATGGATCAAAATATCACTCAATTTATCAACAAAATTAACAAAATAAATGCTCTATTTTTTTCAAAAACACACGGCACACACACATTTCTTTGTGTAATTTATTTCTCAATTTTTCATGCATAATATCTCATTCTCAACATAATAAAAATAATAAATCAAGCATCAAAATAACAATAACTCAAAGATTCACATTTTTCCTATTTTTCCTAAAATTTTCGGCATTAATCATAGTTTTAGGGTTTTAAATTCTTTTTCTTCTCTTAATTCACCGATTAAAACTAACGTTCGATTCTCCTAACGATTTCTTCTCACTCGATTATCACATGCACATCCTAAGTTTGCCTAAACATAAATTAAATAGCATGCATGCATAGTTCTTTCTTTTAGGACTTAGAGATATACACATTTACAACTAAACAAATGAATTTCATACTTTAATTTAAATGGAATTCTTCTCCTTGGCTCTTGGAATTGGAAATGGATGGAAAATGAAGCTTCAAAGCTTGGATTTGAAGGAAGAAGGAAGTATTCTTGAATCCTCAAAAAGAATAACATGGAATTAGTCATCCATTCCTTTTAGGGTTTAAGAATCAAAATGGAGAAATTATTGGATGAATATTGAATTTTAATCTCAAGAACTTGAAAGACTATTACCTTTTCTTGAGAATATGGATGAAATGAATGGAGGATGATACTTTCTACTTTATTTCCATGGATGAGGAGCTTGAATACATGGTTGCATGTAAGAAAAATTGAATGTATGTGTGTGGGAGAGAGAGTGCCGAGAGTTTGAGAGAGTAGAGAGGGAGAGAGTTTGTTTTTCTTTGTTGTCTTGAGAGGGGGAGAGATCGAAAGAGAGGGAGAGAGAGATGGAGTGAATGAAGTCTTCTCCCTTGTCTTAAATGAATAAATTTGAAATCCAACAAAAGGAATAAAGTGAATTGTTGGAAGTTGTAATTGTTTAAAGTTATTGATGGATGGATGATTTGATGTAGTTTGCATGCACTTTAGGTAATGTCATGCATAAGACACAATTATGGCATTAATTCTTGGAAATTGAGGAGTGATGTGGGAGGAGGTGTGAGGTGGCGAGAGGGAGTGAGAGGTGTGTGACACGTGTCTTCGTCGTGTCGTTACGGGTGTTAATTACCCGGTCGTAAAGATTTTCCGGATAAAACGATTCGTATTAATTCCTTTTTATGCTATTAACGGGTCTAACCTCTTCTCGTCTCACTTTTGACACTAACTCATCTCAATCCCATTTTACGTCTCAATTAAAAGATTAACGAATTCGATCATTTAGTCTTTTAAATTTTTAAAGGAATTTAGTCGGCTTATTAATCTGTTTATTAATCCTTTAAAGATTAACTCCTCATTACTCTTCTCAATTCTCGGATAAGTTCTTACCCTATCTCAGTGATCTTAAAAGCAATTCTAAGTTAGAAGATTCTAATTCAATTCTATTCTAAGTTCATCGGCATAAATATATTTCTTGGCGATTAATATTACGCTATCTCAATCCAGCAAACTCTTCGGGATTTTTATAGAAATTATTCTCATATTTATCTTCATACAAATAAATCAACAAGCATATCACATCATTATCATCTCAGATAAATAAAGCAGATAATTTCACACAAAACTCACAAAGCAATTTAAACGTTTTACTCAATTCTCTTCGTTTAGAAAAGAAAAATTTTACTCCTGATTTCTCATCTTTTAACTTACTCGGTTAAATAAACGCTTTCTAAAGGCTTAAAAACTCGGGATATCACAAAAATTCAGCAAATTCACACGAGTGATTTGGATATTGGCTCGGTGGCTAATTTTCGAACTACTAGGGCTTGGATTTGGAATGATCGGTATATATGGTTGAAAGTGTGGAATGGTGTAGTGATGATGAAATGAAAAATTAGAGTTGTGAATCTTACCCAAAATGAAACCCGAATCAACACGAATCCGAAACGCGTCTAAGGAGTAATCTTCGGTGGCTTGATTAACCCGGATACTACTGGATATCATGAACGAATCAATTGATTTCAAGCTTGAAGTTGCCAACAACAAACTCTACCAAGAACCGAATGAATTTGAATGAGACAAGTGAATAGCGAAAAAAACTGCTTTCTGATTCAAACAAGTCTGCGTGAGTAATGTTTTTCAAAGCCTTAAATACTAGAGCTAGGGTTCGAAAATAATGGGCCAATCTGTCACCTAACATGTTGTGACAATTGGGCTTCTAATTAAAAATCGAAAAAAATATAAAACAAAGTCTGAGCCCAATAAAAATAAAACATAAAACAACTAAATATAAAGAAGCCCAATTTCGAACCAAAAGGACTTGTTCGAAACTTGGCTCATCATATTCACGAGTCTTGGATACTGATCAAGTTCACCAACTTGGGTTGCTTAACTCCAACATCTTCATCTTCCAGTTTCTTCCGAACAATGCACTGGAAATAGCCTTGCAGCTTCTTAGCTCTAAATCTTGTAACTGGACCTCTCAGCTGCAACTCCGAGTTTGATACCTCTGCTCTGGACCCCGACTCATCATTAACGCAGATCTATCCAAAAGGGCTGAAACTATAAGCTCCTGATTCGACTTTTCTACATCTAGGCCAAGGGTTTCTATGCAAGCACTAGCTATAAACGAATGTGATACACCAGTATTAAAAAAAATGACAATTGGCACACCTTTAAGCTTTCTCATACCTGCGAGATTTCCCTGGCCCTTGACTCCAGCTTTCTGCTCAATTGCGAACATCCTCTGATAGTGCGGCTGCTCCTGCCGAGGAGGCTGCTGCTTCAGCTGAAGTTTGCACTGGCCCTTGGGATGCTTCTATTGTGGGGCTCCTTCCATGGCTCTCATCTGCGAAGGCTGATACTAGCTTGGCCTTCGAGTACTTGCTCCATGATGCTTACTAGGGCACTGGTTCGAGAAATGACCAGGTTGACCACAAGTATAACAGACATTGTTTCCTGCTTTGCACATGCCTTGATGTATCCTGCCACATTTCCGAATAAGGGGAGTCCTTGGGGTCCGAAAGATGTGCTGCTGTGACTAGCATGCTGGGGTTTTGTCTTCTGAGCTTGCTGATGTTGCTGATGTCCCTTTCCCTGCCATAGCTTCTTGCTCGGGAGGTTTCCACTTTCCTTTTTTCTTCATGCTCTGGCCGTGATGAGAGGGTTGAGAGGTCATAGTTGTCATCATCTATCCTTTTCTTAAATTCACGAATTCATTCGCCTTCTGCTTACGATAACTTCTAGGCACATACTTTTCAAACAAAGCTTCCTTGAAATACTTCCAAGTCAGATTCTCACGTTTCACGGGAGAATACGTCCTCTGTCGGGCTTCTCACCAGTAGTTGATGGACCCTTTGAGCTGGTACATCATACACTCGAGACGTTCTCAATCTCTACAACGAAGAAACCTAAAAATTTTCTCAAGAGAAAGAATCTAGTCCTCGGCTTTTGCAGGACTGCCTTTTCCATCAAACGTCGGTGGATTTTAGCAAAGAAAATGTTCTTTGATCCTTCTTTCGTTCTGAAGAGGCGAGGTCGGCTCTCGTTGCTCTTCTTCTTTGCTTCTGATATTTCTTCTTCTCAGAGGCATTCGAAAAGAAATGCTAAAAATTAGTAAACCTCGGAAACTTTTTGCAAAACGAACTAGGCTCGATTAAAATATTTTCTCGACTTTCGAAAATTCCTTTGAATGAAGAAGGAAAAATTCTCAAGCAATACTTAAATAAATAAGGAAACATGGAAATTTTACCAAGCAAATCATATTCTCAACAATTTTGGCAAGTAAAAACAATTTCAGCTCAATCAATTATTTACTTGCATACTTTCTTGATAAAAATCATACATCAATCTTAAGATCATGCTCAAATAACATGCTTGATTTAACATTTAATCACAATCACATACTCGGATATTGTCACAGATGACAAAATAAAGATACTCTGGAGTTCATACATCAACTCAATTTTATTCTCAATATTCAAATAATTAAATCAAAAAAATAAACTCAATTAACAACTTAACTCTTTCCGCGACTCACTTATGATTCAAAGATTAACTGAAAATACTCGAAATAATTTAAATCAATCAAGAGACTCAAAGCTGATTTTAACGGTCTAACAACTTCCTTTCTCATATCATCGAATGATGGCCTCTTCTGAAGACTTATACCAAAATAGGGATAAATATTCGCAAGAAAATTTCCCTAGACGTCTACACGATGTTCTATACTTTCTCAAAAATGCACAAGACATGAATTATTACTTTGTGTCCGGCTCACTACTATGCTAGGCATCAAGTTATATAATTTACATCGCTGAGAAAAAAAAAAGAGTTCAACTCTTGAACATAAAATTAAAGATTGTTTGAAACTTCCACAACTTTCTCGAACTACACCCTAAGTGTAAGAACCATCGTCGCGTGGGTCGTTGTCCTCTCTCGGCTTCTCCTCAGGAACCTCCTTGGGGTCCTCCTCTGGGTCTTCCTCAAGATCCTCCTCTTCGCTGCCCTGACCCTCTACTGCCAGTATCTTCAAGAAGTGGTCGTAACTGGCCTCTGGGACATCCCACGGGTTGGTCAGGTCTCAAGTGGGCTCTTCCTTGAGGCGAGCATTGATGTCCTCGAGCTCATCTTCGTCCTACGGGGGCATCTCCTGGCTGCTCTCCTCACATCTAAGGTACACGGCTACGTCGACTGTGCCGTCGAGCTCTGGCTTGAGCTCCTGACTGGGCCTCAAGACCGGAGTCTTAAAAGCTAGGTACGAAAAGGCAAGGGAGTCGCTTCAGATCAGCTGAAGGTGACCGGTGCCTACTGTTGCCTCTGTAGCTGGGTCCTCAAAGGTCTCATCATCATCGCTGTCGCCAGTGTAATGGAATGTACAAACTAAATGGACTAGAACTAGATTTAGCCTTTCTATATGTAATACATCTAGCATAGATTCTCTCTACATCTCTCTTCATGCGAGGCCAATAAAAATGCTCATGCAATAAACTCAAAGTCTTAGCAACACCAAAATGACCCATCAGACCACCTGCATGAGACTTTAAGACAAGCAAATCTCGCATGGAACAAGTAGGAACACATAACTTTGCATCTTTAAATAGAAATCCATCAGTCATGTAAAAAGAATCAACAGATTTAGACCTAGACTGACATTTCTCGAAAATATCACCAAAATAAAGATTAGATGCATAAAAACTCTTCAAATTCTCTAATCCTAAGCACTGGGCGTGCATCACAGAAATTAAAGTATACCTGCGAGAAAGTGCATCATCAACCACGTTCTTCTCACCCTTCTTGTACTTAATCACATATGGAAGGATTCAATAAATTCTACCCATCTAGCATGTCTCGAATTCAGATTCTGTTGCCCTCTTAAGTGCTTCAATGATTCGTGATCACTGCGAATCACGAACTCCTTTGGCCTCAGATAATGCTGCCAAGTCTCCAAAGACCTCTTCAATGCATACAGCTCCTTATCGTATGTCGAGTACCTAAGGGCTGCTCCACTCAGCTTCTCACTGAAATAGGTGACCGGCTTCCTATCCTGCATCAAAACAGCACCAATGCCTATACCGGAGGCATCACATTCAATCTCGAACATCTTATTGAAATCAGGTAAAGCCAACACAGGAGCATTGCATAATTTTGACTTAAGCAGATTAAAAGGATGCTCTTGGGCTTTGCCCCACTCAAACTTTCTATCTTTCCTACTCAATTCAGTTAATGGTGCAGCAATAGAAGAAAAATCTCGCACAAATCGATGATAAAAACCAGCTAATCCATGGAAAGATCTCACATCAGAACACGACTTAGGCGTGGGCCATTCCTCAATGACTTTCACCTTAGTCCTATCTACCTCAACACCACGACTGCTCACAACAGATCCCAGAAAAACAACCTCATTCAAGCAAAAGTTGCACTTAGACAAATTAGCATATAGTTTAGCATCACGCAGTAACTCAAAAACATGCCTAAGATATCTAACATGCTCAACAACAGAAGTGCTAAATACAAGGATATCATCAAAGTAAACCACAACATACTTGCCAATCACATCACGTAACACATGGTTCATCAAACGCATAAAAGTACTATAGGAGCATTAGTAAGTCCAAAAGGCATTACAAGCCATTCATACAAACCATGCTTAGAGGGTCCCTTAGGCATGGAAGAGGCTGCCTTGGAAGACTTGGAGTCGGCCGAACTCATGGTAGTGCTAGAAGGTGACGTCGCGACCTTGTTCTCAGACTTCTTCTCCCGTTCTTCCTTGAATTTCTCTTGCATTCTCTTCTGGTCTTCTGCAACATCCTTAGGTGCTAATGGCCATAATCTCGTGGTCCGCCCATCTTTAGTTATGGCATAAGTATTGGCGAATCCATCATGTATCGCCTTCTTGTCAAACTGCCAAGGATGACCAAGCAAAATATGCGCCGCATCCATAGGGATGACGTCACTTAAAACAGTGTCAGTATATCTATCAATCGAAAATGTAACATGTACCTGATATCCAACTCTAATTTCGCCCCTGTCAGACAACCACTATAGACGGTAAGGCTTGGGATGTTTCTGTGGAATCAGGTTCAGTTTCCCAACTGCATACTGGCTGATGGCGTTCACTATGCTTCAACTGTCTATGATCATCGAGCATGTCTTGTCTTAAACCGAACATCGAGTGTAGAAGATGTTTTCTTGCTGGTCATTCTGATCTTCTCGAAAGAGGCTCAAGGCTCGAATGGAAACAAGACTAGGGTAAGTCTGCTTCGGTTTTGCATCTTCAACTTCAACGACAGGGGATTCTTCTTGGAGCTGCTCGGCATCCACTACTTCAACTGGATTATCGAGTTCATCTTCGCTAGCTGATTCTAACTCATCCTGATCTGTAATGAAAAGAACTCTGCGATTTGGACACTGGGCTTGAAATTGTCCCCATCCTCTGCAGTTGTGACACTGTACCACGTGCTCTTCCTGGAGTACCATTCTGCGGCTGAATAGGCTACATAGGATGATTCTGGGCATTTCGGTTCGGTGCAGGTGCATTGTAGTCAGGTCTGCAAGAAGGCTGTGGTGCAGATTGCTCAGAACGGCGAACGGGCTGTGTGGATTGGCTAAAAGGACGTGTAGGGGCTGTCCTAGGCGTGGAAGAGTCGCCTCGAACCCAAGGAGTCCTAAAAGGTGTCGACTGGAAGGATCGACGACGTCCATCTTTGAGCTGCCGTTCCACAATAGATGCATAATGAACCATTACTTCAACAGGTTCAAAGTCCTTCAATTCAATTTCACAAGCAATATCAGGGTTCATTCCTTTAATGTACCGTTTGAGCATAGCAAACAATGTCTCTTCTTTTCCAACCCGGTTCAGGGCTGTCTCTAACTCCTTGTGATACTCCTCAATTGTCTGGACCCTTAACGAATCTGACTGAGCTTCTTTTCCAATTCTCTTTCATAGTGAACTGGGATAATTCTGCCTCTCATAACATCCTTCATCTTCTGCCAGGTATCAATAGGAGGATATCTTTGATTGTGTCGCCGAGTCTGTTGAAATTCCCACCATGTTCCTGCATATCCAGTGAACTCAAAGGAAGCTAGCTGCACTTTCTTAGGCTCTGGAAAGTCATAGCACTCGAATATTTTTTCAACTTTGCACTCCCAGTCTAAATAGGCGTCTGGATCATGTTTGCCTTCAAACTCTGGAATGGTGGTCTTGATGTTACCGAGTAGACCATCTGCATTACCATATCTAGGCTGTTCTTCATAGACATTCCTGCGAGCTGCCTGGAAACGTGGTTGAAACTGAGCACCACGACCCCGACCTCGACCTTTACCTCGAGCTACAAAGCCGTTTCTGTCTCTCTGAAATGGGAATAACTGAGCTGTATTATCCTCAACTCGTTCATCCTCAAAATGTTCAAGCTCTGATGCTTCATCATGATGTTCGAACTCATCTTCTGGCTGTGGATTATTGATAAGTGGTTGTGTTTGAGCTGTACTGAGCTGCTCTTTAGCCAACAATTGTGCCATGGTATTCTGAACTTCTGTAAACTGACTCTGTACTTGACCACTCAAAGCATCAAAGTGGTTTTTGGTGTCCCAATCTGGCTGGGAGCCTGAAGACTGTGGTGTCTTTCCCGAATCCATAAAACCTGCACAGTAAACAAATGTAAAGCAATAAAAAGGACCTCACAGTTCCTCACAATCACTCGTTTGTTCCCTCAAACATTTTTACCACTCGTGTATGTCACAAAGTGTATAAGAATGAATGAAATTAAAACTGCTCTAAACTGCACAAAATTTTCCAATCTGTCGTCAACTCTTCAGCTTTAGTCAAGAGCTCGGACTTGAATTCTAGAGAACCACAGGATACCAATGGAACCACGAATATCTCAAATTACTCCCAAGAACAATATCTCACAATAATCTGACTCAAATATCACAAAACATGGGCTGTTTGAACGAAAAACTGAGAAATATTCAAAAATCAGAAAAACCGAACACGGGGCAATTTCACCTAGAAGATGATGGAATTTGGCCAAAATTGCCTATATGACACGGCAAAGTGGTGAGTCTTGTTCAGAAAGTTGTTCTGCTTCCGGAATCGTATTATGGAGTAAAATCGGACTTCTGGAGCAAATTTGACGTCCGTTTTAACTTCTACCGTCGACGAGGGATTAATTCGGAATGGGGTGGATTTTCTTATCACAAGGGCTGGAGGGTTTTCGGTTGTGCAAGGAAAATAGGTAGAGAGAGTCGAAAGTAGTACGAATCAGATGAATTTTGGAAAGTGTTACAATTTGGACTTCAATTCAACTAAAGAAACAAATTTGAGTTAAACTAGGAAAGCAATTGTAATGCCCCGTAAAAATCCTTACGTTCTTAAAATTTAAAGTTAATTAAATAAATGGCTTTGCATGCCTAAGTTACAATTTCTTAATTCTAAAGCTAACGGTCGAATCCGTTATTAAAAATAATTTACAGAAGTCGGCTAGACGACTACCGTATTAGGGGTTAGCACGTACGAAAATTTTTTAGTTTGTAAACTAAGAACGGAAAACCGTTTAATTTTACGTTTACAAAATCGCAATACGAACACGCCGAGAAAGTTTGTTTTTACGTTTTTCCGGACGAAACTCGGACTTGTCGTCCCGAGTTTTTGTCAAAATAAATTTTATAAATTTATTTTCTAATTGAGTTCATACGTTAGAATTTAAGGTCAAATCGAATCACGACGATTTTTATACCGAACAACGTTTTTCGTCGTTCGTTTTTCCGTAACGTCGGATCGCGCTGGAAAAACTCGAAACCCTCTAAACCTCTTACATGCAGCCGCCACCTCACCCATGTTTAGGTGTAAGACATGCATGTTGACTTGATTAAGCTAATGACACCTTAACCTTACCTTTATGCATGTTCAAACCCTTCATCATTGCAAACACTTAGACAAAACACATTTTCTCTCCAACTCTCACTCTCTCTCTCGGCAGCACACACACTCACACACTCTCATCTTCATCTTCTTCATCCTTCCCATCCACCATTGAAGACTTCACCAAGAACTTGAAGAAGAACACAAATCACCATCCATCCATCCAATTCCATACTTCTTTCATTAAATCTTAAGGTATTTCCATCCTCTACTTTTCTATCCAATTAGTTTTCTTTTCTTTCCCTTTTCTTTCTTGTTCGATTTTTTAGAGGTTTGATTTAGATATTTTGATCTTAGAATAATGTAATTGAATGTGTTAGATATGATAATTGGAGATTAAAATGGAACAAAAACAAGAACCCTAATTATTGTGTGAATGCAGAATTTTTTTTGGGAAATTGTAGGATTTTTGTTTTTCTTCTTTTGATCATGAATTCATGCTTAGTAGGTGTTTAATTAGTGATTGGAATGAAAAGGGATTGAAAGCCTTATGTTGTTATGAAATTCAATTAGGGTTTTGAATTGAATTTGGGGATTTTTGTATGTTAATTGATAATAGAATTGCAATTGTTTAATTGATGATATAAGAGTATGTTTAGTAAATAAATGTTGTTAATTTGAGAAGAAAATCATCCCCTTAACATATGTATAAAACTAGAAATTTATAAGTAATTAGGGGTTTCCACATGATTGTTTAAAGTGATGAATTGTTAGTTGAATATTGTTGCAAATTATATAAGTTGATTATAGAAGTTAATTGGAAATTTTCTAAAAATGTTTAATGGAATGTAAGAGACTAAAATCACCTTATAAAATGAGTTATAATGATGATAAGATATGTTAGCATGCATGAAAATGATTCATATTAGACGT
The DNA here is from genome assembly GCA_029490685.1 of Schizonepeta tenuifolia. Taxonomy (NCBI): domain Eukaryota; kingdom Viridiplantae; phylum Streptophyta; class Magnoliopsida; order Lamiales; family Lamiaceae; genus Schizonepeta; species Schizonepeta tenuifolia. Next base: position 44,062,214 of record CM055956.1, on the reverse strand, counting down.
AGTTTAACGTCGTAAAATTTGAACGAAATCCGACAACGTTGAAAAATCGCGTAAGAGAAGAATATCTAGTTGTAACTAATAATCGGGAAGTCGGATGAAAATTCTAACTTGATATTATTGTTTATAATGAAATTTAGAACATCTTTGTAGTTGACATCATAAGCATCCGAGTTGATATAATATGGGTTATAGTTGTAATCGAGAACTAGAAAGCGTTTGGATTTTCTTTGTTGGTTTAATAATTGATAGTTGAAATCCGACGTTAGAACGTCGAGCTTTTGAACGAGTTGAGAAGGAGTTTGTCACGTACGGAGGTACGTGATAACTGCCTTGAGAGTCCAGTTTCTAATAAAATTGAATACGAGAGCTTAGAACGAACCTAAGACGTTATACGTCAAACCTACCAAGCATCTAGGGTTTCACGGCAGTTTTGCGACCCTCGCCGGAAACTCTAATAACTTCCAGCTCGTTTATCGGATTTATGATCCGTAAATTGGAGCAGAAACTAGACTTCCTAAGCTTTGTAGTAGTACAGGGCTCACCCCCTGTTTCCAAGTCCTCTGTTCTGGACAACCTCTAGAGTTACTGGACTATGCAGTGAAATTTCAGTTTCTTATTTTCTAAGTTGTTTAGTTCACAAATTAGTTCCTTTCAATCGTTTAAGCCGTTTTATCTAAACGAACATCTCCCTACTGACCCTAGAGTCAAGTACAGACCTTTAATGATGAAAACCAGTCGAGATCTTATATCTTATCCTTTAATCAAAGAAGTAATAAACGAGAAATTTCATAAGTCGTTCAAAGAACTAAATGTAAATCGCCTAAGTTGATTCTTTCCAACTTAGTTTCTTTTAATCTTTAAAGTCGTTTTAAGACATCGAATACCTTCTCTACTGACCCGAGAGTCGAGTATGAGATCTTCCGAGTTCTAAACGAGATTGGTATGAGTCTCATTTCCCGTTTAAGTAAAACAAATCTAGTAAGCGTGCAAATGCCAAAAGAATAAAATAACTAAATCTTTCTTCGATTCTCTTTCTTCAAGTATCTTTTACGAACCGTTTTTAAGTATATTTTATTTTACGATGAAGGAGGAAGCCAGCTGTAAAGAAAGGACGAAAGATCCAAAGTTGGAAGCTTTTGCTTATAAGTTCTATAAAACAAAGGTTGGCTTTTATATAAAATAAAACGAGCAATGCTCGGAAAATCTTTCTTTATCGCTTTGATATTTGTGTTTTCAAAGTGATATTATGGCATGAACTGTTTTATGTTTTTATGTGAGTTCTCTTGTACCTATCTGAGTCAACATTCATGTTTTCCAGATTTAGAGTTAGTCTTTTTAGATTAACTAACGATCGGCTCTGAGTTAGCTGCTAAGTGCTTTCCAGAGTTAGTGCACTTTGTAACCTGTGGTGTATGTGGTATCCTGTTGAGGGATAGCCAGCCACGGTGAATTAGAATTGGTCAAGATTGAACGTAACATTAGTCAGAAAATGCTCGTGCGAGTGATTTATGAGAAAAAGCCAGAAAATGTTTAGTAGACACGGATTCTTTCAATAAAACTCCGATGTGCTACGTTTATAAAATGCCATATTTATCTATATTTATGATTATGTTTTCGGCATCGTGCCCACTAAGTACGTTTGTACTTAGCCCTGCATTGCTTTCTAAATGTGCAGGTTGAAGCGACGGTGAGCGGCGACGGTTGATGTTGAGTTAAAGGATAGATGCTTAGTTAGAACCCTTCCGCTGCCAACTTTGAATTTCTTTTTGAGATGTACTTTGAACAATACTTTGTAGTCTAAATCTGTAATATGAACTTAGCTTTTTTTTGTTCTTTTGTTGAGTAATCCTTAGGGATTAACTCTTTCTTATTTATATTTAAGTCTTGTTTATGTTTTGTCGATGCCTTTTCATGTATGTTTAGTCAGTTAGCCCCCTTCTTCCCCGCTTCTTTAATCCAACCCCAGTCGCACCCCGGCTTCTGCCGTCCCTCGGGATTTGGGGCTGTGACAGCAATAAAACCAATTCCTACTAGGACAAGGAAACAAAATTTTGACTCATATTAAAGTAAACAAATACCGAAAACACAAGCTGCCCAAAATCGAAAAAAATTCCAGACTTCAAAGAATGAGAACACAAACTGCAATTCGACGTCCCTAATCGCTAATCGACGAAAGACGACAAATGCGACACACTACTGTAAGAACAACACAACTATACAACCCAACTCAAAATACTCAACAAACCACAAGAAAATTCAAGAAACTTGCTGCAATCAATATTCAGTCAAGGAAAATTTTAAGAACTCTTCGGCGATCCAATTCTAGGGCTTCGACCTTTTTCTTCTTCTTCTTCTTCTTCTTCTTCTTTTTTTTTTAATATATTAGTCGATCACTTTTGCCCCTAGAATGTCACACCAATATGGATTGAACCATGACCAGCAAGAGCTGACATAGCTCTGATACCAAATTTTATGATACGGCCAATGAATACACGGAAGCAATAAATCGAACACACATCAACTGAAAGATTGATTCAATCCAAACACTAATTGAACTAATTATGATTAAACACTTAATTGAATGATCTAAATCGAAATTTGACAGCAAATAAGAACAAACCAGAAAATAAACCAGAACTAGCAACTAGAACCCTAGACGGAAACTCGATTGGAAACTATAGCAAATCAATTCAGATTAAGCTCAAAATTTACAACAAGTTAATTAAAGTCAGTTATAACATATCCAAAATTCAGCAAATTCGCACGAGTTGTTTGGAAATTGGCTCTGTGGCTAATTTTCGAACTACTAGGGTTTAGATTTGAAATGATCGGTTTATATGGTTGAAAACTTAACGTGGAAGGCTATAAAGATGATGGAGATATCACTATGGAGGGTATGAGAATGTGTATTACGGCAGTGAAAGTGTGGAATGGTGTGGTGATCATGAAACAAAAAATTAGAGTTGTGAATCTTACCCAAAACGAACCCCGAATCAACACGAATCCGAAACGCGTCTAAGGAGTAATCTTCGATGGCTTTATTAACCTGGATACTACTGGATATCACAAACGAATCAATTTATTTCAAGCTTGAAGTCGCCAACAACAAACTCTACCAAGAACCGAATGAATTTTAATGAGACAAGTGAATAGCGAAAAAAACTGCTTTCTGATTCAAACAAGTCTGCTTGAGTAATGTTTTCAAAGCCTTAAATACTAGAGCTAGGGTTCGAAAATAATGGGCCAATCTGTCACCTAACATGTTGTGACAATTGGGCTTCTAATTAATAATCGAAAAAAACATAAAACAAAGTCTAAGCCTAATAAAAATTAAACATAAAGCAACTAAAAATAAAGAAGCCCAATTTAGAACCAAAAGGACTTGTTCGAAACTTGGCTCAACATATTCACGAGTCTTGGATACTGATCAAGTTCACCAACTTGGATTGCTTAACTCCAACATCTTCATCTTCCAGTTTCTTCCGAACAATGCACTGGAAATAGCCTTGCAACTTCTTAGCTCTAAATCTTGTAACTGTACCTCTCAGCTGCAACTCCGAGTTTGATTCATCAGCTCTGGACCCCGACTCATCACTAACGTAGATCTATCCAAAAGGGTTAAAACTCTAAGCTCCTGATTCGACTTTTCTACATCTAGGCCAAGGGTTTCTATGCAAGCACTAGCTATAAACGAATGTGATGCACCAGTATTAAAAAAAAATGACAATTGGCACACCTTTAAGCTTTCTCATACCTGCGAGATTTCCCTGGCCCTTGACTCCAGCTTTCTGCTCAATCACGAACATTCTCTGATAGTGCGGCTGTTCCTGCGGAGGAGGCTGCTGCTTCTGCTGCAGTTTGCACTGGCCCTTGGGATGCTTCTATTGCGGGGCTCCTTCCATGGCTCTCATCTGCGAAGGCTGATACTGGCTTGGCCTTCGAGTACTTGCTCCATGCTGCTTACTAGGGCACTGGTTCGAGAAATGACCAGGTTGACCACAAGTATAACAGACATTGTTTCCTGCTTTGCAGATGCCTTGATGCATCCTGCCACATTTCCGAACAAGGTGGGAGTCCTTGGGGTCCGAAAGATGTGCTGCTGTGTCTAGCATGCTGGGGTTTTGCCTTCTGAGCTTGCTGATGTTACTGATGTCCCTTTCCCTGCCATAGCTTCTTGCTCGGGTGGTTCTCACCACTCTATTTTCCTTTCTTCTTCATGCTCTGGCCGTGATGAGAGGGTTGAGGGGTCATAGTTGTCGTCATCTATCCGTGAAATTGAGGCGTCGCTGAAGAATGCGATCCTCTCTCTGGCTGCATAGCCAGCTCCGTGTCTAGGGCTTCATTAATGGCTTCAGCGTAATTTAGATCACTCTGACTTGCAAGGACTACTCGGATATTTTGTCTTAGGCCTGCTCAAAACAACTCGCACATCTTTTCATCTGTATCCACTTTGTCGGGCATGAAACGAGCTGACTTATAGAACTCCCGGTCAAACTCAGCTACCAACTTCTTACCTAGTCTCAAATTCACGAATTCATTCGCCTGCTTACGATAACTTCTAGGCACATACTTTTCAAACAAAGCTTCCTTGAACTGCTTCCAAGTCAGATTCTCACATTTCACGGGAGAATACGTCCTCTGTCGGGCTTCTCACCAGTAGTTGACGTTCTCGATCTCCACAACGAAGAAACCTAAAAATTTGCTCAAGAGAAAGAATCTAGTCCTCGGCTTCTGCAGGACTGCCTTTTCCATCGAACGTCGGCGGATTTTAGCAAAGAAAATGTTCTTTGATCCTTCTTTTGTTCTGAGGAGGCGAGGTCGGCTCCCGTTGCTCATCTTTTTTGTTTCTGATGTTTCTTCTTCTCAGAGGCATTCTAAAAGAAATGCTAAAAATTAGTAAACCTGGGAAACTTTTTGCAAAACGAACTAGGCTCGATTAAAATATTTTCTCGACTTTCGAAAATTCCTTTGAATGAAGAAGGAAAAATTCTCAAAAAATACTTAATTAAATAAGAAAACATGGAAATTTTCCTAAGCAAATCATATTCTCAACAATTTTGGCAAGTAAAAACAATTCTCAGCTCAATCAATTATTTACTTGCATACTTTCTTGATAAAAATCATACATCAATCTTAACATCATGCTCAAATAACATTCTTTATTTAACATTTAATCACAATCACATACTCGGATATTGTCACAGACGACAAAATAAAGATACTCTGGAATTGATACATCAACTCAATTTTATTCTCAATATTCAGATAATTAAATCAAAAAAATAAACTCAATTAACAACTCAACTCTTTCCGCGACTCACTTATAACTCAAAGAATAACTCAAAATACTCGAAATAATTTAAATCAATCAAGAGACTCAAAGCTGATTTTAATGGTCTAACGGCTTCCTTTCTCATATCATCGGATGATGGCCTCTTCTGAAGACTTATATGAAACACTTTCTCAAAAATGCACAAGACACGAATTATCACTTTGTGTCCAGCTCACTACTATGCTAGGCATCAAGTTATGTAATTTACATCACTGCGGAAAAAGAAAAGAGTTCAACTCTTAAACATAAAATAAAAGATTGTTTGAAACTTCCACAACTTTCTCGAACTACACCCTAAGTGTAAGAACCATCGTCGCATGGGTCGCCGTCCTCTCTCGGCTCCTCCTCAGGAACCTCCTAGAGGTCTTCCTCAGGAACCTCCTTGAGGTCCTCCTTTGGGTCTTCCTCAAGATCCTCCTTTTTGCTGCCCTGACCCTTTGCTGCCAGTATCTTCAAGAAGTGGTCGTAACTGGCCTCTGGGACATCCTAAGGGTTGGTCATGTCTCCAGTGTGCTCTTCCTTGAAGCGAGTGTTGATGTCCTCAAGCTCATCTTCGTCCCACGGGGGCATCTCCTGGCTGCTCTCCTCTCATCTAAGGTACACTGCTATGTCGACTGTGCCGTCGAGCTCTAGCTTGAGCTCCTGACTGTGCCTCAAGATTGGAGTCTCAAAAGTTGGGTACGAAAAGGCGAGGCAGTCGCTTGAGATCAGCTGAAGGTGACTGGTGCCTACTGTTGCCTCTGTAGCTGGGTTCTCAAAGGTCTCATCATCATCGCTGTCACCAGTGCGTGTCGGCCTGGAAGGCTTAGCTACTGCTCATACTGGGGAGAAAGAGCGGTCTTGGTGCATAAGTTCCTCTAGCCGGTCGTGCGAAGAAGGAAAGACTCTAAAGGGATCGTACAAATCGTCAAGCTGCATCGCGGCTGAACTAGACGAGGCGAAGGGGTCGAAGGAGCTGATAGGGAGAACATTTCCCGAGTAAGGGCTGAACTAGAATGCAGCTCTCAACCCGGGACGAGGCGGAGAAGGGACAAAGAATGGAATAGGGTCATTCTCAGCCTGAGGCTCATAATTAATCCCGTTTGTCTTAATTCGTGGGATAGGGTCGAAGGGTCCGGGAGGTGGAGCACCGTGTCTGATGAATTGCCCAGATATGGTGGTAATGAACCCATTGCAGTCACCGTAGAGATAGACACCCAAGTACTGGCGTCCTATGTGGCTCGGCACAAGAGAGGCTGCCCACTCTCGCCACTCCTGAGGGAGGGCGTGAATCAGATGTACCATCCCGTCTAAAGCACAATGTTAAGGTACTTGACGGTCTTCCACAACTTGTGGTATCTCGCTAAGAACTCGGCGATGGTTTCGTGATACGTCTTCCTCATATGTAGATACTCCTGCATCATCGCTCGGTTGCCCTTGTTGTCCATCCTATATGAATCAAATGAATTAAGCGCACCAAAACAATAAACAACACGTTGAAGATCCAACCACCACATACTCGTTCTTGCTTCCCAAAGATGTTTTATTGCTTGGGGTACTTGGCCATTCCATTTCACGAAGATATTTACACAAACGTTCCATTCCTTTCGATTTCTAACACCAAAACATAACATTAGGGAGAGAACTCTAAAGCAATCTAGTTATTCAAGCTACATATAAAGCTCTTTACTATAGACAAGTTGCAAATAGCAAGACTAAATAACTTAAAATTAAATTGAAAACTTGAAAAGCTCTTTAAAATATTCGTAGCTGGTTGGTGGATGAGATGGGGATGCTCAGCGTGTTACTGACTCAAATAAGTCTAGGAAATTAAATCTAGACTTGACTCTCAAAGAAGTTTAAGCTTAAGAGCAGACGAGCTGCTCTGATACCACTATGTCACAGCCCGAATTTTAGTGTTTTGAAACTACTAGAATTCATTGGACAGTGAGGGTGAAACAACTAAATAATACACAATCTCAACAAGGGAACATGCTCGGGAATAAGGGAATAATAATTGAAAGCGAGAAGTGATAGAGCATGCTATCAAACTTAAGACATTAATCCCCAAATAGATATACAAGGTTCAAGTAGTAATCACGGATAATAAGAAATGTATCGAGCACTGAGACTCATTAACCATAAGAGTATAAGTTTTAAACGCCAATTAATCAGTGTTGTAGTGGAAATTAAAACTTAAGTTCTATAGCTACATGTATGAAGACACATAACTGCAAGCTTAAACAAAAGACTTGACTTAAAACACGCTTGCCGAGCACACCGCACCATCCTCATCCGAGCTAACCTGGATGTTTAGAAAGTATATGTAGGGCTGAGTACTTCGTACTCACTGAACACATGCCAAAAACAAATTTAAAAACTTGCTCGATAGAGCTATGAATTGAACTTGTCTTCCCACTGCATCACAAGCGTTAGTACAGTTTAAAACAGATAACTTGTGAATGCAAACACATTTTCTTTTCTGAAACGACTACGTAGTCAAATATATATAACAGTAGGTATGAATCAATCTACCACATCAAGCTGTGTGTCGAAAAGTAGGCCTCCTTCTCAAATACTGTGATTGGCCTAACCGAAGCAAGGCCCACAGTCACCTCTAGTAATCAAACAACAAAGCGTGTTATCCTGTCTCACACAAGAATCATAATAACTCAAGTAGATAATTAAACATACCAAAACTCAAATATTGGCAAGACAATTAATTTAAAATCTCACGTAATAATAATCAATAAATAATATCATTCATCAGTTCTTGGCTTATAAAGCCCACCTATCTAAAGTGTTGGTCAGGGCTAATTTTCTTCTTTTCTCGCTCTTCACTTCTCGGTTATGCTCGTTCCTTCAAGAGTAACATCTTATAAGGACGAGTCTACCTTTCTCGAAAAAACAAAACGAATTCTAAGGCACGTTTTTAGGATTTCTACTTGACTCGGCTTTTCTAACTTTCTTAGCTCAACTTAACCGAACTTTCTCGATTCCTAACTCTATTCAAGTACTATACCAACAGACTTCTTCAAACTCGATCACTCAACTCGATAACATCAAACTAATTAAACTTGAACAATTATTAAAAATCAAGAAGTTACTATTCATTCCATAAACTTTGTATTTCTCGATTCAACACGTCAAACGACTTTTGAAAAATACGAGACTAATTCTCGATTACTTTTAACACAATTAATTTACAATCACATCATCACATTTCAAATCAGACATTCACAGATAGGTAAATGGCCGACTCCAATAAATAGCCGTAAAAATAAAAAAAATTTCAAACTTCACAAAATATTCTAGAAAAATTCATACGAACAGAATTTCAAACTCAGAAATCCAATCAGGGCTCAAATACTGACTCATGCTATCTCGACAGTACTTGACTTTGAACTTTAAAAATGAAAGTTATTGGTTTTGAACGAAAATAGTTTTATTTTCCTTAAAATAAATTTAAAAAAATCCAATTATGGAAACGGATTCGAAATCTGAAACCTTAGTCAAAATTTCTCAGAGTAAAGTATGACTTCATTTTTCTCGAAAAACGTGCACGTGCTCAGAAAATTCTCAAACTTTCAAATTTAGCTAAAAAAATTCAGTTGTACAATTACTAGATCAATTTCAACTTTCGACAAATGAAACGGAAAAAAACCTAACCCTAATTCTTTAAGGTTTCGAGTTTTACTAAGGGTTCGATTTCTCTCGACTCAAGTTCTAATATGCTCGATAAATATTTCTGAGCTAAATTGACTTATAATCTCGACTAATTTCACCTCAAATCATGCATTTCAATGTTTAATTAACAAAATGTTCGTTTTTTCATAACTTCCTCACACGATCTCCAAATCAAGAAATTCAAAAGCCTTTTATGCTTATTTTCACTCCAATTTCAACATTGAATAATCGCATGCATCAAACAACATGAAGAATGCAAAGTTCATGCTTTAAGATTCTCATAAGTTTTGAATTATACACGTATATAGCTATACATGCTTGATTCCAAAAATTGAAAGCTCTAACATGCTTGAAATAAATCTAATTTCAAAGAAATAACTTCAAATAATCTATATAAGGTCAAACTAAAAAATTCTTAATTCCAACTTTTGTTGTGTTTCGAAATTTTGGGAATTTTCTCAAAACTTATCCGAATTTAAAAATTTGAGATCCTATTATGCTTAGAAAAATTCCAATTGATTGATTCTCTATAATTTTCGACAAACAACATCAAACATAATAAATCCAAATTTTAAAGGCATATTCTTCATAAATTTTAGGGTTTTTGGCGAGATGTCACATTTCATCGATTTGACATTCCATTATGCTTCAAATAATTTCAATTTCAATAGTCTATCATCTATTTATCAATTAGAACTTAGGAACATCAAAAATCACACCTCTAAGGCTTAAAAGTTTCAAATTTTTAGAGTTATTGAGCTACACAACTTATTTCTTTGTTTTATCTTGCATGCAAGCTTAATATATACTCAATTTCATCAATCAATCATCAATTTAACATCTAACATCCAAAATCATCAAAATCACAATGCTCATATACATACTCATTTTGAAATTTTCACAAGAATAAGTAGATAAATTCAAGCTTCCAATTAATCATTTAGACATGCTTCTAAATACTCAAATCATCTTTAAACATTATCACATCATCAAGAACATCAAGCACAAAATTCCAAATCTTCAATCCTAAAACATTTGAAAATATTAGGGAAACCATGCATAGTAAAGTCTCTTTCTCAAATTGATTATACACACAAGCTTAGATTCATTTATAAGACTCAATTTCTCAATCAAACTCAAGATCAAAATTATCAAGAAAAAACCCCCAAAACCATTAAAAATTTTCGGCACTCATCAAGAAGAAAATTGTCACAGCCCCAAATCCCGAGGGACGGCAGAAGCCGGGGTGCGACTGGGGTTGGATTAAACAAGCGGGGAAGAAAGGGGATGAAAGAATAAACATACATACATCACAACTTATCTTCTATGAACAAGACTTTATTGACGAAAGGAAAGAGTTAATCTCAAAAGATTACTCGACAAAGCATTTCAAAAGCTTCTAAGTTATATTACAGAACTTAGACTACAATGATTATTACACACAATCAAAAAGAGTTTAGAGTCTAGCAGCGGATTTGTGAACTATATACAAGAGTCTTCCTTAACTCTATTCAACTCTAACTCAACCGTCGCCGCTTCGTCGCTTCAACCTGCACATTTAGAAAACATATGCAGGGCTAAGTACAATAGTACTTAGTGGGCACGTTGCCGAAAACATATTCATAAGTATAGATAATCAAACATTTCATTTCTGTAGCACATCGGGGTTTTTCAACAAATTCTCGTGTCTGCTAAACATTTTCTTTCTCATTTTCATAAATTAGCTTGCGCAAGCAATTTTCATAGATGTTACGTTCAAATCTTGACCAGTCATAATTCACCGTGGCTGGCTACCCCTCAACAGGATACCACATACACCACAGGCTACAAAGTGCACTAACTCTGGAAAGCATAATAGCTAACTCAAAGCCGATCGTTAGTTAACCTCTTTTGATTAAATCATAAGGTACAAAAGAACTCACATAAAATACAAAACAGTTCATGCCATGATTATCACTTTGAAAACACGATTATCAAAGCGATAAAGAAAAGGTTTTAGAGCATTGCTCATTTTGTTTCATATATAAAAGCCCACCTTGATTAAATACAGAACTTAAGACACGTGCTTCCGTCTTCTGGTCTGCGTCTTATCCTTGGTGTCGACTTCCTCCTTCATCGTAAAAATTATACTTTAAAGCTCGGTCGTAAACGATAAATGAATACGAAAAATCGAGTTGAGTTTTTGTTCTTTAGACGTTTTAGGCATTTGCACGCTAAACTAAACTCGTTAGTTAAAAAGAAACGAGATACGAATGCATCTCATTTAACACTCACTCGGTTCTGTATTCAACACTTTAGGTTGGTAGAAAGAAGGTAGTCGATGTATTGAAACGACTTAAAAGATCGAATGAGTTCAAGTTGAGAAGAATTCAACTTAAGAAACTACGTTTTGAACATTCACTGCACGAGGTCAGTAAGTCCACCCAGAACAGGGGATTTCAAAACAGGGGTCGTGCCCTGTACCAGAAGATAGCCTCAGATGTCTAGTTTACTCTCCAATTCACGGATCTCAATTCCGATAAACGAGCTAGGAGATATTGCAGTTTCCGTGGAACGTCGCAAAACTGCCGAGTGAAACCCTAATGCTCGATAAAATCGACGCACGGTTTTCTAGGTTCGTTCTATGTTATCGAACCTAAATTCTCACGAATTTACTGACTCAATACAGTCTACTCGTATCATTATACATGATAGACCCCTTTTCATTTCTCGTTTATAAACACGACGTTCAAAACCTCGTCGTTCAAACTATACAATTACTAAACCAATTCAAGTTCTCGTTCAATTTCAAAACCAACTGACCCCAACCGAGTAGATTTTGCCAGATCCTATTGTTAATAGTTAGGCTCGCTGTTTGAGCATTGTTGAAATTTTATCTTTACAGGTCTTCAGCTGAAGACGATAACAAGGCATCACTCGGAGAGAACATCAGATGTAATTAAAGACAACTGAGTGTTTAAAAAGGGGGAAGTTACGTTCACAAGATAGAACATCAGTTGAGCAGTTCAAAAGGGAAGAAGAAAGTTATCTGAGCATTCGAGCCAACTGAGCGTTCAAGTTTCGAAACATCAGCTAAGTTCAAAGGGGGAAGATACAAGAGAACATCAGTTGTAAGAAAGACGACTGAGCGTTCGAAGCCAACTGATCAGAGTCAGATACAAAAAGGACAACTGAGCGTTCAAGATGGAACATCAGTTGTAGGACTAAATCAGTTAGATCAACAGTTTGAAGTTCAAAGTCAGCTGAGAGTTCACATGTTCCTACTCAGACAGAAGCATTCAGATAGAACATCAGCTGAAGACCAATCAGATGAAGATCAAACGACTCAACCGACTGTCAAATGTTGGAGGTCAAAGGTTATGTCATTACCTCATTTGGCACAACACAAGGCTGTCTCAGATGGAAAGCAGAAGCATGCAGTTGCCAAATCCGGAAAGTCTGCAGAGATGAGAGACAAGCCATCGCTTTCAAAGAACAGAGATCAACAGCTCTTCCAACGGCTAGTTGATTCTCTCCGCCTATATATAGAGGCCTTCATTCATTCAACAGATACGAGACAGACAAGAGTGAGAAGAGATATACAAGCGAAAGAACAACTTCATTCTGCACTCAAGCAAAACCTCTAAGAACATCATTAGTTGAGAGTTCTAGAGAGTTAGATTCTGTCTTTATAGTTTTCGATCCAACCTTGAGAACATCACTAGTTGAGAGTTCGTAAAGTGTTAGATCATAGCTTACTTCTTGTTCGAGCTATTAGTTGGAACCACACCCTTTCTTACACCTGAAAAGGTTATTAGGACTCTACTCTTCCCGTAACTGAGTAGATAGGTTGATTAGTACTCGTAAACTAATCTGTAAGGTTGATAAGTACCCGTAAACTTATCTCAACGGTTGCATAGCCCGCGTAAGCTTTGTGGTTTGTCCAGAAGAACTTGGACTGAGTTGTGTGGACTCACAACTCCCCGTGGACGTAGGAGTTATCTCCGAACCACGTTAAATCTTGTGTGTTGTGTTTATTTTTCAGTTACTTATTGCATATTCAACTAACTAACTAACCAGCATACAAACTGCATTCTTCCATATCAACTGTCTTGCTTATTGACCAACCTTGCACTTTAGCGTGAGTTGATTTTATACGAGTTAATTTCCACCACATTCCGCACAACACTTCACTTCCAACTAAGTGTTTCTTACTCGGTTGTGATTCCAACTAAGTTACATTACTCGGTTGTGTTAATTTTTGGGGGGTTGTTTTAAAAAGTTTTATCTGGTGTATTCCCACTCCCCCATACACCAGAACTCGTATCGGGACCATCAAGTGGTATCAGAGCAGTGGTTCAAAAGACTGCTGACTCTGTTTCACAAGGTGTGAATTCGAGGTGTTTTCTTTAGTGGTCAACTGAACAGATCTCTTTATCACGCTAGTGCAGATGGATGTTAAAGACAAGATCGTGGTCATGTTCTCGGTTGTGAACTATACATCCTGGAGAACTCCGATGAAGAAGATCCTACTGTCAAAGCATCATCGAATGCAACAAGTACTCACATCCGGACCGATCATCATCAGAGAGAGAATCACTCGCACTTCTACAAATCCCAACGATGGGGATGCAACTGTGGAGTTAGTGGAGAAGAAGCCAGAAGACTTCACTCTAGAAGAAGCCAAAGTGAGCCAGTTGGACATCTGGGCTCAGAGCACGATCATGTCTACAGTTGGACAAGACTATCTACCTTGGATAGAAGAGTGCGAAACCGCTAAAGAGATGTGGGATATCCAGGCATCTCTGAATGAAGGAAGCGACGAAATAAAGGAGAACAAGTTCTCACATGCCTGCCAAGATTTCGACAACTTCTGCCTGAGAACTGATGAAACCATTGATCAGTTAGAGCTCCGATTCATGGACATCATCAGAAGGATCCAGTCCATCCGAAGAGGAAAATATACTTTGAGAGAAATCAACCTCAAAGTATTACAAGCTCTACCAGCTGAGTGGGATACCTTCATTAACATCCATGAGAGCCGAGCTGACCTTGGTGAGATGGGAACTGAAAGATTGTTCTTAATTCTGAAGGAAAATGAGTACAAGGTGAACCGACGAAGGTCAACTCAGTCCTCGGTTCAGACGAGTCGACATGAGGATGTTGGTTCAGCCACCAAGTCAATAGCACTCCGAGCTGACTATTCAAAGCCGCGAACATCAAGGCCAACAAAATCAGCGGATACAGCTACGAAGGAGCCAAGCAGAGAAGAGCTGCAACAGAACATAGCCGCCGTGTCAAAGAAGCTAGCTGACATGGACACTCGGTTCGGAAAATACAAGAGGTTCTACAAATCTAACCGAACTCGAGATAACTCAAAGCTTGTGAACAGCGGTTGCTTTGAATGCGGCAAGGAGGGACATTTCAAAGCAGATTGTCCAGACCTCTCGAAGAAAGAGAGAGAAGCGTTGAGGGCCAAGCAAACTGGAAAGAACAAGGCCATGGTTGCAGAAGAAGCAGCTGACGACATGGACATCTTCACTGACACTGAAGATGAGAATGAGCTGACTTCCACCAACAACGCTATCGGTCAGGATCAATGCCTCATGGCACTTGGAACCGACCAAGATGATACTGAGGTACACTCTAGTCCTGCTAATTTAAATTCTTCCAATATTTCTAACATGCAGGAAACACTGGATGAAGAGTTGGAACCCTCCTGGAGTGATTTTCAAGAACTCAGTGAGGAACTACATCAGCAATCGGTTGAGTTTAAGAGTCTTCAAGAACAATTCGCCAACCTTGAAGAATCCTTAACCAAAAAGGACGATCTGATCAAGAGTCAAACTGAGAGGCTCAATTGAAAAAGCAAGAGGCTCAGATCGACCAGCTGATAAAGAAGTCAGACTATCAAGGAGTTGCAAACTGAGAAGGACAACTTAATAAAGCTATATCAGTCATCCAAGATCATCAAGAACCTCATCAATTACAGCCGACAGATGGATGATGTGTCAGGACTCGGTTATGATGTGATCAAGGATACTGGAATTCCTCCAGCAACCTTCATCAAAGCTGTGGAGGTTAAGGTTGTCGAACCTAACACAGTTGAGTCTGAATCTCCGCAAAGTAATCCAACCTCCACCTCTCAGCAAGCTCAACCGACCAAAGGAACCACAACTGAGAAAGGAAAAGTAGCAGTGGATGGAAGACAGAACGTTCCATCGGTTGGGACATCAACCGAGGGGGAATGTTCCAAAAGTCAGAAGAGGAACCAGAGGCGTCAGAGATACAATTGAAACCGAACTCAGAACCAACCTCTGAACCGACCTCAGAGCCAACATCAGAAAGAATGGAACCGACCGCAGAACCAACAAGGATCCAACTATCTGAATCAACAGCGGTTCCCTCATCAGTTCAACCAGAGGTTTCAACCGAGTCAACCGATGAGAAACAGTTCAAAAAGCTGGAGATATGCATGCCACAACATGAACCAACAACAGGGCATGAACAGCTATAGATAACATTCAGGGAGTTGGAATCAGAATCAGCCACAAAGATTCCAACATGGTGTCCGACATCACAGACAAATTCAACAGGATCAGAATCGCCATCAAAACAGGGGGAAAGCCTCTCCTCCGAAAGCTCACAATGGGAGAAATCCAACTCCTCCCAACAAACAGAACATCACTGCTAACAAAAAGCCTAAGGATAACCGAGGCGTTGTTATAGTTGATGATGAAGGAAAAATGATCTGGAATGATAAATCTATCCGAGTATACAGGGAAAAACGACCCACAGTTCAAGGGGGAACTAGTTCTAACCCTTCAGGACCCAACTAAAATTGGGGACCTAAGCGAGTTTCTCTTAGCAGGTACAGGAGAAATAGCTGAGGAAGAATAAAGCATCACGAACCATGTGGGTGATGGATAGTGGATGTTCGAAACACATGACAAATCTGAAGGATTTGCTTGGGAGTTTCGTGGAGAAAGAAGGACCTTTAGTTACCTTTGGTGACAACTCAAAAGGTCACACCAGAGGCTACGGTACCCTTGAAACCAATCACGTGTTGATTTCTAATGTTTCATATGTTGATGGATTGAAGCATAACTTGCTCTCCATTAGCCAATTCTGTGATAATGGTTTCTCTGTCAAGTTTGATGCACAGGGTTGCAGGGTTAAAAATGTCAGATCAAAGCAGGTCTTATTGTTGGGAAATCGATCGCCAACCGGGAATGTCTACTATGCTGATTGGAATAGTAGTCCTCCTCACACCTGCCTGTTATCAAAGAGCAGTTCAGATATGAGCTGGCTGTGGCACAAAAGGCTCAGCCATCTGAATTTCAAGACTATGAACCGACTTGCCAGACAAGAACATGCAAAAGGCATACCAAACCGAGTGTTTTCAACAACACATATCTGCAGTGCATGTCAGTTGGGAAAGCTCGCTAGATCCTTCTTCCGGTTGAAGACAACTCCCTCAACCGACCGAGTGTTACAGCTGATCCACATGGATCTCTTCGGGCCAGTTACACCAAAAAGCATGAATGGTAACGAGTATACCCTTGTTGTAACTGATGATTATTCCAGATACACGTGGACCATTTTCATGCATCACAAGAGTGAAACCCGAGATGAGCTACCCAAGCTGATGGATCGGATATCGAACCAACAAGAGATGAAAATTATTTCCATCTGATCAGATCGTGGAACCGAGTTTCTAAATGAAACCATCATCGAGTACTGCGAGAAGCATGGAATCACTCATCAAACATCAGCTACGCGTACTCCGCAACAGAATGGAGTAGCCGAGCGAAGGAACCGAACGCTGAAGGATGCAGCTACATCCATGTTGACAAGCTCAGCTCTGCCAAAGAGATTTTGGGCTGAGGCCATCAACACAGCCTACTACACCCAGAACCGGTCTCTTCTAACCAAGCGGTTGGGAAAGACTCCATACGAGCTATGGAGACGCAGGAAGCCTGATATTTCATATTTTCGCATTTTTGGTTCTAAGTGTTATATTCACAACAATGGGAAGACTCAGTTGAAAACTTTTGATGCCAAGGCTTCGAAAGGCATATTTCTCGGATATGCCGCTCGAATCAAGGCTTATAGAGTTTTCAACAATAGCTCTCGTGTTGTGGAGATAACACCACATGTTAGTTTTGATGAATCTACTTTTGAGTGCAGGGAACAAGCTAAAGGACAATAGGCTGATCCACATGTTCTACCTGTTCTCACCAAATCGCAAGCACTAAGGGAAAAGAATCTAGCTGAACCATTGGTGTGGGCAACCGAGGATGATGATCCATACTCCTCTGAAGATGAATGCGAGGACCCCAGCTCATCTCAAGGGGGAACTCTAGCTGATGTCACTCTAACTGCATCAGCATCCGATGCCCAACCAAGCCCGGTTCAAAATATTGTCAATGTTGAGAATCCAGACTCAACAGCTGATCAATCACCAGTTCTGAAGATTCCAGCATCTCCTACGGGTCAGGATTCACCATCAGTTGAAATCCTGGAACAACCACAGTTGGAAGAAGAAGGAAGACGCAACCGAAGATGGTATGAAGATCATTCCACTGACAACATCATCGGAGATCCAACCGAAGGTGTGCGTACAAGGAGCAGAGTTGCAAATCCAGATTCAACTGAGGAAGATTCCAACACTTACGCTCAATATGCTGAGGAATTGGCAGTTCTTGAGGAGTTCGAGCAAGCTGGAGATGTTGCCATGATTTCTTGTTTCGTAGCTGATGTACCAGAACCGAAGAATGTTGTGGAAGCTCTCAACTATGTTCACTGGACAACAGCCATGCAAGAAGAACTGAATGAATTTCTACACAATTGTGTGTGGGATTTGGTAGAAAGACCAATTGGTGTCAAAGTCATTGGATTGAAATGGAATTTCAAGAACAAGAGAGACGCCATTGGATTCATCGATATTGCCAACAAGAAGGAATCGATTTTGAGGACTCCTTTGCACCAGTTGGAAGGCTGGAAGCCATCCGAATCTTTCTAGCCTATGCTGCATTTCACAAGTTCAAGGTCTATCAGATGGATGTGAAGTGTGCCTTCCTCAATGGTGATATCAAGGAAGATGTATATGTTGAACAACCTCCCGGTTTTGAAACTAGATATGGAAGAGTGTATAAGTTGAAGAAAGCAATCTATGGATTAAAACAAGCACCCAGGGCTTGGTATGACACTCTTTGTGGTTTTCTTCTGAACTCGGGTTTCAAACGAGGGTCAGTTGACAAAATACTGTTCACCATCAAAGTTGGAGAAGATATACTTGTTGTGCAAATCTACATCGACGACATCATATTCGGTTCCAAATCGGAGGAGTTGTGTGAAAAATTCTCAAATCTCATGAAGAAGAAGTTCGAGATGTCGATGATGGGCGAGATGAATTATTTTCTTGGACTTCAGGTGAAGCAGTCATCAAAAGGAATTTTTATCAATCAGTCCAAGTATACAAAGGAGCTCATCACCAAGTTCGGATTGCAGACAAGTAAGACCACAAGGATCCCGATGAATACTAACTGGAAGATTGAACCTGGAACTGAGGGAAAGCTCGTGGATGCCAGTAAGTATAGAGGGATCATCGGTTCTTTGCTATATCTAACCGCCAGTCGGCCAGACATATCTTACGCGGTTGGAGTGTGTGCTCGGTTCCAAGTTCAACCGAGGGAAGCTCACATGTTGGCAGCAAAGAACATCATCAAGTATTTGAAGGGAACTATAAATGTTGGGTTGTGGTATCCAACCGACGACAACATCCAACTGACCGGATACTCAGATGCAGATCTAGCCGGAGACCGGTTGGAGAGGAAGTCCACATCTGGACACTGTCAGTTCATGGGAAGCAAGCTAGTTTCGTGGTTCTCCAAGAAACAAGCATGTGTTGCCACCTCTACAACCGAGTCAGAGTATATGGCTGCCGGTAGCTGCTGCATGCAAGTGTTGAGGCTCAAGCAACAACTGAGAGACTATGAAGTTGCAATTGGACAGGTTCCCATTCATTGTGATAGCTCAAGTGCCATTGCTATCTCTTTGAATCCTATTCACCATTCTCGGATGAAGCACATCGATTTCCGACATCATTTTATCCGAGACCATATTGAGAAGAAGGACGTATCCATGGAGAAGATTCCAACTGAGATTCAGAGAGCAGATATCTTCACCAAACCTCTAGCCGAAATGCGGTTCAAAATGCTATGTGATTTACTTGGATTGTTGGATCCATCAGATGAGGAACCAGCTGAGGTGAAGAGATAGATATCCATCTGAGGGGGAAGCTCAGATGAAGGGGGAATCTCAGATGCGGATCGCCAACCGAAGACATCAGACGTCAGCTGAACAGACGAACTCGAGTCAGCTGATGGTATGCCGCAACATTGGAACACAGCTGATTCTAACATCAGCTGACAGATGAACACAGCTGATTCTGACATCAGCTGGCAGGTAACATTTATGGCTGAAGGTGTTATGATCTTAAATGAGAATGTTTGAAATAAATTCAAACATTCCTGAGCATGTCAGTTACATTAAAATAGACATCATGTCGCATTTAATGTAAAGTACGGCTGAACATCAATAGCCTACTTTATAGTGCGACTGGGCTGACATGAAAAACTGTACATCTTCTCACGCGCTGGTTGGAACTCGGTTCATGACGTCAAGTCAAAGCTAGTCAACAGTCGCGTGATCTTAGCCGTTGATGGATTCGCGCCATTCAACCCTAGCCGTCGATTTCAACCGAGTCAAAAACCTATAAAAGGCGGAAAATCAGGAAGTGATCTCTTACCTTCCTCATTCGTGTTTATCTGCAGTTACTATTCATCATCTTCTCAGATTTTGTCTAACCTTTTTCTGCAAGATTTTCCTTCCTTCTTATATTTATCTTCTAAGTGATATTAAATGGTACCCAAAGGAAAGAAAATGGCTTCTTCTGGACCCTCTCTAGTCCCCACCTCGTATGAAGAATCGTTCGACCTACTAGTTTCGAAGATTTACTTCGAGCAGATCCTATCCGACGATGAATTGGAGTCACCTATGTTGGCTCCACTTGCAAATATACTCAGGGAGAATGGCCTACTTGAATGGGAAAAGCTCTTCCCCTCCCACCTGCTCAGGCGCCAGGTCGGAGAATTCTATGTGAATCTGCAGTCGTCCATCGATAGCAGAGATGGAGTCACAACAGAGGTCTCTTGTCGGCAACGCGACGTTCCGGCCAGAACCATTCGCTGTGTTTCTGTCTCCATTACAGTGTCCGATGTTCTTTGCCACATCATACCTGTAAACCACACCGCCACGGACTTCGTTGAAAACATAACTGATGAGCAAGCCGATGAGTTTCTGGAGAATGCTCTGATAACTCCGGAATGGTTAAAGAGCAATATGCAGAGGACCAAATTAAAGCCAGAACATCGACTCCTGTTCGATGTTGTCTCCAAGGTCGTGTTCGACTACAGCGGAGCGTTCGGAGACATCAGCCGACCGAAACTTAAATAGTTGTTGGCATTGGAACACAAACACGAGATTAACTGGTTCCAATATTTTCTGAATCAGCTGACCCTGGAGAAGCAGAAGATCTCCGAGACCATAACCGACTCAGGGGAGAGATTGTTGAGTGTCAAGGGGACTTTAAATTTCGGTTGCAAAATATCTGCTCTGATCCTGCTCGCAACCAAGGGTCAGAACATAGTATGGGAGGACTGCGAGGAGACCCCTGTGAAGAAATTGATGTTGTTCCCAACAGCAAAGAAGGCGCAGGAGGTGATTAGGAGTGTCTATACTCCTAAGGAGAAGAAGGATGTTGGGAAGACAACTGAACCCAAGGACACAACTAAGGAGGCACCAACTGTCACTCGCCCCTCCAAATCGAAAGCCGCACGCCGACGCAGAGCTGAATCGGAGAAAGAGAAGGCGGAGGAGCCTGCCTAGAAGAAGCTGAGGCTGAGGTTCAAGAAGTCGATTGCTGTGCCAGCTGAGGACATGCCGGCTGAGGAGCATGCCGAGGAGCCAGCTGAAGAGCCAGCTGAGGTGCCAGCTGAGGAACCAGCTGTTGATGCACCAACTAAGTAGGAGGCGCCAGTTGAGACGGCACCAGCCCAGGAGCCATCCGAGTCAAGCCACTCAGCTGAGGCAGCTGTCTTCAAGATCGTCCCTCGCGTTGCTGGAACTGATGAAGTGGAAGGAATGGAGATAGACGTGACATCGGATGCTTCTTCCTCCTCTGAGGAAATTGAAGATGTTCCAACCTCCCCCATGGCAGGAGTTGATGTCGTACCGCCCCAAGAGCCTCTTGCTCTCTCAACCGAATTACAGCCAAATGTTCCGAGCTCATTGCTCGATGCCAGCATTGAGACCGTTTCTTCGGCCAATGTTGAGGAACCTATTGATACCCCCCCTCCCCACAGAATCTGATATTCCGAGCTCCCAGCTCGATGCCAATGTTGAGACCACTTCTTTGGCCAACATTGATGAAACCCTTGAACCATTGCCTTATGAGAATCTATCTCCCTCCCCCATAGATGAAGAAGCTGACCTTCAGGCCGTCGCGCTGGAGCATGAAGGCAAGGTGGCTTACAGCTTCCAGAACCTGATAGGGATGTTCCCAGAAGCTCGCGACATGCCAATCTTCGCTACTCTTGGAACCGAGCTGCTGTACCAGTTCAACCTGATCTTCAGTCACTGGTATGTGAAGGAAGATACAATCAGGGTACATAGCTGGGACCGGCTGAAGGCGGACGAGTCTCGCATCCGAGACTACTTCAACTATGCCAACCTGGAAGTTGCCTACAATAACAAGGTGGCACTGCTGACACGTCGTCTGGACCTCAGCAAGGCAGAAGGCACTGATACTAGGGAAACAGCTGGACAAGATTGCATAGAATTCCTCTACAACATGCTAATCAAGTCAGCAGACTTCCTCAATGATTTGGACGCAGCTGCCGCCGCAGCAAAGAATGAAGAAGAAGAGCCTCAACTGTACATGGCCAACCGTCAAGCCATGGTTACAGTTGAGCAGCCAGCTCTGATTGAACACCAAGCTCCAGCTGATCAGCCAGCGCCCTCAACTGAAGACATTTGCGAGTTGATAGCTGAGAGGGTGAACCAGCTGAGGATGGAGATGCTTGCCAACTTCCAGCAAAACAAAGAAGATCAGCTGAGGATGTTGGAAGCACAAGAGGAGAAGAACAAGCACTTGGTGGAGGAGAATGTTTCACTAAAGACAAAGCTGGATGAATTCTCCTCCTCCACCAGCCAAGACATTTCTGAACTGAAGACAACCATCCTTGGGATCAAGTCTGAGTTGAACGTCTTCCAATCCTTGTCTGATTCTAACCTCGCTAAATCCCAAAAGACTCATGATGAAGAATGGGAGTCTCAGTTCGAGTCAAGATGGGCTGAGTTCGTTGCTTTCCAGACCGAGGTAACTGAAACATTCGCTGGATTGAGGAAAGCCGAACAAGAGCGCCATGACTCCGAACTGGCGAAGAAGGTGGGAATAGAGTGCGCGGTCGATGAACTCTTCAACCGTATTCAACAAGCCGAACAACAACTCACCTCTCTGGGTGGATCAGTAGCCAACCTTGTTGCTGATGCCAAAAAGGGGGAAGATAAAGAGGCGGATGTTGAGATGTAGGGGGAAGAAGAGACCCAGGCTGAGGAAGAGATTCTAGCTGCTGCAAAATCCCAGCTGAAGAAGAAGACTCAGAAGAAGAAGTCCGCTCCCAAGTCAACCGAAGTCGGCGGAGCTGAAATGGAAAAAGACTTGGAGCAGGCGGAGCAGTTTGGAGTTTCTTACAACTCCATAGCCGAGATCGCAACCGAGCTTGATTCGGAACTCAACGGTATCACAACCGAAGAGGAGCTGAACAAGATAACCAAGAACTTGCACCGGAACATCCCCTCCCGCAGCCGTCGCCGAATTGACAAACATCAGGTTAAGGCTGAAGCTCGGCTGAGACAACAGAGGTTGCCAGGGAAGGTGAAGGTCCAAAGTCGGTTCAGGCATCTAGATAAGTGGATGCCAGCCGAATGGAACGAGGACTGGGAGTCGTTCAAGCAAGAGTTTGTGAACGACTTCTATTACAGAAAAGTCTTCTCAACCGACGATCCGAGGAGAGCTTTCAAGGAAGCGCTGACCGAGCTGCACACTGGGGACCCGGGGATGTTCAGCCAGTTCGGGCGTGCGATGATAGAAGCAAAACTGGATTTAAACACTGTCCCCGTCCCTCAGAAGATTACATATAAGCCTCCCTTCCTCCCAGACTCTCGCAACCCCAACAGAACAAAGATTGCAGCTGAGGCAAGGCAAGTCTGCAAAGAGTACAGGGTTGACATTTCGAAGGAGTCAGCTGAAAAGAGAGAGATTTTTGTTAGAATGTTTAGTAAGTATGGACTCAAGTATTAGCTCAGTTAGTTTTTGAGCAACTGATGTAACTTTTGTCTTTTTGTGCTTACCTTTGTAATCATCAGTTGTAATAAAAACTATTCAGTTATACTATTCAACTTGACGTACAATCTCTCATTGTCCAAGCTTTGAATCGCAAAGTTATTTCAATATCATGTTATAACTGTGCTCACCCTTTGATGTTTTAATCTTACAGACTGTCTAGAATTTCAGCTGAGATTTTGCATAGGTCAGTAGGATTTAGATCAGTTTGTCTTGTAAAAATCTTTATAAGGGTTTTGGCATCCTCAAAAAGGGGGAAATTGTTGGGAAATTTATTAAAGTTTTGATTGATTCCAAAACCAACTGACCCCAACCGAGTAGATGTTGCCAGATCCTATTGTTAATAGTTAGGCTCGCTGTTTGAGCATTGTTGAGATTTTATCTTTACAGCTCTCCAGCTGAAGACGACAACAAGGCATCACTCGAAGAGAACATCAGATGTAATTAAAGACAACTGAGTGTTTAAAAAGGGGGAAGTTACGTTCACAAGATAGAACATCAGTTGAGCAGTTCAAAAGGGAAGAAGAAAGTTATCTGAGCATTCGAGCCAACTGAGCGTTCAAGTTTCAAAACATCAGCTAAGTTCAAAGGGGGAAGATACAAGAGAACATCAGTTGTAAGAAAGACGACTGAGCGTTCGAAGCCAACTGAGCGTTCAAGATGGAACATCAGTTGTAGGACTAAATCAGTTAGATCAACAGTTTGAAGTTCAAAGTCAGCTGAGAGTTCACATGTTCCTATTCAGACAGAAGCATTCAGATAGAACATCAGCTGAAGACCAATCAGATGAAGATCAAACGACTCAACCGACTGTCAAATGTTGGAGGTCAAAGGTTAAGATTTGAATTTCAAACAAGGAAGTCACGTGAAGGTTTGACTCTCTGTCATTACCTCATTTGGCCCAACACAAGGCTGTCTCAGATGGAAAGCAGAAGCATGCAATTGCCAAATCCGAAAAGTCTGCAGAGATGAGAGACAAGCCATCGCTTTCAAAGAACAGAGATCAACAGCTCTTGCAATGGCTAGTTGATTCTCTCCGCCTATATATAGAGGCCTTCATTCTTTCAACAGATACGAGACAGACAAGAGTGAGAAGAGATATACAAGCGAAAGAACAACTTCATTCTGCACTCAAGCAAAACCTCTAAGAACATCATTAGTTGAGAGTTCTAGAGAGTTAGATTCTGTCTTTATAGTTTTCGATCCAACCTTGAGAACATCACTAGTTGGGAGTTCGTAAAGTGTTAGATCATAGCTCACTTCTTGTTCGAGCTATTAGTTGGAACCCCACCCTTTCTTACACCTGAAAAGGTTATTAGGACCCTACTCTTCCCGTAACTGAGTAGATAGGTTGATTAGTACCCGTAAACTAATCTGTAAGGTTGATAAGTACCCGTAAACTTATCTCAACGGTTGCAAAGCCCGCGTAAGCGTTGTGGTTTGTCCAGAAGAACTTGGACTGAGTTGTGTGGACTCACAACTCCCCGTGGACGTAGGAGTTATCTCCGAACCACGTTAAATCTTGTGTGTGGTGTTTATTTTTCAGTTATTTATTGCATATTCAACTGACTAACTAACCAGCATACAAACTGCATTCTTCCATATCAACTGTCTTGGTTATTAACCAACCTTGCACTTTAGCGTGAGTTGATTTTATACGAGTTAATTTCCACCACTTTGACCAACTGAGTGTTTCTTACTCGGTTGTGATTCCAACTGAGTTACATTACTCGGTTGTGTTAATTTTTAGGGGGTTGTTTTAAAAAGTTTTATCTGGTGTATTTCCCCCCCCCTCCATACACCAGAACTCGTATCGGGACCATCAATAACTATAACTCATCATTTCAATACTCGGACGAACATGTCGTCAACTACAAACTCGTTCATTAATCATTAATAATCATGAATATCCAATTCGAATCTTTAATCGACTTTTTTATTATTACTTATTCTCGTCGCTTCGTCTCTTACCAAATTTCAAACGTTAATAGAATTCAATCAAATTTTACCACATTATTAATCATCTATCAAGGATCATAATTACATAAATCATAACCTCAAACTATTATCTAATCTCGACTTATCATCCGTCGTTCGTCTCTTACGGTAAATTTTACGTTCTCCGTTTTTATTCTAATTTTACGAAAACGATTATCATCTAACGAGCATTACTAACATGCAAATCATAATATCAAAACATTATCGAGCTCTAACTTATCGACACATCTTCGTCTCTTACATTTCTCGTTTTATTTTTAGAAAAATCTCAATTTAATATATATTCATCCTCATGCATCGTATATCTCATTTCCATTAACCAATCGAGCATATCATAACATTTACTATCCTAAATCGAGCATTTTTCGTCTCTTAGGTTTCAAATTTTATTTTTAGAAAAATCTAAAATAATTCGTAGAGTCAATTAACATCATGAGGAACACTAATCTATCATTCAATCGACAAAGAAATCGAGCACGATCAAAACCCCAATTTTTCAAAAAAAATCGGTAAACCCTAAGATAAGAGGTTCTTGATTATTCTTCATGATTTGATCCGTAGAACTCGATTCTAAGCATCCTAGAACATGATTCGATTACAAGACAACATGCTATTTCATTCCCTTGATTTTCGAAAAAATAAAATATGGGGGAAAAGAGATTTGTTTGGTTCAAATGATAGACGAAGCTCTTACCTTTCGTAATATGAACTCGGATGTGGATTTGATCGGTAGATGGAAGACTTAAGATTTTGAGGAAAGCTTGAAATTGTATCTCTAATGGAAGATGATGAAGAAAAATGAGAGTGAGAGGGAGATGGAAGAGTGGCGGTAAAGGAGGGATAAGGGGGAGGGTAATGACTCATTTTGGTGAGTCATAAAGCAAGTGAAAATATCCAACAAGTAGTGGTGACTTGTTAGGACATGTATGGCGAGGGAAATTTTAGACGAAAAATCTCATTTCCGGCTCTTAAACGTCATTTTAAAAGTCGAGAAATACTTTCCTAGATAGTTACGGAATTGATGAAATCTAATTCGTCCGTCAGATTGGATATAATTTACGTACTAGGAAAAACTAATTCATTTTTTAAAATCCGAGAAAAAGTCGGGACATCACAGTCCAAAATTCGTCCGGAAAATCATAAAAACTAACTTTCTCCGGTGAACTCGTCTCGAAGAAAAAGTGAATGTAAATTCTGACGGAATTTGATTCCGAGTTTTCGGACGAAAAACTTACCGGACGCGAAAACCCTAATACAGTAGTCGTTCGTCCGATTTCTAGAAATTATTTTCGGAAACGGAATTCACCGTAAATCTTAGAATTTAATTTCATGATCTTAGGCGTGCAAAGCCATAATTATTATTAACTTTTATTTTTAACGACTGTAGAAAAAGTCTGGGGTATTACAAAAATTTTCAAGATTACTTCTCTTTATTTCATGCATGGGTTCATGCAAAGAACAAGGTTTCAATCTCCAAACACAAAGACCAGAACATCCTCTTAACTCCTATTTTGATCGATCAAGAGGGAGGAAAGAAATGGATTTTTCTTGATCCTAATTCAATCACCACCATACAAAGAGCATGGATTCTTACTTGTCTTCAGTTAAAGGATGATCAAAGGCTCGATTCCTCACAACTCTAAGCTTCAATCTTGCTTAATCAATGGAGAAAATGTGTGTATATGTGTGTGTGTGTGTGTCGACGGTGAGAGGGGAGAGAGAGGGAGGGTGATGTCGGCTAGGGAGAGAGAAGAGAGCGTGAGAGAGAGGGGAGAGTGGAGAGCGTGAGAGAGAGGTGAGAGTGGGATTGAATTAATAGAGAGGGAGGGAGCTGCACATGCTCAATTAGCGCAATAAAAATCACCGGAAAGAAAAAGTTTTCCGGTGCAAAATATCTCCACTTTATCGATTAACTATCAAACGATTTAAAACTCACCACGACTCTTTCTCGATGTCCAAAAACACCCTACTTCATTTCCTACTTCACCAAATAAATCAAGGATGCTAGGAATCTAGTTTTCCAAAAAAAATTTCGAGCAACGAAGAAAATCTCGGGAATCACTATTCATATTAGGATTTTTGAATACAAACTCAAATCTTTCTCGGATGATATCAAATGACTCTGAAACTGATGGTCCCAATAATGAGTAACTGGTGTATTGGGGGCAGGGGGAATACACCAGTAGCAATTTTCGTTTTGCTTAACGTCTTTTCACTGAGATATACTGCTCAGGTAAGTTCACTCGATAACTGGAAAAGTCTATTTGAGTGGCTCTACAACTGAGTTGCTCAGTTCGAGCTGATCACACAGTTGGCAGCACAGCTGGTTCCTATGCCTGAAGTTCAGCTGTGTGCACCAACTGAGGTTTTAATGAGTTTTGCTTTATGGAAGATGGTGAAATTTAAAGTCGTTACAAAAATTGAAACCTTTGTGAAAGGGGAACGTCAAGTTCCCAAATTAGTGCAGTTTGATAAAGATGCAATATGTATGCATATGCTGGGTAAGTTGGTTAGGTATACTAAATTTAAAATACTGAATTTAAAATGCAGAAAGTAAGTACACAGCATTTTAACGTGGTTTGAAGATCGACCTCCTACATCCACGACTTTTGTTTTGGCAAAGTAATCCACTAGATAAGCTTAAGTGTGCGTACCAAATGCCCCACTTGGATTACGGGTTCCAAGCAAACCTAACCAGTTCGATTTCGGGTTAAAACAAGACCTTACAACACTTTTCTGGGCAAGTGTATAACCTAGTCTTATACTCTGGGTTCTATGGGACCTGTTCTTTGATTTTGGGTTCCAAGAAAGCTGGTATTGGATTAAGGGTTCCAAGGGACCTGATAACTTTGATTTTAGGTTCAAAGTCAGACCTAAGGTTTTGGATTTGGGGGAAAAATCCAATTGGGCAGCCTTCAACACTGAGGGAAGTGGAGGCTTCAACCTAAGGCTCCAAAATCTATCTCTTGCGAGAGAATCTGGTCAGACACAATACAAGCAAGAACTTGTTTCTAGACTCAATCAGAAAGGGAGAATTTCTGACAGACTAGAGGGAAGAACAGGAGGAGTGATGAACACTCCACTTCTTCTGGACTTCACTGGAGGTCTTCTTGCTCGGAGAGAAAGAGGTGATAAGCTGCTGCCGTTTCACTCTTGATTTTTCTCTCTATAAACTTCTACAGTTCACTCTTATGTCTATATTGAGCTTTGGTGTGGAGACCTCTATTTATAGAGGGAGTTCAAACTAGCCATTGGAAAGAGCCATTTGATCTCTGCCAAAAGCATGGCACTCTACCAGCTTTACTGGAAACTTTTCTAAAATGGTAATTGCAACCTTTGTTTTTTGCACGTCATTGTTGTTAGCCAATTTATGCTATGTTTTCCAGCTAACTTGTGCTTCCCAGTAGATTCAAATTTGGACTGCAACTTCTCCGTCTTCAACGTCTTCTTTTCTCCTCTTCGCGATGCTGACTTCGACATAACTTCTCTTCACGTTTAAACTGTATGCCATCAGCTGCATGAGTCAGTTGAGGAGTCAACTGAGCTGCTGTCCAACTGAGTTTGTACATCAGTTGAGGTTGATCTCTCAACTAATCTTGAGTCTCAGCTGAGTCTGGACCTCAGCTAAGTTCTTCACGAACATCCTTCTTCAGTCTGAATGACTTCTTCTGCTTGAACTGTGTAAAGATAAAATCCTTACGCTCAAACAGTGAGCTTTAGCTAAGATCAGACTAAAGGTATTCATCTACTCAATTGGGGTCAGTTGGGGGTTTGGTATCTTTCGAAACCTTTTGCTAATTTTCCAACAATTTCCCCCTTTTTGATGATGACAAAACCCTAAACTGAGATCACCTAACTTTCGTAACTCATACTACAAGCCGATATCAGTAAGACTAAAGGATAACCTCAATTCTAGTCTAAGGAAAGAAATATCACAAGGTAAAACCTTCAAACAGATTGATCAAAAACAACTTTTTATTATATCCTGATAATAAGTGGGGAGATTACATTACAACTGAATTCAAGAATTTAAAACATCAAAAACTAAGTTCATCAGTTGTAAGATCTTTTCTTTGTAGCATGATTTAGGTCGAACAATCTTCAGCTTCATTCCGTATTTTTCATGGACAAGTCTCTTGATATCCCAGAACTCTTTAGCTTGCACGAGGGGTTAACATTGTATTTAGATGCTAACCTCTCTACTTCCTTCTCAATCAGATCAAAATTGATCTCTCGACCTCCTTTCTTCTTAGGAGGAACGAATGTTCATTTGGACGGAGAAATCGGAGGATAATGACCATGTTTCTTAAGAACATCCAGAAGTCTTACTCCAAGAACATCAAATGTTGAGAAGGTTAGAAGATAAGCTAGCCAAGCTTCACTAGCTTCCACGCCTCGATGCTCCATTTCATAATATAATTCCTCTATGAATTCTATCTTTTAAAATTCCCACGTATCATTTAATTCCACCGGCATCCATTTGTCATTATGAGGGAAATTCATATCGGGATTCTGCATCTTCCTTTGCCGAGTTCTTTCTTAGCGTGCTTGAGATCGTTCTTTGGCTTGGCTCATTCGCTTTCGATAGATTTCCTTCTTTTTCTTGGAAGAGCTTGTATTGACAGTCTTTATGAGCTCTTTTGAGAATTTCTCAAGATTAGTGATCTCTCTTTTCTTGAAGTCGGCAAGCCATTTAGCATCCTTTACTTAATTTTATGTAGCTCCCGCAGTGATGGCCTTTTCAGCAAGAGTTGGAGATGGTGGAGGAGCATCGTTGTTAACTTCTTCGTTGTCGATGTCTAGCCCTAACTCTTTAGCACAGTCGATCTCGAAAAGTTCTACTCTAATATTAGTGAATTCATCCTCAAGTTGAGCCACTCCTTCCTTGAGCTGACTTCTGTCTTTCTTTTTGGCTTCAACGTTGATCGATACTTCCAGTTGCCTCGTAACTTTTTCATCCTTGTTAACATCTTCTTCAGTTTGCCTAGAGCTTTCCTTCTCCACCAGTTGTCCATCATTCTCCACATCTTTGGCAACATTTGCTTCAGTTTGTGATGTCAGTCCCTTCTTTTCCCCCTTTTGGGTAGCATCAAATAGGAGGGAAACTGAGTCTTTCAGGACATCCACTTCGTTAAGAAGTTGATTGAAGGTCTCATTCTGAGATTGAGTGAGCTAAATAGAGTCCAGCTCATCAGCTTGAGCAGAGGATTTTGTAGTCTTGAGCTCCTGGACCTCTTTCTACAAGGTGGTGATTTCTCTTTCCATGCGGTTCATTCGAGTCACATGATCATCTAAGAACAACTTGTGGTTGTAAATTTTGTCTGAGAGGCCTTGGAAGTCCTGTTTGGGTTTGGTGAGAAAATTTTGCTGATTGAACTCGATCTTGGCCGTGAGAATAGACACTTGAGCTACAAGTTTGCCATCCATGTCATCAGTCGTTGTGTTGTACAACGCAGTCATGTCCTCAGCAACTTGTTCGATGCGAATGCTTGACTGGTCACGAACATTTCCAAGAAATTCTTTGAGCTTGAGGAGAGTTTGAGTCTTCTTCTCAAAATCTTTCTATATTCTATCTTTGAACGAGTCAAGGTCTTGCTAGACATCAGTTCGAAAAATGAGTAGATCCTCAATGGACTTCTGTATATGACCCTAGTCTATTGGTTCTGACTCTGGCACTGGATGTTGTGTAGCTAGAGCAATGTTAGTTCCTGCTGGCTGCTTAGTAGATAACACCATGGTTACATCATGTTACAATGGAGGTGTCAAACCACAAGCTTCAATGTGTTTGGGAAGTGTGGAGGCAATGTCGAGATCAATTTCTTCACAATGAGGGTCATTCTCCCTTGCAACTGAGCGAGATTCTAGATAGGCTCAGATGAGTTCTTCTTCTTTCTGTATCAACTCAAGCTTGGTTTTAAAGTTCAAGGTGTCCATTAGTCATCCTTTAGTGACCCGAAGGTCCTGGATGTCATGAAGCTTTAGATAGTCTCCCAGAACATAACAGGTCCACTAGAGAGGAAAGTGTTTTGAGATTATTTCACCCATCGGGAAACAGGGTCAATACCTTCTTGACAGCTTCCAGATGTACTCTGTAGAAGAATTGCTCAATCGCCTTTTGTTCAGCTTCAGCGTGGGAGTGGAGAGGGAAGTCTTCGGCCGTGTTGCATAGGAGGAGAAGATCCAGTGAGGTATCTGATTCAGTCAAAGTTTTCGCTGACTGGTTCTCACCACCTATCGATTGAATCGTGGGCTATGGATCCTTGGGAGAATCATCAACAAAAATCAGGATTATTCTGTTCAATCGCGTACGTTCTTTGAAAAAGCGGCGGTTCTTGCTGAGGAGGTTGCTGCTTTGGCTGCGGCGGCTTACGTTGACGTGGAACGAACTTCTGAAGAGGGGCTGCCTCGATAGCTTTCATTTGCGATGGCTAGAACTGGTTTGGCCTTCCGCTTCTAAACCCTTGTTGCTTACTTGGGCACTGGTTCGAGAAATGACCAGGTTGACCACAAGTGTAGCAAACGTTGCTTCCACTCTTACAAACGCCTTGATGCATCTTTCCGCATTTCGCACAGGGAGGGAATCCTAAAGGTCCGATGGGTAGGTTTCCTCGGTTCGTTTGCGGTGCCTTTCCCTTCTATGGCTGCGGTTGGCTCTTTCCTTGCCATTGCTTCTTGGTTGGTTGGTTTCCACTAATCCATTTCCCTTTTCTTTTTCCGTATTGGCCGTACTGGGGTTGTTGAGTAGACGCGGTCGTGATTATTTGGCTTTGGGGTTGGGGATTCGCTGGGGGTTGCAATCCTTTTTCCGGTTGCATTGCTAATTCCATATCTAAGGCTCGGTTTAAAGCTTCAGCGTACGTTAAACCACTTTGGCTGGCGAGAACTACTCGAATATCTTGCCTAAGTCCTGCTCTAAACAACTCGCATATTTTCTCATCGGTGTCGACCATATCGGGCGCAAAACGAGCTAACTCACAAAATTCTCGATCGTACTCGGCTACAGATCTTTTTCCTTGCTTCAGATTGGTAAACTCGTTGGATTTCTGCTTACGATAACTTCTAGGCACAAACTTTTCGTACAACGCTTCCTTAAACTGATCCCATGACAACTCTTCGCGTTCTTCGGGAGAATACATCCTTTGCTTTGCTTCCCACCAATAATCGGAACAACGAAGGAAACGAAAAATTTGCTCTAAAGAACAAATCCAGTCTTCGGCATCAGCCGGACTGCCTTTACCGTCGAACGTCGGGGGATTTTGTCGGAGAAACAACTCTTCGACTCGTCTTTCATTTTGAGGGGGCGGAGTAGGGTCACGCTGCCCTTCTGCATTATTTTCGGGAATCCTGACATTTCTACGTCTTGGCGGCATTCTAAAGATTAAAACGAGGGAAAAACTTTAACCACTCTAGATTTTTAGCTTACAAGGAACCTTTCTCGATTCTGAACACATTTCTCTTTTGGGAGGAACACGATTCTAATCGGTACTTAGATAAATAACAACAATTTAAAACTTTCTTAAGCAATTCATTACTTCAATTTCTCATATATATATGCATCACATTCAGTTTCTAATAATTGTCACATACTCATATCATCATATATTCATATCATCATACATTCATATCATCATATATTCATATCATCATCATAGATTCTTGAAATAATCAGTCATATTCACAGAGCAAATATCATCACTTCATATTCAAATATTCAATTCGATTCAATAACTCAGAAAATTTCAACTTCAATTCAAAGATCTAAATATTTCAACTTCCCAACGCTTAACAGCGGCCTTCTCTAGGACTTATAACACTTAGGGAATTTACTTTGGAAAACATTTCTCTTTTTCCTAGTCAAATTATGATAGTCTTCATCATAGGTTACAACACAACTAAAAGAAAAATAAAAGAGTTCAACTCTCAACACACTCGAATTAAAAACGATTGAATTCGACAGCTTTCTTGGAACATTCCTACGCATAGGAGTCATCTTCACTTGGTCCACTATCATCATACTGTTCCGCTTCGGAATCCACTCCGTAGTGCTCTATAATCTCCTCATCTTCTTCCGGGTCTTCTTCCTCCTCTTCTTCTTCCTCTTCACGCATTTGTCCTTCAAACAGCACGTCATCTTCCTCGACATTATCATCTTCTATGGCGAAACACTCACGTTCGGCTTCTCTCAAGGCTTCTTCACACTCTTCTAGGGTATAATTCATCGCTGCTAGCTCAGATTCGATCCATGGCTGGGTAGGAAAAACATTGTTAGGTAGAGACTGAAGATATCCGGTTCCTACAGTCGCTGCATCAACTGGCTCGCTTCCATTCGTTTTGTCGTTGCTTGAGCGGGTTTGACTAGAGGATTCTGCTCTAGAATGGCTTACAAAGGTTGCTTGCGGATGATTCATATAAGCAGCTATTTGGTTTTCATTTGAAGAAGAATTTTCATCACATCCATTCGGCTGCAATGTTGATAAGTCAGAAGAAAAAAAAAAAACAAAGGAATCAAGAAAATTAAGTTAAAAGCACACTACTTACAAATGGGTAATCTGCAAGAGGATTCTGAGGTTGAAGATTAGTTCGTGGCGGCGAATTGATGTGGAGAGAAACAGTTCTACTTGAAGGAATTGGTAAAGGATTACGAACAAAGTCATTCAACAAGCTTGGGGTATCATTTTCATAAGGTTCGGGCGGAGGAGCACCATAGGACATAAAACGAGCTGAAATCGCGGAGATAAAAGCATTTACGTCGCCGTAAAGGGTTCGGTCGAAGTAACGGTAGCCTAGAAATCGAGAGACAAGAGATGCTGCCCAGTCCTTCCATTCTGCTGGTAGCGCTTGAATCAGGTGCGTCATGCCTTCTAACGGTCCTACGTCCATATATTGAACTTTTCCCAAATCGTATGGTATCGTGCTAAGAATTCTACTAAAGATTCGTTATTTTCCATTCTCGCGTGCAAATATTCTTGCATCCAATCAACGTTGTCCATCCTATACGAATTTTAAACGCATAAGCATACTTAACAAACTATCGAACATATTACGAATTCTACTACCTACTCATTTCTGCGTTCCAAAGAGGGATTTTTGGGCAATTCCAAATCACGTAACCAATCGCACACACGCCTTATTCTTTCCGATCTTTTCACACGCACTCGCAAAGGGGTAGACATTCTAAAGCAATCTAGCTATTAAACAACTTAACAAATTTATCTCAAAACATCATAACTCAACGAAATAACTTTAAAGAAAATTCTCAACATTTAATAACTCAAACATCATTTTAACTTGAAAAGAAAACTTTTAGAAAAAGACATACCTGGTTGTCGGATGAGATGGAGGATAACTTGGTGTGGTTTACTGACTCAAATAAGTCTAGGAATTAAATCTAGACTCGACTCATCAAAGAATAACAGACTTTAGAACAAATAAGAGCCATGCTCTGATACCAACCTGTCACGCCCCGACTCTCGGGGTGTGACTTACGAACAACAACAAACCTAAACAACTAACAACTAACTCAAATAAAGGGAACATGCTCGGAGAAAATAAAGGCGGAATATAAGGCAATCGAATTTGGTTTTCAAAAGCATAAAGAATAATAACCGAGCATCTTAACTTCACTTTGAACAGGAATTCAAACAAGAAAATCATGCTGATGGGAAGGGAATTCCAACAAAAAGAGGAATCATACGAATATATACGTCAAGGTAAGGGTTCATGTTCAACAACAACCAAGTTACGAGCCCATCGCTCGGGATTACAAGATAAAGGGGTTACGAATTCAACAAGCATTCAAAGTCTTCGAGCACAACGCTCGGAATAAAAAACATGAATATTAGAGTACTGACATCAACAGACATTAAATCAAAAAGATTGCAGCGGAAATTAGCATCAACTCCCAACACTTGCACGTATGAAGACGTACAAATGCCAGTCCGAAATTCTACCAAACTTATCCAACAAAACCAAACCACACCACCAAGTATCCACGCCATCGCCATCCAGTCAACCTGCATGTTTAGAAACACACGCAGGGCTGAGTACTTCGTACTCAGTGAACACAAGCCAAAACATTTGAATAAAGATACTTCTTAAAGCTATATCAATTGAACTTGCCTTGCCAAACATCACAAGTATATAGCAGTTTTAAAAACGGTTTTACTTGTGCATGTCAAAACATTTTTATTTAAAACGAAATGCGCAGTCAAATAACCTAATATAATAGCATGTATCATCTATCACAAATAACTTCATGTGCCGAGAAGTAGGCCTCCTTCTCAAACACTGTGACCGGCCCAACCGAAGCAAGGCTCACAGTCACCTCAACATATACCACACGTGGGTTCCTGCTTTCACAGGATAATCACATCTTTATAGATGATAACACATACTAACTTCAATAAAATGGCAAGTCAATCACATTTGAAAAACATATCATAATATTCAATAGCATAACTAATTTTCATCGATAGTTTTTGGTTCAGAAAAGCCCACCTGACTTCCGAAGAACTAGCTAGGTGGTCTAGGGCTATTTGTCCTCTCTTAACGATCCGTCCGGCTCGATCCTTCATAGGTCGACATCGATAGATAAGATATATGAAAGACGGACACAAAGGCGTTGGACTTAAACTGACGGACTTCTATTTGAGTCGTCGCTTTCTTCGTTCTAACTTTTCTAAAGATCTCACGTTCTCGTCTTTATTTTATTAACTCTATTCGAAAAGGTTAACTCTACTACTTAACATCGTATACTTTTCTCGTTCTAATTAATAACTTCATTATTATCATTCTATTATTTGAGTTTTCTTTCAAAGACTTTAGTTCCTTCTCAAATTAACAATCAATCATCTATCATACAAATTCAATCATCTTTTACATTATAATATTATCATGCATTTAAATACTTATTCAAACATACAATAAATTCAAATAAATCAAACGCACTTCAAGATACATTAACATTCATTCAATTTAGATCTTAAAATCTAACTCGATTATGCATTTCCTTTTATAGGGGCTTAAACTATTAATTCTATCTTTCTTATTTATATAGACAACGCTTTATTCTACATCCGCTCTTATAAGGTATTTTATAACTTTTATTTATTTAACAAAAATTCTCTTAACTCTTAATAAACTCTTATGAAATTATATATTCTTGTTCAATTCTAACTTGATTCTCATTTCTTAACTCGAATATTATTCCTTTAATTATTATCTCGGTTTATCTTTTCTTCGCTTGATTGGAAATAACGTACTCAATTAATTATTTAATTAATCTTCTTTCAACTTATTATTCGACCTCTTATTTTATTCTCATTTTCTCGATCAACTTATACGAGTATCTATCTTAACTCGTCTAGCATCTTTTCTTTATTCAATTTATCTTCCTTGTTATTTCTTATTGATTAATTCTTCTTAACTCGGTTTTCTCTATTTTTGTTTATTTCTTTAATAATTTCTTCTTTATTTGTTTTAAACCTTTAAGCTATTTCTTACTTAATGATTTCTTTATCTTTTGATAAACATTTTTATGTATTAACTCACTTTATTATAAAAGATCTTTTTATTGTATTTTTAGTAAAAATTTCAAGTCTTTAAAATTTTAATACAAGGTATTTAATTAATAAATCTTTTATACATCTTTCATCTTTTATTTAATTAAAATCTTTTCAAATTTAAATCTTTTTATCAAAACTTCTATCTTTATTCCATATTCAAACTATCATTCATACATATATTGAAATACTTAAACATCCAATTATTTTTATTATTTCTACACTTAATTTCTTTCAAAAATTTAACATGCAATCTCATTTTCTTCACTTAAACACATGTATGATTATACTAACATAACATACAATCATTTCATAGATCAAAACATCACTCAATACATCAACAAAATCAACCAAAATAATTTCTCCATTTTCTTCAAAAACACACGACACTTATGCCTTTTTCTATGCAATTTGTTTCTCAAGTTTTCATGCATATAATCTCATTACTAACATGATAAAAATAACAATTCAAGTATCAAAATAACAATAACTCAAAGATTCATATTTTTCCTATTTTTCTTCTAATTTTCGGCATTTATCAATTTTTAGGGTTTTAGTTTTTTTTTTCTTCTCTTAATTCATCGATTAACATCTAGTGCTCGATTCTCCTAATGAATTCTTCTCACTCGATTAGCACATGCATATCCTAAGTTTGCCTAAACATAAATTAAATAACATGCATGCATAGATCTTTCCTTTAGGACTTATAGACATACATTTTTACAACTAATGAAATGAAAACATACTTAAATAAATGGAAATTCTTCTCTTGGCTCTTGGGATTGAAATGGATGGAAATGGTAGA
Source organism: Schizonepeta tenuifolia (assembly GCA_029490685.1). NCBI lineage: Eukaryota > Viridiplantae > Streptophyta > Magnoliopsida > Lamiales > Lamiaceae > Schizonepeta > Schizonepeta tenuifolia. Next base: position 44,024,403 of record CM055956.1, on the reverse strand, counting down.
TTCAAAGCTTGGATCATGAAAGAAATAAGAATATCTTCTTGAATCCTCAAAGAAAAAGAAAGAATATAGGATTAATCATCCATAGGTTTTAGGAATCAAAATAAAGAAAAGTATTGGAAAAATCTTGAATTCAACTTCAAGAACTTGGAAATTTGTACCTTTCTTTGAAAATATAGATGGAATGGATGGAGGATGGTGTTATTTACTTCATTTCCATGGATGATAAGCTTGAATCCATGGTTGCATGTGAAGAAAAATCAAAGTGTGTGTGTAGAGAGGGAGTGCCGAGAGTAGAGAGAGCTTGAGAGGGTTTAAGAGAGTTTTTCTTTTGTTTTGTGAGAGAGAGTTTTCGATGGAGAGAGAGAGGTGGAATGTTATGAATGAGTTGCTGCATTCCTCTCTTGTCTTAGATGAACAAAATTGAAATCCAATAAAGAGAAAAAGTATACTTTGTTGGAAATTGTAAAGAACAAGACTTGATAGGTGATTTGAAGTTAACTTGTAAGCATACTTCAAGCAAACCTTGTACCAGACACCACTATGTCTTGTTGGTCTTGGAAATTGAGAGATGATGGGAGAGGGGTTGTGAGGTGGCGAGAGAGGGAGAGAGGTGGATGACACGTGTCGTCACGGGTATTAATTATCCGGTCGTAAAGGTTTTCCGGGTAAAACGATTCGTATTAATTCCGTTTTGTTCTATTAACGGGTCTAACATCTTCTCGTTTCACTTTTGACACTAACTCATCCCAATCCTATGTCACGTCTCAAATTAAAAGATTAAAGGCTTCGATCATTTTAGTCCTTTAATTCTTAAAAGAAATTAATCGGCTTATTAATTCGTTTATTAATCCTTTTCAAGACTAATGCCTCATTTCTCTTCTCAATTCTCGGATAAGTTCTTATCCTATCTCAGTGATCTTAAAAGAAATTCTAAGTTCGAAGGTTCTAATTTAATTCTATTTTAGGTTCATCGGCGTAAACATATTTCTCGGCGATTAACGTTATGTTATCTTAATTAAACAAACTTCTCGGGATTTTTCCAGAATTTAATCTCATACTCATTTTCATATAAACAACTCAACAAACATATCACATCATCATCATCTCAGATAATTAGAACAGATAAATTCACACAAGATTCATAAGGCAATTTAAACATTTTATTCAAAACTTATCGATTAGAAAAGAAAAATTTTACTCCTAAATTCTCATCTTTGAACTACTCGGTTAATTAGACGCTCTCTTAAAGGGATAAAACTTGGGGTATCACACTAGGTTCCTTTCCTTTTCGATATTCAATTCTTTTGGTTCTTCTGATGGGTTGGGGGGAGTCTTCTCACCCTGCGTAGAAGTCATTCTTTTCTCACTAGCAATCACACTAACTGATAGTGGTTGCTTGTCAAACTGATCTTCATCAATGGTCTGTGCAATATCTTCAATTTCCTTCTCAGGACTCTTGTAACCTGAGGATGAGCTAGATAAAATAACTCGTTGATGGTGAGCAACTGATGTTGTTGTTTGTTCCTCTGTTGTAATGTCGTCAACAACTTCATCTGGTTCCATATCAGCTGTATCAGCTTGACCATGTTCAACTTGGTCATTTCTTTTCCCAGTTTCTTTTGCCTGAATTAATCTTCTTCTTGTTGTCTTGAGAGGCACTATCGTTGGATCTTTGACATGCTCATCTTTGTCTATGTGAACAACAACAATCTTGACCTTCTTCCTAGAGGACTTAGCCTTTTTGAATAGAAGAGCTGGTTCAGCCTCGGTTTGAGAAATATCTTCCTTTGACTTTGATCTGGTCTGAACTGCTCTACTTCTCTTTTTCAATTACTTAGAGGAAGAGTCTTCGGTATAGACTAAATTCAGGACATGCTCAATTCTCTCCTTAGAATTAAATAATCGATCTTTTTCATGGATGTCTTCCTTGTTAGCATGCTCTAATTCTACTTGAATTCCTTGTTTCCTTCCTTCTTGATTTTGACAGCTTCATCTAGAAGTTGATCTTTCACATACATCTCCAGTTAATCTTTTCTTCCTTCAGAATCACTTGCGCAATCCGCATTTTAGGCTTGCTCATATCGCACTTAGCTCCAGCCAGAACATGAATGCAGTTCGTTGCAATATCATATATCAGGCGAGTCTCTAGTTTGAGAAGAGATCTGATCATTCCTGCTTTGAACTTGCATTTATAAATGGTGATGCTCTGAATGAAATTCTCAACTTCCTTGTCTGTGATAGCACTCATTATCTTCTCTTCAGTTGAAAGTTGGTAGTATTGATCTTGTTATATATTAGTGACACGAATCTTGGCCCATAAGTTGTTTCTTAGTTTGACTAGGACTAGGGCTTTATTTTGTGCTATTATAAATAGGTGTTCTTCTATTGTAATTTGTATCTCATATTTAATCTCATTCATCCCCATCAGTGAAATATTCTCCTCTGCCCGTGGTTTTCTCCCAATTTGGGTTTCCACGTTAATCTTATGTTATTTTCATTTCATGTTTTTCGTTTCTACTTGTCTTATATTCATAACAAGTGGTATCAAGAGCTTAGGTTTCAACCTGGGCTACGGTGACAAGTATGAAGTACGATATTCTGTTGTTGGATCGCAACACCAGATTTTTGCTATGGCATGTGAAGATACGCGCCGTGCTTGCCCACATAGATTTGGATGAGATTTTGCTAAGGTTTGAAAAGATGCCCTATTCCTGGACAGACAAGGACAAGAAAAGGAAGGATCGTAAAGCTCTTTCCCATATACATTTGCATCTGTCAAATCAAATATTGCTGGATGTTTTGAAGAAGACCACTGCTGTCGGTCTCTGGTTGAAGTTGGAGCAACTTTGTATGACTAAGAGCCTTACCAGTAAGTTGTATCTGAAGCGACGTTTGTACTCTCATCACATGGCAGAAGGTACGTCTCTAGAAGAGCATATTACTGGTTTTAAAGAAATTGTTGGTGATTTAGAAGCTTTGGATGTTAAGTATGATGATGAGGATTTGGCTTTGATGTTATTATGTTTGCTGCCTGCATCGTATAATATGTTTCGTGATACTATCTTATATAGTCGTGATACTGTTACTCTTGATGAGATTTTTGATGCTTTATTTTCTAAAGAAAAGATGAAGCAGCTTATTAGTGGTTCTGATACCTCGGCAGAGGGTTTGTTTGTTCATGGAAGGCTACAAGACAGAAGTAACAGTGATAAGAAGAAAGGGAAAGCGAGATCTAAATCTCGCAACCCTGAGTATAAATGTAACTACTACAAACAGCCCGGGCATTTCAAAAACGAATTTCTGAAATTGGAGAAGAAAACAAGAAGGCTGACGGTAATGCATCTTGGAATCAGAAACAAAAAGAGAATGAAGCAAGTTACAAGGGAAATGAAACAGCTGAGGCCGACCTTGCCGATGGAGATTGCAGCAATGGTGAACTTTTAATATTCTAGCACACGACCTCATGACGAATGGGTTATGGATTCAGGCTGCACATTCCATATGACTCCCAACCGCAACTTGTTTTCGTCATATGTAATAGAAAGAGGTGTTGTGCTTATGGGGAATGATTCTTCTTGCAAGGTTGCGGGTATTGAAATAGTTAGAATCAAGATGTTTGATGGCGTGATCCACACGCTTGGAGAAGTAAGACATGTTCCTGAATTGAAGAGAAATCTAATCTCACTTGGTGCTCTTGATGAAAAAGGGTACAAGTATTCTGGTGAAGGTAGAGTTATGAAGGTCAGCAAAGGCTCTCTTATTGTGATGAAAGGAAAAAGAAAGATTGGGAAAATATATGTCTTGCAGGGCACTGCACTTAGTGGAGCTGTAGCCATTGCCGCCTCACCGTCTGACAGCCAGCTGGTTACTCGATTGTGGCATTTGCGACTTGGCCACATGAGTGAGAATGGAATGATTGAGCTGAGCAAGCGAGGACTACTTGATGGGCAGAAAATTAGCAATCTGAACTTTTGTGAACATTGTGTTTTGGGCAAGCAGAAGAGAGTGAAGTTCTCTATAGGAACTCAGAACACAGCCGTAATTTTGGATTATATACATTCTGATGTTTGGGGTCTGGCTAGGGTGACGTCCAAAGGAGAAGCTCGTTGGATGTTGACAATTATTGATGATTATTCGAGAAAGGTGTGGGTTTTCTTTCTGAAGGAGAAAGTGATGTGTTTTCTACTTTCAATGAGTGGAAGACTATGATAGAGAAGCAGGCTGGAAGATCAATTAAGCATCTTCGCATTGATAATGGTTTGGAATTCTGTTCGAAAGAGTTTAAGTCCCTATGCAAGGCTGAGGGAATTGTTCGCCATTACACTGTTCGTCACACTCCACAGCAAAATGGCGTAGCTAAGAGAATGAATAGAACTCTATTGAATAAGGTGCGTTGTATGCTTCTCAACTCTGGCTTGCCGACGAATTTTTAGGCCGAAGCAGCAGCTTTGGAATGCCATTTGGTCAATCTTTCTCCGTCTGTCCCGCTTAACAAGAAAACTGCTCAAGAGGTATGGTTGGTTCTCCTCCAAATTATTCTAACCTGAGAATTTTTTGTTGTCCTGCGTATGTTCATGATGGGCAAGGAAAGTTAGATGCTCGCTCGATCAAGTGCATTTTTTTAGGTTATAAGCCTGGTGTGAAAGGATACAAGCTTTGGTGTCCTGAAACCAAAAAGGTCATAATGAGTCGAGATGTTGTCTTTGATGAGACTTCTATGGTTCATAATGCTACTGCTCAAGACTCCTACATTGGTGATCAGTCTAGTCAGAATATGCAGTTGGAGGTTGAAGTTGGATCAAAAGTTGCACCTTTGATCAAGTCTGAAGCTACATCAGAAGAACAAAGTAGCTCAGTTTCTGAACCGCCAAGTGCAACTCCACAACATTGCATTGCAAGAGATCAACCAAGGTGTGAGATAAAGCCTCATGAAAGGCTTATTGAGTCTTCTAGTTTGGTAGCAGAAAGACCAGTTGAATCTTCTAACATGGAAGCTTATGCTTTGCATGTGGCTGAGGAGATCGAGCCGTGTGAAAAGCTTGCCTCCTACAAAGAGGCAGTTCCGTGTGTTAATTCTGCAAGGTGGATAGCTGCTATGGAAGAAGAGCTCGAATCACTTTTGAAGAATCGCACTTGGGTATTAGTAAAGTTACCAAAAGGCAAGAAAGTTGTTCGGTGCAAGTGGTTATTTAAGAGAAAGGAGGATTTGAGATATAAGGCGAGACTTGTAGCAAAAGGTTTCAGTCAAATTCCTGGTGTGGACTACAATGATATATTTTCTTCTCTTGTGAAGCATATTTCAATACGAGCTTTGCTTGGCATTGTTGCAATGTATGATTTGGAGCTTGAGCAGCTTGATGTGAAGACTGCATTTTTGCATGGAGATTTCGAAGAAGACATCTACATGGAGCAACCTGAGGATTTTGTAGTTCCTGGAAAGGAGGACTACATTTGTTTATTGCAGAAATCACTTTATTGTTTGAAGTAGTGGTATAAGACATTCAATCAGTTTATGACTACTCATTCCTTCAAGAGGAGTGATGCTGATAGCTGTGTATACCATCATGTTGGTGATGATGGATCTTTTGTATATCTCTTACTCTATGTTGACGACATGTTGATTGCTGCGAATAGCAGTTCGGAGATAGCAAAGGTGAAGAAGCAACTCAGTCTTGAGTTTGATATGAAGGATTTGGGAGCTGCAAAGAAGATACTTGGAATGGAGATCACAAGAGATAGAGAGGCTGGAAAGTTATACCTAAGTTAAAAAGGGTATATCGAGAAAGATCTTCATCATTTCAACATGCAGAATGCGAAACCGGTTAGTACTCCTTTGGCAGCTCATTTCAAACTTTCTTTCACTTTGTCGCTGCAGTCGGATGAAGACATTGAATATATGTCTTGAGTTCCATATTCTAGTGCAATGGGGTCACTCATGTATGCCATGGTGTGCTCCTGTCCAGACTTAGCTCATGCAGTGAGTGTTGTTAGCCGTTACTTGGAAAATCCAGGTAAGGAGCATTGGAAAGCAGTCCAATGGATCTTTCAATATTTGAAAGGTTCAAGTAATGTTTGTTTAGATTTTGGGAAGACTAGAGATGGAGTTGTTAGTTATGTAGACTTAGATTTTGCAGACGATCTTGATAGAAAAAGGTCTCTTACTGGCTATGTGTTTAGCATAGGCGGTTGTGCTATTAGTTGGAAGGCACTTTGTAGAGCACAGTTGCATTATCTACTACCGAGGCTGAGTATATGGCCATTACCTAAGCGGTTAAGGAGGCCATTTGGTTGAAGGGTTTATTTGCCGAATTGAGGAAGAATTTGCAGATTACTATGGTCTTTTGTGATAGCCAGAGTGCTATTTGTCTTACAAAAGATTAAATGTTTCATGAGAGGACTAACCACATTGATGTGCGTTATCACTTTGTACATGATGTTGTTGCTCGTGGTGATATTATTGTGAGCAAGATTAGTACTCATGATAATCTGGCCGATATGATGACAAAGGTACTTCTCGTTACTAAGTTTGAGCGTTGCTTGAACTTTGTTGGTCTTGGATGTTGATTTGATCCCTTAGGGGTTTTGTGGAAGAGGTGGAGTTTTGTTGTTAATGTCGATATTGTTTTGGGGGATAGTTTGTGATTTCGTGTCAAGGTGGAGATTGTTATATATTAGTGACACAAATCTTGGCCCATAAGTTATTTCCTAGTTTGACTAGGACTAGGCCTTTATTTTTGCTATTATAAATAGGTGTTCTCCTATTGTAATTTGTATCTTATATTTGATCTCGTTTATCCCCATTAGTGAAATCTTCTCCTCTGCCCATGGTTTTCTCCCGATTTGGGTTTCCACGTAAATCTTGTGTTCTTTTCGTTTCATGTTTTTCATTTCTACTTGTCTTATATTCATAATAGATCTAAGCATTCATCTACATCAATGAAGATCTCCTGAGCACTGAATTTTCCGTTTCCATCACTTATGAGTAGATGGACTTTCGTTGAAAGCTTTGCTTGGTCGTCTTCTTTTAGATAGGTGAAGAATTCGACGGCTGCACTTGGAAGAAGATATCTCGGTTCCATTGTCACCCATTTAAGAAGGTTTGCTCGATTGAGTTGATGGAGAGTCTCCTTCAGTTTCTCGTGATCTTGTTGTACGAGTGAAAGAACATTCTCAAAGATAATAACTTCTCAAATGCTTAAGAGTTTACTAGAGATGCCAAGCAAGTTTGCAGAGATAGGTGTGGGAGTCCGAGAGTACGCCATTGAGAAGATGAGTAAATTTTCTATGAACTAGGGAGAGGAAGGCTTTGATGAAAGATTATAGAAGAAGATTTGGGAATTCTGGGAATTTGGTGCCAAAAGGGAATAAGGTTTTGGAGAAATCCTTATATGCTGGGGTGAGGAAAAGATCAACGTTGAGAAATTATTCCCAATTAATAAGGATCTTCGGTTGATATGGAGTGTTGTTTAGCATGATCACTAATGTGGAATCGTAGGGAATATAATGGGTTGGGAGATAATAGTCACTCGCGCGTAAGGTGTGAGAGAGTGCTCATGTTAGCCAACTCGCAGTCTCAAAAGTGTAGCCCAATGAATGTGTTATGCTTTTCCATTGAATTTTCCTAACGAGATCTTTTTATCACATTTCAAAATTCCTGCTTAATTAGATAAGACATGGTTTAGATATTCTCAGTTGGTCTGAATGCCAACTAAATCAGCATACACTCAATTGACTCAAATTCGTCTGTTTAGTTGAGGTTTGATCTTCATGTCCTCAGTTGAGCTGAGTCTTCGTTGACTGTCTCTGTTTCCCCTCAAGTTTAGATTTCCCCTTAACTTGTGATCTCCAATCTTCAAAACTTCGAGATCAGTATGAATTTTCCCAACAATGCATATTAACCCTGCAGGATAGTCTGTTCTTAGTTCATCCTGTTCCTGCAGCCTATAAGGATGAACTCCTAATCCAACTCAGTTGGATTGAGGATTGGAAGCGATTGGAGCTTCCTGAAAAACTCAAACTGTGTCATCAGTTCGAATCACCTTTTCTTCGTTATCCACGTAGACTAATGACTGAAATTCCTTAGGTGCGCATGCAGTTGAATTGAGTGGTGAGATTTGTCTTGGTGAACACCTAAACTGTCTTGCTCCTTGAGCATACCCGAACTGAGGATAACTAGGACCAATGAACTGATCACCATAGTTTCCTTGTTGTCGGTATGCTTGATGGTAGTGGTGAGGCACTGGGGACATCTAATTGAAGAGGTGAGGATTATCCCAGTTTGGATGCCTTTGCTAATGATGCTGAGCTGAATGATTTGACCTACATCTGGGCTGATTCTACCTTGGCTTAGAAGGTCCATTCGCCAGTTCGTTCTCGCTCTGTGACCTCTGGATCTTGACATCCTTTGATGTACTAGCTTCATGCTCCTGAGGTTCTTCAGTTGGAACCTCCTTTCCTTTATTTTTCACAGGAGTCTCGACAGTCTGAGGGATAACTAGAGTCTCTCGAACTGTGACTTCGAATGAGTCATGTTGAGCCTTTGGTACCTTAGTCGACGATCCAGTTTCCTTAACAAACTGAGCTAACTGAGCTCCAGTGTCAGTGGTTGGATTGTATCCTAGACCTTCAACACATTTGGGAGGTCTTTGCTGGCTGATCATGCTCTCCAGAGCTGAGCTCGAGGCATAAAGAGATACTATCTTCTCATTTGCAAACTTCAGCTCCATTTGCAACTGACAGATGTACTCAGCTTGAGTCTTGGTCAAATGGATCAAGTGGATGACCTGACTGTTGGTGGATTGAGCAACTTTTTCATAGAGTCTGCGATTTTCCTCCATGAGCTTCTCTACATCGTGATCCCTCATGATCAGTTCGTTGCTCAAGTTGTCACACTTAGCTTGCAGTTCCTTGCACTGTGTAGCTTGTCTGGTGCACAATCTGCTAAGGTTTTCAATCTCATCCCATGACGGTTCTATATCCTCGTCAAATTCTTCTGTGCGTTGGTTTACAGAAGAAACATTTTGATTGGGATGGAAAGAAGAGTTTACCTCATCACTTGAATCTTCTAGCAATGCCATGAAGCACTGGTCTTTTCCTGCTGAGCTTGATGGCGAGTCAGTTTCTTCTCCTTCTGACTCAGTGAATACGTTAGTGTCGTCGACGTCTTCCTTAACGATCATAGCCTTGGATTTCTCCTTGGCTTTTTCTTGGACGACTTCCTTCTCTTTTATGGAGAGGTCAGGAAAGTTGGCTTTGAAATGTCCTGGCTTTCCGCATTCAAAGCATTCTTCTCTTTGATTCTTTGAGGAGGGGTTAGTTGAGCTACGCCTGCTCTTGTGGATCCTCATGTACTTCTCGATCCTGGAGTTCATCTCCTCGAGTTGTTTGGTCATTTCATCGACCTTCTTCTGAAGTTCGAACCTGCTCGGTTGATCTCTAGCTGAGGAGTCAACGGAATGTAAGGGTCTGGCGAACTTGAATCTACTCGATTCAGCTTGAAGCGCCATTGACTTGACAGTTGAGCTCTGCTCGATCTGTTCTGGTTTCTGAAGCTTGTCTTTCTTCTGTCGGAGGGCATCAACTCATTTTCCTTGAGCATAGAGAACAGCTTCTCAGTTGTCATCAAACTGAGGTCACTCCGATTTTGATGGACGACTCTATAGACAGGCCAGTCTTCGCCAAACGCGGAGAGAACATTCAGGTTCATCTCACGCTGAGAGTATTTCCCCTTCCTAATACTCTTAATATCCATTAGGATCTCTGTGAATCACAGCTCCATCTTGTCGATGGACTCCCCAGTTAGATGAGAGAAGTTCTAGAACTTCTGACAAGCTAAGGTGAACTTGTTCTCCTTAATCTCATCAGAGCCTTCACAGAGTGCAGCTAAGGCTTCCTACATATAATTTTTTGTGGAGCAATTGATAATCTTCGGCAAGTAGGCTTTGTCGAATGTGGAAGAGATGACACTTTTGGCGATGTCACCTAGCTGCGCGATGTCTCTTTCTTTCTTGGTGTACTGGTGAGCGCCTTTGTGTTCATCCTTCATCATCTCTCCTTTCCCTGGAGTGGTTGAAGGGTCCAGCACTGACTGAGTCACTTGGATGGGACCATTTTCTATGGTCTCCCACATCCAGTGATGCCTGCAGACAGAGCCATCTTCAGGCGAAACTTCCACGTGGGATAATCATCCACGGAGAACTCCGGTAAGCTTTCTAGCAATGTCGGGTTCATCTTTCCTGTACACCACAAGAGACATACACAAAAATATATGCAGCAGAATGCACTAATTGATTTCAGAAAAGGTTTGTTCAATTCACCACTGAAAAAGATATACTCGACTCGCACCTTGTGAATCCGAAACAACAGTCTTTTGAACCACTGTTTTGATACTACTTGATGGTCCCAGTAACGAGTAACTGGTGTATGAGGGGGGTATACACCAATAGTAATTTTCATTTTGCTTAACGTCTTTTCACTGTGGTACTTGGTGAGTGTCGTATACTCCCAAATAATTCCTGCAAATCCTGCTCAAAATTAAAATGAGTATAGTAATAATCAGGGTCAAACCACAGAGAACGGGATATAATTTATTCTTCCTATAAATCAAGTTTTGGTGTAGCCACCACGCCTTAAAATTGGGTTTTTCTATTAACTAAGGAAGCAAGAAAATTAACTAAAATAATAAACTAGATATTAATCAAAGAAAAGTAATTCGGCTTCGAATAAATCCACACTAGTCTAGGCTCTGATCATCGACGCAAAGATTAATTAATTATTTAGGACCAACCAGTTATAGGGTACCGTGAATGCAGCGGACATACCCCAATTCCTACATACTTTATCGATAGCTAGTTGTAGACGCCAGACCTAACTATTTCTCTTATTAAAACATAACCTAGCTGGAAATGCCAGTCCTAGATTTAATGCTCTAATAGCTTTTAGCTTTGAAGGAACCCAATTTAAAAGAATTACCCAAGAACGCACGTAATAACCCGTTTACCAATTTATTCCTACTACGAACATGGTAGCTTTATCACTAATTAGCCCTATTCCAACAATTACGGATTGGAGGAACTAATTGATTGTAATCCAATTTAATCTAAGTTGATTAGGCTTAAATAAAATCAGAATTAACTCTAAACACAAGGAATAAATTGAAATCCTAGAAATTAATTATACGAACAATTAAGTCTCACAGATTATTAAACTATTGCTTCAATATTCTCGCCGAATCAAAGAATTTAGCTACACATACTAGTAAAATTTAATACGATTAAATAATAAAAAGATAATATAATAAAAGAAAAGAAAATAAATGAAATTTGTCACCAGCAATTCGCCGAACCAGGGTCAGCTCCAAGAAGAACACTAGAAAAATAAAACTAAGTTGACTTCTGTTCCTAATCTAAGAAGCTAACGAAAATATAAACAAAAGTATGGAATGCCAATATTATGAAGTTTGACGGCTAAGAGTATATATATATGGGAATAATTAGCTGCCAATACCTAATCAATAAATTAGAAAAATAATTAAATAATCAAATCCTAATTATATAATAATTCTAATAATATTCAGAAAATAACATCCGGTCCATTTAATTCTCTTCATCTTTGGCTTCTCTTAAAATTGCAAGAGATTCTTCCTTCTCGATTTCTCTCGTTCAAATCTCTATACTCACGAACTCTTCACTTCCTACACAAAACGACATAAAAATGCAAATTATATCCAAATAAAATCATAGAAAAACTAATAATATGAACAACCAAAACACACACATCAGTACTGCTCAGGTCAGTTCACTCGACAACTGGAAAAGTCAGTTGGAGTGGCTCTACAATTGAGTTGCTCAGTTGGAGCTAATCATACAGTTGGTAGCACAGCTAGCTCCTATGCCTGAAGTTCAGTTGTATGCACCAACTGAGGTTTTAATCAGTTTTACTCTGCGGAAGATGGTGGAATTTAAACTTGTTACGAAAATTGAAACCTTTGTGAAAGGGGAAAGTCAAGTTCCCAAATTAGTGCAGATTGATAAAGATGCAATATGTATGCACATGCTGGGTCAGGTGGTTAGGTATATTGAATTTAAAATACTAAATGTAAAATGCAGAAAGTAAGTACACGGTATTTTAACGTGGTTCGAAGATCGATCTCCTACATCTACAATTTCTTTTTTGGGAAAGTAATCTACAAGATAAGCTTAAACGTGCTTACCAAACTCCCCACTTTGATTACGGGTTCCAAGCAAACCTAACCAGTTCGATTCTGGGTTCGAACAAGACCTTACAACACTTTTCCGGGCAACTGTAATGCCTAGTCTTAGATTTCGGGTTCTAAGGGACTTGTTCTTGGATTCCGAGTTCCAAGGGACCTGATGATTTTGATTTCGGGTTCAAAGTGAGACCTAAGGTTTTGGATTTGGGGGAAAAATCTAATTGGGAAGCCTTCAACACTGAGGGAAGTGGAGGCTTCAACCTAAGGCTCCAGATTCAATCTCTTGTGAGAGAATATGGTCAGACACAATACAAGCAAGAACCTGTTTCTAAACTCAATCAGGAAGGGGGGATTTTTGAGAGACTAGAGGGAAGAACAGGAGGAGGGATGAACACTCCACTTCGTCTAGACTTCACCGGAGGTCTTCTTGCTCGGAGAGAAAGAGATGATAACCTGCTGCTGCTTCTGTCACAACCTGACTCCTAGTGTATTGAAACAACTAGAATGCAAGGGGCAGTGAGATGAAACAACTGAACTTTTGCTCAAGAAGCATGCTCGATGATTAAGGAATTTCATCAATAATCAATTTATGATTACTCAATGAAGATTAATAACCGATTAATTCTCAAAGAATGAACAACTCAACAAATGAATTAGGTTTGATTATTAATAACTTTTGCATTCGAAAGTGCGCCAATATTTTAATTAAGATTATGAAATAGTGGTTAAGGGATTAATGAGGAATCGTTTGCAAGTTTATCACTGTTTTGAAACGGAATTTAGAAAGGGATTAGGGTTTATCGAGCGCACGGACTCATGGTCATGAAAATCGAGCATGCAAGTGAAACGAAAAAGAAATGGTGTTGAAGCGGAATATAAACATCACATCAAATCCCAAGGTTATATGTATGAAGACACATAACCTCAAGCTTAACTTCCAAAAAATAACATACAGGACATGAGTACTTCGTACTCAATGGACACATGCCAAAAATATTTTTATTCTCAATAAACGATTGGACTTGCCTCTTTAGCTGCAACACAAGCGTTATTAATATTATAATTTATAAACGAGAGCTTGTGTCACCTTAAGATCATTTTTGTTTTGTTTGTAAATCGACCGGTCATTTTCTCGGGTACGAATCCATCTACGCATCCCATCTTCTTGTGGTGTTGAGAAGTAGGCTTTCTTCTTGAGCACCGTGACTGGCCCAATCAAAGCTAAGCTCACAGCCTTTACATAACTGGCCCAACCGAAGTAAGGCTCACTGTAATACCCCGATTATTTCTACAATCGTTAAAAATAAAAGTTAATAATAATTATGGCTTTGCAAGCCTAAGATCATGAAATTAAATTCTAAGATTTACGGTGAAATCCGTTTCCAAAAATAATTTCCAGAAATCGGACGAACGACTACTGTATTAGGGTTCTCGCGTCCGGTAAGTTTTTTGCCAGAAAACTCAGAATCAAATTCCGTCAGAATTTACATTCACTTTTTCTTCGAGACGAGTTCACCAGAGAAAGTTAGTTTTTATGATATTCCGAATGAATTTTGGACTGTGAAGTCCCGACTTTTTCTCGGATTTTGAAAAACGAATTAGGTTTTCCGAGTACGTAAATTATTTCCAATCTAACGGACGAATTAGATTTCGTCAAATCCGTAACTATCTAGGAAAGTATTTCTCGACTTTTAAATCGACGTTTAAGAGCCGGAAACGAGATATTATCGTCAAATAATTCCACGCAAAACAACCCCTAACGACTCACCACTACTTTATTAGATATTTTTCTTTACTTTATGACTCACTATACTTAGTCATCCATCTCCCTCATTCCACCTTCATTACCGCCACCCCCTCCATCAAGCTCTCTCTCTCATTTCTTCATTCCTCCATTGAAGAACATCAAGCTTTTGCAAGATCCAAGTTCATAGTTCATCAATCTTCCATCCGATTCCATTCTTCCTTCATTAAAATTGAAGGTAATCATCTTCTCTATTGTTCTATCCAATTCAAATTCCATTCTTTTCATTTTTCTTGAGGACCGAAAATGAAGATGATGATGTAGGAGTTGTTTTAAGTCTTAATATGCAATTAGATGTATAAGGGAGTGATTCTATGGTTTAATTGAAGGAGAAAATCAAGAACCCTAATTTTCTATGTAGGACCGATTTTAGGGTTTTTATGTAGGATGTTTTAATTCTTGAAATTGATTGTATAATTGAGCTTAGGAGTAATTTAATTGAGGATTGATGTAAAAATAAATGAAGTCCCTAACAATTTGGAAGAAGACCGAATTAGGGCTTAGGGTTTGAGGCTTGGATTTCAATTAATGATGTTGTAGGATTAATCAATGGATAATATATGTTGTGGTAGTATTAGAAATGGATTTATGGTTTTAATTAATGAAGAGAACACCCCTCCTAATTTAAGTGTTGAGACCAAAATTTAGGAAAGAATTAGGGGTTTTGTGTAGATTGTTTTAATCGATGTTATAATGATGGATTAAGGTTTCTTATGTTATTAGTTGATGATATGAATTAATTAGATTTATTCTAAGAATAATGTGAGAATCATAAGAGGCAAAAGTTGTTAAATAAACCAAGTTTGGTTAATGAATTGAGGTGATGTTATTCATAGTAATGATTCTTGATAATTAATTAATAATGTGGTAGAATTTGATTGAAATCTAAAGATTTTTCGTAAGAGACGATCAATTGAATATAGGTATTGATGGAAAAGTCGAACCAAGGAAATAATTGGATATTGATGATTATTATTGATTAATGAACGAGTTTGTAGTTGACAACATGTTCGTCCGAGTTATAAAATGATGAGTTGTAGTTATAAACGAGAAGTAGAGACGAGAAGTTGAACTTGTTTTGGTATAGTAACTGTTTAGTTGGAAATGACGAGATTTTAAACGTCGTGCTTATAGACGAGAAATGAAAAGGAGTTTATCCCGTACGGAAGTAAGTGTTGACTGCCTTGATGTGTTAATTTCGTGAGAATGTAGGTTCGATAACATAGAACGAACCTAGAAAACCGTGCGTCGATTTTATCGAGCATTAGAGTTTCACTCGGCAGTTTTGCGACCTTCCACGGAAACTGCAATATCTCCTAGCTTGTTTATCGGAATTTAGATCCGCGAATTAGAGAGTAAACTAGACACCCGTACCTTTCTTGTGGTATAAGATACGTCCCCTGTTTCGAAATTTCCTGTTCCATGCAAACTTACTGATCTGATCTTATGCAGTGAATTTTCAAAATCTACTTTCTTAAGTTGAATTCTTCTCAACTTGAACACTTTCGATCTTTTAAGTCATTTCAAGTTATCGACTACCTTCTTTCTACCGACCTAAGTGTCAAGTACAAAACCAAGTGAGTGTTAAACAAGATGCGTTTGTATCTCGTTTCTTTTTAACTAAAAAGGTTTAGTTTAGCGTGCAAATGCCTAAAAAGTCTAAAGGACTAAACCTTAACTCGACTTTTCGTATTCGTTTATCGTTTGCGACCGAGCTTTAAAGTATGATTTTTACGATGAAGGAGGAAGTCGGCACCAAGGCTAGGACGCAGACCAGAAGACGGAAGCACGTGTCTTAAGTTCTGTATTTAATCAAGGTGGGCTTTTATATATGAAACAAAATGAGCAATGCTCGAAAACACTTTTCTTTATCGCTTTGATAATCGTGTTTTCAAAGTGATAATTATGGCATGAACTGTTTTGTGTTTTATGTGAGTTCTCTTGTACCTTATGAGTTAATCAAAAGGGGTTAACTAACGATCGGCTTTGAGTTAGCTATTATGCTTTCCAAAGTTAGTGCACTTGTAACCTGTGGTGTATGTGGTATCCTATTGAGGGGTAGCCAGCCACGGTGAATTATGACTGGTCATGATTTGAACGTAACATCTATGAAAAATGCTTGCAAGCTAATTTATGAAAAAGAGAAAGAAAATGTTTAGTAGACACGGGAATTTGTTGAAAAACCCCGATGTGCTACTGAAATGAAATGCCTGATTATCTATACTTATGATTATGTTTTCGGCATCGTGTCCATTGAGTACTTTTGTACTTAGCCCTGCATATGTTTTCTAAATGTGCAGGTTGAAGCGACGGAAGCGGCGACGGTTGAGTTAGAGTGAATAAGAGTTAAGGAAGACTTTTGTATATAGTTCACAAATCCGCTGCTAGACTCTAAACTCTTTTTGATGTTATGCATAATAATCACTGTAGTCTAAGTTCTGTAATATAACTTAGAAACTTTTGAAATGCTTTGTCGAGTAATCTTTCGAGATTAACTCTTTCCTTTCGTCAATAAAGTCTTGTTCATAGAAGATAAGTTGTTATGTATGTATGTCTATTCATTCATCCACTTTCTTCCCCGCTTCTTTAATCCAATCCCAGTCGCACCCCGGCTTCTGCCGTCCCTCGGGGTTTGGGGCTGTGACAGAGTGGTATCAGAGCAATTTTTTCTGCTCTGTATACATGTTTCTTTCAAAGTAGTCAGATAGAGTATTCGTTCATACTCTATACCTGAGTCTTCTTTCAAGTAAAGTTAGCTCGTAACACTAAGTTTAAGAGTGTAGACGACAACTCAACCTCCCGCTACGTCGACTCAACGAAGGAAAGAAAGAAAGAAAGAAAGAAAAGAAAGAATTTCAAAAATGTGTTTTCTTTTAAGAAAATTTTTGAATACGTATTCCAAAAAGTTAAGAATGACAATGGTGCCAAGAATGAAATTTTGAAAGTATGAGAATCATACTTGTTTTCTGTTGTATGAATTACGTGAAATTATTTGCACAATGATTTCTTTTATTAAAAGTATGATGGCACGAGAATCAAGATTGATTCTTGCAATTTTTCCCGGTTCGCTAAGAACATAGACTTGAAACCTAAGATCTTTCCAATTCTTCGAGAACTTACGCGTTTTAAGAACGTTAGTTCAAATGATTTCGAAAGGAGATCGTGAAATGGGAAGAACTTCTATAGACGAATGTCACGTGCGTATAGTGACATGAACAAAGACTCGGCAGATTCAACTTTTGTTTTTATTAAAAAAAGAATCGATAAGAAATTCCTTCGAGAAAATAAGATAAATAATGATAAGGTACGTTAATTCTGTACCAAGTAAACGAAAGAAACGAATGTTACTTCCATGAAAGTGACATGAACGAAGGCATTTTCAGTTGAAGTTTTCCTCGCTCGAACTTCAAGAAAAGATTGGTTATAATTACCACGAATCAAGTACGAATCTTAGTTAATTTTCAACAATCGCTCGATCCGACGATGACTAGAACATTGGTTCTAAAGTCATTTTCTAGTTATAATTCCTCTTCTTTGGAATTTATTTGATTTCATACTTCGTAATTGAACGAAGAATACGACGAGTAAGAGAGATTCGAGTGTCGAGAAGGACAAAATCTTTTGTAAACAGATGTTACTTTTAAATAAGTAACATGAACAAAGTAAACGTACTTTGTTTTAATGAAGTAAGAATCGTTAAGAAATTTTCCTTAAGGAAGAAATAATGAAAGAAAGTAATAAAGAATAAAGTAAGAAATGTAAATGAATAATGAAATAAAGGATGGGAATAAAATCTTGAAATTTTATTTCTATATATTGTTTGAGTGCAATTTCTTGAATTTCTAGATGTTATGATAAGTGGTTGTTTAAGTGGTGATATTACAATTGAATAAGGAATGTTCATTTTGTAATTTAAGTATTTCATTAAGATAAGTTATCTCCCTACTTGTTACTGATCCGTGTTTCCTTAAAAAAAACTTTTGTAGGATGGCTAGGACACGCGTTACAGCTAGGAAGAGCTGACCTTTGCCACAGCGTACCCTAGCAGACACTTTACAGGATGCTTATCACGATTATGAGGCAGATTATGGTGTGGAGGATGTAGGACAGATAGTGAGTAACTTCTCGTCAGTTTACTATGCAGCACGGCACTTTATCCCAGAGAGTCAGGTGATATCCGATCTGATTGTGCGACTGCCGGACGAGTGGCGCGGTTGAGCGCACCGCGTGGCATGGTTTTTCCTTGGGGTTTTTGGCGACGACACAGAGCCGACTGGCAACTACACGGGATTCGCTCTATTTATACACGAGCGTTTCTTTGACAGCAGGCTCATGGTTCCAGTCCCTTTCGAGCCACATCATCCCTACCGTCACTTCCCAGCAGTTACCGAGCCAGAGCCTTTAGACTTGGACCCGGAGTTGGCCGCGTTATTGGAGATACCACCAGACTTTGTGCTTAGTGAGGAGTCGGACTCGGAGGCAGAGCAGTTAGAGGAGGACGAGGAGCCCACAGCTACACCAGAGCTACCACTTCCACTTGGACCACTTGAGGAGTTGATCCCAGGACCAGGACTCGTAGAGATTGACGCAGAGACAGCTGCCCTGTTAGGGTTATCTACTCCCTTTTAACCCGAGCCCAGTGTGAGAGTTCGAGGACCTTTTGAGACAGGACTGTTTGAGACAGGGTCAGGGAGCCGGGGGATAGACGCGGAGCTTGCCGCCATGTTAGAGCTTCCATCTCCACTGGCACCGCTTGAGGAGATTTGTGCGAAGTGGGAGGTAGTTAGAGGACAGTTAGAGGCGAGACCATCCAGAGTCCGTTCTAGGGAGGAGTACGAGTCGGGTTCCGTTCCAGAGCACCTTCCTCTGAAGAAGCGTGCAGTAGAGACCACTGAGGACTATCTTGTTTCAGACTTAGAGGAGACAGTTTCAGAGGCACCATCACCACCCCTACTTACACTTTCTGACGGCTCTACTCTGAGGGAGGACGAGGCACTCCAGCTCGTCTTTGGTTCAGAGTCAGAGGAGGAGGATCCGGATGAGGATCCGAAGGAGGACCCGGATGAGGATCCGGACGTGGATTCGGAGGAGGACCCGGAGGAGGACTCTGAGGGTTTACAGGCCGTAGAGGGCAGTTCGGACTCGACTGCAATCTGTTGAGTAGAGCGTCGTAGACGCATGTTAATAGTAGTAGTAGTTTCTTTCGTCCTGTACATAGTTGGATCAGTAACTAGTTTTTGTAGTACTCTAGCGGATACGAAATTTTATGAATCGTTTCCGTCTTAGTACTCCCAGTAGATACGGAGATGCAACTTGTTAGTGCACCTGGTTCAGTGATAGGCAGTCAGCCTAACTTAGACTAGTAGTAGTCTAACTTGATGAAGTCCTCGTTATGTATGTCTATTCATTAATCCCCTTTCTTCCCCGCTTCTTTGATCCAATCCCAGTTGCACCCTGGCTTCTGCCGTCCCTCGGGATTTGGGGTTGTGACACTCATAGTTACTTCTTGACCGATTAGACTGTAATAAGGCTCAGGGTCACCTAATCTAATGCATGCATTGTCCCATTTCAAACAGGACTTCATCCCGTGCGTCCACATGACTCATTTTCATTATATAATATAAAGTAGAGGATTTCATACTAAAACATAAAAACTCAGGCAAGCCAATCAACTTTAGATAAAAAGGCGCATAAAATAAATTGCGCATTCATCAAGTAGTTTTAGTTCAGAAAGCCCACCTGGACAGTGGTACTGCTCGACTACACTTTTTCACTCGTTGTCCTATTTCTTCACTCCACTCGTGCCTTCAAAATAATTTTATATAAGGACGAGTTTAACATTTTTGGAAAACAGCGAATATAAATACGTTTATCGGATTTTCTATATGACTCAGGTTTCTAAATTCTCAACTTGTCTTTTCAAACGCTCGATTCTTAATTTCTACCCAAGTATTATACCAATAACTTATCGGCATATATATATTCTCATAAAAAACGAGCATCCAAATTTTAATATTAAATATATATTATTTCTCTAATTTCAATTTCCTCAATTTCTTAACTCGTACAATTTCAAATAAATACGAGATTTTATCTCGTTCACACACATCACATTTTAATCATCACTGTATCATTTCACAATCATATCAAACATTCACAGACAATTATCTCAGATATGTATTTTACTGCTCGTTTTTCATCTTAAAACTATATTTCTCGGTTTTCATCAAACTTAACTTCATTTTTCTTATAAAAATTCAAGGAATTTAAATTTAAACTCCGTTTCACATTTCAGCTTCTCGGATAATATTTTTCGAGTTGCTCTTTGACACGTTTCTCTAGAAAAATATATTATCTCTCTAATAAATTCTCATTTTCTTATATTTCTCTTAAAATAACTTCTATTGAACGATTTTTCGTTCAATCTCGATTTTCAACTTTTAGAATCGAGACAAATTCTTTTATTTCCTCTTTTATTTCGGCATTCACCCTTATTCATTCTTAAGAGCTCATTTTCACTCGATTCAAGTTCTAATATTCCTCATTTATTTCTTTTAACTCATAAACTTCTCTAATTTATTTATTTTCAATTAAATAAGTCAACTTTTATTACGAAATTGTTGACTTTTTCATAACTTCTTCATACGAACTCCAAATTTTACGATTCAATTGGCTATTATACTTGTTTTTATCTCAATTTCACATTAGTAACCTCGATTACATCTTTTACTCATCAAAATCTCCTCAATTTCCAGTTTAATTTTCTGCACTAAACAAACTTACTCATTCTTGCTCTTTTTCAATAATTTTAACTTCTAATATGCGTAAAATTACTCTAATTGATAGCTTGTAACATCAATTAATTTTTATAAACTCAATTCATCAAAATTCCCAATTTCTTGTTTATATTTCATTTGAATTATTGGGAATTTTTAAATTCTTACTCAAATTTATTAATTCCAAGTTCTATTATACTTGGAAAAATTCCAATTACTCATTTCTTCCATCAATCTCATCTTCTAGCTTCATATGACAAAAGTCGCACTTTATTTTACTAATTTATTGACTCAAATTGGGGTTTTCTTCATATAACCTCATTTCTTAAATTTTAAAGCTTCATAATACTTCAAATAATTCTAATTTTATTTTTCTTTCTTCAATTTTTCTCTTTGATGGTCCCGAAATGAGTTACTGGTGTATGGGGGGGGATACACCAGTTAGGATTTTAAAACTTCACCCTGAAAAATCACTTCAACTGAGTAAAAGGACTCAGTTGGAATCTCACAGCTGAGTAAGCAACCTCAGCTGGAAGAGTGTAGCTGTGCGGAATGTGGTGGAAAATTAAACTCGTTAAAACAACTCACGCTTTTAAGCTCGGTTGGTCAAGAACCAAAACAGCTCGGTTGGTCAAAAACCAAAACAGCTCGGTTGAAAATGTGCAAATGCAATTTGTATGCCGGTTAGTTTGGTCAGTTAGAAATGCAATAGGTAACTGAATAAAAACAAACACAGCCACAAAAGATTTAACGTGGTTCGGAGATAACCCTCCTACGTCCACGGGGAGATGTGAATCCTCACACCTCAGTCCAAGTTCTTCTTGACAGTTCCACACAGCTTACCCGGGCTGTGCAACCGTTGCAATAAGTTTACGGGTACTTATCAACCTTCACAGTTAAGTTTGCGGGTACTTAACAACCTATGTCAAGTTTGCGGGTACTTGACAACCTAACTACTCAATTACAGGAAGAGTAAGGTCCTAGCAAACACTTTTTAGGGTGTGGGTGGGTTTTCCAACTACAGCTCGATCACGAATGAGAGCTGGATCTAAGGCTTGAACGAATAAACACTCAAACTAAGATCTAAGACAGATTTTCACTCTATGAACCTTCAGCTACTAATGTTCTATCACTCTTGAACTCTCAGCTGCTGATGTTCTTAGAATAGGATTTTTGCAGATTTTTCTTTCTTTTGATTCTCTTGTGATTGCACTTCTCTGTCTAGCTTCTATGTGTCGTTGACCTCTCGAATGAGAGAATGCCTCTATTTATAGGCGGAGAGTATCAACTAGCCATTGGAGAAGCTGTTGATCTCTGATCGATGAAAGCGATGGCTTGTCTCTCATTTCTGCAGACTTTCCCGATATGGCATCTGTGCTCTTTCGCTTTCCATTTGAGACAGCCTTGTGTTGGGCCAGATGGGGTAATGACTGAACGGTCAAACCCTCATGTGACTTCCTTTTGAAATTCAAATCTTAACCTTTCTGACAGTCAACCTTGGTTAGTCGGTTGAAAGTCTTGATCTTCATCTGAATAGTCTTCAGCTGATGTTCTGATCTGTTGAACTCTCAGCTAACTTTGAACTTAAAGCAGTTGATCTTCTTGTTCGAGTTCTACAACTGAGGTTCTGAAACTGAACACTCAGATGTCTTCCTTGTATTTACTCAGTTGAGTTTGAACCTTCAGATGACCTTCTTTTCATCTGATGTTCTCTTCCTCTCTACTGCTTCTCATCTGATGAACCCTCAGTTGGTTTCCTTCACAACTGATGTTCTGAAGATTTCCCCCTTATTCCATCTGAACATATGAACTCTCAGTTGTCTTTCATCATAGCTGATGTTCTGTCTGAGTAATGCCTTGTTGCCATCTTCAGCTGGAGACCTGTAAAGATAAAATCTTAACTTTGCTCAAACAGCGAGCCTAAATTCTAACATTAGGTTCTGGCAACATGTACTCGGTTGGGGTCAGTCTGTTTTGGAATTCATCAAAACTTATACTTATAAATTTCCCAACAATTTCCCCATTTTTGATGATGCCGAAACCACTTACAACTTTAAACCACTATTGATCTAATCCTCACTAACTGACCTAAAATCTCAACAGAAATTCTAGACAGTCTATAAGATAAAACATCAAAGGGTTAGCACAGTTATAACATGATATTGAAAGATTTTGTGATTCAGAGCTTGGACAATGAGGAATTGTTCATCAAGGTGAATCTTTATATATACTTGCAGATTTTGTTACAACTGACGATTACAAGCACAAAACAAAAAGAATACAACAGTTGCACCAAAGCTACAACAGCTTCAAAAGACAAAAAGACATTAGATCAGCTCAAAAATACTGTTGGCCGTACTTGCTGAAGATACGGTCAAAGATCTCCTTCTTCGCATTCTACTCAATCCCAGTGTTGACGCCGTGTTCCTTGCAGACTTGCCTCGCCTCAGCCATGATCGCATTTCTATTTGGCGTGCTCGTGCCTTTGATCATCTAAGGGCGGTACCTGCACATCTTTGGAACTGGGATGGTGTTGGGATCGGGCTGAGCATTCAACAAAGCTCACTTGAACTGATTAAACATTCCAGGGTCTCCAGATCTGAGTTCCCACAGGGCTTCCTTGAAGGCTTGCCTTGGGTCTTCAGTCGAGTAGACTTTCCTGTAATAGAAGTTATTGATGAATTCATGCTTGAACTGCTCCCAATCATCGTTCCACTCAGCATTCATCCACTTGTCAACATGTGGGTACCGAGATGGGAGCGGAGCGTTCTTCTGTAACTGATGCGTCGACTTCCTAGCCTCAGCCTTCATCTGGTGCTTGTTGATTCTTCGCACACTCCTGCTGGCTTTATTTCTGTCGACGTTCTTCTCCACCTTGGCGAGTTCCTTCTCGAACTTGGCCACCTTCTTGGCCTGATCGGCACCGAACTTCTTGATCCAAGAGGGATTCAAGTACTTCTCCTTTGACTCCCCCATAGCTTTGGCAGCTTCGATGCAGTCTTCAACAGATATCCCGTCAAGTTCTGCATCGAGCTCGGTCGTAAGCTCGGCTACGAGGTCGTGGTCCAGTTCTTGCTGCGATCTTTCAGCTTCAGCTTCAGCTCTTTCGGCTGGCACTCCTTCCCCCTGCTGAGCTCCTTCAGCTTGCTAGAGAAGAGCTTTCCCTCGTCCAGCACCAACTGCTGGCTCCTTGTCTTCCCCCTTTTTGGCATCATCCAAAAGGGTGGCAACGGTGCCATCCAGGGAGGTCAGCTTGGCCTCAGCTTGTTGAACGCGGGAAAATAGCTCGTCAACAGCGTCCTTCTCTTCCACCTTCTTGGCCATCTCCAAGTCTTGGCGCTCCTGCTCAGCTCGCTGCACGGCTGCAAAGGTCGCAGAGACCTCTTTGTGGAGAGCGACGAACTCAGCTCGGAAAGATGCGAACTGAGACATCCACTCCTGGTCTTGGGTCTGCTGGGACTTTGCCAGGTCAGATTCAGCAACGGTCTTGAAAACGTTGAAATCCGAGCTGAGACCCTGAACGGCCTTCCTTAGAGCTGAGACCTCCGAGCTGGAAGAAGTGGAGAGATCTTCGAGCTTCTGCTGCAGAGAGGAGGAAAGGTGTTCCAGCTGAGTCTTCAAGCTGGCATTCTCTGTCATCAGCATCTGCATCCTGTCAACTTCCTCCTCCTTGCTGAGCTATAGCTTGGAAAACATTTCCTGCCTCAGCTGGTTGACCCTCTCCGAGATCAGCTCACAAATAGCATTGGTTGAGAGAGCTGGCTGATCGGAGGGTCCAGGCAGGTGTTGTGGTTGTGGCTGTGCAGTTGGCTCGATGACAACCAGGGCAGATTGGCTGGCGAGGTAGGCCTTGAGATTGTCTTCTTCCCTCTTGGCCGCCTCATCAGCTGCGTCGACGTCCTCCATGCATGAGGCATTCTTGGCCAGCATCTCATCAAGAAATTGAACAGCTCCTGGATTGTTGCACAGTTCCCTGGTGTCTGTCCCTTCTTGGATGCTCTTGTCCAGATGTCGTCGTAGCACGGCCACCTTCTAGTTGTAAGCCACCTCCATGTCTTGGTAGTCGAAGTATTCCCTCAGGTTGGACTCTTCGACCTTCAACTTGTCCCAACCATGGATCCTGAGGGTTTCCTCCTTGACGTACCAGTAGCTAAATATGACGCTGAACTGGTAGAGCAGTTCCGTTCCGAGTACGGCAAATACAGGCATTGAGGCTGCCTCGGGGAACATACCAATCAGCTTGCGGAAGCAGTAGCTCAGCCTTCTTTCATATTCGGCCATGATCGCCTGGCGGTTGGCTTCTTCGTCAATTGGAGGGGGGTCGATATCGAAGGTAAGGGGTTCGATGGTTTCATCAACGTTGGCCAAAGGAATGGTCACAACGTTGGCATCGAGCGAGAGGCTCGAAATATCTGACTGAGGACCAGTTGAGAGAACTGGATCCTCTTTGGGTGGTGAGTCGGCTGGCTCAATGGTTTCTTTAGACACAGATGGGATTACCTCGCTGGCATCAGCTCCAGTTTGACTGTCGTGGGACTCCTCAGATGAGGAAGAGTCATCTGAGGAGGAGCTGGAATCCTCCACTTGGATTTCCACGTCTTCAGCCACTTCCTCCTAACGTGGTTGAAGAATAAACCCAGCTGGGTCAACCGATTGGCTGGATTCGGTTGACTCCTTCTCTTCAGCTGGCTTTGCCACCACTGGACTTGTTGTAGGTGGTTGAGCCGCTGGTTAGACGATGCGAATCCTTGGCCTCTTCTACAGTGGTTCCTCCTCTTCTTCTTTTTCGTCTTCCTCTTCCTCAGCCACCTCCTCCAGCTGGCGCTTCACTGGCTTGGACCTCGATGGGCGACGAGCGGCTGACTCCACAGCTGGCTTGGGGGCACCCTTGGGAGTATAGACGGCCTCCACAACGTCCCTGGCCTTTTTGGCTGTGGGGAACACCGTCAGCTTGCTGAATGGTGTGTCCTCACACCTTTCCCATGTCAGCGGCAGTCCCTTTGTGTCTTGGAAGATGAGGGCAGAGATCTTTGTCCCGAAGTTGAGTGTCCCTTTGACACTCAACAGCAGTTCTCCGGACTCAGCTGTCGTCTCGGAGATTTTCTGCTTCTCCATCATCAGCTGGCCTTCAAGATAGCCCAGCCAGTCGACCTGGTGCAGCTCTTCCAGTGCCTTCTGCTGCTTGAGCTTAGGTCGGCTAATGTCACCGAACGCTCCACCATACGCGAAGGTGCACTTGGAGATTACGTCGAAGAGAAGTCGGTGCGTCGGCTTTAGCTTCGTCCTTTGCATGCTCCCCTTCAAAGGTTCGGGAACAAGAAGGATGGTTTGAAGGAAGGCATCGGCTTCCTTGTCAGTGAAGTTCCCTAGCACATCTGTGGCTTCACGATTTCTGGGGATGAGCTTCTTCAGCTCCTTGGATACTTTTATCTCCACGACGGTGTCTTCTACTGTCCGGGAGGTTTTGTGTCGTTGCTTGCACGGGATGATCGTGACAAGCCCATCGTCTGCAACTCGCTGCAGATTCTGGTAGAAGTGCACGACCTGCTTCCTGAGCAATTGGGATGGAGAGAGGGTTGCCCAGTCGAGCAGATGGTGGTCGGAGAGAATGGCGGCGACGGGGGCAAGCTCAGGCGAGGTGAGAGCCGCTGTGGACAGAATCTGTTCAAACTGAATCTTCGACATCACCATGTCGAAAGATTCCTGGAAGGTGGCAGGCTCTGCGGAGACCATCTTCTTCGAAGCTTTAGATTTGGGCGCCATCTCAAATCGATATATATGCAAAGAAGAAGAAGAATCTTTACTGAAAATGGTGAAACAGATTTGGAGAGGATGATGAATAGTTAGTAAAGATATGCACGAAATAAGAAGGTAAGGATCACTTCCTGATTTGCCGTATTATATAATCTTTGACTCGGATAAAATCAACGGCTGGGGTTAAATCGCGCGTATTTATCAACGGCTGTGATTTCGCGACTGTTGAGTAATTTTGACTGATGCTCCACGCGCGCGAGTGAGAAGGTGAATAGTTTAGGGTGTCAGCCCAGTCGCACTATAAAGTAAGGCTATAGGAGTTCAGCCAGACTTTACATTAAATGCGACATGATGGCTTGTTTAGTCTAGTTGACATGTTCAGGAATGTTTGAATTTATTTCAAACATTCTCATTTAATATCATAACACCTTCAGTCATAAATGATACCTGTTAGCTGATGTCGAGATCAGCTATATACCTCAGTTGAGTTCATCAGTTGCCGCATACCATCAGCTGACTCGAGTTCGTCTGTTCAGCTGATGTTTGATGTCTTCAGTTGGCAATTCGTATCTGAGATTCCCCCTTCATCTGAGCTTCCTCCTTTGATGGATATCCGACTCTTCAGCTCGGATGGATCCTCATCAGCTCAGATAACTCTTTTGCTCGGATGACTCTTCATCAGCTCGGATGACTCTTCAGCTCGGATGACTCTTTAGCTCGGATGACTCTTTAGCTCGGATCCAAGAGTCCTAGAAGATCACACAGCATCTTGAACCGGGCTTCAGGAAGAGGTTTGGTGAAGATGTCAGCTCTCTGAATCTCAGTTGGGATCTTCTCCATGGACACATCCTTCTTCTCAATATAATCGCGGATGAAATGATGACGAATGTCGATATGCTTAGTCTGAGAGTGGTGAACATGGTTCAGAGAGATAGCTATGGCACTCGAGCTATCACAATGAATGGGAACCTGTCCAGTTGTGACTTCATAATCTCTCAGCTGTTGCTTCAGCCACAACACTTGCATGCAACAGCTTCCGACAGCCATGTATTCTGACTCGGTTGTAGAAGTGGCATCATATGCTTGTTTCTTGGAGAACCATGAAACCAGCTTGCTTCCCATGAACTGACAGTGTCCCGAGGTAGACTTCCTGTCCAACCGATCTCCTGCTAGGTCAGCATCTGAGTATCCAGTCAGCTGGATATTGTCATCAGTTGGGTACCACAATCCAACATTGACAATTCCCTTCAGATACTTAATGATGTTCTTTGCTGCCAACATGTGTGCTTCTCTTGGTTGGACTTGAAAGTGAGCACACACTCCGACTGCGTATGATATATCTGGTCGCCTGGCAGTTAGGTAGAGCAGCGAACCGATGATCCCTCTATACTAGCTGGCATCTACGAGCTTCCTTCAGCTCCGGGTTCGATCTTCTAGTACGTATTCATAGGGATCCTTGTTATCTTACTTGTTTGCAATCCGAACTTGGTGATGAGCTCCTTTGTATACTTGGACTGGTTGATGAAGATCCCTTCAGGTGACTGCTTCACTTGTAATCCAAGGAAATAATTCATCTCGTCCATCATTGACATCTCGAACTTCTCCTTCATGAGATCTGAGAATTTCTTGCACAGCTCCTCCGACTTGGATCCGAAAATGATGTCATCGACGTAAATTTGCACAACAAGTATATCTTCTCGAACTTTGATGGTGAACAGAGTTTTATCAACTGAACCTCGTTTGAACCCCGAGTTCAGAAGAAATCCACAAAGAGTGTCATACCAGGCCCTTGGTGCTTGCTTTAGACCATAGATAGCCTTCTTCAGCTTATACACTCTTCCATCTCCAATCTCAAAACTAGGAGGCTGTTCAACATATACATCTTCCTTGATATCTCCATTTAGGAATGCACATTTCACATCCATCTGATATACTTTGAACTTGTGATGTGCGGCATAAGCTAGAAAGATCCGGATGGCTTCCAGCCTTGCAACTGGTGCGAAGGAATCTTCAAAGTCAATTCCTTCTTGTTGGCAGTATCCTTGAGCTGCCAACCTTGCTTTATTCCTCACAATGAATCCAATGGCGTCTCTCTTGTTTTTGAAAATCCACTTCAATCCAATCACCTTGACACCATTTGGTCTTTCTACCAACTCCCATACACAGTTGCGTAGAAACTCATTCAGTTCTTCTTGCATGGCTGTTGTCCAGTGGACACAGTTG
The DNA here is from genome assembly GCA_029490685.1 of Schizonepeta tenuifolia. Taxonomy (NCBI): domain Eukaryota; kingdom Viridiplantae; phylum Streptophyta; class Magnoliopsida; order Lamiales; family Lamiaceae; genus Schizonepeta; species Schizonepeta tenuifolia. The sequence continues at coordinate 43,995,635 of CM055956.1, read as the reverse complement.
AGAGCTTCCCCAACATTCTTCGGTTCTGGTACATCAGCTACAAACCAAGAAATCATGGCTACATCTCCAGCTTGCTCGAACTCTTCTAGAACTGCCAATTCCTCAGCATATTGGGCATAAGTGTTGGAGTCTTCCTCGGTTGATTCAGGATTTGCAACTCTGCTCCGTGTACGCACACCCTCGGTTGGATCTCCAATGATGTCGTCGGTGGAATGAACTTCATACCATCTTCGGTTGCGTCTTTCTTCTTCTTCCAACTGTGGCTGTTCTGAAATCTGAGTTGGAGTCTTTAGAGCTGGTGATTGATCAGCTGTTGAGTCTGGATCCTCAACATTGGTATTAGGTTGAACCGGACTCGGTTGGGCTTCGGATGCTGAAGCAGTTGGAGGAGCATCAGCTGAAGTTCCCCCTTGGGATGAGCTGGGGTCTTCGCATTCATCTTCAGAGGAGTATGGATCCTCATCCTCAGTTGCCCACACTAGTGGTTCAGCTCGGTTGTTTTCCCTAAGTGCTTGCGATCTGGTGACGACTGGTAGAACAGCTGGATCCGTGTGTTGTTCTTTAACCTGTTTCCTGCACTCAAAGGTAGATTCATCAAAACTAACATGAGGTGTTATTTCCACAACACGAAAGCTGTTGTTGAAAACTCTATATGCCTTGATCTGAGCTGCATATCCAAGAAATATGCCTTTCGAAGCTTTGGCATCAAAAGTTTTCAACTGGGTCTTCCCATTGTTGTGAATATAACACTTAGAACCAAAAACGCGAAAATAAGAAATATCTGGCTTTCTGCGTCTCCACAGCTCGTAGGGCGTCTTTCCCAACCACTTGGTGAGAAGAGATCGATTCTGAGTGTAGCATGCTGTGTTGATCGCTTCAGCCCAAAATCTCTTTGGCAGAGCTGAGCTTGCTAACATGGATGTGGCAGCATCCTTCAGCGTTCTGTTTCTTCGCTCAGCTACGCCATTCTGTTGCGGAGTACGCGCGGCTGATGTCTGATGAGTTATTCCATTCTTCTCGCAATACTCAATGATGGTTTCATTTAGAAACTCCGTTCCACGATCTGATCGGATAGAAATGATCTTCATCTCTTGTTGATTCGATATTTGATCCATCAGCTTGAGCAGCTCATCCCGGGTTTCACTCTTGTGACGCATGTAAATGGTCCACGTGTACCTCGAGTAATCATCAGTTACAACCAATGTATATTCGTTGCCATTTATGCTTTTTGGTGTAACTGGCCCGAAGAGATCCATATGGATCTGCTGTAACACTCGGTCGGTTGAGGGAGTTGACTTCAACCGGAAGGAGGATCTAGCGAGCTTTCCCAGCTGGCATGCACTGCAGATGTGTGTTGTTGAAAACACTCGGTTAGGTATGCCTCTTGCATGTTCTTGTCTGGCGAGTCGGTTCATCGTCTTGAAGTTTAGATGGTTGAGCCTTTTGTGCCATAGCCAGCTCATATCCGAACTGCTCTTTGATAACAGGCAAGTGTCAGGGAGGCTGCTGTTCCAGTCAGCATAGTAAACATTCCCTGTTGGAGATCGATTTCCCAACAATATCACCTGTTTTGATCCGACATCTTTAACTCTGCAACCCTGTGCATCAAACTTGACAGAGAAACCATTATCACAAAATTGGCTGATGGAGAGCAGGTTATGCTTTAATCCATCAACATAAGAGACATTAGAAATTGAAACATGATTGGTTTCAAGGGTACCGTAACCTCTGGTATAACCTTTTGAGTTATCACCAAAAGTAACTGATGGACCTTCTTTCTCCACGAAACTTCCAAGCAAATCCTTCAGATTCGTCATGTGTTTCGAGCATCCACTATCCATCACCCACATTGTAGCAGACGCCTTCTTCTTCCTCAGTTGTTTCTCCTGCACCTACAAAGAGAAACTCGCTTAGGTCCCCAATTTCAATTGGGTCCTGTTGTTAGTAGTGATGTTCTGTTTCTTGGGAGGAGTTGGATTTCTCCCATGTTGAGCTTTAGGAGGTGAGGCTTTCCCCCTGTTTTGATGGCGATTCTTATCCTGTTGAGTTTGTCTGTAAGGTCGGACGCCATGTTGGAATCTTTGTGGCTGATTATGATTCTATCTTCCTGAGGGTTGTCTGTAGCTGTTCATGCCCTGTTGATGATTCATATTATGGCATGAATATCTCCAGTTGTTTGACCAGTTCCTCATTGGTTGACTCGGTTGGAACCTTTGGTCGAACTGATGTTGGAACCGCTGTTGATTCAGATGATTGAACCCATGTCTGTTCTGAGGTCGGTTCCATTCCTTCTGATGTTGACTTTGAGGTTGATGCAGAGGTTGGTTCTGATTCTGAGATCGGTTGCGGTTGTGCCTTCGACGCCTCTGATTCCTCTTCTGACTTTTGGAACATTCTCCCTCGGTTGATGTCCCAACCGATGGAACATTCTGTCCTACATCCGCTACTCCTTTTCCCTTCTCAGTTGTGATTCTGTTGGTCGGTTGAACTTGCTGAGAGGTGGAGGTTGAATTAGCTTCTGGAGACTCAGTTGTGTCTGGCTCGACAGCTGTGACTTCTACTACTTTGATGAAGGTAGCTGGTGGAATACGAGTATCCTTGACAATATCATAACCGAGTCCTGACACATCATCCATCTGTCTGTGCTGTAGCTTAAAAGGTTTTCGATGATCTTGGATGACTGATACAGCTTGATTAGATTGTCCTTCTCAGTTTGCAACTGTTTGAGGAGGACAATTATCTGCTCGGTTTTATCATCTGACTCCCTTATCAGCTGGTCGATCTGAGCATCTTGATTTTTCAACTGATCTTGTTGTTCCTTGTTCTGCTTTGTCAACTCCTCATCAGCGGGAGCCTTAGCCTCGTTCAGTTGACTCTTGAGATTCTCAATCTCCTCGGTTTGGCTTTTGATCAGATCGTCCTTTTCGGTTAAGGAATCTTCAAGTTTGACGAACTGAGCTTGAAGACTCTTAAACTCAACCGATTGGTGATGCAACTCCTCACTGAGTTCTTGAAAATCACTCCAGGAGGGTTCCAACTCATCATTCGGAGATTCCTGCATGTTAGAAGTATTGGAAGAATTTAAGCGAGCAAGATTAGATTGTACCTCAATATCATCTTGGTCGGTTCCAAGTGCCATGAGGCATTGATCCTGACTGATGACTTTGTTGGTAGAAGTCAGTTCATCCTCATCTTCTGTGACTTTGCAGTTTGCTTGGCCCTCAATGCTTCTCTTTCCTTCTTTGAGAGGTCTGGGCAGTCAGCCTTGAAATGTCCTTTCTTGCCGCATTTGAAGCAACCATTGGTGACTGGCTTTGAATTGTCTCGTGTTCGGTTTGATTTATAGAAATGTTTATATTTGCCGAACCGAGTGTCCATGTCGGCTAGCTTCTTTGACAACGCTGCAATGTTCTGTTGCAACTCTTCTCTGCTTGGCTCCTTTGCAGTCGTGTCAGCCGATCTGGTTGGCCTTGACGATCTCGACTTTGAGTAGTCAGCTCGGAGAGCAACTGACTTTGAGGCTGAGCCAACATCCTCAATTCTACTTGTCTGACCTGAGGGCTGCGATCTCCTCCTGTTGACCTTATACTCATTTCCTTTCAAGATTGAGAACAATCTTTCAGTTCCCATTTCACCAAGGTCAGCTCGGCTCTCGTGGATATTGGTGAAAGTATCCCACTCAGCCGGTAGAGTTTGCAACACTTTGAGATTGATTTCTCTTAGTGTGTATTTTCCTCGTCGGATGGACTGAATTCTTCTAATGATGTCCATAAACCGGAGCTCTAGCTGATCGATAGTCTCATCAGGTCGTAGACTGAAGTTGTCGAAATCTTGACATGCATGTGAGAACTTGTTTTCCTTTGTCTCGTCGCTTCCTTCACTTAGCGATGCCAGAACGTCCCACATCTCTTTTGCAGTCTCACACTCCTCTATCTAGGGCAGATAATCTTGTCCAACCGTGGACATTATTGTGCTCTGAGCCCAGATATCCAGCTGGCTCACCTTGGCCTCATCTGGAGAGTAGTCTTCTGGCTGTTTCTCCACATACTCCACCACTGTATCTCCATCGTTAGGATTTGTGGGAGTGCGAGCTATTCTTTCTTTAATGACTATTGGTCCGGAAGAGAGAACTTATTGCATCCTGTGATGCTTTGACAGAAGGATCTTCTTCATTCGAGTTCTCCATGATGTATAATTGACTACTGAGAACATGACGACGATCTTGTCCTTGACGTCCATCTGCACAAACAAGAACAGAACAAATATGCGAGCAAGTATGCACTAGCGTGAAAAGATCTGTTCAGTTGACCACTGAAGAAAAATTTCTCGAATTCACACCTTGTGAAACAGAGTCAGCAGTCTTTTGAACCACTGCTCTGATACCACTTGATAGTCTCGAAATGAGTTACTAGTGTATGAGGGGGGGGGAATACACCAGTTAGGATTTTAAAACTTAACCCTGAAAAATCACTTCAACTGAGTAAAAGGACTCAGTTGGAATCTCACAGCTAAGTAAGCAACCTCAGCTGGAAGAGTGTAGCTGTGCGGAATGTGGTGGAAAATTAAACTCGTTAAAACAACTCACGCTTTTAAGCTCGGTTGGTCAAGAACCAAAACAGCTCGGTTGGTCAAAAAGCAAAACAGCTCGGTTGGTCAAAAACCAAAACAGCTCGGTTGAAAATGTGCAAATGCAATTTGTATGCCGGTTAGTTTAGTCAGTTAGAAATGCAATAGGTAACTGAATAAAAACAAACACAGACACACAGGATTTAACGTGGTTCGGAGATAACCCTCCTACATCCACGGGGAGATATGAATCCTCACACCTCAGTCCAAGTTCTTCTGGACAGTTCCACACAGCTTACCCGGGCTGTGCAACCGTTGCAATAAGTTTAAGGGTACTTATCAACCTTCACAGTTAAGTTTGCGGGTACTTAACAACCTATGTCAAGTTTGCGGGTACTTGACAACCTAACTACTCAATTACAGGAAGAGTAAGGTCCTAGCAAACACTTTTTAGGGTGTGGGTGGGTTTTTCAACTACAGCTCGATCACGAATGAGAGCTGGATCTAAGGCTTGAACGAATAAACACTCAAACTAAGATCTAAGACAGATTTTCACTCTATGAACCCTCAGCTACTAATGTTCTATCACTCTTGAACTCTCAGCTGCTGATGTTCTTAGAATTGGATTTTTGCAGATTTTTCTTTCGCTTGATTCTCTTGTGATTGCACTTCTCTGTCTAGCTTCTATGTGTCGTTGACCTCTCGAATAAGAGAATGCCTCTATTTATAGGCGGAGAGTATCAACTAGCCGTTGGAGGAGCTGTTGATCTCTGATCGATGAAAGCGATGACTTGTCTCTCATTTCTGCAGACTTTCCCGATATGGCATCTGTGCTCTTCTGCTTTCCATCTGAGACAGCCTTGTGTTGGGCCAGATGGGGTAATGACTGAACGGTCAAACCCTCATGTGACTTCCTTTTGAAATTCAAATCTTAACCTTTCTGACAGTCAACCTTGGTTAGTCGGTTGAAAGTCTTGATCTTCATCTGAGTAGTCTTCAGCTGATGTTCTGATCTGTTGAACTCTCAGCTGACTTTGAACTTCAAGCAGTTGATCTTCTTGTTCGAGTTCTACAACTGAGGTTCTGAAACTGAACACTCAGATGTCTTCCTTGTATTTACTCAGTTGAGTTTGAACCTTCAGATGACTTTCTTTTCATCTGATGTTCTCTTCCTCTCTACTGCTTCTCATCTGATGAACCCTCAGTTGGTTTCCTTCACAACTGATGTTCTGAAGACTTCCCCCTTATTCCATCTGAACATATGAACTCTCAGTTGTCTTTCATCATAGCTGATGTTCTGTCTGAGTAATGCCTTGTTGCCATCTTTAGCTGGAGACCTGTAAAGATAAAATCTTAACTTTGCTCAAACAGCGAGCCTAAATTCTAACATTAGGTTCTGGCAACATGTACTCGGTTTTGGAATTCATCAAAACTTATACTAATAAATTTCCCAACACTCTTTATGCTCCAAAACACCATAACTCCTCTTTTAAATATTAAACCTTCGATTAAAATGGGGATTTCCCTTTGATGTTTCAACACTTGATTTTATTGCATATTTCTACTCCAAAATATTTTTAATCTCATTATTTCTCATCTAATTTGTCAATTTATGCTTAAAAATGTAAAAAGCATAATTTCTCCTCTTCAACATGGTTCGAATATTTCATACTTTAGTCATAAGGTTTTATATCTTCAATTCCTCTTAAACTTAAACTCATTTCATCTCAAATTTTATTTTTACAACATCAATTTTTTCATATACTCATAGGAATTAAAATTCCCAATTTTTATAAATATATTAAAATCTGAATATTATTTTTATGAGCATAAAAACTCATTTCTTTCTTGTAATGGTATTTTCATCCATAGTTCTTCCTTAATTTCATTTCCAAGCCATCAAACTATCAAATAAATCACAAAAATAATAAATCACAAATATATATATATATATATATATATATATATATATTTTTCGGTCACCATAAAAGTCATCTCAAATAAATTCATACTCTTAAATAAATCATAGATTCATGCTCACTCTCATACTTGAATAATTATTTTCTATGATCAAATCAAGCATAAAACATATATATCAAAAATTTATAGTTACTATTCATCATCTTCTCCAAAATTTCTCTTCATGTTTTCATGGTTATTTTGTAATACCCCAAATAATTATTCCGTCATTAAAATAAAAATTTAATTAATAATTAAGGCTTTGCACACCTAAGTTAAGGATTTTCGATTCTAAGACTGACAGTGAAATCTGTTTCTGAAAATAAATTCCAGAAGTCGGTCGAACGACTACTGTATTAGGGTTTTCGCATCCGATAAAATTTTCGTCCGAAAACTCTGATCGAAAAACCGTCAGAATTTACATTCACTTTTTCTTCGATACGAGTTCACCGGAGAAAGTCAATTTTTTATAATTTTTTCGGGCGAATTTTAGACTGTCTTATACCGACTTTTTATCGGATTTTGAAAAACAAATTAGGTTTTCCTATTATGTGAGTTATTTCTAATCTAACGGTCGAATTAGATTTCGTCGAATACGTAACCGCCTATGAATTTATTTCTCGACTTTTATAACGTCGTTCTAGACCCGTAATCGAGATATTTCCGGCAATTAAATCATCCCCAAAACCGCCTACATGAGTCATCACCTTTTTAGTTAGATATTTCTTCACACTTTATGTAATAGTAACTACATGAGTCATCTCTCTCTCCCTCTCCCTACTCCAATCCGCCACCTCTCTCATTCTCTCTCCCCATTCTCTCTCATTTTTCCTCCATTGAAGTCATCTCCTTCAAGCTTTTCAAGATCAACTAGTCTCTCGTCTACCGATCGATCTTAGATCCGAGTTCATATTCATCAAGGTAGGAACTTCTTCTACATTATGAACCGAACAAAAATCATTTTCCATCAACTTTATTTTTTCGAAAAATATGGAATGAAGTAGGATGATGAACCTTTGTTTAATACATGTTATAGTATGCTTAGAATTAGGTTTTATGGATTGAAATCATGAAGAAATCATCCCTCCTAATCTATATGTTATTACCGAAATTTTTCTTGAATTTAGGGGTTTGATGTATTTCGATTTTCTTGAGGATTAATTGATGGATTAGTGTTCTATATGATGTTAGATGACTACATGAATTATTTTAGAATTTTCTAAAAATTAAAGTAGAAATGTAAGAGAGAAAGAATCGATGTTTTGATGTAGTATATGTTATGAATTGCATAAAATGATAATAGAAATGGTATGTGGTATGTTTGAGGATGAATATATAATTATTTGGAATTTTTCTAAAAATAAAATGAAAACCGTAAGAGATGAAAACCCGACAATAATTTGAAACTCGTTAATGTTTTGAGTATTTGGGTTACGTATTAGTGATTCTAGATAGATGATGATCGATGTTGTAAAGTTTGAACGAAATCGGAGAATGTCGGATTTTCGCTAAGAGACGAAGAATCGTCGATAAGGCGAAAATGAATAATGATTTAGGTCTATGATTCGAATATATAATAATCTTGCTAGTTGATGATCGTAACCGTAAAATTTGAACGAATTCTAAGAAGATTGGAATTTTTCTAAGAAACGAAGAAACGAGATTAAATGCCGATAGAAAAGTCGAATAAGGAAAACCAATTTGATATTAATGATTGTTATCATTTGACGAACGATATTGTAGTTGACGATATTTCCATCCGAGATACGAGACAATATAAGTTATAGTTTATAAACGAGAAGTTGTTGAATGAAATAGAAATAGAAATTGAATTGGTTTAGTAATTGGTTAGTTGAAAAAGGACGAGGAAATGGTCGTCGTTTGTTTAATCAAAAGACGTGATTGTGTACCCGATTAAGGGACATGCATGTAGACTGCATTGAGATGAAAATTTCGTAAGAATAAAAGTGGAATAGCATTAATCGAACCTAGGGAATCGTGCGTCGAGTTTTGTTGAGCATTAGGGTTTCGCGCGGACTGTTTTGCGACCTTACACGGAAACTGTCATAACTTCTAGCTCGCTTAACGAAATCGAGATCTGTAAATTGGAGAGTAAACTAGACATCTGTAGCTTTCGTTTGGTATAAATTTTATCCACTGTTTATGAGCTCTCTGTTCTGTGCGAACTCCAAAACCACTGACTTCTGCAGAAAGTTTCCAAAAAAACTTAAATTCTTAAGTTGAATCCTTTTCAACTTTGTTCCTTGTGAACTTCTAAGTCGCTATAAGTTATCGACATCCATTATCTACTGACCTAAGTGTCGAGTAAAGAGCTGAGTCAGTTTGTAAACGAGAATTTATCGAGTCTCTTTTATTAGTTAATCAAAAGAAAGTAGTCAAGTGCAAAAGCCTAAAAGACTAAAACTGATTTCGATTTCCTGTTTCTTTTTATCGTTGCGATCAAGTTATTTAAGTTTGTTTATTTACGATAAAAGGAGGAAGTCAGCACCAAGGATAGGACGGAAGACAGAAGACAGGAAGCTCGTATTATAGTTCTGTAATCTTTAAGGTGGGCTTTTCTATATACGAAATAAAATGAGCGATGCTCGAAAATCTTTATTTACAGCTTTGATAATTGTGTTTACAAAGTGATAATCAGAGCATGAAATATTTGTTTTTATGTGAGTTCTCTTGTACCCTTCTGAGTTAGCCGACCTGCTATCCAGAATTATTAGTTAGCCTACCTGCTAACTAAAACGATCGGACTTTGAGTTAGCCGACCTGCTATCCAAAGTTAGTGTACACAGTAGCTGTTGTGTGTGGAACCCTATTGAGGGGTGGCCAGCCATGGTGATAATTATTAGGCAAGATTGAACGTAACATGTATCAGAAAAATGCTTGATCAAGCTATATTGTGAAAATGAGAAAGAAAATGCTTAGTAGACACGGGTATTTATTGACAAACCCCGATATGCTACAGAAATGAGATGCCTGATTTATCTGTACTTATGATATGTGTTCGGCAATGTGCCCACTAAGTGCTTTTGTACTTAGACCTGCATATGTTTTATAAAATGTGCAGGTTGAGTGACGGGAGCGGCGGTGGTTGATGTTGAGTTAAGAGTCGTGATTAGAATAAAGAACTAGTATCAAGCTTTACGCTTTCCGCTGCCAATCTTTTTGAAGTTAATGTATCTATCTGTTGGGTCTAAGCCCGTACAATGAACTCAGTTTCTTTTTGAGAACCTTGTCGAGTGATCCTTCGAGATCAACTCTTTCTTTTAAATAAAGTCTTGTACATAGAAGTTATTCTGTTATTAATGTATGTTTATTCGTTCATTCTTAATTATTCCCCTTCTTCCCCGCTTCTTTAATCCAACCCCTAGTCGCACCCCGGCTTTGCCGTCCCTCGAGATTTGGGGCTGTGAAATATTTCTTCATTCTAATCATTTAATCATACTTATATATCATCATAGAACTCATATCAAGCATCAAATTGAAGAAATAACTCAAAGCACTCAAAAATCATATTTATGGCATATAGTTCGAAATATTCATGATCATCACGATATATATTTATTTTCTTCATCCAATCACTCAAATAAGCTTAGTAATAATTCTAGAACTCATCCAAATCATCAAAGTAAGTAAACCACTAAAGACATCAAAATTTCTATTTTTTTTCTCCATAGAACCGTAGGTTATATATAGCATGGATTTTTCTTCTTGTTTTCTCTTAGCATGGAAGGTATGCATACTCATGGATTTAAACTCAAGCATATAAGGATCAATTCTTCTTCTCAAACTTATGAAAATAATCGATCAAGAAGGGAAAGAAACATAAAGATTTCTTGATCTTACTTTAGGTTTTTGAAGGAACAAGAGTTGGAACTCAACTCCTTGCTACTCCTTGATTCGTCTTGAGCTCAAAACAAAGAAAAACATGGAGGTTAAGAGCTTGAGGAGCAGCAGGTTTTATGGAAGAAGAAGTAATAGAATCATGGTTCTTACTTGAATTCTTGAAGTAGAAATGATCGAAGCTTTGATCCTTAGAATTCTAGCTTCGTTTCTTGAGCTTTTACTTGAAGAGGGGCAGCAGCTTTGGGCTTGTTCCAGCTGCTTGAGGCCACGAAAATGGAGGAGGAAGATGAGAGAGAAGTGACCGAATTGTTAAGAGAGAGTAGAGAGAGATCGTGAGCAAGAGAGAGAAATAGAGATGGAAGAGAGTGGTTTTCACTCTCTTTAATTGAGAGTAGGTTTGTATGAGTGAGATGAGAGTGAGAGAGACAAATAGATAAGAGAGGGAGGCAGTGGAAATGAGGGGATTAATCTGGTCCTTATGTAATACCCCGGATGTTTAATCCGTCTTTAAAATAAAAAGTTAATTAATAATTAAGGCTTTGCACGCCTAAGTTAAGGATTTTCGATTCTAAGATTTACGGTGAAATCCGTTTCTGAAAATAAATTCCAGAAGTCGGTCAAACAACTACTGTATTAGGGTTTTCACGTCCGATAGAATTTTCGTCCGAAAACTCAGATTGAAAAACCGTCAAACTTTACGTTCACTTTTTCTTCGATACGAATTCACCGGAGAAAGTTAGTTTTAATGATTTTCCGGGCGAATTTTAGATTGTCTAATCCCGACGTTTTCTCGGATTTTGAAAAATGAATTATGTTTTCCGAGTATGTGATTTATTTCTAATCTAACTGACGAATTAGATTTCGTTGAATTCATAACTATCTAAGAAATTATTTCTCGACTTTTATAACGTCGTTTAAAACACAGAAACGAGATATTTCCGTCTAATAAATCGAAACCAAACACTCCTTAGCGAGTCACCACTCTTTTGTTAGATATTTCCTTCACTTTATGTATGTATACATGAGTCATCCATCTCTCTCTTTCTTCTCCACATTGCCGCCTCCCATCTCACTCTCTCTCTCTCATTTTTCTTCTCATTTCCTCCATTAGAGTTCATCATCCAAGTTTTCTTAAAGCTCACAAGTCTCCCGTCTACCGATTAACTTCATTTCCGACTTCATATTCAGTAAGGTAAGAACATCATCTACGTTATGAACCGAACACAAATCCTTTCCCATCATTTTCATTTTTTTCGAAACATACGAGGTGAAGAAGCATGTTGATTCTTGTTCGATTCATGTTCTAGTATGTTTAGAATTAAGTTCTATGGATCGAATCATGAAGAAAATCATCCCCCTTTATTTTAAGTAATTACCGATTTTTTTTTAAGATTTAGGGGTTTTTTCGTAGTTCGATTTCTTTGATGTTTGATTGATAGAATAGTGATCTACATGTTGTTAATTGACTATATGAATTAATTTAGATTTTTCTAAAAATAAAAGTTGAAATATAAGAGATGAAGAATGGTTGATTTGATGAAGAAGATGATATGATATGCATGTTTTGTTTATGGAAATGAGATATAGGATGATTAAGGTTGAATATATATTTATTTGGAATTTTTCTAAAAATAAAACGAAAAACGTAAGAGGCAGAAACTCGTCAATAAGTTGAAGCTCGATAATATTTTTAGAATATGGTTTACATATTAGTAATGCTTGTTAGATGATGATCGTTTTTATAAAATTTGAACGAAATTGGATAACGTAAGATTTTTAGTAAGAGACGAACAAGCGTCGATAAGTCGAGCATGAATAATGATTAGGGTCGAACCTATGATAATCTTGTTAGTTAATGATCGTAACCGTAAAGTTTGAACGAATTCTAAGAAGTTTAAAATTTCGTTAAGAGACGAGGAAACGAGATTAAAAGCAGATAGATAAGTCGAATAAGGAAAACCTTTTTGATAATAATGTGTAATACCCCAGACTTTTTCTACAGTCTTTAAAAATGAAAATTAATAATAATTATGGCTTTGCACGCCTAAGATCATGAATTTAAATTCTAAGAATTACGGTGAAATCCGTTTCCGAAAATAATTTCCAGAAATCGGACGAACGACTACTGTATTAGGGTTTTTGCGTCCGTTAAGTTTTTCGCCCGGAAACTCGGAATCGAATTCCGTGAGAATTTACGTTCACTTTTTCTTCGAGACGAGTTCACCAGAGAAAGTTAATTTTTATGATTTTCCGGACAAATTTTGCTGTAATGCCCCGTAAATTCCTTACATTCATAAAATTTAAAGTTAAATAAATAAATGGCTTTGCACGCCTAAGTTTGCAATTTTTGAATTCTAAGGCTAACGGTCGAATCCGTTATTAAAAATAAATTACGGGAGTCAGCTAGATGACTAATGTATTAGGGGTTAGCACGTACGAAAAGCTTTTAGTTTGTAAACTAAAAACGGAAAACCGTTTAATTTTACGTTTACAAAATCGCAATACGAACATGCCAAGAAAGTTTGTTTTTACGTTTTTCCGGACGAAACTCGGACTTGTCGTCCCGATTTTTTGTCAAAATAAATTTTATAAATTTATTTTCTAATTAAGTTCATACGTTAGAATTTAAGGTCAAATCGAATCACGACGATTTTTGTACCGAACAACGTTTTTCGTCGTTCGTTTTCCCGTAACGTCGGATCGTGCCGGAAAAACCCGTAACCCTTTAAAGCCCTTGCATGCAGCCGCCACCTCACCCCTTTTAGGTGTAAGACATGCATGCTAATGTTGTGATTAAGTGACACCTTAACCATTACTTTTCTTAGTTTCAAACCTTTAATCATTTCAACACTTAGACAAGCCAATTTTCCTCTCATCTCTCTCTCACTCTCTCGGCCACACACACACACTCTCCCTCAAACTTCATCTTCTCCACTTCTCCATCCACCATAGATGATACCTTGAAGTTCTTGAAGAAGAAAACCACACAAGTCATCAATCATCCAACAAAACCTATTACATCTTTCATTAAATCTTTAGGTATTCAACTTCTCTTTAATTCTATCCATCCAAAAACCCTTTTCTTTTTATTTTTCCTTTTGATCGAATTTTAAGAAGTGATGATATAGATGTTTTGATCTTAGTATAATGAAATTGGATGTATTAGATATGATAATTAGGGATTAAAATTGATCAAAACCAAGAACTTTATCTTTTGTGTAAATGCAGAATTTTTTTGGGAAATTGTAGGATTTTTGTTTTTCTTCTTTTGATCATGGATTCATGCTTAATAGATGTTTAATTAGTGTATGGAATGAAAAGGGATTGAATGCCCTATGTTGTTATGAAATTCAATTAGGGTTTGAATTATAAATTAGGGGTTTTTGCATGTTAGTTGTTTTTGGAATTGCAAGTGATTAATAGTTGTTATAATAGTTTGATTAGTGAATAAATGATGTTAATTGGAGAAGAAAATCAACCCCTTAACATCTATATAAAACCAGAAATTTATAGAATAAATAGGAGTTTATACATGTTTGATATTAAGTGATGATTTGTTAGTTGATTATGTTGCAAATCATATTAGTTGATAATAGAAATTAAATGAGAATTTTCTAAAAATGTTTAATGAAACATAAGAGGCAAAGATCACTTTATAAACTGAATTATAATGATGTTAAGATATGTTTGCATGCATGAAAATGATTCAAGTTAGATATAGTTTAACGTCGTAAAGTTTGAACAAAAACCGACAACGTTGAAAAATCGCGTAAGAGACGAATATCTAGTTGTAACTGAAAATCAAGAAGTCGGATGAGAATTCTAAGTTGATATTACTGTATATAATGAAATTTGGAATATTTTTCTAGTTGACATCATAAGCATCCGAGTTAATATAATATGGATTATAGTTGTAATCGAGAACTAGAACGCGTTTGGATTTTCTTTGTTGGTTTAGTACTTGATAGTTGAACTCCGACGTTAGAACGTCGTGCTTTTGAACAAGTTGAGAAGGAGTTTGTCACGTACGGAGATACGTGATGACTTCTTTAAGAGTCCAGTTTCTAAAAAAGTTGAATACGAGAATTTAAAACGAACCTAAAACGTTATACGGCGAACTTATCAATCAATTAGGGTTTCCACGACAGTTTTGCGAACCTCGCCGGAAACTGTTATAACTTCCAGCTCGTTTATTGGATTTGTGATCCGTAAATTGGAGCGCGAACTAGACTTCCTAAGCTTTCTAATGCTACAGGGCTCACCCCCTGTTTCCAAGTCCTCTGTTCTGGACAGCCTCCAAAGTTACTGGACTGTACAGTGAATTTTCAGTTTCTTGTTTTCTAAGTTGTTTAGTTCACAACTTAGCTTCTTTCAATCGTTTAAGCCGTTTTTATCTATCGAACATCTACCTACTGACCCTAAAGTCAAGTACAAGACCTCTAGTGATGGAGACCAGTCGAGACCTTATATCTTATCTTTTCTTTAAAGAAGTAATAAACGAGAAATTCCTTAAATCGTTCAAAGAATTAAAGTAAATCGCCTAAGTTGATTCCTTCCAACTTAGCTTCTCTTAATCTTTAAAGTCGTATTAGGATATTGACTACCATCTCTACTGACCCGAGAGTCTAGTATGAGATCTTCCAAGTTCTAACGAGATTGATACGAGTCTCGTTTCCCGTTTAAGTAAAATGAATCTAGTAAGCGTGCAAATACCCAAAAGAATAAAATAACTAAATCTTTAATCGATTATCCTTTACAACCCATTTTTAAAGTATGTTCATTTTACGATGAAGGAGGAAGCCAACTGTAGAGAAAGGACAGAAGATCCAAAGTTGGAAGTTTTGCTTTAAGTTCTGTAAATCAAGGTGGGCTTTTATCTATATCAAATAAATTGTAGGTTTTTCGACAACTCGAAAGTATTATTTATCGCTTTGATAATTGTGTTTTCAAAGTGATAATCTTGGCATAAACTGTTTCAACTTTTTATGTGAGTTCTCTTGTACCTATCTGAGTTAACATTCATGTTTTCCAGATTTCTGAGTTAACCTTCGGGTTTTCCAGACTTTTTAGAGTTAATCTAACTAGGTTAACTAACGATCGGCTCTGAGTTAGCTGCTAAGTGCTTTCCAGAGTTAGTGCACTTTGTAACCTGTGGTGTATGTGGTATCCTGTTGAGGGGTAGCCAGCCACGGTGAATTAGCTTTGGTCAAGATTGAACATAACATACTCTAAAAATGCTTGCGCAAGCTGCTTTATACAAATCAGTCAGAAAATGTTTAGTAGGCACGGGCCTTTTCAACAAAACCCCGATGCGCTATGGTTATAAAATGCCAGATTATTTATACTTATGACTATGATTTCGGCATCGTGCCCACTAAGTACGTTTGTACTTAGCCCTGCATTATTTTCTAAATGTGCAGGTTGAAGCGACGGTGATCGGCGACGGTTGATGTTGAGTTGAAAGATAGGATGCTTTAGTTAGAACTTTCCGCTGCAGAACTCTAAATCTTTTCAAACACACCTTCTGAACAATACACTGTAGTTAAGTCTGTAATTTTGAACTTAGTCTCTTCTGTGTATTTTTTGTCGAGTAATCACTCGTGATTAACTCTTTCTTATTTATATTCAAGTCTTATTCATGGTTTAATGATGTCTTTTCATGTATGTTTAGTCAGTTAGCCCCTTCTTCCCCGCTTCTTTAATCCAACCCCAGTCGCACCCCGGCTTCTGCCGTCCCTCGGGATTTAGGGCTGTGACAGAGAGGTATCAGAGTAGTAGTTTGTTTCCTGCTCTGGTTATGAGTCATTCTTTCTTAGTATAAGTCATTCCTTCTAGTAATATCACAAGAGTGATATATATATATATATATATATATATATATATATATATACGAGTCTTCCTTCGAGTAATAATATAGAGTATTCATTTGTACTCTATATCGAGTCTTCTTTCGAGTCATAAGACACGGTATTTGTGTATACTCTGGATCAGAGTCATCTTTCAAGTATAAGATAAGAGTTAGACTATGATGCTAAGATTGAGAATATAAAAGTCAACTCAACTGCCCGCTATGTCGACTCAACGAAAAAAAAAATGAATGAAAGAATTTTATAATGAGATTTCTTTTAAATAATGAATTTATGAGCAAGTATTCAAAAAAAAAATTGAGAATGAGAATGAGTTGTGTTCCGAAATTAAGAATTTTATGGAAGTAATATTTTTTATACTTTATGTGATTGAGTGATAGTACAAGTACTATCTTATGTGATTATTTGCGCAATAATTTCTTTCTTTTGAAAATTATTCGGACACAAGAATATAGTTGGATTTTAGGGATTTTTTTCCCGGTCCGATGAGAAGGTAGACTTGAAACCTAAGAACTTTCTGGTTCTTCGAGGACTTAGACATTTTTAAGAAACGTTGTTTTGAAATGATTTCAAAAG
This sequence comes from Schizonepeta tenuifolia, assembly GCA_029490685.1. Lineage (NCBI taxonomy): Eukaryota > Viridiplantae > Streptophyta > Magnoliopsida > Lamiales > Lamiaceae > Schizonepeta > Schizonepeta tenuifolia. The sequence goes on along the minus strand of CM055956.1, from coordinate 43,978,806 downwards.
GAGATCTCTAACGCGAGAAGGACTTCCTCTGATGAATGTCATGCGCGCTTAGTGACATGAATAAAGACTCGACAAAGTCGATTTTTGTTTTAAAACCCGATAAGAATTTTCTTCGAGGGAAATGAAATAAATTTTGATAAAATAAAGTAAATATGTACGAAAGGAATGGAAGAAACAAATAGACGTGTGAGAAAAACGTGACTCCAAATTATTCGAGAAAATGTTGAAACAATAAGGATAAATTGAAATAAACGAAAGAGCCGAATGTTACCTTAGCTGTAAGGGCATGAACAAAGTCTCTTGGAGATGACTTTGTTTTACTTATTAGGAGCCGTTCAAGTATTCGAGTAGCTTAAAATTGTATCTTCCTCTAGAAGATTGAGTATTTCGAGTTAAATTGGAGAGTTTCCAAAGTTTTCTTTTTAAAAAGTAGTTGTGTGTGCAATTCGAGAAATTGCTGCTCGATTTAGGAAAGTAACATTTGTATGAAGTAATCAATAGAGCGAGACAAAAGTTCCATGTGATTGAGGGACTGTTATGTGGACTTGATCAACCCACATAATAAGAAACTCAGTAATATGGGTCTTATGCCCCGCTAGTAAAACCTTTTCAGTATGGTATAAGTGATTTAAAGAGACGAATGCTACTTACGTATAAGTAACATGTAACGACGTCGCTCCTTTTCTTTTCGTTTCATTTTTGTAGTGTTCGCCTTGTTCGAACCTTGCGAAGAAAATTGTTATACTATTAGGAGTCAAGCGCAAAGCTTGATTAAATTTCTAACGACCACTCGATTTTAGCATTGACAAATAGAACTTGTTCTAAAAAGTTATTCTTAGGATATATTCCATTTCTCCATTGGGAATTTATATTTTTATACTTCGTCCTTGAACAAAGAATACGACACGTATGAGTATTATGATTAGTAAACGACAAAGTCTTTTGTAAATGAATGCTACTTTTGCATAAGTAACATGAACAAAGTATGCGTGCTTTGTTTTTAATAAATGAGAATCGATAAGAAATCTTTCCTTGAGAAAGAGATAAGGATTAATGAAAGAAAATAAGGAATTAAAGTAAGAAATTAAAAGAATGAGATAAGAATGGGAATAAAACCTTGAAATTCTATTTCTATATATTGTGAGTACGAGAGCAATTTTCTGTGAAATTGCTAAATGTCTAAGATAAGTTGTTAGATTAAGTGTGGTAATATTACAATTGAATAAGGAGTATTCATTTTGTAATTTAAGATTCTCCGTAAGATAAGGTATCATCTTACCGTTACTGATCCGTGTTTCTTAAAACACTTTGTAGGATGACTTCCAGTAGTGACACAGCTTCAGAGAATCAGTCCCCGCCACAGCGTACTTGGGCAGATCAGTTATTAGATAGGTATAGAGATTATGAGGCAAACCCAAAACACGACGTAGGACAGAGGATTAGTTACTTCTCGTCAGTTTATTATCCAATCCGGCATACTATTCCAGAGAGTCAGGCTATACTTGACTTGGTTAGCTGTCTACCAGAGGAATGGCGTGGTTGGGCACACGACACCGCATGGTACTACCTTGGGATGTTTGACGACGATATAGAGCCAACAGGTAATTACAATGGATTCGCTTTAAAGGTACACAGGCGTTTCTTCGAGAGCAGACATATAACATCATACCCAGTTCAGGCGCATCCTCCCTATACTCACTTTCCGGCAGATTCAGAGTCAGAGCACGATGAGATAGGTCCAGAGATGATTGCACAGTTGGAGATCCCTTCAGTGATGGTACCCAATGAGGGCACAAGGGAATTGGTTGCAGAGACAGTTGATGGATTAGGGTTACCTGCTCCTATCTTACCCGAGCCTCCTGCGAGAGTTCAGGGACCATTCGAGACAGGATCAGAGTACTTAGACACGGACGCAGAGCTTACCGCCCTGTTACAATTACCATCCTCATACAGATCCCTTGATGAGATTTGCGTGGAGTTAGCCAGAGTTCGGGCTGAGTTTGAGGCAGGACCGTCCAGGGTCCATTCCAGAGAGGAGTACGAGTCCTGTTCACTTCCCGACCACCTGCTGCCTCTGAAGAAGCGGGCATCAGTGACCTGCTGGGACTACCCGGTTTCAGATTCAGAGATGACAGTTTCAGATGTGCCTGCACCACCATCACTTACACTTGCGGATGGCACTACTTTGAGGGTTGACGAGGCACTCCAGTTTGCTTTCGGTTCAGAGTCAGACGATGAGGACCCGGATGAGGATCCGGAAGAGGACACTGATGAGGATTTGGATGAGAATCTGGAGAAGGACCCCGAGGAGGATTAGGCCATGGTGGGCATTAGTGACTCGACCGTAGTTTGTTAAGCTAGGCGTCAGAGACGCATAGTAGCATAGTAGCCTTTAGTTGTACATAGTCGGATCAGTAACTAGATAGTTTTGTAGTACTCCAACGGATACAAATATTTTATGAATCGTTTCCGTTCTAGTACTTTCAGTAGTACGGTAATGCAATATGTTAGTGCATTATGTACACATAGGCAGTTAGTCTAGTTTAAACTCGTTGTAGTCTAGTTTTGTATAAGTCCTTGTTAAAGGCAAAACTAACATAATCTTTTGATATATATATAATATACATGACCCATTAGAGGGTTTTAGTCACAAGAATTTTCTTATGAATTGTATAACTAAACCAGAATATCAAACGAGAACTCGTGTAACGAGAGTTTAATTTAACCTTGGAGGTTAAAAGTTGAAAGAAATAGAGTCAAAGTTAATTTGTTATTCTCGTTTTCGTGAAAGTATTAAGTGGGAAAAGAAAGAGATTAGTGAGAAAATGAAGGCTTAAAACAAGTGTTAATAAGAAAAAAAATTTGTATCTTGCAGTTTTAAAAATGTCCCTGAGAGCTGTTAACGATCGAAGAGGACCTGATAGTCCTAGAGAGTCTGATAGAGGTCAAGAACAACGTATAAGAGAGGAAAGACAAAAACACCCAAAAACCTTTTCACTTCCCCTATCTCCTCAACGTCATAGCATTGAGGATTTATTCTTCGGAAGCAAACCACCATCTTTCGATGGATCTGGCAATCCAAGTGAGGCCGAACAATGGATACATTCTATGGAGAGAATCTTTGAGCCGATTAGACTTAGTGAAGAGGAACGTCTAGCATGCGCTGGGTATCAGCTAACCGGACCAGCTAAATATTGGTGGAAAACTAGACAGAGACTTATGCCGGTAGAACAAGCGGCTCTAACCACCTGGAATGGTTTTAAGAAGGCATATTATGAAAAGTATGTAACTGATCAAGTTGAGACTGAGAAGGAAATAGCTAGGAAGCTTCAGGGAGAACTTAAGTATGAACTGGGAATAGCAGTAGCCAGACAGAGGGGATTGAGTTATGCCGAATTACTAGAACGAGTTCGAGAAATAGAGGCAGTAGTGCCTAGTAAGGAAAAGATAGTAATGTCTACACCGGCACCAAACCAGACCTCAACCCAAAATCTTTCCAACAACAAGGTTGACCATAAGGGAAAAAGGAAATGGGAAGGAAGTAGCAGTGAGTGCTACCAGCGCCACAGCAGTCAAGGGAAACAGAATAGGACTAGGCAGGGTTTCCACCAACCAGGGAAAAGAAGTAACTATGGAAAGAAAGTAGGACAAAAGAGTAAGCTGCAGAAAAATGAACAATCCGGTCAAGGCAAGAGAAGCCATCTACTAGGACAGCTGCAAGGGCAGCCAAGGAACAGTAACCAAGGAAAAATCACTAATCCAGATTACCCTAAGTGTAATAAGGAACACCCTGGTGTTTGTTTAGCAAAAACTAGTGTTTGCTTCAACTGTGGACATAAGGGGCATGTTAAGAGGGACTGTCCTGAGCTGTGGCAAGCAGTAGAACATAAACGAGAATTTTCTACTTGTTCTAGATGTGGTAAGAAGCATGAGGGTGCGTGTTTGGCAAACACGGATAGATGTTTTAATTGTGGGCTGACGGGGCATATAAGGAGGAGTTGTCCGACGCTGCTCCGGACGGCAAAACCAAATCAGTACGGCCAGCTTCAACCACCAAATACCATTGAAGTCCAGTCACAGCCACAGCCGATGCAATCACAACAGAATGCGAATGCATACATGATTAGGCAGGAGGGGCATAGTGAAGGAAAGGAAGATTTGGCAGGTATTGGACGAACCTTATAAAAAAAATTACCCTGTCAAAATTGTTGACCCATACTAGAACTATATAATTAGTAAGTAACTTGGGAAAGATAGTTCCAATACGAATAGTTATGGCTTTATCGCCAAGTTTATGAAATACTTATTTTAAGTATATCTCATTTCGAAAAAAATAACGTATATTCGTTTTTATACACGAAGTTCTATCAGCAAGACGTCGTTCTTAAAATCGACTAAATTTATTAGGAAAAGATCGAAAGCAATCTTGGATCGAAAAGCGCAAAAGTTAAAAAAAAAGCAAGTCGAGACGAATAGTAATAGCATTATAAGATCGTCACAGGCAAGAGAAAGCCATGTGAGAATTCGAAAAAGAGTTGAGTAAGAAGAACTTCAAGCAGTTAAAGAGGATAAACAAATTTCGGGACGAAATTTTTCGTAAGGGGGGTAGGATGTAATGCCCCGTAAATTCCTTACATTCTTAAAATTTAAAGTTAAATAAATAAATGGCTTTGCACGCCTAAGTTTGCAATTTTTGAATTCTAAGGCTAACGGTCGAATCCATTATTAAAAATAAATTACGGGAGTCAGCTATGACTATTGTATTAGGGGTTAGCGCGTACGAAAAGTTTTTAGTTTGTAAACTAAAAACGGAAAACCGTTTAATTTTACGTTTAAAAAATCGCAATACGAACATGCCGAGAAAGTTTGTTTTTACGTTTTTCCGGACGAAACTCGGACTTGTCGTCCCGAGTTTTTGTCAAAATAAATTTTATAAATTTATTTTCTAATTAAGTTCATACGTTAGAATTTAAGGTCAAATCGAATCACGACGATTTTTGTACCGAACAACGTTTTTCGTCGTTCGTTTTCCCGTAACGTCGGATCGCGCCGGAAAAACCCGTAACCCTTTAAAGCCCTTGCATGCAGCCGCCACCTCACCCCTTTTAGGTGTAAGACATGCATGCTAATGTGGTGATTAAGTGACACCTTAACCATTACTTTTCTTAGTTTCAAACCTTTAATCATTTCAACACTTAGACAAGCCAATTTTCCTCTCATCTCTCTCTCACTCTCTCGGCCACACACACACACTCTCCCTCAAACTTCATCTTCTCCACTTCTCCATCCACCATAGATGATACCTTGAAGTTCTTGAAGAAGAAAACCACACAAGTCATCAATCATCCAACAAAACCTATTACATCTTTCATTAAATCTTTAGGTATTCAACTTCTCTTTAATTCTATCCATCCAAAAACCCTTTTCTTTTTATTTTTCCTTTTGATCGAATTTTAAGAAGTGATGATATAGATGTTTTGATCTTAGTATAATGAAATTGGATGTATTAGATATGATAATTAGGGATTAAAATTGATCAAAACCAAGAACTTTATCTTTTGTGTAAATGCAGAATTTTTTTGGGAAATTGTAGGATTTTTGTTTTTCTTCTTTTGATCATGGATTCATGCTTAATAGATGTTTAATTAGTGTATGGAATGAAAAGGGATTGAAAGCCCTATGTTGTTATGAAATTCAATTAGGGTTTGAATTATAAATTAGGGGTTTTTGCATGTTAGTTGTTTTTGGAATTGCAAGTGATTAATAGTTGTTATAATAGTTTGATTAGTGAATAAATGATGTTAATTGGAGAAGAAAATCAACCCCTTAACATCTATATAAAACCAGAAATTTATAGAATAAATAGGAGTTTATACATGTTTGATATTAAGTGATGATTTGTTAGTTGATTATGTTGCAAATCATATTAGTTGATAATAGAAATTAAATGAGAATTTTCTAAAAATGTTTAATGAAACATAAGAGGCAAAGATCACTTTATAAACTGAGTTATAATGATGTTAAGATATGTTTGCATGCATGAAAATGATTCAAGTTAGATATAGTTTAACGTCGTAAAGTTTGAACAAAAACCGACAACGTTGAAAAATCGCATAAGAGACGAATATCTAGTTGTAACTGAAAATCAAGAAGTCGGATGAGAATTCTAAGTTGATATTACTATTTATAATGAAATTTGGAATATTTTTCTAGTTGACATCATAAGCATCCGAGTTAATATAATATGGATTATAGTTGTAATCGAGAACTAGAACGCGTTTTGATTTTCTTTGTTAGTTTAGTACTTGATAGTTGAAATCAGACGTTAGAACGTCGTGCTTTTGAGTCCCCATTGTGACTCATCACCCTCCCCCTTATCCCCTCTTGTCCGCCATCTCCTCCCTCATTTCCTCCCTCATTTTCTTCTTCATCATCCTCCATTGAAGCACCTCTCAAGCTCCTTCCAAGATCAAAGCTCCTCCGTCTACCGATCAAATTCCAATCCTAGTTCATAAGACGAAAGGTAAGAGCTTCGTCTCTAGTTTGAACCGAACAAATCTCCTTTCCCCTCTCTTTTATTTTTTTCGAAAATTAGGGAATGGATTAGCATGTGATTTCTTTGATCGATACATGTTCTAGGATGCTTAGAATCGAGTTCTACGGATCAAATCATGAAGTAAAATCAAGAACCCTAACCTATTATTATTACCGAAAATTTCAGATTTTAGGGCTTTTGATTCATGCTCGATTTCTTTGTCGATTGAATGTTAGATTAGTATTTCTTATGATGTTAATTGATAGTATGAATTGTTTTAGATTTTTCTAAAAATAAAATCCAAAACCTAAGAGATGAAAACGGCTCGATTTAGGTTAGTAAATGTTATGATATGCTCGATTGGTTGATGGAAATGAGATATACGATGCATGAGGATGAATATATATTAATTTGAGAATTCTCTAAAAATAAAACGAAAAGTGTAAGAGACGAAGATGTGGTGATAAGTTGAGGCTTGATAACATTTTGATAATATGATTTGCATGTTAGTAATGCTTGATAGATGATAATCGTTGTCGTAAAATTTGAATGAAAACGGAGAATGTAGAATTTTACGTAAGAGACGAACGACGGTCGATAAGTCGTGTTTTTAATTGAGAAATGAAAAGGGGACTATCACGTATAATAATACGAGGTGACTGCCTTGGGTCAGTTTTTGTGCGAAATTAAAAGTGTTTAAGCATTAATCGAACCTAGAAAATTGTGCGTCGATTTTGTCGAGCACTAGGGTTCACTCGGCAGTTTTGGCGACCTTTCACAAAAACTGCAATATCTCCTAGCTCGTTTATCGGAATCGAGATCCGCGAATTGGAGAGTAAACTAGACACCCGTACCTTTCTTTTGGTATAAGATTCGACCCCTGTTTCGCAATCTTCTGTTCTGGACAGACTTACTGACCTCGTGCATCGTACGTTCAAAATGTAGTTTCTTAAGTTGAATTCTTCTCAACTTGAACTCTTTCGATCTTATTAGTTGTTTCAAGTTATCGACTAATGAGATGCATTCGTGTCTCGTTTCTTTTTAACTAAAAGAGTTTAGTTAGCGTGCAAATGCCTAAAATGTCTAAAGAACTAAAACTTAATCCGATTCTTTTCGTATTCGCTTATCGTTTGCGACCGAGTTTTAAAGTATGATTTTCACGATGAAGGAGGAAGTCGACACCAAGGTTAGGATGGAAGATTAGAAGACGGAAGCACGTGTCTTGTTCTGTAATCTATAAAGGTGGGCTTTCCTTATATAGATGAAATAAAACGAGCAATGCTCGAAAACCTTTCTTTATCGCTTTGATAATCGTGTTTTCAAAGTGATAATTATGGCATGAAATGTTTTGTGTTTTATGTGAGTTCTCTTTTACCTTATGAGTTAATCAAAAGGGGTTAACAACCTATCCTATTGAGGGGTAGCCAGCCACAGTGAATTATGACTGGTCAAGATTTCAACGTAACATCTATGAAAAATGCTTGATCAAGCTACTTTATGAATGAAATGCAAATGTTTAATAGGCACAGGATCTTTTAAATGAAAACCCCGATGCGCTATAAAATGAGATGCGTGTTTATCCATACTTATGATTATGTTTTCGGCAACGTGCCACTAAGTACTTTTGTACTTAGTCCTGCATATGTTTTCTAAATGTGCAGGTTGAAGCGACGAAGCGGCGTTGGTTGAGTTAGAGTTGAATAAGAATTGAGGAAGGCTTGTATATAGTTCACAATTCTGCTGCTAAACTCTAAACTCTTTTTGATGTTGTGTAATGATCACTGTAGACTAAGTTCTGTAGTATAACTTAGAATCTTTTGAAGTACTTTCTCGAGTAATCTTTCGAGATTAACTCTTTCTTTCGTTAATAAAGTTTTGTTCATAGAAGATAAGATGTATGTATGTATGTATGTTTATTCTTTCATCCCCCCTTCTTCCCCGCTTCTTTAATCCAACCTCAGTCGCACCCCGGCTTCTGCCATCCCTCAGGATTTAGGGCTGTGACAGAGTGGTATCAGAGCAATCGTTTCTGCTCTGCATACAAGTTTTCTTTCAAAGTAGGCAGATAGAGTATTCATTCATACTCTATGCCAAGTCTCCTTTCAAGTAAGATAAGGTCCTAACACTAAGTTTAAGAGTGTAGACGATAATTCAACCTCCCGCTACATCGATTCAACGAAGGAAAGAAAGAAAGAAAGAAAGAAAGAAATGAAAGAATTTCAGAAATGTGTTGTCTTTTAAGGAAATTTTTTGAATAATTATTCAATAAGTTAAGAATGAAAATGGTACCAAGAATAAAAGTGTAAAAGTATGAGAACCATACTTGTTTTCTGCAATGTGAATTACGTGAAACTGTTTGCGCGATAATTTCTTTTATTTGAAAAGTATGATGGCACGAGAATCTAGAATGATTCTAGGGATTTTCCCAGTTCGTTAAGAACATAGACTTGAAACCTAAGATCTTTCCGATTCCTCGAGAACTTAGACGTTTTAAGAACGTTAGTTCAAATGATTTCGAAAGGAGATCGTGAAACGGGAAGAACTTCTGCAGACGAATGTCATGTGCGTATAGTGACATGAACAAAGACTCGCCAGAGTCGATTTTGTTTTATAATCAAGAGTCGATAAGAATTTCCTTCGAGAAATTATGATAAATATTGATAAGGTGCGTTAATTCTGTACCAAGTAAATGAAAGAAACGAATGTTACTTCCGTGAAAGTGACATGAACGACGGTATTTTCAGTTGGAGTTCGCCTTGCTCGAACTTCAAGAAGAAGTTTGCTATAACTTCCACGAATCAAGTACGAATCTTAATTATTTTCCTACGATCGCTCGATCCGACGACGTCTAGGACTTTTGTTTCTAAATTCGTTTTCCAGTTGTAATTCCTTTCCTTTGGAATTTATTTTATTTCATACTTCGTAATTAATCGAAGAATACGACGAGTAAGAAATTCAAGTGTCGAGAAGGACCAAATTTCTTTTAAAACAGATGTTACTTTTGAATAAGTAACATGAACAAAGTAGATGTACTTTGTTTTAATGAAGTAAGAATCGTTAAGAAATTTTCTTTAAGGAAGAAATAATGAAGAAAAGTAATAAGGAATGAGGAAAGAAAAGTTATAAGGAAATAAAGTAAGAAATGTAAATGAATAATGAAATAAAGGATGGAAATAAAATCTTGAAATTTTATTTCTATATATTGTTTGAGTGCAATTTCTTGAATTGCTAGATGTTATGATAAGTAGTTGTTTAAGTGGTGATATTACAATTGAATAAGGAATGTTCAGTTTGTAATTTAAAGTATTTCATTAAGATAAGTTATTTTTTCCTACCTGTTACTGATTCGTGTTTCCTTAAAACTTTTGTAGGATGGCTAGGACTCGCGTTATTGCTCGGAAGAGCCAGCCCTTGCCCGCGTGCGAGCGTACCATAGTAGATATGATACAAGATGAGTATTTTGATTTCGAGGCAGACCCGGATGAGGAGGATATAGGGCAGATAGTGAGCAACTTCTCGTCAGTTTATTATGCAGCACGACACTCTATCCCGGAGAGTCAGGCGATATCCGATCTGATTATGCATCTACCGGACGAGTGGCGCGGTTGGGCACACTGCGTGGTGTGGTTTTTCTTTGGGGTTTTCGGCGACGACATAGAGCCGATAGGCAACTACACGGGATTCGCTCTATTTATACACGGGCGTTTCTTTGACAGCAGAATCATGATTCCAGTTCCTTTTGAGCCACATGTTCCCTAGCGTCAGTTCCCAGCAGAGACCGAGCCAGAGCCTTTAGACTTGGACCCGGAGTTGGCCGCTTTGTTGGAGGTACCACCAGACTTTGTACCGAGTGAGGAGTCTGACGCGGAGTCAGAGCAGTTACAGGTAGACGAGGAGCCCACAGCCTCACCAGAGTTACCACTTCCACTTGGACCTCTTGAGAAGGTGATCCCAGGACCAGGACTTGTAGAGATCGACGTAGAGACAGCTGCCCTGTTAGGGTTACCTACTCCTTTTCTACCCGAGCCTAGTGTGAGGGTTCGAGGACCTTTTGAGACAGGACTGTTCCAGCCAGGGTCAGAGTAACGAGGGAGACGCGGAGCTTGCCGCCATGTTAGACCTACCATCTCCACTGACACCGCTTGAGGAGATTTGTGCGAAGTGGGAAGTAGTCAGAGGTCAGTTAGAGGCGGGACCATCCAGAGTCCGCTCTAGGGAGGAGTACGAGTCAGGTTCCGGTTCCGTTCCAGAGCACCTTCTTCCTCTGAAGAAGCGTGCAGTAGAGGCTAGTGAGGACTACCTTGTTTCAGACTTAGAGGAGACAGTTTCAGAGGCACCGTCACCACCCCTACTTACGCTTTCTGACGGCTCTACTCTGAGGAAGGACGAGGCACTCCAGCTCGTCTTTGGTTCAGAGTCTGAGGAGGAGGACCCGGACGAGGATCCTGAGGAGGACCCGGAGGAGGACCCAGAGGAGGACTCTTAGGGTTTTTCAGGCCGTAGAGGGCAATTTTGGACTCGACTACAACTAGATGAGCAGTGCGTCAGGGACGCGTAGTGGTATTAGTAGTAGTAGTTTCGTTTGTCCTGTACATAGTCGTATCAGTAACTAGTTTTTGTAGTACTCTAGCGGATACGAAATTTTATGAATCGTTTCTGTTCTAGTACTTCCAGTAGATACGAAGATGCAGCATGTTAGTGCACCCGATTCAGTGATAGGGAGTCAGCCTAGTTTAGACTAGTAGTAGTCTAACTTTTTGTATAAGTCCTCGTTGGAGGCAGAACTAATATTCTTTTTGATGTATATATATATACATGACCCGTGAAAGGGTTTTGATCACAAGAAAATTTCCTTATAAAGCATGAAGTAAACCAAAATGTCAAATGAACTCATGTAACGAGAAATTTAGTTTAACTTGAAAAGTTAAAAGAATAAAGAGCTAGTCTCGAAGTTATGTTCGATTTTTCTTTTCCGTGAACTTGATTAAGTTGGAAAGAGAGTGAATAAGTAAAAGAATGTTTAAAAGAAAGGGCTAATGAGAGTTTTCTGTTCCCCATAGTTAAAGAAAAATGCCGCCAAGAAATGTTAACAATAGAAGGGGACCTGGTAGGCCCCGAGGACGTGGACGACGTCAGCCAGAAAATGAAAGGGAACAAGAACAGGAACATAATGATACCCCTCCACCTCCACCATCACCATCACCATCACCACCACCCCCACCACCACCCCGTAGGGACATTGAGGATCTTTTCCTCAAACGAAACCCACCCGTATTTAATGGGACAGGCAACCCTAGCGATGCTGAGCTATGGGTGCGATCAATTGAGAGAATTTTCAAGCTCCTCAAATGTACTGATGAGGAGCGACTATCATGCACAACATTTCAGCTCTCTGGACCAGCGGACTACTGGTGGGAGGCAAGACAGAAAGTGATACCCGAGGAGCATCTGGCTCAATTTACGTGGGATGAGTTTAAGGAGGCGTTGTACGACAAGTACGTGCCGAAGACATATAGGGCTCAGAAAGAGGCTGAGTTTTACAACTTGAAGCAGGGTAAGATGACGGTGACAGAATACGACGCTAAGTTCTGTGAGCTATCCAGGTATGCGCCTACTCAGGTCGATACCGAAGAAAAGATTTCAAAGAAGTTCCGTGGGGGACTGAGACACGAATTGGGGATCGCCTTAGCCAGTCATGGGGGACTAAGCTATACGGATGTCTTAGGACGAGCTTTGGAAATGGAGGTCGTTGTGCCTGATGAGAAGAAAACAATAACCAACACACTAGCTCCAACCAAAAACCAAAACTGGGGCTACTATAACAACAACAATAACAATTTTCAAGGGAAAAGAAAGTGGGAAGGAGGAAGTAGCGGTGGCTACAATAAAAATTTCAACAACCAGGGAAATCAGAGAAGTGGTAATCAGTAGGGCTACCAGCAGTCGAATCAGAACAACAACAAGAAACCGTGGCAGGGAAACAACCAGTCTGGGTTGTATTTGCAGGGAAACAATCAAGCCGGACCCTGGAAAGAGAATAATCAGCAAAGGCAACCTCAGGGACAAGAAAGGAATTTCAATCAGGGATGGAATAACCTAGGGAGGGTTACCAGTCCCGTATGCCCCAAGTGCAACAAATCACATTCCGGTGTCTGTCAAGCAGGCACTCCCAACTGTTTTAACTGCGGACAGAAGGGACACATGAAGAAAGATTGCCCTAAACCACTGCAAGCAGTACCTCTGAGGGCCATACAAGCGCAGCCACAACAGCAAATGAATCAGCAGCAGTTTCAGCAGCACGTGCAACAACAACAGAATGCAAGGGCATGCGCGAATAGGCAGACTGGGCAGGATAAGGGAAAAGGAAAAGGAAACCTTGTAGGTATGGGAAAACTTCACAACATCCCTATTAAGATATTGTTCGATACGGGTGCATCACATTCTTTTATTGCTGCTTATTTTGCGGATAACTTAGACATCAGACCGGTAAGAGCTGAACATCCTATGAGAGTAGCTACACCTTCAGGAGAGATCACTACTTCCACGCATGTTTGCTCTAACCTAGAACTAGAAATCGGAACTCTTAAGGTTAAAGCGAACAATTTAAACGTTATGATAATGTGGGACGTAGACATAATCCTAGGGATGGACTGGTTGTTAGAGAATTATGCTACAATTCTCTGCAACGAGAGAAAAATCTCTTTTCGACCCCCGGGTAGAGAGCCGACCGAATTTCATGGGATTGCAATGGGCAAGAGAATACCGGTAATATCCGCCTTATAAGCCAAGAAGTTGATAAAGAAGAAGGGTTGCACAGCCTATCTTGTGTACCTAGTTGGAGAACCAGGAGCCGAGAAGACCATCCAAGACGTGAAAGTTGTCAACGATTACGAAGACGTCTTTCCAGAAATTTTACCTGGTTTACCACCCGATCGTCACATAGATTTCTCGATTGACCTAGAACCAGGATGGCCCTCAAATCAAAAGCCCCAAATAGGATGGCACCGAAAGAACTAGAAGAACTCAAAATCCAGTTGCAAGAATTACTAGACCTTAGTTTCATCAGACTAAGTGTCTCACCTTGGGGATGTGTATAGATTATCGAGAACTGAACAAGATCACCCTCAAGAACAAATACCCTTTGCCAAGCATAGAGGACCTTTTTTATCAGCTCAAAGGTGCAGGAGTGTTTTCAAAGATAGATTTAAGATCAGGGTATCATCAGCTGAAGATTAAACCCGAGGACATACCTAAGACTGCTTTTCGAACTAGATATGGCCACTACGAATTCTTAGTTATGCCATTTGGATTGACCAACGCCCCTGCTGTATTCATGGACCTCATGAATAGAGTTTTCCACCCATACTTAGACATGTTCGTCTTAGTTTTCATCGGCGATATTCTCATTTACTCTAAGAATGAGAATGAACACGAAGAACATCTACGGATAGTGTTAGAAATACTTAGGACTGAGAAACTTTATGCCAAGTTCAGTAAGTGTGAATTTTGGTTGAAGGAAGTAATGTTTCTCGGATACATAGTTTCGGTCGAAGGAATCAAAGTAGATCTTGCCAAGGTAGAGACAGTGCATAATTGGAAATCACCGACAAGTCCGAACGAGATCAGAAGATTCATCGAAGGATTCTCCACGATTGCTAGACCTATGACGCAACTACTTCGAAAGGAAAACAAGTTTAAATGGACAGACGAGTGTGAAAGGAGTTTTCAAACGCTCAAAGAAAAGTTGACCACAGCACCAGTATTAGCTCTTCCCGACGTAAACAAAGAATATGTGGTGTATATCGATGCTTCGAAGAACGGGTTAGGTTGTGTTCTAATGCAAGACGGAAAGGTGATAGCTTATGCCTCACGACAACTTCGACCTCACGAAGTCGAGTATCCAACCCATGATTTAGAACTCGCAGCCGTTGTACATCCTTTAAAGATTTGGAGACACCATCTTCATGGTGTAAGAGTTGAGATCTTCACAGATCACAAGAGTCTGAAGTACTTCTTCATGCAGAAGGAACTGAATATGCGACAAAGGAGATGGCTCGAATTAGTCAAGGATTACGATTGCGGAATCAACTACCACCCAGGAAAGGCAAATTTAGTAGCGAATGCGCTGAGTCGCAAGGCTCCAACCAAGTTAGGATGTCTGTTTGTCGAAGAAGACGTGCTAGTACGAGAATTTGAAAAGATGGAAGTAGAAGTGCTCGACACACCAGCAACAATCCCAAATCAGATAGCAGCACTAGAAACTACGTCGGACTTAAGAGAAAGAATCATAAGTGCTCAGAGGAAAGACGAGTCAATGGAGAAGCTTCGTCTAAAGATAAGAACAGATAAACCAGACGGATATTCCAAAGCACCAGACAATGCGATATTATTTGAAGGCAGACTTTGTATTCCCGATAGTGACGATGAATTAAAGAACGATATCATGAGTGAGGCTCACGATACGCCGCATACAGCACACCCAGGGAGTACGAAGATGTATCAGGACTTAAGGAAGAATTTCTGGTGGAATGGATTAAAACGAGACGTTGCCTCGTTTGTAGAAAGATGCTTGGCATGTCAACAAGTGAAAGCCTTACATAGACGACCGTATAGATTGTTACAACCTCTAGATATCCCAGAATGGAAATGGGAAGGAATAGCCATGGATTTTGTGACAAGATTGCCTAAGTCAAGAAGAGGAAACACTGCCATTTGGGTGATTATCGATAGACTCACGAAGTCAGCTCACTTTTTACCGATTAAGACTACCTACGGATCAGAGAAGCTAGCTCAGTTGTACTTTCGAGAAATTGTACGTCTGCACGGAGTGCCGAAGTCTATAATATCCGACAAAGATGCCAAGTTCACTTTGAGATTTTGGATCATGATGCAGAAAAAGTTAGGAACCACACTTAATTTCAGTACAGCTTCTCACCCTCAGACGGACAGCCAATCCGAGAGAACGATTCAGATTCTAGTTGATATGCTAAGGACAGTAGTTTTGGATCGAAGTGCAAATTAGGAAGATATCTTACATTTGGTCGAATTCGCGTATAATAACAGTTATCAGGCGACGATAGGAATGGCGCCTTATGAGGCATTGTATGGAAGAAAAAGCAAGTCACCACTTTATTGGGATGAAGTGGGTGAAAGAAAGAACTTAGGACCAGACTCGATTAATGAAATGATCGGGATCGTTTGACAGATTCGAGATAGGATGAAAGAAGCCCAGAGCCGACAGAAGTCTTACGCCGATGATCGACGAATCAATCTTAGTTTCGAAGTTGGTGATAAGGTTTTCCTTAAGATTTCATAGGACCTTACGAAATTCTTGAGAAAATAGGACCC
The DNA here is from genome assembly GCA_029490685.1 of Schizonepeta tenuifolia. Taxonomy (NCBI): domain Eukaryota; kingdom Viridiplantae; phylum Streptophyta; class Magnoliopsida; order Lamiales; family Lamiaceae; genus Schizonepeta; species Schizonepeta tenuifolia. Next base: position 43,962,923 of record CM055956.1, on the reverse strand, counting down.
GTTGCTTATAGATTGGCCTTACCGCCAAGTTTAGGAAGTGTCCATAACGTGTTTCACGTTTCGCAATTAAGAAAGTATGTCTATGACCCTAAGCACGTTATAAGTCATCAAAACGTCGTTCTTGAATCTGACCTAAGTTATGAAGAAAACCCAATATCGATTTTGGATAGAAAAGTTCAAGAATTAAGAACCAAGTCGATACCAGTAGTAAAAGTATTATGGAATCACCATGGGCAGGAAGAAGCCACGTGGGAGCTCGAGGAAAAGATGAAGGAGAGATATCCTTATCTTTTTTATGAAAGTATGCAAATTTCGGCACGAAATTTTTCGTAAGGGGGGTAGGATGTAATACCCCAGACTTTTTCTACAGTCTTTAAAAATGAAAATTAATAATAATTATGGCTTTGCACGCCTAAGATCATGAAATTAAATTCTAAGATTTACGGTAAAATCTGTTTTCGAAAATAATTTCCAGAAATCGGACGAACGACTATTGTATTAGGGTTTTTACGTCCGTTAAGTTTTTCGCCCGGAAACTCGGAATTGAATTCCGTCAGAATTTACGTTCACTTTTTCTTCGAGACGAGTTCACCGGAGAAAGTTAATTTTTATGATTTTCCGGACAATTTTTGGACTGTGATGTCCCGACTTTTTCTCGGATTTTGAAAAACGAATTAGGTTTTCCGAGTACGTAAATTATTTCCAATCTAACGGACGAATTAAATTTCGTCAATTCCGTAACTAACTAGGAAAATATTTCTCGACTTTTAAAATGACGATCAAGAGCCGGAAACGAGTTATTTCGATAAATTTTTCCCTCGCCAAACGTCTCCTTAGCGAGTCACTATGTTTATTAGATATTTTCCTTTACTTTATGAGTCACCATTTTGACTCATCACCCTCCCCCTTATCCCCTCTTGTCCGCCATCTCCTCCCCCATTTCCTCCCTCATTTTCTTCTTCATCATCCTCCATTGAAGCACCTCTCAAGCTCCTTCCAAGATCAAAGCTCCTCCGTCTACCAATCAAATTCCAATCTTAGTTCATAAGACGAAAGGTAAGAGCTTCGTCTCTAGTTTGAACCGAACAAATCTCCTTTCCCCTCTCTTTTATTTTTTTCGAAAATTAGGGAATGGATTAGCATGTGATTTCTTTGATCGATACATGTTCTAGGATGCTTAGAATCGAGTTCTACGGATCAAATCATGAAGAAAAATCAAGAACCCAACCTATTATTATTACCGAAAATTTCAGATTTTAGGGCTTTTGATTCATACTCGATTTCTTTGTCGATTGAATGTGACATTAGTGTTTCTTATGATGTTAATTGATAGTATGAATTATTTTAGATTTTTCTAAAAATAAAATCCAAAACCTAAGAGATGAACAAGGCTCGATTTAGGTTAGTAAATGTTATGATATGCTCGATTGGTTGATGGAAATGAGATATACGATGCATGAGGATGAATATATATTAATTTGAGAATTTTCTAAAAATAAAACGAAAAGTGTAAGAGACGAAGATGTGGTGATAAGTTGAGGCTCGATAAGATTTTGATAATATGATTTGCATGTTAGTAATGCTTGATAAATGATAATCGTTGTCGTAAAATTTGAATGAAAACGAAGAATGTAGAATTTTACGTAAGAGACGAACGACGGTCGATAAGTCGGGAATAAATGATGATATGAGGTTGTGAATTTTGTATTTATGATTCTTGATAGATGATGAATAATGTTGTAAAGTTTGAACGAATTCTAATGATGTCGGATTTTTCGTAAGAGACGAAACGTCGAGAATAAGTAACGATAGAAAAGTCGATTAATGATTCTAATTAGATATTGTTGATTATTAATGATTAAGGAACGAGTTTGTAGTTGACGACATGTTCGTCCGAGCTATAAAAAGATGAGTTGTAGTTAAAATCGAGAAGTAGAAACAAGAAGTTAGGATTTTTGAACGAGAAGTTGAATTTGAAATGGTTTAGTAATTGTATAGTTGAACGACGAGGTTTTGATCGTCGTGTTTTTAATTGAGAAATAAAAAGGAGACTATCACGTATAATAATACGAGGTGACTGCCTTGGGTCAATTTTTTTGTGCAAAATTAAAAGTGTTTAAGCTTTAATCGAACCTAGAAAACCGTGCGTCGATTTTGTCGAGCACTAGGGTTCACTCGGCAGTTTTGACGACCTTTCACGGAAACTGCGATATCGCCTAGCTCGTTAATCAGAATCGAGATCCGCGAATTGGAGAGTAAACTAGACACCCGTACCTTTCTTTTGGTATAAGATTTGACCACTGTTTCGCAATCCCCTGTTCTGGAAAGACTTACTGACCTCATGCAGTGTATGTTCAAAATGTAGTTTCTTAAGTTGAATTCTTCTCAACTTGAACTCTTTCGATCTTATTAGTCGTTTCAAGTTATCGACTACCTTCTTTCTACCGACCTAAAGTGTCAAGTACAGAACCAAGTGAGCGTCAAACGAGATGCATTCGTGTCTCGTTTCTTTTTAACTAAAAGAGTTTAGTTAGCGTTCAAATGCCTAAAATGTCTGAAGAACTAAAACTTAATCCGATTCTTTTCGTATTCGTTTATCGTTTGCGACCGAGTTTTAAAGTATGATTTTCACAATGAAGGAGGAAGTCGACACCAAGGTTAGGACGGAAGTACGTGTCTTGTTCTGTAATCTATAAAGGTGGGCTTTCCTTATATAGATGAAATAAAACGAGCAATGCTCGAAAACCTTTCTTTATCAATTTGATAATCGTGTTTTCAAAGTGATAATCATGGCATGAACTGTTTTGTGTTTTATGTGAGTTCTCTTGTACCTTATGAGTTAATCAAAAGGGGTTAACTAAGGATCGGCTTTGAGTTAGTCAAAAGGGGCTTTCCAAAGTTAGTGCACTTATAGCCTGTGGTGTATGTGGTATCCTGTTGAGAGGTAGCCAGCCACGGTGAATTATGACTGGTCAAGATTTGAACGTAACATCTATGAAAAATGCTTGATCAAGCTACTTTATGAATGAAATGCAAATGTTTAATAAGCACGAGCTCTTTGAAATGAAAACCCCGATGCGCTATAAAATGAGATGCCTGTTTATCCATACTTATGATTATGTTTTCGGCAACGTGCCCACTAAGTACTTTTGTACTTAGCCCTGCATATGTTATCTAAATGTGCAGGTTGAAGCGACGAAGCGGCGTTGGTTGAGTTAGAGTTGAATCAGAATTAAGGAAGGCTTGTATATAGTTCATAATTCCGCTGCTAAATTCTAAACTCTTTTTGATGTTGTGTAATGATCACTGTAGACTAAGTTTTGTAATATAACTTAGAATCTTTTGAAGAAATTTCTCGAGTAATGTTTCGAGATTAACTCTTTCTTTCGTTAATAAAGTTTTGTTCATAGAAGATAAGATGTATGTATGTATATATGTTTATTCTTTCATTCCCCCTTCTTTCCTGCTTCTTTAATCCAACCCCAGTCGCACCCCGGCTTCTGCCGTCCCTCGGGATTTAGGGTTGTGACATAATGATTGTTATGGATTGATGAACAATATTGTAGCTAACGAATTTTCCATCCGAGATACGAGACGTTATGAGTTATAGTTAAGAAACGAGAAGTTGATAAACGAAAATGAAATAGGAATTGAATTTGAAATTTTTTTGGTATAGTAATTGGTTAGTTGGAAATGACGAGAAAATGCTTGTCGTTTGTTTAATCAAAAGACGTGAATGTGAACCCAATTAAGGGATACTGCATGTTGACTGTATTAAGATGGAAATTTCGTGAAAATAAAAGTGGAATAGCATTAATCGAACCTAGGGAATCGTGCGTCGAGATTTGTCGAGCATTAGGGTTTCGCGCGACTGTTTTGCGACGTTTCACGGAAACTGTCATAACTTCTAGCTCGCTTAACGAAATTGAGATCCATAAATTGGAGAGTGAACTAGACAACCATGGATTTCATTTGGTATAAAATTCATCCCCTGTTTTAATATGCTCTGTTCTGTGCGAACCCCAGAATCACTGACTTGTGCAGTAAGTTTCCAAAGCTTAGTTTCCTAAGTTGAATCCTTTTCAACTTCGTTCCTTGTGAACTTTTAAGTTGTTCTAAGTTATCGACTTCCATTATCTACTGACCTAAGTGTCGAGTAATGAGCCGAGTCAGTTTGTAGATGAGAGTTGATCGAAGTCTCATTTATTAGTTAATCAAAAGAAAGTAGTAAAGTGCAAAAGCCTAAAAGACTAAAAACCGATTCGATTTCCTGTTTCTTTTATCGTTGCGGTCAAGTTCTTAAGTTTGTTTATTTATGATAAAAGGGGGAAGTCAGCATCGAGGATAGAACGGAAGACCAGAGACGGAAGCTCGAATAGTAGTTCTGTAATCAGTCAGGTGGGCTTTTTTATATACGAACTAAAATGAGCGATGCTCGAAAATCTTTATTTACAGCTTTGATAATTGTGTTTTCAACGTGATAATCAGAGCATGAAATGATTTGTTTTTATGTGAGTTTTCTTGTACCCTTCTGAGTTAGCCGACCTGCTATCCAGAATTATTAGTTAGCCGACTTGCTAACTAAAACGATCGGACTTTGAGTTAGCCGACTTGCTATCCAAAGTTAGTGTACACAGTAGCCGTTGTGTGTGGAACCCTGTTGAGGGGTGGCCAGCCACGGTGATAATTATTGGGCAAGATTGAACGTAACATATGAGAAAAATGCTTGCGCAAGCTATGTTGTGAAAATGAGAAAGAAAATGTTTAGTAGACACGGGCCTTTAATGAAAAACCCCGATGTGCTACAGAAATAAGATGTCTGATTATTTAAACTTATGTTATGTTTTCGGCAATGTGCCCACTAAGTTCTTTTGTACTTAGCCCTGCATATGCTTTATAAAATGTGCTGGTTGAGCGACGGGAGCGGCGGTAGTTGATGTTGAGTAGAATGGTTTAGGAAAGAAGATCGAAGTCTAAGTTCTACATTTTTCCGCTGCCAAACTCTAAACTATTTTGTGCTGATGTATATATCTTTTTTAGTCTAAGTTCATACATTAACTTTGTTTCTTTTGAAAACATCCTTGTCGAGTGATCCTTCGAGATCAACTCTTCCTTTTATATAATGAAGTCTTGTTCATAGTAATTCATTCTGTTGTTAATGTCTGTTTATTCATTCATTCTTATTCATCCCCCTTCTTTCCCACTTCTTTAATCCAACCCCTAGTCGCACCCCGGATTTTGCCGTCCCTCGGGATTTGGGGCTGTGACAGAGTGGTATCAAAGCAATCGTTTCTGCTCTGCATACGAATTTCTTTCAAGTAGTGAGATAGAGTATTTGTATATACTCTATACCCAAGTCTTCTTCCAAGTAAAGTTAAGTCGTAACACTAAGTTTAAGAGTGTAGACGACAACTCAACCTCCCGCTACGTCGGCTCAACAGAAAGAAAGAAAGAAAAGTAAGGAAAAAATTTCAGAAGTATGATTTCTGTTAAGAAGAGATTTTAGAATAAGTATGCAAGTATGATTGAGAATAAGTATGCAAGTATGATTGCAAATAAAGTATACAAGTATGATGAGATTAAGTATGCCAAGTATGATTTGATTTAAAAGTATAAGAGTTATACTTTGTTATATTACGTGAACTATGTGAAAGCATGAATGCTATGCTATGTGAAAGTATGTGAAATTATGTGAGTTATAATTTCCTTGTTTAAAATGTTTTATTGGCATGAGAATTTAGACGAAATCTAAGGCCTTCCCGATTATTTGAGAACATAAACGTTCTAAGAAGCGTTGGTTCCAAAATTTCCAAGAAACGATCGGATCGGAAAAGGCAGAATAAAGGGAATCAAAGAGAATAAACGAATGTCACCTGCGTAAAGTGACATGAACAACCGACTCGTTGGAGTCGACTTGTTTTTGAAAATGAAAGGCATAAGAATTTCCTTTTAAGGAAATAAAATAAAGAATAACAAGAAGAATAAGAATGAATAAGTTGATAACTTAAAAGAATGAAAAGAAATCGTTAAGAAATTTTCTTCGAGAAGGAAATAAAGTGAGAAAGTAAAAGAATAATAAGTAAAAGGGTGAAATAAAATCGTTATTTTTTTTTATATATATATATGTATTGTTTGAGTGCAATTTCTTGAAATTGCTAGATGATTAAGATAAGTGGTGATTAAGTGATTTAAGTGTTGCCGTTTGAATAATGTAATATTCTGACTGTAATTTAAGAATTCTTTAAGATATGTTATATCCCTACCAGTTACTGATCTGTGTTCTCTTAAAACTTTGTAGGATGCCTGCTACATGTGTTACGGCTCGGAAGAGTCGACTTTTGAGACAGCGTACAGTAGTTGATGAGATTTTAGACGAGTACCATGACTATGAGGTGGATCCGATTCATGACATCGGACAGTTGGTTAGTAACTTCGTTGCACGTTTCTACGCAGCTCGTCACTTTGTTACTGAGCGTCAGGCGATGGCCGACCTAACTGTACGGCTGCCTGACGAGTGGCATGGGTGGGCCCATGCCATATCCTGGTACCACATCGCACTGATCGGCGATGACCCCGAGCCGATCGACGACTTTGCTGGTTTTGCCTTAGCCATACATAGGCAGTTCTTTCATAGTCGGGTTATGTGGACTATCCCGATTGAGGAGCACCTACCCTACCTTCACATTCCGACAGAGTCTGAGGCCGAGTTTGAGCCCAAGCCGTTAGCCCTAGACCCATAGTTTGCTGCACTGTTGGAGCTGCCGCTAGTGCTGTCACTTGTTGAGGGATTAGTTCTAGGAGACGAGTACCTTGAGAGAGACGCAGAGCTGGCTGCGATGTTAGAGTTACCATCTCCTCTCATACCACTTGAGGAGATCTGTGCTGAGTGGACTAGAGTCCGGGGATAGGATGAGGTGGGTTCATCTAGAGCCCGTTCTGCAGAGGTGTACCCATCCAGTTCACTTCCTGAGCACCTTCTTCCTCTGAAGAAGCGTGCAGTGGTATCCTGTTCAGACTACCTGATTTCAGACTCGGAGAGGACTACTTCTGACGTGCCTTCACCACTACCACTTACACTGCTGGACGACACTACTTTGAGGGTTGATGAGGCACTTCAGCTCCTCTTTGGTTCAGATTTTGAGGAGAAGGATCCGGAGGAAGATCCGGAGGAGGACCCGATAGAGGAGGACCCTGAGGAGGATCCTGAAGAGGACCCCGAGGAGTTGCAGGCCGTAGAGGGCAGTAGTGACTCGATAGCAGCTTGTTGAGCAGGGTGTCTTAGACGCATAGTAGTAGCAGAAGTTCTTTTGTCTTGTAAATAGTCGGATCAGTAACTATCCTTTTGTAGTACGCTAAACGGATATGAAGTTTTTGGGATCGTTTCCGTTCTAGTACTTCCAGTAAATACGGAGATGCAACTTGTAAGTGTACCCAGTTTATAGATAGGCAGTTAGCCTAGTTTAGACTAGTCGTAGTCAAACCTTTTGTATAAGTCCTCGTTGGAGGCAAAACTAATATTCTTTTTTGACGTGTATATAATATATATATGATGACCCGAGAGTGGGCTTAATGTTATGAAAAATTTCTTCTAAGTGCGTTTGGAAGAAAAAGTTTAGATGAATATTCCGGTTTAACTGAGAAGTTAAAAGTTTAAAAGAGCTAAGAATCGAAGCTATTATCAGTTTTCTTTTCCGTGAACTTGTTTAAGTTGAGAAAAGGGTTAGTAAGTAAAAGAAGGCTTAAAAGTAAGGTGCTAATGAGAGTTTTATTCTTATAGTTTCAAAAGAAAATATGCCGCCGAGAGTTGTTAACAACCGAGGAAGACCTAGTAGGCCCAGGGGACGTGGTAGACGTCCAGCTTAGAATTATAAGGAGGAAGAACAGGAACATCATGATACCCCTCTACCACCATCACCATCACCACCGCCACCACCACCCCGTCGTGACATTGAGGACTTATTCCTCAAACGTAACCCACCTATATTCAACGGATCTAGAAACCCAAGCGATGCTGAGCTTTGGGTGCGATCTATCGAAAGGATTTTCAAACTCCTCAGATGTACTGATGAGGAGCGACTACTGTGTGTCGCGTTCCAGCTTTCCGGACCAGCTGACTACTGGTGGGAAGCTCGACAGAAGGTTATACCAGCGGAACATCTGGCTCGTTTTACCTGGGAGGAATTCAAGAAAGCACTATATGATAAGTATATACTTAAGACCTATAGAGCTCAAAAAGAGGCTGAGTTCTACAATCTGAAACAGGGAAAGATGACGGTAACAGAAGACGACGCCAAGTTTTGTGAAATGTCGAGTTATGCGCTTGCTCAAGTGGATACCGAAGATAAGATAGCAAAGAAGTTCCGTGGGGGACTGAAGCATGAATTTGGAATCGCATTAGCTAGTCATGGAGGGCTGAGCTATACTGAAGTTTTAGGGCGAGCCCTAGAGATGGTGGCCGTAAGTGCCTGACAAAATAAAAGCAATAACAACCACACTAGCTCCAACTCAGAATCAAAACCGAGGTTACTACAACCACAACAACAACAGCAACTACCAAGGGAAAAGAAAGTGGGAAGGGGGAAATAACAGTTGATACAATCAGAACTTTAGCAACCAGGGAAATCAGAGAAGTAACAATCAGCAAGGCTATCAGCAGCCGAATCAGAACAACAACTATGGGAAGAAACCGTGGCAGTGAAACAGTCAGTCAGGATTGTTTTTACAAGGGAATAGACAGGCAGGGTCAGGAAGAGGAAATAACCAGCAGAATCAGCCACAGGGACAAGAAAGGAATTACAACCATGGAAATAATAACCTAGGGAGGGTTACCTTTTGTGATAACCCGAGTTTTTATCCCTTTAAAAGAACGTCTAATTAACTGAGTAGTTCAAAGATGAGAATTTAGGAGTAAAATTTTTTCTTTTCTAATCGATGAGTTTTGAATAAAACGTTTAAATTGCTTTATGAATCTTGTGTGAATTTATCTGTTCTATTTATCTAAGATGATGATGATGTGATATGTTTGTTGAGTCGTTTATATGAAAATGAGTATTAGATTAAATTCCGGAAGAATCCCGAGAAGTTTGTTTAATTAAGATAACATAGCGTTAATCGCCGAGAAATATGTTTACGCCGATGAACTTAGAATAGAATTAAATTAGAACCTTCGAACTTAGAATTTCTTTTAAGATCACTGAGATAGGGTAAGAACTTATCCGAGAATTGAGAAGAGAAATGAGGCATTAGTCTTGAAAAGGATTAATAAACGAATTAATAAGCCGATTAATTTCTTTTAAGAATTAAAGGACTAAAATGATCGAAGCCTTTAATCTTTTAATTTGAGACGTGACATAGGATTGGGACGAGTTAGTGTCAAAAGTGAAACGAGAAGAGGTTAGACCCGTTAATAGAACAAAACGGAATTAATACGAATCGTTTTACCCGGAAAACCTTTACGACCGGATAATTAATACCCGTAACGACACGACGACGACACGTGTCAACCACCTCTATCCCTCTCTCGCCACCTCACAACCCTCTCCCATCAAACCTCAAGTTCCAAGACCAACAAGACATAGTGGTGTCTTGTACATAGCTTGCTTGAATTATGCAAACAAGTTAACTTCAAATCAAACCATCAAATCTTGTCTTATGCAATTTCCAACAAAGTTAATTCTTTTTCCACTTTGTTGAATTTTGAATCCTTTTTCACCTAAGACAAGAGAGAAAACCAGCAACTTATTCATTCATTTCCATCTCTCTCTCATTCGATCTATCTCTCTCTCAAGAACAAAAAGAAAAACTCTCCAAACCTCTCCAACTCTCTCTCCCTCTCGGCATTCCCTCTCTCTCACACCTCCATTGATTTTTTGTAATGCCCCGTAAAAATCTTTACGTTCTAAGAAGTTTTAAGTAAATTAATTAAAGGCTTTGCACGCCTAAGTTGGAATTTTTGATTTATAAGACTAACGGTCGAATTCGTTACTAAAAATAATTTACATAAGTCGGCTAGACGACTACCATATTAGAGGTTAGCGCATGCGAAAAGTTTTTAGATCGTAAGCTTAGAACGAGAAACCGTTTAATTTTACGTTTAAAAATCGCGAATACGAGCACGCCGAAAAAGTTTGTTTTTACGTTTTTCCGGACAAAACTTGGACTTGTCGTTCCGAGTTTTTGTCAAAATAAATTTTAGAAATTTATTTTCTAATTAAGATCATACGTTAGAATTTATAAGTCAAATCGAATCACGACGAATTTTTGTATCGAACAACGTCTTCGTCGTTCGTTTTTCCGTAACGTCGGATCGCGCCGGAAAAACCCGTAAAATCTCAAAAAAATCTGCATGGCAGCCGCCACCTCACCATGTTTAGGTGTTAACATGCATGTTAATACACCCTAAGCTAATGACACCTAAACCTATCTTTTTGCATGGTCAACCATTAATCATTTCACAAGCTTAGACAAAACAATTCTTTCTCTCTCTTTCTACTCTCTCTCTCGGCCACTCTCTCTATCTCTCCCTCAACTTCATCTTCTTCATCTCTTCAATCCTCCATTGAAGACTTCACCAAGAACTTGAAGAACTCACACAAACCATCCATCCATCCATTCAATTCCATAACTTCATTCATTAAATCTTAAGGTATTTTCATTCTCTACAACCCTATCCAATTAGATTTTCTTTTCTTCTCTTTTCCCTCATGTTCGAATTTTTAAGGTGTTGGAATGGAAGAAATGATCTTAGAATAATGTAATTGGATATGCTAGACATGATATTTATGGATTAAAAATGATCAAAAATAAGAAACCTAACATCTAGGTTAATGCAGAATTTTTTTTGAAAATTGTAGGATTTTTGTTTTTCTTCTTTTGATTGCAAATTCATGCTTAGTAGAGGTTTAATTAGTGTATAGAATGAAAAGGGATTGAAAGCCCTATGTTGTTATGAAATTGAGTTAGGGTTTGAAGTATGAAATGAGGGGTTTTTGCATGTTAGTTGTTTTTGGAATTGCAAGTGAATAATTAGTGATATAAGAGCATGTTTGGTATATAAATGTTATTAATTTAAAAAGAAAATCATTCCATAAACATATGTTCAAAACCAGAAATTTTAAAGTAGTTAGGAGTTTTCCACATGATCATTTAAAGTGATGATTTGTTAGTTGATTATTGTTACAAATCATGTTAATTGATAATAGGAATTAATTGGAAATTTTCTAAAGATGTTTAATGGAATGTAAGAGACAAAGATCACTATATAATCTGAGTTATAAAGATGTTAAGACATGTTAGCATGCATGAAAACGATTCCTATTAGACGTAGATTAACGTCGTAAAGTTTGAACGAAAACCGACGACTTTTAAAGATCGCGTAAGAGGCGAATATCTAGTTGTAACTAATAATCGGGAAGTCGGATGAAAATTTTAACTTGATATTATTGATTATAATGAAATTTGGAACATCTTTCTAGTTGACATCGTAAGCATCCGAGTTCATATAATATGGGTTAAAGTGATAATCGGAAACTAGAAAACGTTTGGAATTTCTTTGTTGGTATAGTAATTGATAGTTTAAATCCGACGTTAGAACGTCGTGCCTTTGAATAAGTGAGAAGTAGTTTGTCACGTACGGAGGTACGTGATGACTTCCTTGAGAGTTCAGTTTCTAAAAAAGTTGAGTACGAAGATTTAAAACGAACCTAAAACGTTATACGGCGAACTTATCAATAAGCTAGGGTTTCACGGCAGTTTTTGCGACCCCTGCCGGAAACTGTAATAACTTCCAGCTCGTTTATCGGATTTGTGATCCGTAAATTGGAGCAGAAACTAGACTTCCTAAGCTTTCTAGTGGTATAGGGCTCACCCCCTGTTTCCAAGTCCTCTGTTCTGGACAGCCTCCAGAGTTACTGGACTGTGCAGTAGAAATTTCAGTTTCTTGTTTTCTAAGTTATTTGGTTCACAACTTAGTTTCTTTTGATCGTTTAAACCGTTTTATCTAACGAATACCTTCTATCTGACCCTAGAGTCAAGGATCAGACCTTTAATGATGAAAACCAGTCGAGATCGTATCTTATATCTTATCTTTTCTTTAAAGAAGTAATAAACGAGAAATATTCATAAGTCGTGAAATGAGCTATAAATGAAATCGCCTAAGTTGGTTCTTCCCAACTTAGTTTCTTATAATCCTTAAAGTCGTTTTAAGACATCGACAACCTTCTCTACTGACCCGAGAGTCGAGTACGAGATCTTTCAAGTTCTAAATGAGATTGGTACGAGTCTCGTTTCCCGTTAAGTAAAACGAATCTAGTAAGCGTGCAAATGCCAAAAAAATAAAATGACTAGAACTTTCTTCGATTCTCTTTCTTCGAGTATCTTTTACGAACCGTTTTTAAGTATATTTTATTTTACGATGAAGGAGGAAGCCAACTATAGAGAAAGGACAGAAGATCTCAAGTTGGAAGCGTTTGTTTTAAGTTCTGTAAAATAAGGTGGGCTTTTATATACAAATAAAACGAGCAATGCTCGAAAAATCTTTCTTTATTGCTTTGATATCTGTGTTCTCAAAGTGATAATATGGCATGAACTGTTTTAAGTTTTTATGTGAGTTCTCTTGTACCAATCTGAGTTAACATTCGTGTTTTCCAGATTTCTGAGTTAACCTTCGGGTTTTCCAGACTTTTAGAGTTAGTCTATTTTTAGATTAACTAACGATCGGCTCTGAGTTAGCTGCTAAGTGCTTTCCATAATTAGTGCACTTTGTAACCTGTGGTGTATGTGATATCCTATTGAGGGGTACCAGCCACGGTGAATTAGTAGTGGTCAAGATTGAACGTAACATCAGTCAGAAAATGCTCGCGCGAGCGATTTATGAGAAAAAGTCAGAAAATGTTTAGTAGAAACGGATTCTTTCAATAAAACCCCGTGTGCTACACTTATGAGATGCCATTTTATCAATATTTATGAGTAAGTTTTCGGCATCGTGCCCACTAAGTACCTTTGTACTTAGCCCTGCATTGCTTTCTAAATGTGCAGGTTGAAGCGACGGTGAGCGGCGACGGTTGTTGTTGTTGAGTTTAAGGATAAGATGCTTAGTAGAACTCTTCCGCTGTCAATCTCTGTTTTTCTTTTGAGATGTATTTTGAACAACTCAGTAGTTTATGTCCCTATATTTGAACTTAGTTTTATCTTTTGTACTTATATCGAGTAATCCTTAGGGATTAACTCTTTCTTTTCTATAATCAAGTCTTGTTCATAATTTATCGATGTTTATCATGTATGTTTAGTTAATTAGCCCCCTTCTTTCCCGCTTCTTTAATCCAACCCCAGTCGCACCCCGGCTTCTGCCGTCCCTCGGGATTTGGGGCTGTGACATTTTTCTTCACATGCAACTATAGATTCAAGCTTATCCTCCATGGAAATGAAGTAGAAGCCATTAATCCTCCATCAATTCCATCCATATTTTCAAAGAAAGGTACAAATTTCCAAGTTCTTGAAGTTGAATTCAAGAATTTCCAACATTTTCTTTATTTTTGATTCCTAAAACCTATGGATGATTGATCCTATATTCTTTCTTTTTCTTTGAGGATTCAAGAAGATATTCTTCTGTCTTTCAAGATCCAAGCTTTGAAGCTACCATTTCCATCCATTTCAATCCCAAGAGCCAAGAGAAGAAATTCCATTTATTTAAGTATGATTTCATTTGATTAGTTGTAAAATGTATGTCTATAAGTCCTAAAGGAAAGCTCTATGCATGCATGTTATTTAATTTATGTTTAGGAAAACCTAGGATATGCATGTGCTAATCGAGTGAGAAGAATTCGTTAGGAGAATCGAGCACTAGATAGTAATCGATGAATTAAGAGAAGAAAAAGAAACTAAAACCCTAAAAAAATGATAAAAGCCGAAAAATATAGTAAAAGTAGGAAAAATGTGAATCTTTGTGTTATTGTTATTTTGATGCTTGAATTGTTATTTTTATCATGTTAGTAATGAGATTAATTGCATGAAAAATTGAGAAATAAAACACACAAAATATGTGCATGTGTGCCGTGTGTTTTTAAGCAAAATAGAGAAATTATTTTGTTGATTTTGTTGATGAATTGAGTGATGTTTTGATCTATGAAATGATTGTATGTTGTGTTGATATTATCATACATGTGTCAAATGAAGAAAATAGGATTGCATGTTGAAATTTTTGAAAGAAATTAAGTGTAAAAATAATAAAAATAAATTGAATGTTTAAGTATTTCAATATATGTATGAATGATAGTTTGAATATAGAAAAAAGATAGAAGTTTTGATAAAAAGATTTAAATTTGAAAAGCTTTTAATTAAATAAAAAGATGTATAAAAAGATTTCTTAATTAAATACTTTGTATTAAAATTTAAAAACTTGAAATTTTTACTAAAAATATAACAAAAAGATCTTTTATAATAAAGTGAAGTAATTCATAAAAATGTTTATCAAAAGATAAAGAAATCATTAAGTAAGAAATAGCTTAAAGGTTTAAAACAAATAAAGAAGAAATTATTTAAGAAATAGAGAAAACCAAGTTTAAGGAGAATTAATCGATAAGAAATAAAAAAGAAGTTAAATTGAATAAAGAAAAGATGCTAGACGAGTTAAGATAGATACTCGTATAAGTTGATCGAGAAAATGAGAATGAAATAAGATGTCAAATAATAATTTGAAAGAAGATTAATTAAATAATTAATTGAGTACGTTATTTCCAACCAAGCGAAGAAAAGATAAACCGAGATAATAATTAAAGGAATGATATTCGAGTTAAGAAATGAGAATCAAGTTAGAATTTAACAAGAATTTATAATTTCAAAAGAGTTTATTAAAAACTAAGAGAATTTTTGTTAAATAAATTAGAGTTATAAAATGCCTTATAAGATAGCGGATGTAGAATGAAGCGTTGTCTATGTAAATAAGAAAGATAGAATCAATAGTTTAAGCCTTCAATAAAAAGAAATGCATAATCGAGTTAGACCTTAAAGTTAATATGGAATGCATGTTAATGTGTCTTGAAGTGTGTTTGATTTATAAGATTTTATTGTATGTGTGAATATATGTTTAAATGCATGATAATGTTATATTGTAAAAGATGATTGAATTTGTATGCTAAATAATTGATTGTTAATTTAAGAATGAACTAAAGTCTTTGAAGGAAAGCTCGAGTAATAAATTGTATCAATGAAGTTATTAACTAGAACGAGAAAAGTATACGATGTTAAGTAGTAGAATTAACCTTTTCGAATAGAGTTAAGAAAATAAAGACGAGAACGTGAGATCTTTAGAAAAGTTAGAACGAAGAGAGTGACGACTCAAATAGAAGTCCGTCATTTAAGTCCAGCGCCTTTGTGTCCGTCTTTCATATATCTTATCTATCGATGTCGAACTATGAAGGATCGAGCCGGACGGATCGTTAAGCGAGGACAAATAACCCTAGACCACCTAGCTAGTTCTTCGGAAGTCAGGTGGGCTTTTCTGAACTAAAATCTATCGATGAAAATTAGTATGCTATTAAATATTATGATATGTTTTTCAAATGTGATTGACTTGCCATTTTATTGAAGTTAGTATGTGTTATCATCTATTTATATGAAGATGTGATTATCCTGTGAAAGCGGGAACCCACGTGTGGTAGATGTTGAGGTGACTATGAGCCTTGCTTCGGTTGGGCCGGTCACAGTGTTTGAGAAGGAGGCCTACTTCTCGGCACATGAAGTTAATTGTGATAGATGATACATGCTAATTATATTATATGATATTTGACTGCGCAGTCCGTTTTAAATAAAAATGTTTTGACATACACAAGTAAAACTGTTTTCAAAACTGCTTATATACTTGTGATGTTTGGCAAGGCAAGTTCAATTAATATAGCTTTAAAAGCATCTTTATTCAAATGTTTTTGGCTTGTGTTCACTGAGTACGAAGTACTCAGCCCTGCGTGTGTTTCTAAACATGCAGGTTGACTGGATGGCGATGGCGTGGATACTTGGTGGTGTGGTTTGGTTTTGTTGATTAAGTTTGGTAGAATTTCGGACTGGCATTTGTACGTCTTCATACGTGCAAGTGTTGGGAGTTGATGCTAATTTCCGCTGCGATCTTTTTGATCTTATGTCTGTTGATGTCTGCACTTTTATTCTCATGTTCTTGATTCCGAGCGTTGTGCTCGAAGACTTTGAATGCTTGTTGAATTCGTAACCCCTTTATTTTGTAATCCCGAGCGATGGGCTCGTAACTTGACTTGTTGTTGAACATGTTTCCTTATCTTGATGTATAATATTGTATGATTCCTCTTTTTGTTGGAATTCCCTTCCCATCAGCATGATTTTCTTGTTTGAATTCCCGTTCAAAGTGAAGTTGAGATGCTCGGTTATTATTCTTTATGCTTTTGAAATTCAAATTCGATTGCCTTATATTCCGCCTTTGTTTTCCCCGAGCATGTTCCCTTTCATTTGAGTTAGTTGTTAGTTGTTTAGGTTTGTTGTTGTTCGTAAGTCGCACCCCGAGAGTCGGGGCGTGACATATGAAGAGAGAGTGCTCGAAGCCACTATAAGCGGCAGGACAGAACCAGTATGGACAGCCCCAGCCTTTGAGGGCGATTCAAGCGTAGCCGCAGCAGCAGATGACACAGCAGCAGTTCCAGCAGCACGCTCAACAACAACAGAATGCAAGGGCATGTACGATCAAACAGGGTGCTCCGAATAAAGGAAAAGGAAACCTAGCAGGTATGGGAAAACTTCACAACATCCCTATTAAGATACTGTTTGATACTGGCGCATCGCATTTTTTTATTGCTGGTTCATGTGCGGATAACTTAGATATCAGACCTGTACGAGCTGAACACGCCATGAGGGTAGCTACACCTTCAGGAGAGATCACTACTTCCACGCATGTTTGCTCTAACCTAGAATTAGAAATTGGAACTCTTAAGAATAAGGCGAACAATTTGAATGTTATGATAATGTGGGACGTAGATATAATCTTAGGAATGGACTGGTTGTCTAAGAATTATACCACGATTCTCTGCAATGAAAGGAAAATCTCATTCCAACCATCAGGAAAAGAACCGACAGAATTTCATGGGATTGCAATAGGCAAGAGAGTACCGATAATATCCACCTTACAAGCTAAGAAATTGGTGAAGAAGAAGGGTTGCATCGCTTATCTCAAGACGTGAACGTTGTTAACGAATACGAAGACGTCTTTCCAGAAATTTTACCCGGTTTACCACCAGACTGTCACATAGATTTCTCTATTAACTTAGAACCAGGATCGGCCCCCAAATCGAAAGCCCCATATAGGATGGCGCCGAAAGAACTATAAGAGCTTAAGATCCAGCTGCAAGAATTGTTAGACCTTGGATTCATTAGACCGAGTGTTTCACCGTGGGGAGCACCAGTTTTGTTTGTAAGAAAGAAGGATGGTTCTATGAGAATGTGCATAGACTATCGTGAATTAAATAAAATCACCCTTAAGAATAAGTATTCTTTGCCAAGGATAGAAGACCTCTTTGATCAGCTTAAAGGTGCAGAAGTCTTTTCAAAAATAGATTTAAGATCTGGGTATCATCAATTGAAAATCAAACCCGAGGACATACCTAAGACTGCTTTCCGAACCAGATATGGCCATTACGAATTCCTAGTTATGCCATTTGGTTTGACTAACGCTCCCGCAGTATTCATGGATCTCATGAATAGAATCTTTCACCTATACTTAGACAAATTTGTTTTAGTATTCATCGACGACATTCTCATTTACTCAAAGAATGAGGAAGAACACAAGGAACACTTGAGAATAGTTTTAGAAACGCTTAGAGCCGAGAAGCTTTACGCCAAATTCAGTAAGTGCGGGTTTTGGCTGAAGGAAGTAATGTTCCTTGGACACATCATCTCAGCAGAAGGCATCAAGGTAGATCCTGTCAAGGTAGAGGCAGTACGCGATTAGAAATCGCCAACAAGTCCGAACGAAATTAGGAGTTTCTTAGGTTTAGCCAATTATTACAGAAGATTCATTGAAGGATTTTCAACGATTGCTAGACCTATGACGCAACTACTTTGGAAGAAAAAGAAGTATAAATGGACGGATGAATGCGAGAAGAGTTTTCAGACACTTAAGGAGAAGTTAACCACAACACCAGTGTTGGCTTTGCCAGAAGCGAATAAGAAATACGTGGTCTATACAGATGCTTCGAAGAACGGATTAGGTTGTGTTTTGATGCAAGATGGAAAGGTGATAGCTTATGCTTCACGACAACTTCGACCTCATGAAGTTGAATACCCAACCTACGACTTAGAACTAGCAGCCGTTGTGCATGCACTGAAGATTTGGAGACACCATCTCTATGGTGTTAGGGTTGAGATTTTTACGGACCATAAGAGTTTAAAGTACTTTTTCGAGAAAAAGGAATTGAACATGAGACAAAGACGATGGCTCGAATTAGTCAAGGATTATGATTGCGTAATCAACTATCATCCAAGAAAAGCAAACGTGGTAGCTGACGCGCTGAGTCGCAAGACTCCAATCAAGGTTAGGATGTCTCTTTGTTGAGGAAGAAGCTCTGGTAAGAGAATTTGAGGAAATGGACTTAGAAGCGCTCGATGCACCTGAAACAATAACAAACCATATAGCAGCACTCGTAGCTACACCAGACTTACGAGAAAGAATCATAAGTGCGCAGAGAAAGGACGAATCAACTGAGAAGCTTTGACTAAGGATAAGAACGGATAAACCGGACGGTTTTTCCGAGGCACCGGACAATGCAATTTTGTTTGAAGGCAGACTTTGAATCCCTGAAGACGACGAATTGAAGAACGATATCATGAGTGAGGCTCACGACTCGCCATATACAGCACACCCAGGAAGTACGAAGATGTATCAAGACTTAAGAAAGAATTTTTGGTGGAACGGTTTGAAACGAGACGTCGCCTCGTTTGTAGAAAGATGTTTGGTTTGTCAACAAGTGAAAGCTTTACACCAAAGACCATATAAATTGTTATAGCCATTAAGTATCCCAGAATGGAAATAGGAGGATATAGCTATGGATTTTATGACAGGCTTGCCTAAGTCAAGAAGAGGAAACACTGCCATCTGGGTAGTTATTGATAGACTCACCAAATCAGCTCACTTTCTACCGATTAAGATTACCTATGGATCAGAGAAGTTAGCACAGCTGTATGTCCGTGAGATTGTACGTCTGCACAGAATACCAAAGTCGATAACATCAGATAGAGATGCCAAATTCATTTCGAGATTTTGGATCACGATGCAGAAAGAGTTTGGTACCGAACTTAAATTTAGTACAGCTTTTCACCCCCAGACGGATGGGCAATCCGAAAGAACGATTCAGATACTCGTTGATATGCTAAGAACTGTAGTATTGGATCGAAGCGCGAATTGGGAAGATATCTTACATTTAGTTGAATTCGCGTACAATAATAGTTATTAGGCGACGATAGGAATGGCGCCTTACGAGGCTTTATTTGGAAGGAAATGTAGATCACCATTTTATTGGGATGAAGTAGGTGAAAGAAAGAACCTAGGACCCGATGCGGTCAGTGAAATGATCGAGATCATTCGTCAGATTAGTGTTAGAATGAAAGAGGCCCAGAACCGACAGAAGTCTTACACCGACGATTGCGAATCAATCTTTGTTTTGAAATTGGGGATAAGGTTTTCCTCAAGATATCACCATCCAAAGGAATCATTAGATTCGTTGTTAAGGGTAAACTCAGACCAAGGTTTATAGGACCTTATGAGATTCTCAAAAGAGTAGGACCCGTTGCTTATAGATTGGCCTTACCGCCAAGTCTAGGAAGTGTCCATAACGTGTTTCACGTATCTCAGTTGAGAAAGTATGTTTTTTATCCTAAGCACGTAATTAACCAGCAAGACGTCGTTCTTGAATCTGACTTGAGTTACGAAGAGAAACCATTAACGATCTTGGATCGTAAAATACAAGAGTTAAGAACCAAGTCGATACCAATAGTAAAAGTGCTATCGAATCACCACGGGCAAGAAGAAGCCATGTGGGAACTCGAAGAAAAGATGAAAGAGAAGTACCCTTACCTTTTTGAAGAAGGTATGCAAATTTCGGGACGAAATTTCTTGTTAGAGGGGTAGGATGTAATAGCCCGGATGCTTAATCCGTCTTTAAAATAAAAAGTTAATTAATAATTAAGGCTTTGCACGCCTAAGTTAAGGATTTTCAATTCTAAGATTTACGGTGAAATCCGTTTCTGAAAATAAATTCCAGAAGTCGGTCGAACGACTACTGTATTAGGGTTTTCGCGTCCGATAGAATTTTCGTCCGAAAACTCAGATTGAAAAACCGTCAAACTTTACATTCACTTTTTCTTCGATACGAATTCACCGAAGAAAGTTAGTTTTTATGATTTTTCCGGGCGAATTTTAGACTTTCTAATCCCGACTTTTTCTTGGATTTTGAAAAACGAATTAGGTTTTCTGAGTATGTGATTTATTTCTAATCTAACGAACGAATTAGATTTCGTCGAATTCGTAACTATCTAAAAAATTATTTCTCGACTTTTATAACGTCGTTTAAAACCCGGAAACGAGATATTTCCGTCTAATAAATCGAAACCAAACACTCCTTAGCGAGTCACCACTCTTTTGTTAGATATTTCCTTCACTTTATGTATGTATACATGCGTCATCCATCTCTCTCTTTCTTCTCCACATTGCCGCCTCCCATCTCACTCTCTCTCTCTCATTTTTCTTCTCATTTCCTCCATTAGAGTTCATTATCCAAGCTTTCTCAAAGCTCACAAGTCTCCCGTCTACCAATTAACTTCATTTCCGACTTCATATTCGGCAAGGTAAGAACATCGTCTACGTTATGAACCAAACACAAATCCTTTCCCATCATTTTTATTTTTTTCGAAATATAGGAGGTGAAGAAGCATGTTGATTCTTGTTCGATTCTTGTTCTAGTATGTTTAGAATTAAGTTCTACGGATCGAATCATGAAGAAAATCATCCCCCTTTATTTTATGTAATTACCGATTTTTTTTTGAAGATTTAGGGGTTTTTTCATAGTTCGATTTCTTT
Source organism: Schizonepeta tenuifolia (assembly GCA_029490685.1). NCBI lineage: Eukaryota > Viridiplantae > Streptophyta > Magnoliopsida > Lamiales > Lamiaceae > Schizonepeta > Schizonepeta tenuifolia. Next base: position 43,941,838 of record CM055956.1, on the reverse strand, counting down.
GATGTTTGATTGATAGAATAGTGATCTACATGTTGTTAATTGACTATATGAATTAATTTAGATTTTTCTAAAAATAAAAGTTGAAATATAAGAGATGAAGAATGGTTGATTTGATGAAGAAGATGATATGATATGCATGTTTTGTTTATGGAAATGAGATATAGGATGATTGAGGTTGAATATATATTTATTTGGGATTTTTCTAAAAATAAAACGAAAAACGTAAGAGACGGAAACTCGTCGATAAGTTGAAGCTCTATAATGTTTTTAGAATATGGTTTACATATTAGTAATTCTTGTTAGATGATGATCGTTGTTGTAAAATTTGAACGAAATTGGATAACGTAAGATTTTTAGTAAGAGACGAACAAGCGTCGATAAGTCGAGCATGAATAATGATTAAGGTTTGTGATTCGAAACTATGATAATCTTGTTAGTTAATGATCGTAACCGTAAAGTTTGAACAAATTCTAAGAAGTTTAAAATTTCGTTAAGAGACAAGGAAACGAGATTAAAAGCCGATAGAAAAGTCGAATAAGGAAATCCTTTTTGATAATAATGATTGTTATGGATTGACGAGCAATATTGTCGTTAACGACTTTTCCATCCGAGATACGAGACGTTATGAGTTATAGTTAAGAAACGAGAAGTTGATAAACGAAAATGAAATAGGAATTGAATGTGAAATTGTTTTGGTATAGTAATTATTTAGTTGGAAATGACGAGAAAATGCTCGTCGTTTGTTTAATCAAAAGACGTGAATGTGAACCTGATTAAGGGATACTGCATGTTGACTGTATTAAGATGGAAATTTCGTGAAAATAAAAGTGGAATAGCATTAATCGAACCTAGGGCTTCGCGCGACTGTTTTGCGACGTTTCACGGAAACTGTCATAACTTCTAGCTAAATTAACGAAATCGAGATCCGTAAATTGGAGAGTGAACTCGACAACCATGGCTTTCTTTTGGTATAAAATTCATCCCCTGTTTTAATATGCTCTGTTCTGTGTGAACCCAAGAATCACTGACTTGTGCAGTAAGTTTCTAAAGCTTAGTTTCCTAAGTTGAATCCTTTTCAACTTCGTTCCTTGTGAACTTTTAAGTCGTTCTAATTTATCGACATCCATTATCTACTGACCTAAGTGATGCGTAAGAGGTAAAGTAGATTTTGGTTTCGGCTGAAAGACTTCTACTTGACTCGGGTCTTTAATTTTAACTTTTCAAGTCAATATCCTTTCTCGACTTTCTCGCTCTCGGGTATTTAACTTTACTCGGTTACTAGACAAACTTCGTCTCTCATTTTCGTTTCTAGAAAGAATATTACTTTAGTATTTCTCGCTAGTGAGAAATTACCATCTATCTCGACTATGATACTTAAATTCTCACTCAAATTCTTGATTCCATTATCGTCATCTCAAATCAATCATGTCACAAACAAGCATTCATAATAAACGAACAAGTCATTTCACAATAAACGAAACATAAATATTTCACTCAACATATAAGTTCAATCAAGCATAATATCTCAAACATGATTTATATTTCAAATTCAATTAATAGTTACGTTGACACTGATGGACTTTATTTTTGGAAGATATTATCTTAAAATGAACATTAAAAACAATCTCTTCAACAGGAATTCAAATAATAAAAATTTTGAATTTAAAACTCAAATATTTAATTACTATTTCCCGGTTTAAAATACAACGTTATTTTAAAAATACGTTGTCTTTTCTCAATTACGTATACTTACTCGTATACATACCCTTATCTTAATAATTATCCTTCAATAATAAAACATTATCATTATTTTCTTAATAAAATTCTCGTTTTCTTTACTCAATGAAAACTCGACTTTTAATTTAAAACTCAACACCCAACAACTTTATCGTCTTATCTCGAATTCAAGATATTTGAAAAGCAACTTGATTAATACCTCTCAAACATTATCAACCAATCATTTAACACTCGACACATCATCAAAGAACGGATATTCAAACAATTAAAACTTACTAAACTTGCTTCTCATATTAAAACAACATTTATTTGATTTCAACTCATGACCTCTTTTTATTCGTCTAACACTTCTTATTTTCATTTATTATCCAAGCATTTGAGATTCATTAGACTCGATTCTAACACTTAAGATTTATTTTCAAGTTTAATGAGTCTTAACACTTATTAGATCTCAACTTGTAATACCCCAAAAATTTCGTACTGACTTAAAAATTTAAAGTTAATAATAATTATGGCTTTGCATGCCTAAATTCATGATATTGAATTCTAAGATTTACGGTGAAATTCGTTTCCAAAAATAATTTTCAGGAATCGGACAAACGGCTACTGTATTTAGGGTTTTCGCGTCTGTTAAGTTTTTCGCTCGGAAACTCAGAATCGAATTCCGTCAGATTTTACATTCATGAAATCGTGATACGAACTCGCCCGAAAAATTCATTTTTGTGATTTTCCTGACGAAATTTTGGACTGTGACGTCCCGACTTTTTCTCGGATTTTGAAAAACGATTTAGGTTTTCCGAGTACGTAAATTATTTCCAATCGAACGGACGAATTAGATTTCGCCAATTTCGTAACTAACTAGAAAAATATTTCTCAACTTTTAAAACGGTGTTTAAGAGCCGGTGTTTGGAAATTTATTAAAGTTTTGATTGATTCCAAAACTAACTGACCCCAACTGAGTAGATGTTGCCAGATCCTAATATTAGTAGTTAGGCTCGCTGTTTGAGCATTGTTAAGATTTTATCTTTACAGGACTCCAGCTGAAGACGGCAACAAGGCTTCACTCGGATAGAACATCAGTTGTGAGGAAGACAACTGAGCGTTCATCAGATGAAGCATTGAAAAAGGGGAAAGTTACACTCAAGAGATAGAACATTAGTTGTAAGGAAAACAATTGAGCGTTCATTCCTTGTGAATTCAAAAGGGGGGAAGATAGAAGGAAGACAACTGAGCGTTCAGTTTCAGAACATCAGTTGTAGAACTCAACCCAGAAGATCAACAGCATGAAGTTGAAGTCAGCTGAGAGTTCAACTGTCAGCACTCAGATAGAACATCAGCTGAAGAACAAGTTAGCTAAAGATCGAAAGTCTTAACCGACCAATCCTTGTTGGAAGTCTGATGTTAAGATTTGAATTTCCAATAAGGAAGTCACGTGAAGGTTTGACTCTCTGTCATTACCTCATTTGGCCCAACACAAGGCTGTCTCAGATGGAAAGCAGAAGCATGCAGTTGCGAAATCCGGAAAGTCTGTAGAGATGAGAGACAAGCCATCGCTATCAAAGAACAGAGATCAACAGCTCTTCCAACGGCTAGTTGATTCTCTTCGCCTATAAATAGAGGCCTTCATTCACAAAGAAGAAATAAGACACACACGGGACGAACAAGTGCGAGAAGAAATATTCAAGCAAAGAACAACTTGATTCTGCATTCAAGCTTAACTAGTTATCCTCTTAGAACATCACTTGTTGAGAATTCTAGAGTGTTAGAATTAGTTTCTGTGTCTTTAGATCCAACCTTGAGAACATCACTTTGTGAGAGTTCGTAGAGTGTTAGATCATAGCTCACTTCTTGTTCGAGCTATTTAGTTGAAACCCCATCCTTTCTTTCACCTGAAAAGGTTTTAGGACCCTACTCTTCCTGTAACTGAGTAGATAGGTTGTTTAGTACCCGAAAACTAAACTGTAAGGTTGATAAGTACCCACAAACTTATCCTTAATGGTTGCAAAGCCCGCGTAAGCTTTGTGGTTTGTCCAGAAGAACTTGGACTGAGTCGTGTGGACTCACAACTCCCCGTGGACGTAGGAGTTCTCTCCGAACCACGTTAAATCTTTGTGTGTTGTGTTTATTTTCAGTTATATTCTTGCATATTCAACTGACTTTCTAACCTGCATACAAACTGCATTCTTTCTCAACTGTTTTGGTTCTTGACCAACCGTGCATAAAAGCGTGAGTTATTTTATACGAGTTTATTTCCAACACATTCTGCACAACACATCACTTCCAACCGAGTGTTTCTTACTCGGTTGTGATTCCAACTGAGTTGCATTACTCGGTTGAGTTATTTTTTAGGGGGTTGTTTTAAAAAGTTTTATCTGGTGTATTCCCCTCTCCCCCCCCCCCCCATACACCAGAACTCGTATCAGGACCATCAAGTTGTATCAGAGCAGTGGTTGAAAAGACTGCTGACTCTGTTTCACAAGGTGTGAATTCGAGGCGTTTTCTTCAGTGGTCAACTGAACAGATCTTTTTATCACGCTAGTGCATATTTGCTTGCATATTTTCCTCTGTTGATTGTGTGCAGATGGATGTCAAGGATAAGATCATGGTCATGTTCTCGGTTGTGAATTATACATCCTGGAGAACTCGAACGAAGAAGATCTTACTGTCAAAGCATCATCGGATGCAATAAGTACTCACATCCGGACCGATCGTCATCAGAGAGAGAATCACTCGCACTCCTACAAATCCCAACGATGGGGATGCAACTGTGGAGTTAGTGGAGAAAAATCCAGAAGACTACACTACAGAGGAAGCCAAAGTGAGCCAGTTGGACATCTTGGCTCAAAGCACGATCATGTCCACAGTTGGACAAGATTATCTGCCTTGGATAGAGGAGTGTGAGACCGCCAAAGAGATGTGGGATATCTTGGCATCGCTGAGTGAAGGAAGCGACGAGACAAAGGAGAATAAGTTCTCGCATGCCTGTCAAGACTTCGACAACTTTTGTCTAAGAACTGATGAAACAATTGATCAGCTAGAGCTCCGATTTATGGACATCATCAGAAGAATCCAGTCCATCCGAAGAGGAAAATACACCTTGAGAGAAATCAATCTCAAAGTGTTACAAGCTCTACCGGCTAAGTGGGATACCTTCACTAATATCCACGAGAGCCGAGCTGACCTTGGTGAGATGGGAACTGAAAGATTGTTCTCAATTCTAAAGGGAAATGAGTACAAGGTGAACCGAAGAAAATCTCAGTCCTCGATTCAGACGAGTCGACATGAGGATGTTGGTTCAGCCACAAAGTCAGTAGCACTTCGAGCTGACTACTCCAAATCGAGAACATCGAGGCCAACAAGATCTACGGGCACAACTGCAAAGGAGCCAAGCAAAGAGGAACTGCAACAGAACATAGCCTCCCTGTCAAAGAAGCTAGCTGACATGGACACTCGGTTCGGAAAATATAAGAGGTTCTACAAATCTAACCGAACTCGAGACAATTCAAAGCCTGTGAACAACGGTTGCTTTGAATGCGGCAAGGAAGGACATTTCAAAGCAGATTGTCGAGACCTCTCGAAGAAAGAGAGAGAAGCGTTGAGGGCCAAGCAAGCTGGAAAGAACAAGGCCATTGCAGAAGAAGCAGCTGATGACATGGACATCTTCACTAACACTGAAGATGAGGATGAGCTGACTTCCACCAACAACGCTATCAGTCAGGATCAATGCCTCATGGCACTTGGAACAGACCAAGATGATACTGAGGTACACTCTAATCCTACTAAGTTAAATTCTTCCAATATTTCTAACATGCAGGAATCACTGGATGAAGAGTTGGAACCCTCCTGGAGTGACTTTCAAGAACTCACTGAGGAACTACATCAGCAATCGGTTGAGTTTAAGAGTCTTCAAGAACAGTTCTCAAAACTTGAAGAATCCTTAACCGAAAAGGACGATCTGATCAAGAGCCAAACTGAAGAGATAGATAATCTCAAAAGTCAACTGAATACGGTCAACCGAACTTATGCTCCAACCGACAAGGAGTTGACAAAGCAGATCAAGGAGCAGCAAGATCAGTTGAAAAAGCAAGAGACTCAGATCGACCAGCTGATAAAGAAGTCAGATGGACAAACCGAGCAGATAACTGTCCTCCTCAAGGAGTTGCAAACTGAGAAGGATAACTTAATAAAGCTATATCAGTCATCCAAGATCATCGAGAATCTCATCAGTTACAGCCGACAGATGGGTGACGTGTCAGGACTCGGTTATGATGTAATCAAAGCTACTGGAATTCCTCCAGCAACATTCATCAAAGTTGTGGAGATCAAGGTTGTCGAACCTAACACAGCTGAATCTGAATCTCCCCAAAGTAATCCAACCTCCACTTCTCAGCAAGCTCAACCGACCAAGGGAACCACAACTGAGAAGGGAAAAGGACCAGTAGATGGAGGACAGAATGTTCCATCGGTTGGGACATCAACCGAGGGGGAATGTTCCAAAAGTTAGATGAGGAATCAGAGGCGTCGAAGACACAATCGCAACCGAATTCAGAATCAGAATCGACCTCTGCATCAACCTCAGAATCAACATCAGAAAGAATGGAACCGACCGTAGAACCGACAAGGATCCAACCATCTGAATCAACAACGGTTCCATCATCAGTTCAACCATAGGTTCCAACCGAGCCAACCGATAAGGAACAGGTCGAACAACTGGAGATATTCATGCCACAACATGAACTACCAACAGGGCATGAACAGCTATAGACAATATTCAGGGAGTTGGAATCATTATCAGCCACAAAGATTCCAACAAGGCGTCCGACCTCACAGACAAATTCAACAGGATAAGAATCGCCATCAAAACAGAGGGAAAGCCTCTCCTCCGAAAGCTCAGAATGGGAGAAATCCGACTCTTCCCAAGAAACAGAACATCACTGCTAACAACAAGCCTAAGGATAACCGAGGCGTTGTTATAGTTGATGATGAAGGAAAAGTGATCTGGAATGATAAATCCATCCGAGTATATAGGGAAAAGCGACTAACAGTTCCAGGGGGAACTGGTTCTAACCCTCTAGGACCCAACTAAAATTGGGGACCTAAGCGAGTTTCTCTATGTAGGAACAGGAGAAACTGCTGAGGAAGAATAAAGCGTCAACAAAAATGTGGGTGATGGATAGTGGATGCTCGAAACACATGACAAATCTGAAGGATTTGCTTGGAAGTTTCGTGGAGAAAGAAGGTCCATCAGTTACTTTTGGTGACAACTCAAAAGGTTACACTAGAGTTTACGGTACCCTTGAAACCAATCATGTTTCGATTTCTAATGTTTCTTATGTTGATGGATTGAAGCATAACTTGCTCTCCATCAGCCAATTCTGTGATAATGGTTTCTCTGTCAAGTTTGATGCACAGGGTTGCAGGGTTAAAAATGTCGGATCCAAGCAGGTTATATTGTTGGGAAATCGATCGCCAACCGGAAATGTCTACTATGCTGACTGGAACAGTAGTCCTCATGACACCTGCCTGTTATCAAAGAGCAATTCAGATGTGAGCTGGCTGTGGCACAAAAGGCTCAACCATCTGAATTTCAAGACTATGAACCGACTTGCCAGACAAGAACATGCAAGAGGCATACCAAACCGAGTGTTTTCAACAACACATATCTGCAGTGCATGCCAGTTGGGAAAGCTCGCTAGATCCTCCTTTCGGTTGAAGTCAACTCCCTCAACCGACCGAGTGTTATAGCTGATCCACATGGATCTCTTCGGGCCAGTCACACCAAAAAGCATGAATGGTAACGAGTATACACTTGTTGTAACTGATGATTATTCCAGATACACGTGGACCATTTTCATGCGTCACAAGAGTGAAACCCAAGATGAGCTACCCAAGTTGATAGATCGGATATCAAACCAACAAGAGATGAAAATCATTTCCATCCGATCAGATCGTGGAACCGAGTTTCTAAATGAAACCATCATCGAGTACTGCGAGAAGCATGGAATAACTCATCAAACATCAGCTGCGCGTACTCCGCAACAGAATGGAGTAGCTGAGCGAAGAAACCGAACACTGAAAGATGCAGCTACATCCATGTTGACAAGCTCAGCTCTGCCAAAGAGATTTTGGGTTGAGGCCATCAACACAGCATGCTACACCCAGAACCGGTCTCTTCTAACCAAGCGGTTGGGAAAGACACCATACGAGCTATGGAGACGCAGGAAGCCTGATATTTCATATTTTTGCGTTTTTGGTTCTAAGTGTTATATTCACAACAATGGAAAGACTCAGTTGAAAACTTTTGATGCCAAGGTTTCGAAAGGCATATTTCTCGGATATGCCGCTCGAATCAAGGCCTATAGAGTTTTCAGCAATAGCTCTCGTGTTGTGGAGATAACACCTCATGTTAGTTTTGATGAATCTATTTTTGAGTGCAGGGAACAAGCTAAAGGACAACAGGCTGATCCACAAGTTCCACCTGCTCTCACCAGATCGCAAGCATTAAAGGAAAAGAATCTAGCTGAACCATTGGTATGGGCAACTGAGGATGATGATCCATATTTCTCTGAAGATGAATGTGAAGACCCCAGCTCATCTCAAGGGGGATCTCCAGCTGATGCCTCTCCAACTGCATCAGCATCCGAAGCCCAACCAAGCCCAGTTCAAAATGTTATCAATGTTGAGGATCCAGACTCAACAACTGATCAATCACCAGCTCTGAAGACTCCAGCTCAGATCACGGAACAGCCACAGTTGGAAGAAGAAGGAAGACGCAACCGAAGATGGTATGAAGATCATTCCACTGACAACATCATCGGAGATCCAACCGAAGGTGTACGTACAAGGAGCAGAGTTGCAATTCCAGATTCAACTGAAGAAGATTCCAGCACTTATGCCCAATATGCTGAAGAATTGCCAGTTCTTGAAGAATTCGAGCAAGCGGGAGATGTTGCCATGATTTCTTACTTTGTAGCTGATGTGCCAGAACCGAAGAATGTTGTGGAAGCTCTCAATTGTGTTCACTGGACAACAGCCATGCAAGAGGAACTGAATGAATTTCTACGCAACTGTGTATGGGAGTTGGTAGAAAGACCAAATGGTGTCAAAGTCATCGGATTAAAGTGGATATTCAAGAACAAGAGAGACACCATTGGTTTCATCGTGAGGAATAAAACAAGATTGGTAGCTCAGGGATATTGCCAACAAGAAGGAATCGATTTTGAGGACTCCTTCGCGCCGGTTGCAAGGCTGGAAGCCATCCGAATCTTTCTAGCCTATGCTGCATTTCACAAGTTCAAGGTCTATCAGATGGATGTGAAGTGTGCATTCCTCAACGGAGATATCAAAGAAGATGTATATGTTGAACAGCCTCCCGGTTTTGAAACTGGAGATGGAAAAGTGTACAAGTTGAAGAAAGCAATCTATGGACTGAAACAAGCACCCAGGGCTTGGTATGACACTCTTTGTAGTTTTCTTCTGAACTCGGGGTTCAAACGAGGGTCAGTTGACAAAACCCTGTTCACCATCAAAGTTGGAGAAGATATACTTGTTGTGCAAATCTACGTCGACGACATCATATTCGGTTCTAAGTCGGAGGAGCTGTGTGAAAAATTCTCAAATCTCATGAAGGAGAAGTTCGAGATGTCAATAATGGGTGAGATGAACTATTTTCTTGGACTTCAAGTGAAGCAGTCACCAGAAGGGATATTCATCAATCAGTCCAAGTATACTAAGGAGCTCATCACCAAGTTCGGATTGCAGACAACAAGGATCCCGATGAATACGAACTGGAAGATTGAACCAGGAACTGAGGGAAAGCTCGTGGATGCCAGTAAGTACAGAGGGATCACCGGTTCTTTGCTTTATCTAACCGCCAGTCGGCCAGACATATCTTACGCAGTTGGAGTTTGTGCCCGGTTCCAAGTTCAACCGAGGGAAGCTCACATGTTGGCAGCAAAGAACATCATCCAGTATCTGAAGGGAACTGTAAATGTTGGGTTGTGGTATCCAACCGACGACAACATCCAACTGACTGGATACTCAGATGCAGATCTAGCCGGAGATCGGTTGGACAGGAAGTCTACATCTGGACATTGTCAGTTCATGGGAAGCAAGCTAGTTTCATGGTTCTCCAAGAAACAAGCATGTGTTGCCACTTCTACAACCGAGTCAGAGTATATGGCTGCTGGTAGCTGCTGCATGCAAGTGTTGTGGCTCAAGCAACAGCTGAGAGACTATGAAGTTGCAACTGGACAGGTTCCCATTCATTGTGATAGCTCAAGTGCCATTGCTATCTCTTTGAATCCTGTTCACCACTCTCGGACCAAGCACATCGACATCCGACATCATTTCATCCGAGACCATATTGAGAAGAAGGACGTATCCATGGAGAAGATTCCAACTGAGATTCAGAGAGCTGATATCTTTACCAAACCTCTAGCCGAAGCACGGTTCAAGATGTTATGTGATTTACTCGGATTGCTGGATCCATCAGATGAGGAACCAGCTGAGGTGAAGAGATAGATATCCATCTGAGGGGAAGCTCAGATGAAGGGAGAATCTCAGATGCGGATTGCCAACCGAAGACATCAGACGTCAACTGAACAGACGAACTCGAGTCAGCTGATGGTATGCCGCAACATTGGAACCCAGCTGATTCCGACATCAGCTGGCAGGTAACATTTATGGTTGAAGGTGTTATGTTCTTAAATGAGAATGTTTGAAATAAATTCAAACATTCCTGAGCAAGTCAGTTACATTAAAATAGCCATCATGTCGCATTAAATGTAAAGTACGGCTGAACATCTATAGCCTACTTTATAGTGCGACTGGACTGACAAGAAAAACTGTACACCTTCTCACGCGCGGGTTGGAACTCGGTGCATGACGTCAAGTCAAAAATAGTCAATAGTCGCGTGATCTCAGCCGTTGATGGATTCGCGCCATTTATCCCCAGCCGTCGATCTCAATCAAGTCAAAAACCTATAAATAGCGGAAAATCAGGAAGTGATCTCTTACCTTCCTCATTCGTATCTATCTGCAATAACTGTTCATCGTCTTCTCAGAAAGTGTCTAACTATTTTCTGCAAAAGATTTCCCTTACTTCTTCATATATATACCTTCGCAGTGATCCTAAATGGCACCCAAAAGCAAGAAAATGGCCTCCTCCAGATCTTCTCTTGTCCCCACCTCATATGAAGAATCATTCGACATGCTGGTGTCGAAGATCCACTTTGAACAGATACTTTTCGACGACGATTTGGAGTCACCGGTGTTGGCTCCCCTTGCCAATACACTCAGGGAGAACGGGCTCCTAGAATAGGCGAAGCTCTGCCCTTCCCACCTGCTCAGGCGCCAGGTCGGGGAGTTCTACGTAAATCTCAATGCCTCCATCGATAGCCGAGAAGGAGTTACGACGGAAGTCTCCTGTCGGCAACGCAACGTTCCGGCTAGGACTATTCTCCGTGTCACCTTCCCCATCGCAGTTTCCGATGCCCTTCGCCACATCATCCCCGTCAACCACACTGCCACAGAATTTTTGGAGAACATAACCGACGAGTAGGGGGATGAGTTTCTAGAGAATGCTCTGATCACGCTGGAGAAATTGAGGAGCAATATGCAATGGACGAAGTTGAAACCAGAACATCGACTCCTGTTCGATGTTGTGTCGAAAGTAGTGTTCGGCTACAGTGGAGCATTCGGCGACATCAGCCGACCAAAGTTGAAGCAATTGTTGGCTTTGGAGTACAAGCATGAAATCGACTGGTTTCAATACTTTTTGAACCAGCTGATGGTGGAGAAGTCGAAGATCTCCGAGACAACAACAGACTCGGGAGAGAAACTGTTGAATGTCAAAGGGACACTCAACTTCGGCTGCAAGATCTCAGCCCTGATCCTGCTCGCAATCGAGGGTCGCAACATGGTCTGGGAAGACTGTGAGGAGACGCCTGTTAAGAAGCTGATGTTGTTCCCAACAGCTAAGAAGGCACAGGAGGTGCTTAGGAGTGTTTACACTCCTAAGGAGAAGAAGGAGACTGCGAAGACTGCCGAGCCCACAGCTGAGGGGGAACCAGCTGTCGTTCGCCCCACCAAATCCAAAGCTGCACACCGACGAGCTGAGTCGGAGAAGGAAACAGCTGAGGAGCCTGCCAAGAAAAGGCTAAGGGTAAAATTCAAGAAGTCGGTTGAAGCACCAGCCGAGGTTATTCCAGCTGAGGAGATGTCAGTTGAGGAGCCGGCTGAGGAGCATGGTGAGGAGATTCCAACTGACGAGCCAACTGTGGATGCACCAGCTGAGGAGGTGGTACCAGCTGTGATTGCACCAGCTGAGGAGGCAATACCAGCTGAGGAGCCATCTGAGTCGAGCCGCTCAGCTGAGGCTGCCACTTTCGAGATCGTTCCTCGAGCCACCGGAGCTGACGAGGCTGAAGGAATGGAGACGGATTTGACGTCAGACGCTTCTTCCTCATTTGAGGACGTTGAAGACGTTCCCACCTCCCCCACGGCAGGAGTTGATGCCGTACCGCCTAAAGAGCCTCTTGCTCTCTCAACCGAACAAACACAACCAAATGTTTCGAGCACATTGCTCGATGCCAACATTGTGACCGCTCCTTTGGCCAATGTTGAGGAACTAATTGAAACCCCCATCCCAACTGAATCCAATATTTCGAGCTCCCAGCTCGATGCCGATGTTGTGACCGATTCTTTGGCCAACATTGATGAAGACTTTGAACCTTTGCCTTTCAAGAATCTATCTCCCTCGCCGATAGATAAAGAAGCTGACGCTCAGGCCATCGCACTGGAGCATAAAGGCAAGGTGGCCTATTGCTTCCAGAAGTTGATAGCCATGTTCCCTGAGGCTCGTGACATGCCGGTCTTCGCCACTCTCAAAACCGAGCAGTTGTACCAATTTAACCTGATCTTCAGTCACTGGTACGTAAAGGAAGATACGATCAAGGTGCACAGCTGGAACAGGCTGAAGTCAGACGAGTCTCGCATCCGGGCCTACTTCAACTACTCCAACCTGGAAGTGGCTTACAACAACAAGATTGCATTGCTCACTCGTCGTCTGGACCAGAGCAAGGCAGAAGGGACAGACACCAGGGAGGCAGCTGGACAAGATTGCATCAATTTTCTCGACAGCATGCTAATCAAGTTAGCTGACTTCCTCGACGATCTGGACGTAGCTGCCGCCACAGCAAAGGAAGAAAAAGAAGAGCTGAAGTTGTACCTGGCCAACCGACAAGCCATGGTTACAGTTGAGCCTCTAGCTCTGATTGCACAAGCCCCTCCAGCTGATCAGCCAGCTCCCTCCTCCGAAGAAATCTGTGAGCTGATCGCTGAGAGGGTGAACCAGCTGCGAACTGAGATGCTTGCCAACCTCCAGCAACAAAAAGACGACCAACTGAGGGTGTTGAAAGCACAAGAAGTGTAGAACCAGCAGCTGGTGGAGGAGAATGTTGCGATGAAGACAAAACTGGAAGAATTCTCCTCCTCCACCAGCCAAGACATTTCTGAAGTGAAGACAACTCTTCTGGGATTCAAGTCGGAGCTAAACCTCATCAAATCCTTGTCCGACTCCAATCTTGCCAAGTCCCAACAAACTCAAGATGTTGAATGGGAATCTCGGTTCGAGTCGCGATGGGCTGAGTTCGTGGCTTTTCAAACTGAGGTAATTGAGAACCTCTCTATCTTGAAGAAACCCGAACAAGAGCGCTAGGACTCTGAACTGGCGAAGAAGGTGGAGCTCGAGTGCGCGGTCGATGAACTCTTCAACAGCATTTAACTAGCCGAGCAACAACTCACCTCTCTGGATGGTTCAATAGCAAGCCTTGTTGCTGATGCCAAAAAGGGGGAAGAGAAGGAGGCGGATGTTGTGGTGCAGGAAGAAGAAGAGACCCAAGCTGAGAAGGAGGTGCCAGCCGCAAAATCCCAGCTGATGAGGAAGTCTTCTGCCCCCAAGTCAACCGAAGTCGGTGGAGCTCAAATGTCAAAAGACTAGGAGCAGGCAGAGAAGTTCGGAGTTTCTTACAACTCCATAGCCGAGATCGCAGCCGAGCTAGATCTGAACTCGACGGTATCACAACCGAAGAGTGCATTGCAGCTGCTAAGGCTATGGATGTTGAGGAGAAAGACTACATGAATCCGAGCTGGATCAAGAAGTTCGCCGCCAGCCAGGCCAGAAGGGTGAACCAGTTCGAAGAGGAGCTGAAGAAGATAACGCAGAACTTGGACCGCAACGTTGCCTCCCGCAACCGACGCCGCATCAACAAACATCAAACAAAGGCTGAAGCTCGATTGAAGCAACAGAGCTTGCCAGGGAAGTCCAAGGTCCAGAGTCGGTACAGGCATGTTGATAAGTGGATGTCGACCGAGTGGAATGAGGAATGAGAGCTGTTCAAGCAGGAGTTCGTAAACGACTTCTACTATAGGAAGGTTTACGCAACCGATGACCCGAGGAAAGCGTTTAAGGAAGCGTTGACTGAGCTGCACTCAGGGGACCCGGACATGTTCAGCCAGTTCAGACGTGCAATGATAGAAGCCAAACAGGATCTGAACACTATCCCCGTCCCTCAGAAGGTCACATACAAGCCTCCCTTCCTTCCGAACTCCCGTACCCCTAACCGAACGAAGATTGCAACCGAGGCAAGGCAGGTCTGCAAGGAGCACGGGGTGGACATTTCCAAGGAGTCAGCTGCTAAGAGAAAAGTTTTTGTGAGAATTTTTAGCAAACAGTCTAGAATTTCAGCTGAGATTTTAGATAAGTCAGTTAGATTTAGATCAGTTGTGATCTGTAAGGGCTTTAGAATTCTTATAAAGGATTTTGGCATCATCAAAAAGGGGGAAATTGTTGGGAAATTTATTAAAATTTTGATTGATTCCAAAACCAATTGACCCCAACCGAGTAAATGTTGCCAGATCCTAATATTAGTAGTTAGGCTCGCTGTTTGAGAATTGTTAAGATTTTATCTTTACAGGATCCAGCTGAAGACGGCAACAAGGCTTCACTCGGATAGAACAACAGTTGCGAGGAAGACAACTGAGCGTTCATCAGATGAAGCATTGAAAAAGGTGGAAGTTACACTCAAGAGATAGAACATTAGTTGTAAGGAAAACAACTGAGCGTTCATTCCATGTGAATTCAAAAAGGGGGAAGATACAAGGAAGACAACTGAGCGTTCAGTTTCAGAACATCAGTTGTAGAACTCAACCCAGAAGATCAACAGCATGAAGTTGAAGTCAGCTGAGAGTTCAACTGTCAGCACTCAGATAGAACATCAGCTGAAGAACAAGTTAGTTAAAGATCGAAAGTCTTAACCGACCACTCCTTGTTGGAAGTCTGATGTTAAGATTTGAATTTCCAATAAGGAAGTCACGTGAAGGTTTGACTCTCTGTCATTACCTCATTTGGCCCAACACAAGGCTGTCTCAGATGGAAAGCACAAGCATGCAGTTTCCAAATTCGGAAAGTCTGCAGAGATGAGAGACAAGCCATCGCTATCAAAGAACAGAGATCAACAGCTCTTCCAATGGCTAGTTGATTCTCTCCGCCTATAAATAGAGGCCTTCATTCACAGAGAAGAAATAAGACACACACGGGACGAACAAGTGCGAGAAGAAATATTCAAGCAAAGAACAACTTGATTCTGCATTCAAGCTTAACTAGTTATCCTCTTAGAACATCACTTGTTGAGAGTTCTAGAGTGTTAGAATTAGTTTCTGTGTCTTTAGATCCAACCTTGAGAACATCACTTTGTTAGAGTTCGTAGAGTGTTAGATCATAGCTCACTTCTTGTTCGAGCTATTTAGTTGGAACCCCATCCTTTCTTTCACCTGAAAAGGTTTTAGGACCCTACTCTTCCCGTAATTGAGTAGATAGGTTGTTTAGTACCCGAAAACTAAACTGTAAGGTTGATAAGTACCCGCAAACATATCCTTAACTGTTGCAAAGCCCGCGTAAGCTTTGTGGTTTGTCCAGCAGAACTTGGACTGAGTTGTGTGGACTCACAACTCCCCGTGGACGTAGAAGTTCTCTCCAAACCACGTTAAATCTTTGTGTGTTGTGTTTATTTTCAGTTATATTCTTGCATATTCAACTGACTTTCTA
The DNA here is from genome assembly GCA_029490685.1 of Schizonepeta tenuifolia. NCBI lineage: Eukaryota > Viridiplantae > Streptophyta > Magnoliopsida > Lamiales > Lamiaceae > Schizonepeta > Schizonepeta tenuifolia. The sequence goes on along the minus strand of CM055956.1, from coordinate 43,925,994 downwards.
ACCTGCATACAAACTGCATTCTTTCTCAACTGTTTCGGTTCTTGACCAACCGTGCATAAAAGCGTGAGTTATTTTATACGAGTTTATTTCCACCACATTCCGCACAACACATCACTTCCAACCGAGTGTTTCTTACTTGGTTGTGATTCCAACTGAGTTGCATTACTCGGTTGAGTTATTTTTTAGGGGGTTGTTTTAAAAAGTTTTATCTGGTGTATTCCCCCCCCCCCCATACACCAGAACTCGTATCGGGACCATCAGCCAGAAACGAGGAATTTTGAATAAAATTTCCTTGCCAAACGCTCCCTAACGACTCACTATGCTTTGTGGGATATTTTTTCTCCACTTTATGACTCACTACAATGAGTCATCACTCTCTCTCCCACCTCCTTCATTACCGCCAGCCCTCCACCTCTATATCTCTCTCATTTTTTTTTCTTCTTTCTCTTCATCCACCATTAAAGCTTCATCCTTCAAGCTTTCTCAAGGACACAACTCTTCCATCTACCGATCACTTCTAATTCCGAATTCATGTTACGCAAGGTAAGAGCTTCGTCTATCATTTGATCCGAACAAATCTTCTTTCCCATCTCTTTCATTTTTTTCGAAAACTAGGGAATGGTTTAGTATGTGATTTCTTAATCGATACATGTTCTAGGATGCTTAGAATCGAGTTCTATGGATCGAATCATGAAGGAAAAGTCAAGAACCCCAATCCCTATTTTACCGAAAATTTTCTGTTTTGGGGCTTTCCATTTGTGCTCGGTTTCTTCGTCGAATTGATGATTGATTAGTGTTGCTTATGACGTTAATTGATAGTATGAATTGTTTTAGAATTTTCTAAAAATAAAATCCAAAACCTAAGAGACGAACAAGGCTCGATTAGGGTTAGTAAATGTTGAGATATGCTCGATTGTTTAATGGAAATGAATTATACGATGCAAGAGGATGAATATATATTAAATTGAGATTTTTCTAAAAATAAAACGAAAAGTGTAAGAGACGAAGATATAGTGATAAGTCGAGGCTCGATAACATTTTGATAATATGATTTGCATGTTAGGAATGCTCGTTAGATAATAATCGTTGTCATGAAATTTGAATGAATTCCGTTAACTTTGGAAAATCCGTAAGAGACGAACAAATGTATGTAATTAATGATAGGAAAGTCGAGTAAGATTGATAATTGGATATTAATGATCATTAACGTAGAGGGAACGAAATTGTAGTTGACGTCGTGTTGATCCGAGCTATAAAATATTGAGTTTATGTTATAATCGAGAAGTTAGGATGAGAATTGATAACTTGTTTGGTTTAGTAATTGTTTAGTTGAAACGACGAGGTTTTGATCGTCGTGGTTATAGACGAGAAATGGAAAGGAGTTTATCACGTATGGAAAGACGTGTTGACTGCCTTATTGTGTAAAATTCATGAGAATTTAAGTTCGATAACATAGAACGAACCTAGAAGAACGTGCGTCGATTTTATCGAGCATTAGGGATTCACTCGGCAGTTTCTGCGACGTTCCACAGAAACTGCAATATCTTTTAGCTCGTTTATCGAAATCGAGATCCGCGAATTGGAGAGTAAACTAGACACCTGAGGCTATCTTTTGGTACAGGGCACGACCCCTGTTTCGCAATCCCCTGTTCTGGACAGACTCACTGACTTCGTGCAGTGTATGTTCAAATTGTAATTTCCTAAGTTGTTTTCTTCTCAACTTAGCTTCTTTCGATCTTTGAGGTCGCTTTGAGTTAACGAATGCCTTCTTTCTACTGACCTCAGTGTCAAGTATAGAGCCTTGAGTGCTAAACGAGATGAGTTCGTATCTTGTATCCGTTTAAGTAAAGAAATTTAGTTAAGCGTGCAAATGCCTAAATCGTCTAAAGAACTAAAACTTAATTTCCTAAGTTGATTCATTTCCAACTTAGTTCATTTTGATCTTTTAAGTCGTAATGAGTTATCGACTATTTTTTCTACTGATCTAAGAGTTGAGTAAGGAACCTTTCGAGTTCTAAACGAGATTTGTTCAAGTCTCGTTCCCGGTTAATCAAAAAGAATTAGTAGCGTGCAAATGCCTAAAGAACTAAAAAGACTACGACTAAAACCAATTTCCAATCTCCGTTTCCTTTAATCACTTACGATCGAGTTTAAAGTATGTTTATCTTACGATGAAGAAGGAAGTCAGCAGTGAGGAAAGGACGGAAGACTAGAAGGCGAAAGTACGAATAATAAGTTCTGTAAAGTATAAAGGTGGGCTTTCATATATATCAAATAAAATGAGCAATGCTCGAAAACCCTTTTCTTTATCGCTTTGATAATCGTGTTTTCAAAGTGATAATCATGGCATAAACTGTTTAAATATTTTATGTGAGTTCTCTTGTACCTATCTGAGTTAACATTCGTGTTTTCCAGATTTATGAGTTAATCAAAATAGGTTAACTAACGATCGGCTCTGAGTTAGCTATTAAGTGCTTTCCAGAGTTAGTGCACTTTGTAACATGTGGTGTATGTGGTATCCTGTTGAGGGGTAACCACCCACGGTGAATGAGAATTGGTCAAGATTTGAACGTAACATACTAGAAAAATGCTTGTACAAGCTAATTTATGTAAATGAGTCAGAAAAATATTTAGTAGACACGGGCCATTTTCAATAAAACCCCGATGTGCTACGATTATGAAATTCCTGATTATTTATACTTATTAATATGTTTTCGGCAACGTGCCTACTAAGTACTTTTGTACTTAGCCCTGTATATATTTTCTAAATGTGCAGGTTGAAGCGATGGAAGCGGCGAGGCTTGAAATAAGTTGTCTAGGAAGACTTTAGTTAGTATGAATTACTTTTCTGCTGCAAAACTCTAAGTACTTTGATGTTCTGTACATTACGTAAAACTCTATAGTTTATGTCTGTAAACTTAAACTTAGATGCCTTTTGAGTACCCTTCTATCGAGTAATCCTTTGAGAATTACTCTTCATTTTGTAAATAAAGTCTTGTTCATAGAATGTATGATGTCTCCTATGTATGTTTAGTTCAGTTAGTCCCTTTCTTCCCCGCTTCTTTAATCCAACCCCAGTCGCACCCCGGCTTCTGCCATCCCTCGGGATTTGGGGCTGTGACACAACTCAAGACTTTATTTTATTTAAGCTATTTCTTCATAGCATTATTTGATAATTCAAGTATTAACTTAAATCTCAATCTCGTATTTTACTATTTCTTATTTCATTATGAAATTATCTCATTAACTTATTTATTTCTATTTCTATTATTTTTATTCCAAAACTTCTTCGATTAATCTCAAAATTAAAACGAATAAACAACTCAAGCTCGACTAAATTCTTCATTAAGCTCTTATGCTCGACTCTAAAAATATTTTTCTCTTTAGAAGAGAATTTATTTCTCTTTAGGTTTATTCTTTCTTATTTCTTATTCGATTGAACGAACTTTATCCTCGACTAACTCATCTTTAATTTTTCACACTCATCTTTTAATTTCATCTTCTTGATTCTAACTTTTCTTTTATTTCTCAATTAATATTATTATTTCTCTTTTATTTCTCAATTAATAATATTAATTGAGAAATAAAAGAGAAGTTAGAATCAAGAAGATGAAATTAAAAGATGAGTGTGAAAAATTAAAGATGAGTTAGTCGAGGATAAAGTTCGTTCAATCGAATAAGAAATAAGAAAGAATAAACCTAAAGAGAAATAAATTCTCTTCTAAAGAGAAAAATATTTTTAGAGTCGAGCATAAGAGCTTAAGGAAGAATTTAGTCGAGCTTGAGTTATTTATTCGTTTTAATTTTGAGCTTAATGAAAAATATTTTTTCTTTTCTTTTCTCTTAATTCCTAGATAAATTTCTTAGGGTTTATTCTCCTCATTAAATCATCATTCATCATCATCAATCATCATCACCATATCATCCTAGTTTGCCTAAGCATAATTTAAACATGCATTCTTCCTTCCTTTTCCTTAGCTTTATACATTTACAAATATATATCTTGAATGAAAATCATACTTTAAAATAAAATAAATCAAACTTCTTCTTCTCTTGGCTTGGACCGATGGTAAAGAGAAAATGATGAGCTCAAGGATTTGCTTGGATTTTCAAGGATGAATCCATCTCTAGACCTCAAAGAAAATGGACAACAATTAATCATCTCTTTTTAGGGCTAAGTGCCGAAATTTTAAGAATAAAGAGGGAGATGATTTTGATCTTGAAATAATCACCAAGATTGAGGAATTTAATTACCTTGTTGGATTAGGTTAGAGAATTGAAGATGATGATGATCTTGGAGCTTGAAACTCTAAGCTTCCATGGAGTTTCTCTTTTTCTATGTATGTGTGTGTGTATGCGGTGAAGGGAAGGAGAAGGAAGAGAGAGGCTTCTTCTTCTTCTTTTTCTCACGGTAAAGAGAGAGATGAGTGAATTTTGCTTGATTCTATCTTAAAAGATAAGAAATGTTGAAGTTAAGAAATAGGTTATGATGATATTCCTTTAGGTGTTGAAAATAGATATCTAGGAGAGAATATAATTAAGGGAGAGAGGGAGTGATGCTTATCTCTTAGAGTGAAATGAAAATAAGTGAATACATTACATGAATGTAATGATGGAAATGATAAAATCAATTGACTAAGTAGGAAAGAATCTCATTAATGAGAGAGGGAGAGAGGCAATGTCGGTAGAGAGAGAGAGAGAGAGAGAGATAAAATAAAAATATCTCACTTTAACTGGTAAAATTTTTCCCGGAAGAAAAAGTTTTCCGGTAGAATATAACCATGTTATTCCTTTAACACTGAAAACGTCTAAAAACTCTCCTCGACTCGTTCCCGACATCGGAAACTCCTCTACATCCTCTCATATCTCACGAAATAATTCAAGGAATCCGAATATCTAATTTTTAGGTCATAATTCCAAGTAACGAAGAAAACCCTAAAATTACTCGGCTAATTAATCCGTTAAGAACTAAATTCTTAGAACTCTCTCATATAATCTCGGAAAAATTTCTAATATATATCAAAGGTCATAGAATTAATTCTAGATTCAAAAGACACTAATTAGGTTAAATTCGGAGTCCGTTAGTGATTAGTGATTTCTCGGCTTATCGGCACTAATCGTCAAAAGTAAAAGTTCTTAGAATTCTCCAAAATTCATACTCATACTCAATCTCATATAAATAAGCTCAATCAATACATCACATACTCATTCCGAATAATCGAAACGAGAAAAATTCACATCTTAGCACATAAGAGCATTTTGGTCATTTTTAAGAAAATTTATTTTCTTGAAAAATTTATCACTCAAGGCACGTTATTTAATATATATTAACGCATTTAAAACGCTCTCAAAGACTTGTAAAATTTCGGGGTATTACAAAATCTCAAATACGAAGAAAGTCGGAAATCTCTATTTTGCATATTCGTCTCCGATTTAAATATGACTCAAACTTAATTTATAAAACTAGGATTTCTCTCTAACTTGCGTCATTATTCACAAAATAATTTCTAGTTTTGGAAACACCTAAGCTTCATAGGTAAATTTCGATTAACGAAAAAGTCGTAAAAAGTCGCGACAAGTTACTATTCACATTAGTCGCGTTTTCAAAATAAATTCAAACTCGACTCATATGATCTCAGAAAATTCTCAAACTCGTATCATTGGTCTCGAAATAAATTCTAGATTCCAATGACGCTAATTAAAGTGAAATTGGGATCCATTGACCGAGGGTTGACTTTTCCAGTAAAAGTTACTATTCATCAAAAGTCAACTGTCTCGGAATTAGCCGAAATTCGAACTCATACTAAATCTCACATCCTTAAACTCATATAACTCTTCACATCTTCGTTTCGAGTTGCCGAAATGAGGAAAAGTTACATTCAGGGGTATTTTGGTCATTTTGCGCGAAAATTATTCTAAAAAATTTGTATTGCACAAAATCATACATAATCATATATATTAACAATTAAAATGCACTTAGGCACATATAATCTCATTTAAGGCACTTAATTAAGCCTAAGAAAAGTCGGGTTATGACATCCCCTCCCCCTTAAAAAAAATTTCGTCCCCGAAATTTGCTAGCCTGAGAATAGTACGAGATATTTCTCTTTCATCGCATCTTCAAGCTCTCCTATGTTGATTCCTCATAATCATGATCTATCCATTTGATCCTTACTAACGAAATCGATTTCGTTCGGAGCTATTAAACTTTACGATCCAATATCGCTTGAGGTCGTTTCTCATAACTCAAGTCTTGCTCGAGGGCTATATTTTCATGACGAATTACGTGTTTTGGATCATAAACATATTTTTGCAATTGAGAAACGTGAAAAACGTTATGAGAATTGCCAAAACTCGGAGGCAAAACTTACTTATAAGAAACGGCACCAACTCATTCTAAAATTTCGTACGGTCCGATATATCTCAATTTAAGCTTTCCTTTCACTCCGAAATGATGAATTCTTTTTGAAGGAGTTACTTCAAGAAAACTTTATCTCATACTGTGAACTTTATTTTCGTTCTTCGATTATCTGCATAAGACTTCTGCCTACTTTGAGCTTCTCTTATTTTCTCTCGAATCTGACGAACAGATTCCATCATCTCCTCGATTACTTTGGGCCCTATAACTTTTCTCTCGCCTACTTCATCCTTGTAGAGTGGAGAACGATATTTCTTTTCGTACTCTAAGCCTCAAATTCTCTAACTTATCGTCTTTTCTCTGGGCTTCAATTACTCGAGTTCTCAAATTTGGAGTGATTACAAAAGTTGCAATCATTTGCTCTATCATCAGAGGGTGTTCTTGTAATACCCCGTAAATTCCTTACGTTCTAAAAATATTTAAAGTTAAGTAAATAAATGGCTTTGCACGCCTAAGTTTACAATTTATGAATTCTAAGACTAACGGTCGAATCCGTTATTAAAAATAAATTATAGAAGTCTGATAGACGGCTACTATATTTAAGGGTAACGTGTATGAAAAGTTTTTAGTTCGTAAATTAAGAAAGGAAAACCGTTTAATTTTTACGTTTACAAAATTGTGATACGAACACGCCGAAAAAGTTTGTTATTATATTTTTCCGGACGAAACTCGGACTATATCGTCCCGAGTTTTTGTCAAAATAAATTTTGTAAATTTATTTTCTAATTAAGTTCATACGTTAGAATTTTTAAGTCAAGTCGAATCGCGACGATTTTTGTACCGAGCAACGTTTTTCGTCGTTCGTTTTCCCGTTACGTCGGATCGCACCGGAAAAACCCGTAACCCCCTAAACCTCCTCCATGCAGCTGACACCTCACTAAATTAGGTGTAAGCATGCATGTTTGACTTTGTTAAACTAATGACACCTAAATCTACTTTACACCACTTCAACCATTTTTCATCATTGCAAACTTAGGCAAAACACATTTCTTTCTCTCCATCTCTCTATCTCTCTCGGCAATCCTCTCTCTCTCTCTCTCCCTCAAACTTCATCTTCTTCATCCTTCCCAACCACCATTGAAGCCTTCTTCAAGAGCTTGAGAAAGAACACAAGCCATCAATCCATCCATTCAACCTCTTAAGTTCTTTCTTCAATTCTCAAGGTAATGATCTTCTCCACAATCCTATCCAATTAGTTTTTCTTTTCTTTTCTTTTTCCTTCTTGTTCGAATTTTTAAGGTTCACGTTAGACGTAGTTTAACGTCGTAAAATTTGAACAAAAACCGACAACTTTTGAAAATCGTATAAGAGACGAACATTTAGTTGTAACTAAAAATCAAGAAGTCGGATGAGAATTCTAATATGATATTACTGTTTATAATGAAATTTAGAACATCTTTCTAGTTGATGTCATAAGCGTTCGAGTTGAAATAATATGGATTATAGTTATAGTCGAGAACTAGAAGACGTTTGGAATTTCTTTGTTGGTTTAGTACATGGTAGTTGAAATAAGACGTTAGAACGTCGTGCTTTTGAGCGAGTTGAGAAGGAGTTTGTCACGTACGAAAGTACGTGATGACTGCCTTGAGAGTCCAGTTTCTAAAAAAATGAATACGAGAGCTTAAAACGAACCTAAAACGTTATACGTCGAACTTATCAATCAATTAGGGTTTCCACGGCAGTTTTGCGACCCTCACCGGAAACTGTAATATCTTCCAACTCGTTTATCGGATTTATGATCCGTAAATTGGAATGCGAACTAGACTTCCTAAGCTTTCTAATGGTATAGGGCTCACCCCCTGTTTCCAAGTTCTCTGTTCTGGACATCCTCCAGAGTTACTGGACTGTGCAGTGAAATTTCAGTTTCTTGTTTCCTAAGTTGTTTAATTCACAACTTAGTTTCTTTCAAACGTTTAAGCCGTTTTTAGCTAACAAACATCTCCCTACTGACCTTAGAGTCTAGTATAGAACCTTGAGTGATGAAAACCAGTCGAGATCTTATATCTTATCCTTTCATTTAAGAAGTAATAAACGAGAAATTTCATAAGTCGTTCAAGGAACTAAAATATAAATCGCCTAAGTTGATTCTTTCCAACTTAGTTTCTTATAATCCTTAAAATCGTATTAAGACATCGAATACCTTCTCTTCTGACCCGAGAGTCGAATATGAGATCTTCCGAGTTCTAAACAAGATTAGTACAAGTCTCGTATCCCGTTTAAGTAAAATGAATCTAGGAAGAATGCAAATGCCAAAAGAAAAAAATAACTAAATCTTTCTTCGATTCTCTTTCTTCGATTATTCTCTTGCGAACCGTTTTTAAGTATGTTTATTTTACGATGAAGCATGAAGCCAACTATAGAGAAAGGACGGAAGATCCCAAGTTGGAAGCTTTTGCTTATAAGTTCTGTATTTTACAAGGTAGGCTTTTATTATATGAAAATAAAACGTGGGTTTTTCCACGAACTGAAAGTGAAGTTTACAGCTTTGATAATTGTGTTTTATCAACGTGATAATCTTGGCATAAAATGTTTAACTGTTTTATGTGAGTTCTCTTGTACCTTTCTGAGTTAACCTTCGGGTTTTCCAGAATTTATAGTTAACCGCTAGGATTGTTAACTATTATCGATCGGCTCTGAGTTAGCTATTAAGCGCTTTCTAGAGTTAGTGCACTTTGTAACCTGTGGTGTATGTGGTATCCTGTTGAGGGCTAGCCAACCACGGTGAATTAGCTTTGGTCAAAATTGAACATAACATACTCTAAAAATGCTTGCGCAAGCTGCTTTATACAAAATTGAACATAACAAAACCCCGATACGCTACGGTTATAAAATGCCAGATTAATTATACTTATGATTATGATTTCGGCATCGTGCCCACTAAGTACGTTTGTACTTAGCCCTGCATTATTTTCTAAATGTGCAGGTTGAAGCGACGGTGAGCGGCGACGGTTGATGTTGAGTTAAAAGATAGGATGTTTAGTTAGAACCCTTCCGCTGCCAAACTTTGAATTTATTTGATGTACTTTTGAACAATATTCAGTAGTCTAAGTATGTAAATTTTGAACTTAGTTTCTTTTTATACTTTTGTCGAGTAATCTTTAGGGATTAACTCTTTCTTATTGATATTCAAGTATTATTCATAGTTTGTCGATGTTTTTCATGTATGTTTAGTCAATTAGCCCCCTTCTTCCCCGCTTCTTTAATCCAACCCCAGTCGCACCCCGGCTTCTGCCGTTCCTCGGGATTTGGGGCTGTGACAGAGTGGTATCAGAGCGGTCGTTCCTGCTCTGTACCAGAGTCTTCCTTTCCTAAGTAGCACCACAAAGTGGTAGTAACAGAGCAATCGTTTCTGCTCTGCATATGAGTCTTAATTCAAGTAGTAGCATATAGTATTCGTTTTTACTCTATAAGGAGTCTTCTTCGCGTCGCAAGATAGAGTGTTCATACTGATTCTATATCGAGTCTTCTTTCGAGTCGTGAAATGGAGTAGTTATTCATATTCTATAGTGAGTCTCTTTTCGAGTCATAAGATAAAGCACCTGTATATACTTTAGATCAGAGTGTTCTTTCAAGTAAAGATAGGAGTTAAGTTATGGCATTAAGATTCAGAATATAGATGACAACTCAACCTCCCGCTACGTCGACTCAACGTGGAAAAAAAAAATATATAAGGAAGGAATGTCAGTAGTTTAATTTCTTTTCAATAAGGAATTTCGAATAATTATTTCCCAAGTATAAGAATTTATACTTGCTTGTTTATGTGATTATGTGATAGCACTAGTGTTATGTTATGTGAAATTATCTGTGAAATAATTTCTTTTTGTTTGAAAATATTTTTGATGCACAAGAATTTAGAAGGATTTTAAGGATTTTCCCGGATTATGGAGAACGTAGATTTGAAAACCTAAGGTTTTTCCGGCTCTTCAAGAACTTAGACGTTTTAAGAAAGATTAATTTCAAATGATTTTGAAAGGAGATTCACAACACGGAAAGGACTTCTTTTGACAAATGTCACGTGCGTAAAGTGACATGAATAAAGACTCGACAAGAGTCGATCTTTGTTATAACTCCGATATGAATTTCCTTCAAGGAAATGAAATGAATAAATAAAAAGGTAAATCGTGTTAGTAATCGAAAGGAACAAGTAGATGTTAGAGAAGCATCGGCTTCAAAGTAAGAAAGATGCAAACGAGACAGAAGTTCCATGTGATTGAGGGACTGTTATGTGGACCTGATCAACCAACATAATAAGGAACTCAGTAATATGGGTCTTATGCCCCGTGAGCAAACCCTATTTTAGTATGGTATAAGTGTTTTAAAAGAAATTAATAATGCTTACGTATAAGTAACATGAAACGTCGTTGTTCCAATTCGTTCCGTTTCTTTTAACGGAGTTCGCTTTGTTAAGTTTTGGGAAGCAGTATGTTTTATTATTAAGAAACAAGCACGAAGCTTGATTAGAATTCTTTCTACGAATGTTCAAATTAGACAACGTTTAGAACTTATGTTCTAAAGCCTTTCCCCAGATAAAAGTCTATTCTTCTGATGGAATTTAATCTTATACTTCATTCTCGAACGAAGAATACAACTAGTAAGAGTATTAACTTTCTTTGGGAATAAATGTTACTCTTGAATAAGTAACATGAACAAAGTGAACACGCATTGTCGTAATAAGTGAAATTGTTAAGAAATTTTCTTCAAGAATGGAAATAATGAAGATTTATAAATAAATAAAAGTTATAAGAAAATAAATGGTTAATAAGATAGGAAATGGGAATAAAATCTCGAAAATTTATTTCTATATATTGTGCGTACAAATGCAATTTTCTGTGAAAATTGCTAAAATGTCTAAGATAAGATGGTTTGACTAAGTACGGTGTTATTACAATTGAATAAGGAATATTCATTTTGTAATTTAATATTTTTCGTAAGATAAGATATTATCCTACATGTTACTGATCCGTGTTTCTTAAAAAAAGGATGTCATCCAGTAGTGATTTGACTCAGGGGAGTCAATCTCCACCGCAGCGGACTTGGGAAGGTCAGCTAGTAGATAGGTTTTGGGATTATGGGGCAAACCCGGGACACGACGTAGGGCAGAGGATCAGTTATTTCTCGACGGTTTACTACTTCGCCCGGCGTTTGGTTACAGAGGCTCAGGCTATCATGGGTTTGGTTAGATGTCTACCAGAGGAATGGCGTGGTTGAGCAAACGACACGGCATGGTACCATCTTGGAGTTTTTGGTGACGACGTGGAGCCGATTGGGAACTATTATTTTGCTTTAGAGGTACACGGTCGCTTCTACCTGAGCAGACACATGACAGCATATCCAGTTCAGGAGCATCCCCCCCTACACTCACTACCCAGCAGATTCAGAGTCAGATCACGAGGGGATAGATCCAGAGTTTGTCGCACAGTTAGAGATTCCTTCGGTGATGATACCTAGCATGGGCACAGAGGAGTTAGTTGCAGGGACAGTTGACGGTTTAGGGTTACCTGCTCCTATCCTACAAAGGCCTTCCGTAAGAGCTCAGGGACCATCCGAGTCAGGACTGGTGTACTTAGACACAGACGCAGAGCTTGCCGCCCTGTTACAGTTTCCATCTTCTTACAGACCCCTTGACGAGATTTGAGCGGAGTTGGCTAGAGTTAGGACAAAGTTTGAGGCAGGACCATCCAGGGTCCGTTCCAGGGAGGAGTACGAGCCCAGTGCACTTTCCGACCCCCCCCCCCTACTACCTCCGAAGAAGCGGGCGTCGGTGACCTGCTGGGACTACTTAGTATCGGATAGCAAGAAGACATCTTGGGATGTGCCTGCACCACCATCACTTACCCTTGCAGACGGCACTACATTGAGGGTTGATGAGGCGCTCCAGTTTACCTTCGCTTCAGAGTCAGATGATGAGGACCCGGATGAGGAGCCGGAGGAAGATACCGATGAGGATACCGATGAGGACTCGGACGAGGATCCTGAGGAGGATCAAGCCGCAGAGGGTGGTGCAGATTAGACCACAGTTAGATGAACGGAGCATCAGGGACGCGCAGTAGTATAGTAGCCCTCTGTTATGTACATAGTCGGATCAGTAACTAGATAGTTTTTGTAGTACTCTAACGGATACGAAATTTTTATGAATCGTTTCCGTTTACGAAATCTAGTACTTCTGGTAGTACAGGAATGCAATATGTTAGTGCATCCTGTACAGGTAGGAAATCAGCCTAGCTTAGACTCGTTGTAGTGTAGTTTTGTATAAGTCCTTGTTAAAGGCAAAACTAATATTCTTTTTGATGTATATATATACATACATGACCCCAAAAAGGGTTTTTAATCACAAGAAAGTCCTTTATGAATCTTATAACTAAACTAGATTATCAAATGAACTCGTGTAATAAGCTCTTTCCTGATTCATGAAGGGTTAAAACTGGTGTTGTGGTTAATCTCCTCTTTAATTCTTGAAAACTTTCTTCACACTCTTTCGTCTATTTGAACTTCGTGTCCTTCTTCAATAGGCTCGTCATTGGCTTTGCTGTTTTGGAGAATCCTTCAGTAAGTCTTTGATAGTAGCCTGCCACTCTCAAGAAGCTATGAATTTCTTGTTGAGTGGTTGGCGACTTTCATTCTTGCATTGCTTGCACATTAACTAGATCTACTTTAATTCCTTCGGACGAGACAATATGTCCAAGGAAATTCACTTTCTTTAGCCAAAATTCACATTTTCTGAATTTGGTGTACAACTTTTCAGCTCTCAATTTCTCCAGCACGACTCTCAAGTGCTGCTCATGCTCAACTTCACTTCACGAGTAAATTAGTATATCGTCAATAAACACGATCACGAACATGTCTAAGTATTCATGGAAAATACGATTCATCAAATCCACGAACACTGCTGGAGTGTTCTTCAGGCGAAACGGCATCACTACAAATTTGTAGTGTCCGTATCTTGTCCCGAAAACTGTTTTGGAAATGTCTTCTTGCTTGATCTTTAGTAATAGTATCTAGATCGTAAGTCGATCTTGGAAAACACACTGTCTTCCTTAGGTTGATCAAAAAGATCATTTATCCTTGACAAAGGATACTTGTTCTTAAGCGTAATCTCATTCAACTCTCGGTAGTCGATGCACATCCTTAGACTACTGTCTTTTTTTCTCACAAATAGGATTGGAGCTCCGCAAGTTGAAACACTTGGGCGAATAAATCCTAAATCCAATAACTCTTGCAATTGGATTTTCAACTCTTGGAGTTCCTTTGGGGCCATTCGATATAGGGCTTTAGGGCTGATCCGGGTTCTAAATTGATTGCAAACTCTAATTGCCTATCGGGTGGCAATCTGGGTAAATCTTCTGGTAATACGTCTTTATAATCTCTTACTATCGGGACGTTATTGATGCTTAACTCTTTCTCCTCGCTCTTGTTCAAATAAATCATATACACGAGTGTATCTTTTCATTTCATCAACTTCTCTGCTTTCATAGCCAATATAATTAGCAAACTCTTCCTCCTTCTTTTCCCGATATCATAAAATTCCTTTGGTTTCTCATCGGGAAGTTGAAATGTAATACTCTCTCCGGTTACAAAGGATCGTCGCAAAGTTTTCAGTTAACCAATCTATTAGGTTTATATCTACGTACCACATTTAAATTAGGTTCAAAGACTTCGCGAATAACTTATGATTCTCGATTTCGAATTCTAATTTTGAGCAAACACGCGAGACTATCACAGTCCTTCCTAAAGGGGTTAACACCTTAAAAGTCTGATTCAATTTCTCTACTTTTAAGACTAGGGTATCTACGCAGGCACTAGCTATAAATAAATACGATGCACCTGTATAAAATCATAATGGGTACATCATTAAGCTCGCCCACACCAGCGAGATTTTTCGGCTCCTCGGATTCAACCTTCTGCTCCACTGCAAAAAATTCTCTAATGGTGTGGTTGTTCGGGTAAGGAAAGTTAAGGTTTCTGCGGCTATGGCTGGCATTGAATCTGAGGATACCTTTGCTGCGAGGTTCCTTCTAAAGCTTTTAGCTGTGGAGGCTGAAGTTGAAATGGCCTTTCATCAGTCGGCCTTTGCTGTTTATTCGGGCATTGATTTGCAAAATGCCCAGATTGTCTGCAGGCATAGCAGACATTGCTTCCAGACTTACAGATGCCAAGATGCATCTTGCCACATTTTGGGCAGGAAGAGACTCCTTGGGGTTCAGAAGAAGTACTAGACCGTTCTGTATTTTGGAATTTCGTCTTTCTCGGCGGAGGTTGCTACTGTTGGGTTTGTTGTTGGCCTTTGCCAAACCATAGCTTCTTGTTTGGTAGATTTCTTCCTATCCACTTTCCTTTCCTTTTTAAGTTCTAGTTAGGTCGGGAAGACTGAGGGGTTGCAGTCGTCTGACTCTGAGGTTAGGGAATTGTTGAAGAATGCGATCCTTTTTCTGGCTGCATAGCCAATTCCATGTCAAATGCTTGGTTAAGAGCTTTAGCATACGTCAGACCACTCTGACTTGCCAGGACTACACGAATATCTTGCCGTAATCTGGCACAAAAGAGCTCACACATTTTCTCATCCGTATCCTCTTGGTCAGGTGCGAAACGGGCTAACTCGCAAAATTCACGCTCATACACCGCTACCTTTTTTTTTCTTTAACGTAGGTTAGCGAACTCATTCACCTTTTGCTTCCTATAACTTCTAGGAACGTATTTCTCAATTAGTATTTCCTTGGACTGATCCCAAGTTAGGTTCGCACGTTGCTTAGGGATAAACATGCGTTGACGAGATTCTTACCAGTAATCGGCGGCTCCTTTTAACTGATACGTCATACACTCGAGACGCTCTCGATCATTACATCTAAGGAATTGAAAAATTTGTTCGAGTGAACAAACCCAGTCCTCGGCTTCTGTGGGACTACCTTTACCATCGAAAGTCGAAGGGTTCTATCGAAGAAAAAGTTCCTCGACTCTCCTATCATTCTGAGGAAGTGGGGTTGGTTCCCTATGTTCTTCTTCCTCGTTATTTCTAACGTTTCTTCTTTTTCTTCCTCTCGGAGGTATTCTATGAAATACTCGAAAATAGTTTGATTTAAAACATTTTATCATCTCTCAAAGTTTTCCGTTTGAAAGGAAGGGAATAATTCTCAAACGATACTTATAAAATATGCTTTAGGCATTTAAGCACTCAAGAGCATATAATAACTCAATAACTTTCTTACTTCCTTTCTCATCATATCTCAATGGTACTTATTATCTTTTACTTTAATACTCGTCTTACTATCATTTTCTTCTTTTTACTCGCATTATTTAACTCTTGAACTTCAAAACTTACTTTTGAAGTTCTTAGACTTTTTATCTCAACTCGAACTCTTATTTTAATTCTAATCTCTTTTCTCTCAACGCTTTTAATCTCAATCATTCATCTCATATAAGCTCGTCTCTTAACTTCAATCATCATCTCAAAGCATCATCAAAATGCTTGGTATATAAACAAGATTTTTCTGTCTAATGACCCGTTCCTTGTGTCGTCCGATGATAGCCTCTTTTGAGGACTTTAATAGCATACACGTCGCGGTTTCTTAACATATACACGATGTTCTTCTCGTCTAAGAATTTGATTATAATTTACATAATAAACATCAGATAGGAAACTTAAAGATCATTTGTTTCCTTCCACTTCTTTCTCGAATCGACTTTAAAAATTTATCCTTCACTAGGATCCTCTTCTTCACTACTATCGGAATCACTATGACGAACTTCCGGAGCAATCAAAGGTAAGTTTCGTCATCACTTTCTCTGGTAAGTGTCGGTCGGGAGGGTTCTGCTTCTGCTTGAACAAGAACAAGGGTATTATCTCGCTTCAACCTGCACATTTAGAAAACATATGCAGGGCTAAGTAAAAATGTACTTAGTGGGCACATTTCCGAAAACATAATCATAAGTAGAGATAATCTGGCATTTCATAATTTGTAGCACATCGGGGTTTTATTAAAATTAGCCCGTGTCTACTAAAACATTTTCTGACTCATTTTCACAATTTACTCGGCCGAGCATTTTCTGGTATGTTACGTTCAAATCTTGACCAATTTCTCATTCACCGTGGCTGGTTACCCCTCAACAAGATACCACATACACCATAGGTTACAAAGTGCACTAACTCTGGAAAGCACTTAATAGCTAACTCAGAGCCGATCGTTAGTTAACAATCCAAGCGGTTAACTCATAAATTCTGGAAAACACGAATGTTAACTCAGATAGGTACAAGAGAACTCACATAAAACATAAAACAGTTCATGCCATAATTATCACTTTGAAAACACAGATATCAAAGCGATAAAGAAAGGTTTTCGAGCATTGCTCGTTTTGTTTTATATATAAAAGCCCACCTCGATGATACAGAACTACTAAACAGGTTCTCGTTCTTCTATTCTTCCATCCTTTCCTTAGTGCTGGCTTCCTCCTTCATCGTAAAATAATCACACTTTAAATTCGGTCATAAAAGATAATCGAACAAGGAAATTCGAATTAGGTTTTAGTCGTTTCGCTTCTTTAGGCATTTGCACGCTACTAATTTCATTTTAATTAAACGGGAACGAGACTTGAACAAATCTCGTTTAGAACTTGAAAAGTTTCATACTCGACTCTTAGGTCAGTAGAAAAGATAGACGTTAACTTATTACGGCTTAAAAGATTGAAAGAAACTAAGTTGCGAAGAAAACAACTTAGGAAAACAAATTCTGAAATTTCACTGCGCAAAGCAGTAGTTCTGGGGACTGCCCAGAACAGAGGAATTGGAAACAGGGGACGAGCCCTATACCGTTAGAAAGCTTGGAAAGTCTAGTTTACGCTCCAATTTACGGATCTCAAATCCAATAAACGAGGTAAGAGATATTACAGTTTCCGGGAAGGGCCGCAAAACTGCCGCGGCTAACCCTAGTTGTTCGATAGAATCGACGTATAACTTCCTAAGTTCGTTCTAAGTTCTCGTACTCGATTTCTCAAGAAACTTCACTCTCAAGGCAGTCAACACGTACTCCCGTACGTGAAGAACTCTTTTTCAAAACTCGTTTATAACCACGACGATCAAACCTCGTCGTTTCAACTACCATTTACTATACCAAAATCAAGTTAAAAATTCTCGTTTCTAGTTCTCGATTATAACTACAACTCGTTATTTAACAATCCGAAAGCTCACGTCGTCAACTACAAAGTTGTTCTTTAGTTCATAATAAGTATTATTATCTAGTTAGAATCCTTACTCGACTTCTCGATTATTATTTACGTCCACTTGTTCGTCTCTTACAAGATTTCAAAAGTTATCGGAATTTGTTCATTTTCTACGTCATCAATCCTCATCTAACGAGATTCATTATTATATACATCAACACCTCAAATCATTAACCAATTTCAACTTAATTGGGATTCTTTGTCTCTTATATTAACACAATAATTTTAGAATAATTCCAATTAATTCCTAATATCAACTAATACCATTAGAAACCATAATCCATCATCAAAACCTTACTAGAATTAAACCACACAAAACCCCTAATTTCCTACTAAAATTTCGGTAATAATAATAATTTAAAGGGGGTGTTTTTCTTCATCAATTAACATCATTAATCCATTTATCAAACTACTATATCATCAATCAAGAAAATCAAATGAAACCCTAGCCCTAATTTTCGGTCATCATCAATTACATAGGGGATTTCGTTTGTTCTTTCACTAATCCTCAATTAATCATCTCCCAAGCTCAAATATGTAGTCAATTTTAGAATCCAAACATCCTACTACAAAGCCCTAATTTTCAGTATTAGTTAGGTTTTAGGGTTCTTTGTTTTCTTCAAATTTTAACCATAGAATCCATATCTAAACCCTTCTATGTCATGAATTAAAAGATTAAAACATCTACTACATCATCAAAATTTTCGATCCATCTTGAGAAAATAAAAGAAATGAAATCCATTTGGATAGAAATGTAGAGGAGATGAATACCTTGAAGTTTAATGAAGGAAGTTAGAAGATTGATGGTTGGATGATGAACTTATGAATTTTCCTTCCCAAAGCTTGGAGCTTTCTTCAATGGAGGATGAAGAACATGGAAGAGAGCATGTGTGTGTGTTTCGAAATTGGGAGAGAGGGATGAGGAAGATGACTACTTAATTTTATGTTATATATTGACTTACTACAATAGGTGTAAAGTATTAGAATAAAAGTGTAATACCCCGTAAATTCCTTACGTTCTAAAAATATTTAAAGTTAATTAAATAAATGGCTTTGCACGCCTAAGTTTACAATTTTTGAATTCTAAGACTAACGGTCGAATCCGTTATTAAAAAAATAAATTACAGAAGTCGGCTAGACGACTACCGTATTTAGGGTTAAAGCATACGAAAAAATTTTAGTTTATAAACTAAGAACGGAAAACCGTCTAATTTCTACGTTTAGAAAATTGCGATACGAACACGCCGGGAAAGTTTGTTTTTATGTTTTTCCGGACGAAACTCGGACTTGTCGTCCCGAGTTTTTGTCAAAATAAATTTTATAAATTTATTTTCTAATTAAGTTCATACGTTAGAATCTTTAAGTCAAATCGAATCGCAACGATTCTGTACCGAACAACGTTTTTCGTCGTTCGTTTTCCCGTAACGTCGGATCGCGCCAGAAAAACGTAACCCTCCAAATTTCTGCATGGACAGCCGCCACCTCACCTTAATTAGGTGTCAACATGCATGTGTTGACTTAATTAAACTAATGACACCTACAATCACCTTTACACATGTCAAATTTTTCATTATTTCATCATTTACAACAAAACAATTTCCATCCCTCTCTCTCCACTCTCTCTCTCGGCAGCCCTCTCCCATTCATCAAACTTCATCTTCTTCATCCTTCCCACCCACCATTGAAGCCTTCTTCAAGAGCTTGGGAAAGAACACAAGCCATCAATCCATCCATTCAACCTCTTAAGTTCTTCATTAAATCTTAAGGTATTTCCATCCTCCATAATTCTATCCATTTAGATTTTCTTTTCTTCTCTTTTCCTTCTTGTTCGAAATTTTAAGGTTATGGGATAGATGAATTGATCTTAGAATGTTGAAATTAGATATGTTAGATATGATAATTGGAGATTAAAATGGAACAAAAATAAGAAACCTAACATCTATGTTAATGCAGAATTTTTTGGGAAAATGGTAGAATTTCTAATTTTCTTCTTTTGATCATGGATTCATGTTTAGTAGGTGATTAATTAGTGATTGGGATGAAAAGGGATTGAAAGCCCTATGTTATTATGAAATTTAATTAGGGTTTGAAGTATAAATTAGGGGTTTTTGCATGTTAAATGATAATAGAATTGCATTTGATTAATTGGTGATATAAGAGTATGTTTAGTAAATAAATGTTGTTAATTTGAGAAGAAAATTATCCCCTTAAAATATGTATGAAATCAGAAAATTTATAAGATAATTAGGAGTTTATACATGTTAGATATAAGTGATGATTTGTTAGTTGAATATTGTTGCAAATTATATTAGTTGATTATAGAAGTTAATTGGAAATTTTCTAAAAATGTTTAATGGAATGTAAGAGACTAAAATCACCATATAAACTGAGTTATAATGATGTTAAGATGTGTTTGCATGCATGAAAACGGTTCACATTAGACGTAGATTAACGTCGTAAAATTTGAACGAAAACCGACGACTTTTGGAAATCGCGTAAGAGACGAATATCTAGTTGTAACTAATAATCGGGAAGTCGGATGAAAATTCTAACTTGATATTATTGTTTATAATGAAATTTAAAACATCTTTCTAGTTGATGTCATAAGCATCCGAGTTCATATAATATGGGTTATAGTGATAATCGGGAACTAGAACACGTTTGTAATTTCTTTGTTGGTATAGTACTTGATAGTTGAAATCCGACGTTAGAACGTCGTTCCTTTGAGCAAGTTGAGAAGGAGTTTGTCAAGTACGGAGGTACGTGATGACTGCTTTGAAAGTTCAGTTTCTAAAAAGTTGAATAAGAGAATTTAAAACGAACCTAAAACGTTATACGGCGAACTTATCAATCAATTAGGGTTTCCACGGCAGTTTTGCGACCCTCGCCGGAAACTGTTATAACTTCCAGCTCGTTTATCGGATTTGTGATCCGTAAATTGGAGCAGAAACTAGACTTCCTAAGCTTTCTAGTGGTATAGGGCTCACCCCCTGTTTCCAAGTGCTCTGTTCTGGACAGCCTCCAGAGTTACTTGACTGTACAGTGAATTTTCAGTTTCTTGTTTTCTAAGTTGTTTAGTTCACAACTTAGCTTCTTTCAATCGTTTAAGCCGTTTTTATCTATCAAACATCTACCTACTGACCCTAAAGTCAAGTACAAGACCTCTAGTGATGGAGACCAGTCGAGACCTTATATCTTATCTTTTCTTTAAAGAAGTAATAAACGAGAAATTTCGTAAATCGTTCAAAGAACTAAAATATAAATCGCCTAAGTTGATTCTTTCCAACTTAGTTTCTTATAATCCTTAAAGTCGTATTAAGACATCGACTACCTTCTCTTCTGACTCGAGAGTCAAGTATAAGATCTTCCAAGTTCTAAACGAGATTGGTACAAGTCTCGTTTCCCGTTTAAGTAAAACGAATCTAGTAAGCGTGCAAATGCCTAAAGAATGAAACAACTAAAACTTCTTCGATTCTCTTTCTTCGAGTATCTTTTACGAACCGTTTTTAAGAATATTTTATTTTACGATGAAGGAGGAAGCCAACTGTAGAGAAAGAACGAAGATCCAATCTTGGAAGCTTTTGCGTATAAGTTCTGTATTTACAAGGTGGGCTTTTATCTATATCAAATAAAATGTGGGTTTTTCCACAACTCGAAAGTATTATTTATCACTTTGATAATTGTGTTTTCAATGTGATAATCTTGGCATAAACTGTTTCAACTATTTTATGTGAGTTCTCTTGTACCTATCTGAGTTAACATTCGTGTTTTCCAGATTTCTGAGTTAACCTTCGGGTTTTCCAGACTTTTAGGGTTAATCTAACTAGGTTAACTAATGATCGGCTCTGAGTTAGCTGCTAAGTGCTTTCCAGAGTTAGTGCACTTTGTAACCTGTGGTGTATGTGATATCCTGTTGAGGGGTACCAGCCACGGTGAATTAGTTTGGGTCAAGATTGAACATAACATACTCTAAAAATGCTTGCGCAAGCTGCTTTATACAAATTAGTCAGAAAATGTTTAGTAGGCTCGGGCCTTTTCAACAAAACCCCGATGCGCTACGGTTATAAAATGCCAGATTATTTATACTTATGATTATAATTTCGGCATCGTGCCCACTAAGTACATTTGTACTTAGCCCTGCATTGTTTTCTAAATGTGCAGGTTGAAGCGACGGTGAGCGGCGACGGTTGATGTTGAGTAAAGGATAGGATGCTTAGTTAGAACCCCTTCCGCTGCCAAACTTTGAATTTCTTTGATGTACTTTTGAACAATATTCAGTAGTCTAAGTATGTAACTTTTGAACTTAGTTTCTTTTTATACTTTTGTCGAGTAATCCTTAGGGATTAACTCTTTCTTATTGATATTCAAGTCTTATTCATAGTTTGTCGATGTTTTTGATGTATGTTTAGTCAATTAGCCCCCTTCTTCCCCGCTTCTTTAATCCAACCCCAGTCGCACCCCGGCTTCTGCCGTCCCTCGGGATTTGGGGCTGTGACAAAAAGGACATTAGTCATAAGGTTAATACTATATAAAAATGAAATATCTATGCTTGTGAGAGAGGGTGAGGTCGGCTAAGAGGGGAAGAAAAGGAGAATTACGCGTTTTTCCGGCGCGATACGACGTTACGGAAATCGAAAGACGAACAACGTAGCTCGGCACAATATCGTCAAATTCCGATTCTACCATAAATTCCGATATATTTAACTTAATCGGAAAGTAATATTTAAAAACTAATTTCCGACAAAAACTCGGGACGTCACAGTCCGAGTTTCGCCCGGAAAAATAAAAAAAACGAACTTTCTCGGGCGAGTTCGTATCGCGATTTCGTGAATGTAAAAATCAGACGGTTTTCCGTTCTGAGTTCTAGAACTAAAAAATTTTCGTACGCGATAACCCTAAATACAGTAGTCATCTAACTGACTTCCGTAATTTATTTTCGAAAACGGATTTCACCGTTGGTTTTAGAATTTAGAATCGTAAACTTAGGCGTGCAAAGCCATTTTTATTATTAACTTTAAATTTTTAAGACTGTACGGAAAATCTGGGGTATTACAGTTTTTGTGTCAAGTAAGCCAAGTATTATCGGACTTGTTGATGTTTGTGAATATACTCTGCCCGTATGAGTCTTGTGATAAACTTGGTGGTTCAATATACTGTCATATGGAGAGGTGCGATTTAAAATTTGAGTATTTATCGATGATACTTGGAACGATGAAAAAGGGCAGTGATTGAGCTTCTTTACCCACACTTATAAATGATTTGAGCCTTCATAGTAGAGCACTCTCTACTTAATGTCCTTCTGAGAGATTTTTTTTCATTCACAAGGTTGCGATATTATGTGTGTCATGTGTAATAAATGATAAAAGGCACTAGGATGAACCAATTTTGGCCTGTTTTTCATTGCCTAACCCATGCATTAATCCCTAGTGAGCCATTTTGAAGCCTTGACCATGTTCTTTCAATTAAGTCACTAAATATGAAACCAAGGCTGTTTTTAGACTCTCTTTGGCCAGTGATGCATGTTCTAAATTCGGGTCTTCATTTCATTATTTGTTAGAAAAGAGGAAGCTGTGCTTATATGTTCTGTTTGCCCAAACCGCTGTCTTGTACTTGAATATATGGATCTGTGGTCAGTTTGGGCAGACGAAGGAATTGGAGATTGGATTTGGATGATAATTGCTTGGGGATATTTTGAGATGTGCTGCTCGCCGTTGCATTGTATAGAGAAAAAAAAAAGGGTGCTGTTATTTATTCTTGTTTTATTTGTTTAAAAAAAAGGAAAAAAAAAAGAAAAAAAGAGAGAGGGAGAGAGAGGTTGCACCTAATTGGCATGTGGTTTCAGTGTTCTAGGTGGAATTCTTAACCCCAAGATATGTTAGTGGTTTTCCTTCTCCAAGTACTTGAGATTGTGGATGATGTTTCAGATTGGATGTGCACACTTTTGATCGTAATTTCTTAAGCTTAGGAATCCTATTAAATCCTACCAACGTTTCGAATGGTCCCTAGCCCCATTACGCCAAATGAACAAAGACCTTTTTGAGTTACAAGTTGACTGCTATATATCGCGACTGTGTGAATCTTGTTTTTGTGTGGTTGTCCCTGATACTATAATGAGTGAATGAGTGATATCTGTGAGCTGTGCTTGATTGTTGTCCGATTTTGACTAAGTTGATGATAATGATACATTCTTGAAATTTCATTTTGCTAATTGAAAGTTGAGAATTGCTTTGTAAATTGCTAGATTTTTACTTGGTACGAAAAAGTTTACCGACGTAAGCAGTTTGGTATTACTTGGCTGTTGTTTGTTGAGTCAGTTTGTTTCTCATTTATTTATTTTCTATTTTCTTTTCCATTTATTGAGTCGTCTTTGTTGAGTCTTAGAGAATTGATTATATGAACAACCATGTTTGATGATTGAGTTTTATCTCACTACAAGAAAAACAGGCTATTGTGACGACAATCTGAGTGACGACAAAAATGTTGTCACTACAAACGTCTGTATTGTGACACCAATTTTTTTCGTCACAAAATACTATAACAGTGACAAATTTTATTGTTGTTAGTAGTTATTGTCACTATATGTTAGTGACGGCTATAATTTTGTCACTATAATTATATATGTTGCGACAATAAATGTTGTCGTCACAAAAACATATAACAGTGACACAATTTATTTTTGTCAGTATTTATCGTCACTATATGCCAGTGACGATCATGTCGTTGTCACTACAAACATATATTTTGTGAGACTTTTTTTTTTGTCACAAAAAACTATAATAGTAACAAGTTTTGTTGTTGTCAATATTTTTTGTCATTAAAAGTCAATGACAATATTATTTATGTCACTATATCCATATATGTGTAGTGACGATTATTTGTTACGTCACAATAAAACAAATCAGTGATACAATATATTATTGTCAATATTTACCGTGACTATATATCAGTGACTATTATGGTGTTGTCACCAAACATATATATATATATATATATATATAGTGACAATATTTTCGTCCGGCACAGAAATTATATATTAGTGACACATTTTTTTGTTGTCAATATTTATCGTCAATATATGTTTGTGACAATCTTTTTTTGCCACTCCAAACATCTCTATATTATAATAATATCTTCCGTCACAAATAATAGATAACAGTGACAAATTTTATTATCATTAATATATACATGTCACTATATATCTGTAACAGTTTAAATTTTTCACTATGAAGATGTATATAATGTTGATTTTTATTACAATATATTTAAAGGAACAAAGTGATACGTGTAGTGAAATAAACGGTCGATGAGTTAGAATGTTTTTAAATTTGTGAAGTCCACCCTCATTAGTAAAATTATAGAGTGTGACATTAACGCACACAAATAAATAAATATGCATATTTGCACTCTTTGCGCGAACATGCGATACTTTCTTATTTGTGCTTGATTGCAATTATATGAAAAGCTTGAATTTCTTGATAAAGAAAGTACCATATATGTATTTATTTACTATTTAATTAAGTAGGTGCATGAATCCACAAAACCTCATAATAGGAAGTAGACCTATATATTTGCGATGATTCTTAAAAATAAAATATTTATAATAGTTTAAAAGGTTGATACTTACATAGTTTCATGAGTCATGTAAAGTCACTGTAATCAATCCATGTAACAAGAAGATAAAATAAAATTTAAAATTAATCAGCATCAAAATTATCTTCACTTTCATGTATATTATCTTCTTGAGTGTTACGAGCGTCATCATCATCATCATCCTCGTCGTCATCATCATCTTCTTCTTCTTCATCTTCTTCCTCTTCTACATGTTCTTCATCTACTTCAGTGTGCTCTTTTCTTGGTGTAACTGTAGATGTGGCGATAGTTGATGGTGCGATTTCATTTCTACACCATTGGATGGAATCATCATGATGGTGAATCAAGTCAACTATAGACTGAGATTCATTCTGCTGATAAGACTCATTAGACATGATACATTCATTATCTTTATTCTCAACCACATTCCATAAACTTCGAGCTTGTGCTGGGATAACGACTTTCCAATCATTGCCCAATTTGATGTCATTAACATAATAAACCTGTTCTGCCTGAGTTGCTAACATATATGGTTCATTAGTCTTCCATGGCTTTGACATGTTCACACTTGTGTAATTGTATTTGTCCTGCTGTACTCCTTTACCTTCATACCAATCACAGTAAAATAATGTCACTTGATGATTCCCCAAATAGTCCACTTGAACTATATCTACCAGCACACCATAGTATTCTTGTAATCCAGATTCGTCGTCACCAACTTTCACAACCACACCATAATTTTGGGTTCGCTTGTTCAAATCATGACGTTTTGTATGAAATCGCAATCCATTCACTATACATCCATCATAGTAAGTTGCTCTTTCATCAGGGCCATATGATAAGTACATTAGATTCTCATGAAATCGATGTCTTTATTCAATCGAGGCCGATATGATCTAAAAGAGAATTAGATTAGATAACAAATAGAAATAAATGTTGAAAAAGAAACTTAACATGATCACTCTAAAATAGAAATCGAACTTGAAGAAGATAGGATGATGACACTGAAAATTTAATTATCTCAACATTACATTAAAAATTATTAGTGTTGAAATAACGTGATCACGCTTAAAATTTTCATCATCTTATAAAAGAATACTGTTAAATTAATGTGATAACGCCTTTTCTAAAAGATGCTTCTGCCTCAATTTTTCAATTGGAAAACGAGCTTTTAGACATAAGCATGATCACACTCAAAAATGAAAATTTATAAAACTTACCCGTTTTTCGAACCATTTTGTAAAAGATTCATCATGTGCTCTTTCCACGTTTGTACATCCATTTTTTGTCAATTCCTCCTTATGCTCACTATATAAATGCATTTCAAACAATGTGTGAGTTAATAGCGAGTAAAACTTATAGCATTTTCAATTTAATATAACACTTAATGATATTGAATATATATAATTTAGTACCTTATAAATTCCAACACCTCATCGCAATTTTTCAAAATATAGATGTGCACCTGCTTCAATGCAATTTTCTCAAGAGACGCATATACTCATTTTCCTAGAAAACGAACGTTCTCGGAGAAAACAAGCAAGTTGTGTTGTGCTAAATCTATGCGCTTTTCATAGTTACGTTCTGCTCTGTTGAATTGTGTTTCAATATCCTTCATATACATTGAGCAAAACGTCATGCATTCTTCAGCAATATAGCCCTCTGCCATTGATCCTTCTGGATGTGCCTTATTAGTAACATATTATTTCAATCGATACAAGTACCTACAACAAAATAGTACACACAAAAAATGATGATATTTAATTTAAGAAAAATATATAATTATGCATATAAATGTAGTTAACTACTAACCTCTCAAAGGGATACATCCATCGATATTGTACTGGTGCTCCCAAAATTGCTTCTCTGACAAGATGTACCGGTTGATGCATCATAATATCAAAAAAATGTGGAGAAAAAATTCTCTCCAACTTGCATAATGTCAATGCAATATGATTTTAGAGAAGATCCATGTCCATTCTTTTCAATGTTCTCGAACTTAACTATCGGAAAAAATTACTTATTTCATGTATCGCTTCATGAACATTATTATCTAACAACCCACGAATTGAGATCGGCAGTAACTGTTGTAAGATAATATGACAATCATGCGTCTTCAATCCTGTAATGTGACATGACATAGTGTTAACACGTTTTGACAAGCTCAAAGCATATGCATCTGGATACTTCACTGATGCCAAAAATGAACATAATTTTATTTTTTCAAGAATTGTTAACGTATAACATGCTCAAGGCACCAAATAAGAATTTCCCTGTAAGTTTGGATGCAACTGAGGCCTTATACCCATTTCTTGCAAATCAAGTCTAGCATTAATAGTATCCTTCGTCTTTCCACTGATGTTTAACAATGTACCTAGAATATTGTCACACACATTTTTTTCAATATGCATAACATCTAGGTTGTGTCGTAAACGTAGACTTTTCCAATATGGCAACTCGAAGAAAATACTATGCTTTGTCCAGTTTAACTCCACATCACGTTTCCTCTTACTCTGATGTAATTGTAGCTTTCCAAATTTAACTGGGTTGACATTATTTAACTGTTGAACAACATCATCTCCAGTCAACAGAATTGGCTTATCTCTTAATTCGCTCTTTCCATCAAAAGCAACTTTATTGCCACGCCATTTATGATTACGAGGCAAAAAACGTCGATGATCCATATAGCACACCTTTTTTCCACTTGGCAACCACCTACTGCAAGTTTCTTTATTACATACCGGACATGCTAGATACCCTTTTGTGCACCACCCTGATAGGTTTGCATACGCTGGGAAGTCATTTATAGTCCATAACACCGCGGCACGCAAGTTGAACATAGCATCTATCGAGGCATCATACGTTTCAATGCCATGATCCCAAAACTCCTTTAATTCATCAATTAATGGTTCTAGAAACACATCAATGTCATTTCCAGGAGACTTTGGTCCTGGAATAAGCATTGAAAGAATGAAGAATGGAGGTTTCAAGCACTTCCAAGGAGGAAGGTTGTATGGCAGAAGTATCACAGGCCACGTGCTATGGTACAAGTTCATGTTCGAGAATGGATTAAAACCATCACTTGCTAAACCAAGTCTAACATTGCAAGGTTCCTGCCCAAATGATTCATATTTCTTGTCAAAATCCTTCCACTCTTGAGCATCAGCAGGATGTCTCAATACTCCATCATCTGTGCGTTGTTCCAAGTGCCATCTCATATCATTTGCAGTATCTTTAAACAAGAATAATTTTGCAATCTAGACTTCAACGGAAAATAACGCAAAATCTTTTGAGGGATTTTTTTACGCTTTTTTCCATCAGTTGCATCCTTAGCAAGTTCATTGAATTTATATCGTGGCGCTGAACAATTTGGGCACTCTTCTTTGTTCTCATACTGCTTCCTAAATAGCATACAATCATTGACACAGGCATGGACCTTTTCATAATTCAATCCAAGACCTTGAATTATTTTCTTAGCCTCATAATAAGAACTAGGGAGTGACTTATTATCTGGTAATTCCTTTTTTAACGCTTCTAGCAACATGGAAAATGATTTGTTTCTCCATCTACTAATTATCTTGATATGCATCAGCGTCACAACAAATGATAGCTTACTGAAAGTCTTACAACCTGGATATAACTCCTTATCGGCATCTTTCAGTAATTTCATAAACATTTTAGACTCAAACTTCGACTCAGAATTCTGATTACTTGAAGACCCCTCCTTAGTTAAGTTCATTCTTGTTGGAGCATAAACATCTTCAAACATACTTTGTGTATCAAAAAAATTATAACCATCTACACCCGCCAGATTATCTTGGCTGCCATTTATGTCATGCCCATCAATCATTCCTTCATCCTTATCAGAATCAGATTCAGGAAGTTCTTCCCCATGAAGCATCCATATAAGGTAATCTTTAATAAAACCGTATTGTAACAAATCAGCCTCAACATCATCTCGACTCTGGTACAAAACGTTATTGCATTTTTTGCAAGGACATCTGATCTTCTCTTGTACATCCTTAGTAGAATATGCAAAACTTAAGAAGGAACGAACACCTTCTTCATATTGAGGGAGCCTTCTATTATTGAGATTGATCCAACTTTTGTCCATCGGAAATTATACACCTTTCATCAATTATGCAGTAAACATATACGAGTCATTTAGAAACATATACGAGTCATTTAGAAACCATAAATCGAATTCAATGTTCAACAAATCATGTAAATTTTGAATTCAGGTCATATTGAATTCTACATCTACTTGTCCTTCCTATCAGAAACTTATAACATGATTCCTCTGTCATGTCCAAGTGCTAAAAACAATTAATGCAATCTAGTTTTCCATGTAATCATTATTAATCCCACAACTGAGTAATCTTGTGCTAGATGTACAAGGTTGTTATGATGGAGAATTAGCTAATAGATATCAATTCTAGAAAATCATAGAGTAATATTATGTGATACCAGATCACAGTATTTCATACTACTGGTATAGTTACTAACTCTTTCTCTGCTTATATCCTTATTCAGGTTATGTTATTCCCAAAGGAAGGAGGATATATGTGTACACAAGGGAGGTCAACTACGATCCATGCCTATATGATTTAAGATTCTTATTGCATGAAGTTATTCCTGTTAAAAGATGTTATATGTCCTCCACCTAAACTGATTGACATCAGTTATCACAAAACAGGTTTGACGTGTATTGCTGGCTGTTGGCATGTAGCAACTCTAAAGTTCCATTTGTTTCTAACAATGATAAAGGTCCTAGAAATATTTAAGAAAATGTACCAGCATTTTTTAATATGAATACATTAGGATTGAAGGAAGAAACAATGACTATTATCTTCTCCTGAGTGCTGCAATTTTTTATTTAAGATTCCATTTTGCATGAATGTGATAATTTGGTTTCACGTTTCACGCAAGAGAGGCTGCCTTCCAAGAATAAAATACAAGTCTGTCCTTTTCTTATGTTTGCACTTAAACTGCTATGTTCGATTATGAGTTGAGTAGAAGGATATATATTCAACAATAATAACCAGAAATAGAGAAAAAAAATCACAATGAATATGAACAGAACGACGCTCCAGCAGAGAGAGAGAGAGAGAGAAGACAATACCTCCAAAAAGCACACAGACACACGAAGGCGAAGGTGAAGACGGCTCTGAAAGGAAGCTGCGAAAGCGGCGGCGGTGGCTCTGGACGGAAACGGCGTCGGTGTAGGAGCAGCAGATGGAAGGCGGAGAATTGGGGGAAAATTGGGGGAAATTTTGGAATTGGTGGAATTGGGGGAAGATTGCGCGGAGCAACCGTAGGAGAAGGTTGAGACTTGGGGAATTGGGGGGAAATTTTTGAATTGGGGGGAAGAATCGACTCCTACTTCATTATTATTATTTTTTTAATTTTACAATAGTTTATAAATATTTATTGTCTATATAGACAATAAGTATGTAGAATCCTTGTCTATATGCATTATTATAGATAATAGTAAAAAAATTCATGTTGTTTACTATAGCAATAGACAACAGGTTTTGTAACCGATTGTCTATAACGACATGTTTTATGGTTAAAGACAACAGGTTTGGCTTCGGCACTTGTTTATTTTGTAATTGACAACACGTTTCACTAAAACCTATTGTCCGCTCTGTGTTGTCCATGTCCAAAATTCTTGTAGTGTAATACGTGACAATATATTTTTTTTATAATTGACCCATCTACCCCTATGCTTCCGGGTCAGACCAGTTCGTTCACCACGATTCTGATTTTTGCTTTTCGTTTGATTTTTGTCGGAAATTAGTTTTTAAATATTACTTTCCGAGTAAGTAAAATATATCGGAATTTATGGTAGAATCGGAATTCGACGATAATGTGCCGAGATACGTTTTTCGTCTTTCGATTTCCGTAACGTCGTATCGCGCCGGAAAAACGCGTATTTTTCTCCTTTTTTCCTCCCCATTGCCGCCCTCTCTCTCTCTCTCTCATAGCTTGATATTTCAATTTTATATAGTATAAACTTTACACCTCATATATTCCAAGATAATTCTTCTTACTTTACACCTAAGTCTCTTAGATATTTTTCATTAGTTAGTCATCTTTCTCCTTCCCCAACCCCTTGAAACCGCCACACACACATACTTGTTCTCTCTCATCTTGTTCTTCCTAAAACACCATTGAAGAAGCTTGAGCTTTGTAATGCCCCGTAAATTCCTTACGTTCTAAAATTTAAAGTTAACCAAATAAATGGCTTTGCACGCCCAAGTACACAATTGTTGAATTCTAAGGCTAACGGTCGAATCCGTTATTAAAAATAAATTACGGGAGTCAGCTAGATGACTACTGTATTTAGGGATAGCGCGTACGAAAAGTTCTTAGTTTGTAAACTAAGAACGGAAAACCGTTTAATTTTTTTACGTTTACAAAATTGCGATACGAACACGCCGAAAAAAGTTTGTTTTTATATTTTTCCGGACGAAACTTGGACTACGTCGTCCCGAGTTTTTGTCAAAATAAATTTTGTAAATTTATTTTCAAATTAAGTTCATACGTTAGAATTTGTAAGTCAAATCGAATCGCGACAATTTTTTTTACCGAACAACGTTTTTCGTCGTTCGTTTTTTCCGTAACGTCGGATCACGCCGGAAAAACCCGTTACCCTCCTAATCTTTGCATGGCAGCCGACACCTCACCATAATTGGTGTCAACATGCATGTTGACCTTATTAGCTTTATGCCACCTTATCCTTACCTTTCCATGTGTTCAACTTTTCATCATTTAAACAATTACACAAAACAATTCCATCTCTCTCCATCTCTCACTCTCTCTCGGCAGCACACACACACACACCGTCAACTTCATCTTCTCCATCATCCATCCACTATTGAAAAACACCTCCAAGAACAAGAAGAGTTCATACAAGTCACAATTCATCAAACAAAACTCTATACATCCTTTGTTAATTCTTTAGGTAATGATATCCTCCACAACTCCATCCATTTAGATTTCTTTTCTTTTCTTTTCCATCTTGATCGAAATTTTAGAGGTTTCATTTAGATGTTTTGATCTTAGAATGATGAAATTAGATATGTTATATATGATAATTATGGATTAAAAATGATCAAAACCAAGAATCCTAAAACCTACGTGAATGCAGAATTTTTTGGGAAAATGGTAGGATTTTTGTTTTTCTTCTTTTGATGGTTGATTCTTGCTTAATAGATGTTCAATTAGTGTATGGAATGAAAAGGGATTGAAAGCCCTATGTGTTTGTAAGTTTTCAATTAGGATTTTGAAGTATGAATTTAGGAATTTTTGTATGTTAGTTGATAATAGAATTGCAATTGATTAATGGTTGTTATAATAGGTTGATTAGTGAATATATGTTGTTAATTGGAGAAGAAAATCATCCCCTTAATATATGTTTAAAACCAGAAATTTATAAGTAATTAGGGGTTTATACATGTTAGACATAAGTGATGATTTGTTAGTTGATTTATGTTGCAAATAGTGTTAGTTGATAATAGAAATTAAATGAGATTTTTTCTAAAAATGTTTAATGAAACATAAGAGGCAAAGATCACCATATAAACTGAGTTATAATAATGTTAAGATGTGTTTGCATGCTTGAAAATGATTCACGTTAGACGTAGTTTAACGTCGTAAAATTTGAATAGAATCCGACAAGGTTGAAAAATCGTATAAGAGACGAACATTTAGTTGTAACTAATAATCGAGAAGTCGGATGAAAATTCTAAGTTGATATTATTGTTTATAATGAAATTTAGAACATCTTTCTAGTTGATTTCATAAGCGTTCGAGTTGAAATAATATGGATTATAGTTATAGTCGAGAACTAGAAGACGTTTGGAATTTCTTTGTTGGTTTCGTACTTGGTAGTTGAAATAAGACGTTAGAACGTCGTGCCTTTTAGCAAGTTGAGAAGGAGTTTGTCACGTACGGAAGTACGTGATGACTGCCTTGAGAGTCCAGTTTCTAAAAAAGTTGAATACGAGAGCTTAGAACGAACCTAAGACGTTATACGGCGAACCTATAAAACAATTAGGGTTTTCGAGCAGTTTTGCGACCCTTGCCGGAAACTGTAATAACGTCCAGCTCGTTTATCGGATTTGTGACCGTAAATTGGAGCACGAACTAGACTTCTTAAGCTTTCTAGTGGTATAGGGCTCACCCCCTATTTCCAAATCCTCTGTTCTGGACAGCCTTCAGAGTTACTGAACTGTGCAGTGAAATTTCAGTTTCTTGTTTTCTAAGTTGTTTAGTTCACAACTTAGTTTCTTTCAATCGTTTAACCCGTTTTATCTAACGAACATCTTCCTACTGACCCTAGAGTCAAGTACAGGACCTTGAGTGATGAAAACCAGTCGAGATCTTATATCTTATCCTTTCATTAAAGAAGTAATAAACGAGAAATTTCATAAAGCGTTTAATGAACTAAAGTAAATCGCCTAAGTTGATTCTTTCCAACTTTGTTCCTTATAATCTTTAAAGTCGTATTAAGACATCGACTACCTTCTCTACTGACCCGAGAGTCGAGTATGAGATCTTCCAATTTCTAAACGAGATTGGTACGAGTCTCGTTTCCCGTTTAAGTAAAACGAATCTAATAAGCGTGCAAATGCCCAAAAGAATAAAACAACTAAAACCTTTCTTCGATTCTTTCTTCGATTATCTTTACGACCCGTTTTTATGTATGTTCATTTTACGATGAAGGAGGAAGCCAACTGTAAAGAAAGGACGAAAGATCCGAAGTTGGAAGCTTTTGGCTTATAAGTTCTGTAAATCAAGGTGGGCTTTTATCTATATCAAATAAAATGTGGGTTTTTCCACAACTTGAAAGTATTATTTATCGCTTTGATAATTGTGTTTTCAAAGTGATAATATTGGCATAAACTGTTTTAACTATTTTATGTGAGTTCTCTTGTACCTATCTGAGTTAACCTTCGGGTTTTCCAGACTTTTTAAGTTAACCGCTAGGATTGTTAACTATCGATCGGCTTTGAGTTAGCTATTAAGCACTTTCCAGAGTTAGTGCACTTTGTAACCTGTGGTGTATGTGGTATCCTGTTGAGGGGTAGCCAGCCACGGTGAATTAGCTTTGGTCAAGATTGAACATAACACACTCTAAAAATGCTTGCGCAAGCTGCTTAATACAAATCAGTCAGAAAATGTTTAGTAGGCACGGGCCTTTTCAACAAAACCCCGATGCGCTACGGTTATAAAATGCCAGATTACTTATACTTATGATTATGATTTCGGCATCGTGCCCACTAAGTACATTTGTACTTAGCCCTGCATTGTTTTCTAAATGTGCAGGTTGAAGCGACGGTGAGCGGTGATGATACCTAGCATGGGCACAGAGGAGTTAGATCACGAGGGGATAGATCCAGAGTTTGTCGCACAGTTGGAGATTCCTTCGGTGATGATACCTAGCATGGGCACAGAGGAGTTAGTTGCAGGGACAGTTGACGGTTTAGGGTTACCTGCTCATATCCTACAAGGGCCTTCCGTGAGAGCTCAGGGACCATTCAAGTCAGGACTGGAGTACTTAGACACAGACGCAGAGCTTGCTGCCCTGTTACAGTTTCCATCTTCTTACAGACCCCTTGACGAGATTTGCGCGGAGATGGCTAGAGTTAGGACAGAGTTTGAGGCAGGACTGTCCAGGGTCCGTTCCAGGGAGGAGTACGAGCCCAGTGCACTTTCCGACCCCCTGCTACCTCCGAAGAAGCAGGCGTTAGTGACCTGCTGGGACTACTTAGTATCGAATAGCGAGACGACAGCTTTGGATGTGCCTGCACCACTATCACTTACCCTTGCAGACGGCACTACATTGAGGGTCGACGAGGCGCTCCAATTTTCCTTCAGTTCAGAGTCAGATGATGAGGACCCGGATGAGGAGCCGGAGGAGGATACCGACGAGGATACCGATGAGGACCCGGACGAGGATCCTGAGGAGGATCAGGCCGCAGAGGATGGTGCAGATTAGACCGCAGTTAGACGAATGGAGCATTAGGGACGCGCAGTAGTATAGTAGCCCTCTGTTATGTACATAGTCGGATCAGTAACTAGATAGTTTTTGTAGTACTCTAACGGATACGAAATTTTTATGGATCGTTTCCGTTCTAGTACTTCTGGTAGTACAGCAATGCAATATTTTAGTGCATCCTGTACGGGTAGGAAATCAGCCTAGCTTAGACTCGTTGTAGTCTAGTTTTGTATAAATCCTTGTTAAAGGCAAAACTAATATTCTTTTTGATGTATATATATATACATGACCCCAAAAAAAGGGCTTTTAATCATAAGAAAGTCTTTTATGAATCTTATAACTAAACTAGATTATCAAATGAACTCGTGTAACGAGTGCTTTTAATTTAACCTTGGAGGTTAAAAGTTGAAAGAATTAGAATCAAAGCTAATTCGATATTTTCGTATACGTGAAGTTGTTAAGAATAAAAAAAAATAATAAGAGAAAGAAGATTTAAAAGCAAATACTAACAAGGAAAATTCTTGTATTCTATAGTTCAGAAATGTCGCAGAAAATCGTTAACAACCCAAGAGGACCCGATAGTCATAGAAAGTCTGACCAAGGTCAAGAGCAACGCATAAGGGAAGGAAGGCAGAAATATCCAGGAACTTTTTCACATTCCCAACCTTCTCAACATCATAGTATGACGAACTTATTCTTCGAAAGACAACCACCATTTTTTAATGGGTCTGGTAACCCAATGGAGGCCGAACGATGGATACACGCTATAGACAAAATCTTTGAGATAATTAGACCTAGCGATGAGGAGCGCCTAGCATATGCCGAATATCAGCTAACCGGACCAGCTAAATATTGGTGGGAGAATAGGCAAGGAATTATGACTGAAGAGCGAGCGGCTCCAACTACTTGGAATGATTTTAAGAAGGCATATCATGATAGGTATGTACCCAAAAGAGCCGAGCTTGAGGAGGAAATAGTTAGAAAGCTTCAGGGAGAACTTAAATACGAACTGGGAATAGCAGTGGCCAGAAAGGAAGGATTGAGTTATGAAGAACTGCTAGGTCGAGTTTGTGAGATAGAGGCATTAGTGCCTAATAAAGGAAAAATGGTAAAGTCCACACCAGTACCAAACGAGACAGTAACCCAAGACCCTCCCAACAATAAGGTTAATCATAAGGGAAAAAGAAAATGGGAAGGGAATAACAGTGAGTGCTACCAGAGCCGCAATAACCAGGGGAAAAAGAATAGGATTCGGCAGAATTATCAGCAGCCAGGAAAGGGAAGTAAGGATGGAAAGAAAGTAGGGTAGCAAAGGAATAGAAATCGGGGAAGAAAGCAACTAGAAAGGGTTCACATTCCAATTTGCTCCAAATGCAATAAGACGCACCCTGGAATATGTCAGGCAGGCACTAACAACTGTTTCAACTGTGGATATGAAGGACATATGAAGAAAAATTGCCCAAACCCACCGATGGCAAATAATGTATACCAACCCAAACACCTCCAAATTCTGAGAAATACCCAAGAAGGGATCTTTTCTCCAGCTTGCCCTAGGTGTGGCAAGATACATCCCGGTATATGTTTAGCAAAGTCTGATGTGTGTTTCAATTGTATGAGCGAGGGACACGTTAAGAGGTATTGCCCAGAACGGAAGCAGGCAAGAAAACAGAAACAGGAAGTTTCTGTATGTTCAGAATGTGGTAAGAGGCATGAGGGTGTGTGCCTAGCAAACATGAATAGATGTTTCTTATGTGGGATGCTGGAGCATATAAGTGAGGATTGCCCAACACGGTTTCAAATGATAGTACCATATCAGTATGACCAGCCTCAATCATTGATTACAGCTCAAATCCAGTCTCAGGCACAACCGTTACAACCACAACAAAATATAGGAGCTTACATGATAGGGTAAGGAAAGCAGCGTGAAGGAAAGGGGAAGCTGGCAGGTATTGGACGAACCTTATAATTAATTTATCATGGCTAAACCCATTTTAGGGCGTTATAATTATTTTCCTTAGTATATATTGATACTTTAGGGATAGAACTAGGACGTGCTAGCTACGAACTAGGGAGAACTACACTTTAGGAAGAACGATAACCTCAGAGAAATTATTTCCTTAGTTTCGTCGAACATGGAATTTAGATCTAGGGTCTTTTAAAAGTGATAACAAACAATCGAACAGTGATATGATGTTCAACATATTGTTTTTATATATATAATTTTAGGAATAAACTAGTTGTTTGGGAATTACATCATGATTCTCTACAACGAGAGAAAAATATCTTCTCAACCCCGATTAGAGAACCAACAGAACTCTATGGATTTTCGATGGACATAAGGATAGTGATAATATTCGCCCTACAAGTCAAGAAGTCAATGAAAATGAAATTTACGATCGTTTATCTCGTGAACCTAGTTGGAGATCCCAGAGCCAACAAGACTTTTGAACGTGGGAATTAGGAACGAATATGAAAATATCTTTCCAGAAGTATTGATGGGACTACCATCGAATTATCATGTAGGTTCTGCGATCAACTTAGAACTGTTAGCAACGCCCAAATCAAAAACCTATTTAAAATGATACCAGGAGAATTATAAGAATTCTAGAACCATCTGCTAATGTTGTTAGGTAATGATTTCATTAGGCAGACGTTTTCCCCATGGAAAACACCGTGATGTTTAACGCAAGGATAAATGAGTCTTCAAGAACGTTCATTGGATATCAAGTTAAATAAGATAAGAAAGCAATAGTTTATGCTTCACGGCACTTTAACCTCAGGAATTTAAGTAACCAACCTATGACTTAGGGCTTGCAACTGTAGAACATGTACTGAAATATGGTGTAAGAGATTAGATCTTCACAAATCACAATAGATCGGAGTGCATTATCGAGCAAAGGAATTAGCGTAAGATAAAGGAGATGGCTCAAATTAGTAGAATAGTACGCTTGTGAAATGAATTACCACCTAGGTAAAAGCAGCGAAAGGATAGACACACTGAGTTGTAAGACCCCACCTAAGTTTAGGTATCTCTTCTTAGGAAAAGAAACGTTTATATAAGGGTTTGGGATAATAGGTGTAGTAATGCACGATACCCCAACATCAATTATAGAAGCAAATAGCGATACAAGTAGCTATACCAAATTACGAGAAGGATTCTAAGTACCTAGAAGAAGGACGAGTAAATGAATTAGTTTCGACTAAGGATAAGATTGGCCAAACTAGGCAATGACTCTAAAACAAAGAGTTTTGATAGGAATTAGGAATGGACTTAGTATCTCCAATGACAACAATTAAGGATTTAAGAAAGGTTTTCCAGTGGAATAAGCGAAACAAGACTTTGTCTTGTTGATAGAATATCTTTAGCTTATAAGTAAGTGGAAGTTCTCACTGACGACCATGTGAGCTGTTACAACCATTAAGTGTTCCAAAATGAAAATAAAAGGATATAGTATTAAATTGTTTAAGACTCGCTCAAAGTTAACAGTAGGAATACTGCCTTGGGATAGTTTTCTATAGGCCGTTAATCAGTTTACTACCTACCAAATCCTAAATTTTTTCATAGATCAAAGAAGTTATCAGAACTATATATCCATAAGATAGTGCGTCTGTACAAAATACCAACTTCAATCTTAGCACCTTTTTCCCGTCTCCAGTTTGATTAAATAATCTGAGAAAACGATTCAGATACTCGCTGATATGCTGAGATCGATAATATTAGCTCAAAGAGTGACATGGAAGAATAACTTCCATCAATCGAATTGTTATAATAATAGTAATAAGTTACGATAGGTAAAACGCCTTACGAGGCTTTAAATTTCTTTTAATAGCTACCTTATTGTTATAAGGTGGGTAAAGGAACAAACTCAGGGTCAGAAACGATCAGTGAAATAATCGAAATCATACGTCCGAATCAGAATAAAAGAATTTAAAGAAGACAAATGTCTTATGTGTACACTTCAATTTGACCCTTAATAATGTAAAGGAGGATATATATAAAAAAAAAAACTCTTAAAGAGAAACGACAATTTTGTGTCAAGTTTAAAACTTCGACAAAGATTTTCATAATTAGCAAATAACTCGGAAAGAATAGTTTCCAATACAAATAGTTATGGCTTTATCGCCAAATTTACAAATGCTTATCTTACGTGTATCTCATTTTGAGAAAGTATTATAAATCATTTTATGCACAAAGTATTGTCAGTAAGACGTCGGTCATAAAACCGACCTAAATTATGGAAACAGAATGAAAATGATCTTGAAACGAAAAGCATAAGAATTTAGAAACGAGTCAATGTGTTATTGAGTAGATAAGAAGATCTTTACGAGCAAGAAAAGCCACGAGAGAGTTTAACGAAGAATTGAGAAAGGAATACCCCTATCAAGTAAAAGGATAAGAAAATTTTGGGATGAAATTTTTCGTAAGGGGGGTAGGATGTAATGCTCCGTAAATTCTTTACGTTCTAAAATTTAAAGTTAACCAAATAAATGGCTTTGCACGCCTAAGTACACAATTGTTGAATTCTAAGGCTAACGGTCGAATTCGTTATTAAAAATAAATTATGAGAGTCAGCTAGATGACTACTGTATTTAGGGATAGCGCGTACGAAAAGTTCTTAGTTTGTAAACTAAGAACGGAAAACCGTTTAATTTTTTTACGTTTACAAAATTGTGATACGAACACGCCGAAAAAAGTTTGTTTTTATATTTTTCCGGACGAAACTCGGACTACGTCGTCCCGAATTTTTGTCAAAATAAATTTTGTAAATTTATTTTCAAATTAAGTTCATACGTTAGAATTTGTAAGTCAAATCGAATCGCGACGATTTTTTTTACCGAACAACGTTTTTCGTCGTTCGTTTTTTCCGTAACGTCGGATCGCGCCGGAAAAACCCGTAACCCTGCTAATCTTTGCATGGCAGCCGACACCTCACCATAATTGGTATCAACATGCATGTTGACCTTATTAGCTTTATGACACCTTAACCTTACCTTTCCATGTGTTCAACTTTTCATCATTTAAACAATTACACAAAACAATTCCATCTCTCTCCATCTCTCACTCTCTCTCGGCAGCACACACACACACACCCTCAACTTCATCTTCTCCATCATCCATCCACCATTGAAGAACACCTCCATGAACAAGAAGAGTTCATACAAGTCACAATTCATCCAACAAAACTCTATACATCCTTTGTTAATTCTTTAGGTAATGATATCCTCCACAACTCCATCCATTTAGATTTCTTTTCTTTTCTTTTCCATCTTGATCGAAATTTTAGAGGTTTGATTTAGATGTTTTGATCTTAGAATGATGAAATTAGATATGTTAGATATGATAATCATGGATTAAAAATGATCAAAACCAAGAATCCTAAAACCTACGTGAATGCAGAATTTTTTGGGAAAATGGTAGGATTTTTGTTTTTCTTCTTTTGATGGTTGATTCTTGCTTAATAGATGTTTAATTAGTGTATGGAATGAAAAGGGATTGAAAGCCCTATGTGTTTGTAAGTTTTCAATTAGGATTTTGAAGTATGAATTTAGGAATTTTTGTATGTTAGTTGATAATGGAATTGCAATTGATTAATGGTTGTTATAATAGGTTGATTAGTGAATATATGTTGTTAATTGGAGAAGAAAATCATCCCCTTAACATATGTTTAAAACCAGAAATTTATAAGTAATTAGGGGTTTATACATGTTAGACATAAGTGATGATTTGTTAGTTGATTTATGTTGCAAATAATGTTAGTTGATAATAGAAATTAAATGAGATTTTTTCTAGAAATGTTTAATGAAACATAAGAGGCAAAGATCACCATATAAACTGAGTTATAAGAATGTTAAGATGTGTTTGCATGCTTGAAAATGATTCACGTTAGACGTAGTTTAACATCGTAAAATTTGAATAGAATCCGACAACGTTGAAAAATCGTATAAGAGACGAACATTTAGTTGTAACTAATAATCGAGAAGTCGGATGAAAATTCTAAGTTGATATTATTGTTTATAATGAAATTTAGAACATTTGGAATTTCTAAGTTGTAACTAATAATCGAGACGTTTGGAATTTCTTTGTTGGTTTCGTACTTGGTAGTTGAAATAAGACGTTAGAACGTCGTGCCTTTTAGCAAGTTGAGAAGGAGTTTGTCACGTACGGAAGTACGTGATGACTGCCTTGAGAGTCCAGTTTCTAAAAAAGTTGAATACGAGAGCTTAGAACGAACCTAAGACGTTATACGGCGAACCTATCAAACAATTAGGGTTTTGGAGCAGTTTTGCGACCCTTGCCGGAAACTGTAATAACTTCCAGCTCGTTTATCGGATTTGTGATCCGTAAATTGGAGCGCAAACTAGACTTCCTAAGCTTTCTAGTGGTACAGGGCTCACCCCCTGTTTCCAAATCCTCTGTTCTGGACAGCCTTCAGAGTTACTGAACTGTGCAGTGAAATTTCAGTTTCTTGTTTTCTAAGTTGTTTAGTTCACAACTTAGTTTCTTTCAATCATTTAAGCCGTTTTATCTAACGAACATCTTCCTACTGACCCTAGAGTCAAGTACAGGACCTTGAGTGATGAAAACCAGTCGAGATCTTATATCTTATCCTTTCATTAAAGAAGTAATAAACGAGAAATTTCATAAAGCGTTTAATGAACTAAAGTAAATCGCCTAAGTTGATTCTTTCCAACTTTGTTCCTTATAATCTTTAAAGTCGTATTAAGACATCGACTACTTTCTCTACTGACCCGAGAGTCAAGTATGAGATCTTCCAAGTTCTAAACGAGATTGGTACGAGTCTCGTTTCCCGTTTAAGTAAAACGAATCTAATAAGCGTGCAAATGCCCAAAAGAATAAAACAACTAAAACCTTTCTTCGATTCTTTCTTCGATTATCTTTACGACCCGTTTTTAAGTATGTTTATTTTACGATGAAGGAGGAAGCCAACTATAAAGAAAGGACGAAAGATCCGAAGTTGGAAGCTTTTGGCTTATAAGTTCTGTAAATCAAGGTGGGCTTTTATCTATATCAAATAAAATGTGAGTTTTTTCACAACTCGAAAGTATTATTTATCGCTTTGATAATTGTGTTTTTAAAGTGATAATCTTGGCATAAACTGTTTTAACTATTTTATGTGAGTTCTCTTGTACCTATCTGAGTTAACCTTCGGGTTTTCCAGACTTTTTAAGTTAACCGCTAGGATTGTTAACTATCGATCGGCTCTGAGTTAGCTATTAAGCGCTTTCCAGAGTTAGTGCACTTTGTAACTTGTGATGTATGTGGTATCCTGTTGAGGGGTAGCCAGCCACGGTGAATTAGCTTTGGTCAAGATTGAACATAACATACTCTAAAAATGCTTGCGCAAGCTGCTTAATACAAATCAGTCAGAAAATGTTTAGTAGGCACGGGCCTTTTCAACAAAACCCCGATGCGCTACGGTTATAAAATGCCAGATTACTTATACTTATGATTATGATTTCGGCATCGTGCCCACTAAGTACATTTATACTTAGCCCTGCATTGTTTTCTAAATGTGCAGGTTGAAGCGACGGTGAGCGGCGACGGTTGATGTTGAGTTAAATGATAGGATGCTTAGTTAGAACCCTTCCGCTGCCAATCTCTGTATTTCTTTTTGGAGATGTACTTTTTGAACTATACTCAGTAGTCCAAGTCTGTAAAATGTGAACTTAGTTTCCTTTTTGTACTCTTGTAGAGTAATCCTTAGGGATTAACTCTTTCTTATTGATATTCAAGTCTTATGCATAGTTTGTCGATGTTTTTCATGTATATTTAGTTAATTAGCCCCCTTCTTCCCCGCTTCTTTAATCCAACCCCAGTCGCACCCCGGCTTCTGCCGTCCCTTGGGATTTGGGGCTGTGACAAGCTTTGGCAAGGAAATTCACTAAAGTTCATCATCCAACAATCGAATCCTAATTCTTCTTTCATTAAAGCTTAAGGTAATCTTCTCCTCTACACTTCCATCCATTTAGAATTTAATTCTTTCCATTTTCTATGATGACCGAATTCTAGTAGTTGAAATAGAATGGTTCAATCCTTAATTCATGTTATAGATATGTTAGTAATAGATATTCTATGGTTAATTGATGAAGAAATCAAAAGCCCTAATATCTACATGTGGACCGAAAATTAGGGGTTTTAGGTTAGGATGGATTAATTCTAAAATTGTTTGTATAATGGAGTTTAGGAGATGTTTAATTGAGGAATGATGCAAAAAATAAATGGAATCCCTTAATATTTTGATGACCACCGATTTTAGGTTAGGGTTTGAGTTGGAAATCCTAAATTAATGATGTAGTATTGTTAATCTTTGAATAATTCATGTTGCAGTAGTGTTAGTAATGGATTAATGGAGCTAATCGATGAGGAAAAACACTTCCCTGATTATCTAGTGATTACCAA
The DNA here is from genome assembly GCA_029490685.1 of Schizonepeta tenuifolia. NCBI lineage: Eukaryota > Viridiplantae > Streptophyta > Magnoliopsida > Lamiales > Lamiaceae > Schizonepeta > Schizonepeta tenuifolia. Next base: position 43,882,350 of record CM055956.1, on the reverse strand, counting down.
TTTTTTTTTAGGAAATTGGGGGTTTCATATAGCTTGTTTTAGTTGATGAATTGATGATGGATTATGATTTCTAATGATAATAGTTGATGTGATGAATTTTTTTGGAATTAATCTAAAATATATTGTGATAGTGTAAGAGACAAAGGTTCGATTATTAGTTGAGTTTGAGTAATGATATGAGGTGATGTCATATATAATAATGAATCTCGATAGATGAGGATTGATGTTGTAGAAAATGAATGAATTCCGTTAACTTTGAAAAATCTGTAAGAGGCGAGCAAATGAGCGTAATTAATGATAGGAAAGTCGAGTAGGAATGATAATTGGATATTAATGATCATTAATGTTGAGGAAACGAAATTGTAGTTGACATCGTGCTGATCCGAGCTATAAAATATTGAGTTTATGTTATAATCGAGAAGTTAGGACGAGAAATGATAACTTGTTGTTGGTATAGTAATTGGTAGTTGAAACGACGAGTTTTTAAACGTCGTGTCTATAGTCGAGTTTTGAAAAGGAGTTCTTTACGTACGAGAGTACGTGTTGACTGCCTTGATGTGATGTTTTCGTGAGAATGTAGGTTCGATAACTTAGAACGAACCTAGGAAGTCATACGTCAATTCTATCGAACAATTAGGGTTAACCTCGGCAGTTTTGCGATCCTTGCCGGAAACTGTAATATCTCTTAGCTCGTTTATCGAATTTGAGATCCGTAAATTGGAGCGTAAACTAGACTTCCCAGGCTTTCTAATGGTACAGGGCTTTTCTCCTGTTTCCAGATACTCTGTTCTGGGCAGTCCCCAGAACTACTGCATTGTGCAGTGAAATTTCAGAACTTAGTTTTCCTAAGTTGTTTCCTTCTCAACTTAGTTTCTATCGATCTTTTAAGTCGTAATGAGTTAACGACTATCTATTTTACTGACCTAAGAGTCAAGTACAGAGTTTGAGTGTTAAAATGAGATATGATCGTATCTCGTTTCCGATTAAATAAAAGAAATTAGTTAAGCGTGCAAATGCCTAAAAGTTGGAACGTAAAAGACTAAATCGAACTTGTTTTCGATTTCCCTTTTCTTTTGTCGTTTCAACGACTCATCAAGGTTATATTTCATGTACGATGTAGGAGGAAGTCAGCACAAGAAAAGGACGGAAGACTAAAGACGGGAAGCTCGTTATTAGTAGTTCTGTAAAACGAGGTGGGCTTTTATTTATAACAAATAAAATGTGGGTTTTTCCACAACTCGAAAGTAATTCTTTATGAGCTTTGATAACTGTGTTTTCAAAGTGATATCAGGCATAAACTGTTTTATGTTTATGTGAGTTCTCTTGTACCATCTGAGTTAGTTGTCGTGCTTTCCAGAATTGTATGTTAACCATCTAGGTGTTAACTACTTAACGAACGGCTCTGAGTTAGTCAATTAGGTGCTTTCCAGAGTTAGTGCACTGTAGCATGTGGTGTATGTGGTATCCTTTTGAGGGGTAACCAGCCACGGTGATAATGACTGGTCAAGATTTGAACGTAACATCTATGAGAAAATGCTCTGCAGAGCTACTACTAATTTTTTAATGAGATAAAAATGTTTAATAGGCACGGGCTCTTTTAAATGAAAACCCCGTTGCGCTATAAAATGAGATGCCTGATTTTCAATACTTATGATTATGTTTTCGGCAACGTGCCCACTAAGTACTATCGTACTTAGCCCTGCATATGTTTCTAAATGTGCAGGTTGAAGCGACGAGAGCGGAGGAGGGTTGAGTTACGAGTTGAAGTTGTCTTTAGGAGAAGACTTGTATTATGTCTCACTTTTCTGCTGCTAAACTTTGAATACTTTTGATGTTATGTAATTATATAACTGTAGTCTAAGTTCTGTTGATAACTTAGATTTCTTTTTGAATACTTTGTTGAGTGATCTTCCGAGATCAACTCTTTTCTTATATATATTATAATCGAGGTCTTGTTCATAGAAATTATGTAGTCATGTATGTATGTTTATTCAGTCAGTCCCCTTCTTCCCCGCTTCTTTAATCCAACCCCAGTCGCTCCCCGGCTTCTGCCGTCCCTCGGGATTTTGGGCTGTGACACTTCATTTGTTGTATTTATAATTGGTTGGGTATTGATGATAATTCGTTGATTGTTTTGTGGTGGCAATAGCTAGTTTTGGTGAGATCGATCTATTGCATATGTTTAGGATTCTGTGCAGTTTTTTTTTTCTTGAAGTATCTGATCTGTTAGATTTACTGGTAAAATCTCGTCAAAGTAGTTTTAACTCTTCTAGTTTGTTTGATAATTTGCTAGTTTTTAAATTTTTCCAAGAAAAGGCATGTTCACGCTTATGGTGCAATTTTCTGTAGAAAAGCTAATTATCAGATAAGCGTGATCACGTCGTTCTGTATATGGTCTTTGAAATTTCAGCATGTATGCAGTGATTGATTATTGAAATGATAGTTAAGAAATAAACGTGATCACGCTCTTTCATAAATTGTCTGCTGATACTTAATATTCTTCCTTTGTAGAAAATTAGCAATAGGAATAGAGAGAATAGAAAAAAGTTACAGATGAATCATGCATGCGGAACAAAATCCATTGCACAGTTTTGCTACGAAGAGGTACATTAATTTACATGCTTCCATAGATCAAATGCTTTGAAATACTTGTCATATTAACTAACTTATATATTAGCGTGACATTGAAACTGGAGAGGAGCCTCCTCGTACAACTGCATGGAGATTGAGCCGGTATAGTAATGCAAAAAAGGAATGGATCGATGAAGCCTCAAAGGAAGTTTATGTGAGTGAATAGTTAATTATTGTGTGTATATGTATTTCTGGAAATTGTAAATACTAATATAAATTTAATTGTTCAGGACAAGCTTATGAGGTTGCAAACTGAAAACATTGAAGATGATGAGGGTTCTATGTCAGAAGATGAGGCTTTTGTCAAGGTTCTCGGGGAGGAAAAATCGAGCCGACTTCGTGGATGTGGAGATGGATTGAAGCCACCGTCCAAAAGAGGAGAGAGGATTAATCTTGATTTGCAAAAGGAAAATGAAGAGCTGAAGAAAAAGAATGAAGAGTTGGCCTCTCGGTTTGAGTCTTTAGAAACTCAAATTAGCAACCACCAAGTGAATCTACAATCTCAAGTAGAAGATCTTTTGAGAGCTCAACTCCCTGCTATCATTCGAGGCCTAAATCAAAATAGTCAAATCCCAAGTTCTAATTGATGTAGCATTAGCTGTCTAAGTTTATCTATTTTGTTATTATGTTTTATGCTATTTTTGCTATTTTCAACGTTTGATGAAACAATACTATTTAATTAGCGTGATCATGCCTTTTATTAAAGAAGCTCCTACATCAATGTTGCAATCCGATCTCGAGTTTTTTAAATTAAATGTGATCACACCCTTTCTTAAAGAAGCTTCTTATATTAAAATAATATCTATAATGACGATGTCAAAAGCATTAGTGATAAATAATTTATTGTTATTACGCTACTATTGTGACCACTTTTTAATATTTTTTTGGTTACTAAATGATTAAGAATTTGTGGCAACAATTATAGTGATAATAATATATGTCACAAAAATTTAAAACTATAGTGACTAAACGAACTAATTTCAGTGATACAATAGATGTGTCACTACAAATCTTAATTTTAATGACAATAATTTTAATTTTTTTGTGACAACAATTGTAGGTGATTATTAAACAAAATTTTAGTGACAAAATTTATTGTAACTACATGATGGAAAATTTAGCGACGATTATGCTTTTTCATCTCTATAGTTATGTAATTTTAGCGACGATTATAGCATGTGACTACATGAATGCGTATTAGTGACAATAAAAGCATGTGACTACATGTTGGTTTATTTAGTGACAGTGACAATCATGTCACGAAATTGGAGAATTGTAGTGATGACAAATACATGTGACTATTGATTGAAAAATTTAGTGACACTTGTATCATGTCACAGCCCCAATCCCGAGGGACGGCAGAAGCCGGGGTGCGACTAAGGTTGGATTAAAGAAGCGGGGAAGAAGGGGGTTAACTGACTAAACATACATGATAAACATCGATGAACAAGACTTGAATATAAAAGAAAGAGTTAATCCCTAAGGATTACTCGACAAAAGTACAAAAGAAACTAAGTTCATATTACAGACTTTGACTACAAGTATTGTTCAAAAAGTGATCTCAAAAGAAACACAGAGCTTGGCAGCGGAAGGGTTCTAACTATGCATCCTATACTTTAACTCAACATCAACCGACGCCGCTCACCGTCGCTTCAACCTGCACATTTAGAAAGCAATGCAGGGCTAAGTACAAACGTACTTAGTGGGCACGATGCCGAAAACATAATAATAAATATAGATAAATATGGCATTTTATAAATGTAGCACATCGGAGTTTTATTGAAAGAATCCGTGTCTACTAAATATTTTCTGACTTTTTCTCATAAATCACTCGCGCGAGCATTTTCTGACTAATGTTACTTTCAATCTTGACCAATTCTAATTCACCGTGGCTGGTACCCCTCAACAGGATATCACATACACCACAGGTTACAAAGTGCACTAACTCTGGAAAGCACTTAGCAGCTAACTCAGAGCCGATCGTTAGTTAATCTAAAAAGACTAACTCTAAATCTGGAAAACATGAATGTTGACTCAGATAGGTACAAGAGAACTCACATAAAAACATAAAACAGTTCATGCCATAATATCACTTTGAAAACACATATATCAAAGCGATAAAGAAAGATTTTCCGAGCATTGCTCGTTTTATTTGTATATAAAAGCCCACCTTGATTTACAGAACTTTAAGCAAAAACGTCCAACTTCGGATCTTCTGTCCTTTCTCTACTGTTGGCTTCCTCCTTCATCGTAAAATAAACATACTTAAAAACGGATTGTAAAAGATAATCGAAGAAGGTTTTAGTTGTTTTATTCTTTAGGCATTTGCACGCTTACTAGATTTGTTTTACTTAAACGGGAAACGAGACTCGTACTAATCTCGTTTTGAACTTGGAAGATCTCATACTCGACTCTCGGGTCAGTAGAGAAGGTATTCGATGTCTTAATACGACTTTAAAGATTAAAAGGAAATAAGTTGAAAAGAATCAACTTAGGCGATTTACGTTTTAGTTCATTAAACGCTTTATGAAATTTCTCGTTTATTACTTCTTTAAGGAAAGGATAAGATATACGATCTCTACTGGTTTTCACCATTAAAGGTCTTGTACTTGACTCTAGGGTCAATAGGTAGATATTCGTTAGATAAAAACGGCTTAAACGATTGAAAGAAGCTAAGTTGTGAACTAAACAACTTAGAAAACAAGAAACTGAAATTTTCACTGCACAGTCCAGTAACTCTGGAGGCTGTCCAGAACAGAGGATTTGGAAACAGGGGGTGAGCCTTGTACCACTAGAAAGCTTAGGAAGTCTAGTTTGTGCTCCAATTTACGGATCACAAATCCGATAAACGATCTGGAAGTTATTACAGTTTCCGGCGAGGGTCGCAAAACTGCCGCGAAAACCCTAATTGCTTGATAGGTTCGACGTATAACGTCTTAGGTTCGTTCTAAGCTCTCGTATTAAATTTTTTTAGAAACTGGACTCTTAAGGCAGTTATCACGTACTCCCGTACGTGACAAACTCCTTCTCAAAACTCGCTCAAAAGCATGACGTTCTAACGTCGGATTTCAACTAACAAGTACTAAACCAACAAACATTTCAAACGCGTTCTAGTTCTCGATTATCACTATATCTCATATTAGATTAACTCGAAAGCTTATGACGTCAACTAGAAAGATGTTCTAAATTTCATCGTAAACAATAACATCATATTAGAATTCTCATCCGACTTCTTGATTTTTAGTTACAACTAAATGTTCGTCTCTTATACGATTTTCAAAAGTTGTCGGTTTTTGTTCAAATTTTACGACGTTAAACTACGTCTAACGTGAATCATTTTCATGCATGCAAACACATCTTAAAATCATTATAACTCAGTTATATGGTGATCTTTGCCTCTTATGTTTCACTAAACATTTTTAGAAAATTCTTATTTAATTTCTATTATCAACTAACATGATTTGCAACATAAAACAACTAACAAATGATCACTTATATCAAACATGTATAAACCCCCAATTACTCTATAATTTTCTGGTTTTAAACATATGTTAAGGGGATGATTTTTTTCTCCAATTAACTACATTTATTTACTAATCAACATCTTATATCATCCATTAATCAATTATAATTCCAAAAACAACTAACATGCATAAAATCCCTAAATTCAATCCAATTTTAATTGTAATTTCACCAACACACATAGGGCTTTTGTTTCCTTTTCATTTTTCAAACACTAATTAAACATCTATGAAGCATGAATCCATGATCAAAAGAAGAAAAACAAAAATCCTACAAAATGTCTAATTTTTTCGGTATTAACATAGATGTTAGGTTTCTCATTTTTGTTCCATTTTAATCTCCAATTATCATATCTAACACATCCAATTACATTATTCTAAGATCAAAACATCTATATTACCACTTCAAAATTTCGATCAAGGTAGAAAAGAAGGGAAAAACAAAAAGGATTGGATAGGATTAAAGAGGATCATCATACCTTGAGAATTAAGGAAAGAAGTATGGTGTTTGAATGGATGGATTGAGGACTTGTATGATTTCTTCAAGCTTTGAAGGTCTTCAATGGAGGTGAAGAAGTGGAGAAGATGAAGTTTGAGGGAGAGAGAGAGAGTGTTGCCGAGAGAGAGTGTGAGAGAGAGAGATATGAAATTGTCTTGTTCAAGATGATGAAATGATGAAAATGTTGAAATGGTGTAAAGGTGGTTTTAGGTGTCATTAAGCTAATTAAGTCAACATGCAAGATTACACCTAATATGGTGATGTGGCGGCTGCATGCATGGGATTAGGAGGGTACGGGTTTTTCCGGCGCGATCCGACGTTACGGAAAAACGAACGACGAAAAAAATGTTGTTCGGTACAAAATCGTCGCGATTCGATTTGACTTAAAAATTCTAACGTATGAACTTAATTAGAAAATAAATTTATAAAATTATTTTGACAAAAATTCGGGACGACATAGTCCGAGTTTCGTCCAGAAAAACATAAAAACAAACTTTTTCGGCGTGTTCGTATCGCAATTTTGTAAACGTAAAAATTAGACGGTTTTCCGTTCTTAGTTTACAAACTAAGAACTTTTCGTACGCGCTAACCCTAAATACGGTAGTCATCTAACTGACTTCTGTAATTTATTTTAATAACGAATTTGACCGTTAGCCTTAGAATTCAGAAATTGTAAACTTAGGCGTGCAAAGCCATTATTTGGTTAACTTTAAATATTAAAAACGTAAGGAATTTACGGGGCATTACATATCATGTCACTAAATTACATAGTTATAGTAACGACAATATCATGTCACTGCAAGCAGAAACTATAGTGACAAGCTTGAAACGTGGCTATAAATTTCAAAATATAGTGACGAAAATAAATCATCACAATTTAATCAAATTCAGTGGCAACATCATATGTCACAATAATTAGAATTGTAGTGACAATGTTTTGTCGTCGTCACTGTAGCTTTTAGCGACAGTTGATATAGCTGCAACTTACCGACGATCACAAAAGTTGTCACTGGGATGCTTTAGTGACGACTTTGGCACTTATAGTGACAAAAATTGTTGCCACTAAAAGCCTGTTTTTTTGTAGTGTCTTCACTTCATACTTGAGGGCAAGCATGATTCAAGTGTGAGGATGTTTGATGTGTGTGTTTTGAATGTTCATATTATTGGTTTTTCTATGACTTTATTTGGATATAATTTGCGTTTTATTATGTGTTTTTGTGTAGGTATCGAAGAAGTCGCGTGCATAGAATTTGAGACGAGAGAAATCAAGAAGGAAGAATTTCCATGCAATTTTAAGAAAAGTTGAAGATAGAGAGTATTTAATTGGACCGGAAGTTATTTTCTTTGAGACAATATTAGAATTCTTATATAGTTAGGATTTGATTATTTAATTATTATTTTGTTAGGTTATGAGGTTAGAATTCACGGCTAATTCTGTAATGCCCCGTAAAAATCCTTACGTTCTAAGAAGTTTTAAGTTAATTAATTAATGGCTTTGCACGCCTAAGTTGGAATTTATGATTTATAAGACTAGCGGTCGAATCTGTTACTAAAAAAATAATTTATAGAAGTCGGCTAGATGACTACCATATTAGGGGTTAGCGCATGCGAAAAGTTTTTAGTTCGTAAGTTTAGAACGAGAAACCGTTTAATTTTAAGTTTACAAATCGCGAATACGAACATGCCGAAAAAGTTTGTTTTTACGTTTTTCCGGACGAAACTTGGACTTGTCGTTCCGAGTTTTTGTCAAAATAAGTTTTAGAAATTTATTTTCTAATTAAGTTCATACGTTAGAATTTGTAAGTCAAATCGAATCACGATGATTTTTTTTTTGTATCGAGCAACGTCTTCGTCGTTCGTTTTCCCGTAACGTGGGATCGTGCCGGAAAAACCCGTAAACCCTCTAAAAATTCTGCATGCATGCCGCCACCTCATTCCTTCTAGTGGAAGACATGCATTCTTGTCATTACTTAGTTTAATGACACCTAAACCTACCTATATGCATTGTCAACATTTAATCATTTCACATTTTGAACAAAACCTTTTTCACCTCTCTCTCCACTCTCTCTCTCGGCCACTCTCTCTCTCTCTCCCTCAACTTCATCTTCTTCATCACCTCAATCCTCCATTGAAGAACACTCTTAAGAGCTTGAAGAACTCACTCAAACCATCCATCCATTCATTCAATTCCATACCTTCTTTCATTAAATCTTAAGGTATTTTCATCCTCTACAATCCTATCCATTTAGTTTCCTTTTCTTTTCTTCTTTCCCTTGTTCGATTTTTTTTTAGAAGTTGGAATGGAAGAATTGATCTTGAAATAGTGTAATTAGATATGCTAGATATGATATTTATGGATTAAAAATGATCAAAAATAAGAAACCTAACATCTAGGTTAATGCAGAATTTTTTTGGAAAATTGTAGAATTTTTGTTTTTCTTCTTTTGATTGTAAATTCATGCTTAGTAGAGGTTTAATTAGTGTATGAGATGAAAAGGGATTGAAAGCCCTATGTTATTATGAAATTTAGTTAGGGTTTGAAGTATGAAATTAGGGGTTTTTGCATGTTAATTGTTTTTGGAATTGCAAGTGAATAATTGGTGATATAAGAGCATGTTTAGTATATAAATGTTATTAATTTAAGAAGAAAATTATCCAATAAACATATGTTCAAAACCAGAAATTTATAAGTAGTTAGGGGTTTTCCACATGATTGTTTAAAGTGATGAATTGTTAGTTGATTATTGTCACAAATCATGTTAATTGATAATAGGAATTAATTGGAATTTTTCTAAAGATGTTTAATGGAATATAAGAGACAAAGATCACTATATAAACTGAGTTATAAAGATGTTAAGACATGTTAGCATGCATGAAAACGATTCCTATTAGACGTAGATTAACGTCGAAAAATTTGAACGAAAACCGACGACTTTTAAAGATCGCGTAAGAGACGAATATCTAGTTGTAACTAATAATCGGGAAGTCGGATGAAAATTTTAACTTGATATTATTGATTATAATGAAATTTGGAACATCTTTCTAGTTGACATCGTAAGCATCCGAGTTCATATAATATGGGTTAAAGTGATAATCGGGAACTAGAACACATTTGGAATTTCTTTGTTGGTATAGTACTTGATAGTTGAAATCCGACGTTAGAACGTCGTGCCTTTGAGCAAGTGAGAAGGAGTTTATCACGTACGGAGGTACGTGATGACTGCCTTGAGAGTTCAGTTTCTAAAAAGTTGAATACGAGGATTTAAAACGAACCTAAAACGTTATACGGCGAACTTATCAATAAGCTAGGGTTTCACGGCAGTTTTGCGACCCCTGCCGGAAACTATAATAACTTCCGGCTCGTTTATCGGATTTGTGATCCGTAAATTGGAGCAGAAACTAGACTTCCTAAGATTTCTAGTGGTACAGGGCTCACCCCCTGTTTCCAAGTCCTCTGTTCTGGACAGCCTCCAGAGTTACTGGACTGTGCAGTAGAAATTTCAGTTTCTTGTTTTCTAAGTTGTTTAGTTCACAACTTAGTTTCTTTTGATCGTTTAAGCCGTTTTATCTAACGGATACCTTCTATCTGACCCTAGAGTCAAGGACCAGACCTTTAATGATGAAAACCAGTCGAGATCGTATCTTATATCTTATCTTTTCTTTAAAGAAGTAATAAACGAGAAATATTCATAAGTCGTAAAGTGAGCTATAAATGAAAATCGCCTAAGTTGGTTCTTTCCAACTTAGTTTCTTATAATCCTTAAAGTCGTTTTAAGACATCGACAACCTTCTCTACTGACCCGAGAGTCGAGTACGAGATCTTTCAAGTTCTAAACGAGATGGGTACGAGTCTCGTTTCCCGTTAAGTAAAACGAATCTAGTAAGCGTGCAAATGCCAAAAGAATAAAATGACTAGAACTTTCTTCGATTCTCTTTCTTCGAGTATCTTTTACGAACTGTTTTTAAGTATATTTTATTTTAAGATGAAGGAGGAAGCCAATTGTAGAGAAAGGATAGAAGATCTCAAGTTGGAAGCGTTTGTTTTAAGTTCTGTAAAATAAGGTGGGCTTTTATATACAAATAAAACGAGCAATGCTCGAAAAATCTTTCCTTATTGCTTTGATATCTGTGTTTTCAAAGTGATAATATGGCATGAACTGTTTTATGTTTTTATGTGAGTTCTCTTGTACCTATTTGAGTCAACATTCGTGCTTTCCAGAGTTAGTGCACTTTGTAACCTGTGGTGTATGTGATATCCTGTTGAGGGGTACCAGCCACGGTGAATTAGTAGTGGTCAAGATTGAACGTAACATTAGTCAGAAAATGCTCGCGCGAGCGATTTATGAGAAAAAGTCAGAAAATATTTAGTAGACACGGATTCTTTCAATAAAACCCCGTGTACTACACTTATGATATGCCATTTTATCTATATTTATAAGTATGTTTTCGGCATCGTGCCCACTAAGTACCTTCGTACTTAGCCCTGCATTGCTTTCTAAATGTGCAGGTTGAAGCGACGGAGAGCGGCGACGGTTGTTGTTGAGTTTAATGATAAGATGCTTAGTAGAACTCTTCCGCTGTCAGTCTCTGTATTTCTTTTGAGATGTATTTTGAACAACTCAGTAGTTTATGTCCGTACATTTGAACTTAGTTTCATCTTTTGTACTTATGTCGAGTAATCCTTAGGGATTAACTCTTTCTTTTCTATAATCAAGTCTTGTTCATAGTTTATCGATGTTTATCATGTATGTTTAGTCAGTTAGCCCCCTTCTTTCCCGCTTCTTTAATCCAACCCCAATCACACCCCAGCTTCTGCCGTCCCTCGTGATTTGGGACTGTGACAGAGTGGTATCAGAGCAGTGTTCGTTTTCTGCTCTGCTTCTGAGTCATTCCTTCTAGTATAAGTTATTCTTTTAAGTGATACCACAGAGTGGTGTCAGAACGGGCTTCCTGCTCTAATTATGAGTCATTCCTTCTAGTATGAGTTAATGTGAGTCATTCTTTCAAGTACGAGTTATTCTTTGAAATAATATCATAAAGTGGTATTTTTATACAAGTCTTTCTTCGAGAAGTAATATAGAGTATTCGTTCGTACTCTATATTGAGTCTTCTTTCAAGCCATGAGACATAGTATTTGTATATACTTTGGATCAGAGTCGTTTTTCCAAGTATAAGATAAGAGTTAGATTATGATGTTAAGATTGAGAACGTAGAAGTCAACTCAACCGCCCGCTACGTCGACTCAACAAGGAAAAATAAAAGAATTTTATAAGGAGATTTCTTTTAAATAAGAAAAGTTATGAGCAAGTATTCAGTGAAAATGTGAAAACGAGAATGAGTTGTGTTTTAAAAATGAGATAGTACAAGTACTATCTTATGTGAAAAATATGTGCGCAATGATTTTCCTTTTTATGAAAAAGTATGCGGATACAAGTATATAGACGGATTTTAAGGGAATTTTCCCGGTTCAATGAGAACATAGACGTGAAACTTAAGAGCTTTCCGGTTCTTCGAGAACTTAGACGTTTTTAAGAAACGTTGTTCCAAAATGATTTCGAAAGGAGATCCCTAACGCGAGAAGGACTTCTTCGGATGAATGTCACGTGCGCTTAGTGACATAAATAAAGATTCGGCAAAGTCGAACTTGTCGTCTAAGAATTTCCTGCGAGGAAAAGAAATAAAATGAATAAAAATAATTCGATAAATCGTGTTAGTGAAAGAAGGGAGCGATTAGACGTTCGAGAAGCTGTCGGCTTCGAGTTAAGAAAGATATGAACGAGACGATAACTGGAACTTAGTTTTCCAGGGAGTTTTTCTTAAGTTATATTTCTTTTTCTTTTTATGGAATTAAATTCCATATTTTCGTCTTGAGCAACGACTACAATTAGCACGAGTATTAAGAGTCGTAAGCGATAAATTCTTTTGAAATGGATGTTACTTTTGAATAAGTAACATGAACGAAGTAAAAACACTTTGTTTTAATAAGTGAAAAACCGTTAAGAGTTAGTTAAGAAAAAAGGAAATAGAAGAATTAAAATGAATAATGGTATAGTGAAATAAAAAGAATGAAAATAAAATCCTTTATGTATGTAATATATATATATATATGTTGATTGAGTGAAATTTCTTGAATTGCTAGAAGTCTTATTAAGTGGTTGGTTTAGATGTTGATGTTACAATTTGAATAAGGGATATTCAATTTGTAATTTATGTTTTCGTTAAGATAAGTTGTTTTCTTTTTCCTACCTGTTACTGATCCATGATACCTTAAACCTTTTGTAGGATGGCTAGGACCCGTGTCACGGCTCGGAAGAGTCAGCCCTTGGCCTCGTGCAAGCGCACCATAGTGGATATATTGAAGGATGAATATTACGAGTTTGAGGTAGACCACGGAGAAGAAGATGTGGGACAGATTGTCAGTAATTTTTCATCAGCTTATTACCCAGTGAGACACCTGATCAAGGAGAGTCAGGCGATTTTAGACCTGATCGTGCACCTACCGGACGAGTGGCGTGGATGGGTGCACCGGGCAGCTTGGTACTACTTAGGGATTCTCGGCGACGACACGGAGCCGACAGGCAACTACGCTGGTTTTGCCTTGTGTGTACACAAGCGTTTCTTTGAGAACAGGCATATGATTGCCCTTCCTTTGGAGCCACACATCCCCTACAATCACTTTCCAGCCGAGACAGAGCTTGAGGAGCTTGACCTAGACCCGGATATGTTAGAGTTATTAGAGTTGCCACCAGGCGGGGTACTAGAGGAAGAGCTTGAGGCTGAGTTAGAGCAGCCTGAGGAGGACGAGGAGACGATAGTCCCACCAGAGTCACCACCGGCTGCACAACAGATTGAGGAGTTGATCCCGGGTTCTGGTTTTGTAGAGGTTGACGCTGAGACAGCCGCGTTGTTGGGATTGTCTACACCGTTTTTGCCAGACGTTTGTGTTAGGGTCAGGGGACCGTCAGAGACGAGACTGTACAGAGAGGGACCAGACTGCAAAGAGATCGACGCGGAGCTCGCCGCCATGTTGGAGTTGCCTTCTCCACTTACACCACTGGAGGAGATCTGCACGAGGTGGGGAGTACCTTCGAGGCACAGGGAGGCAGGACCGTCCAGGGTCCGTTCTAGGGAGGAGTTCGAGACAGGTTTAGATTCAGTTCCCGAGCACCTTCTTCCCCTGAAGAAGCGTGCGAGGAGGATCAGTGAGGACTACTTGGTCTCCGACTTAGAGGAGACTATTTTTGAGGCACCGTCACCCATCGTGTTTATACTTGACGACAGTTCTACTTTGAGAGTGGACCAGCCACTCGAGCTGGTTTATGGTTCGGAGACCGAGGAGGAGGATCCGGAGGAGGATCCGGAGGAAGACCCAGTGGAGGGTTGTTAGGTTTTGTAGACCTTGGAGTAGTTTTTTTTGGTTCTTTCTGTGGTTTAGCTAGGCAGTGCTGTATAGATATGGGTAAATACCAGTAGTAATGATAGCTTTTTGTTCTATATAGAGTCGGATCAGTAACTAGTTAGTTTTGTAGTACTCTAACGGATATGAAATTTTATGAATCGTTTCCGTTCTAGTACTTTGATAGATGTGGAGTGCAGTTTGTTAGTGCACCCAGTAAATAGTAGGCAGTCAGCCTAGTTTAGACTAATAGTAGTCTGACCCTTTTGTATAAGTCCTCGTTGGAGGCAAATTAATATTCTTTTGGACGTATATATATTTATGACCCGTAAAAGAGGGTTTTAATCAAGTAAAATTTCTTATGAATCAAGTAATTGAAAAATAGAATGTTAAATAAACTAGTGTAACGAAGAAATGAGCTTAACTCGAAGGTTAAAAGATTAATAAAAATGATATCAAGCTAGATCCGATATGATGTTCCACGAGTTTGATTGAGTTAAGAGTGAGCTAGTAAGTGCCAAATATAATTAACAGAAGGAAGCTAATGAGAGTTATCAATTCTTCTCTAGACTAAAGAAAATGCCGCCAAGAAATGTAAATAATAGGAGAGGTCAAAGACCTGGAAGACCAAGAGGACGTGTAGGACGTCAACCAGAAAATGATCAAGAACAAGAAAATGAGCGGAATATTACTTCATCCCCACCTCCACCCCCGTCACCATCACCACCACCTCCACCACAACCCCGTAGAGATATTGAGGATCTTTTCCTCAAAAGAAACCCTCCAATGTTTAATGGAACTGGAAGCCCTAGCGATGCTGAGCTATGGGTGAGATCGACCGAGAAAATTTTTAAACTCCTCAGATGCACTGATGAGGAAATAATGCTATGTGTCGCATTCCAACTAATGGGATCGGCAGATTATTGGTGGGAAGCAAGACAAAAGGTAATACCTGCTGAGCATCTGGCTCGTTTTTCGTGGGAAGAATTTAAGGAAATTTTCTTTGACAAATACGTCCCCAAGACGTATAGGGCACAGAAAGAGGCTGAATTTTACAATCTGAAACAAGGAAAGCTAACTGTGACGGAATATGACGTCAAGTTTTGCGAGTTAATGAGGTATGCGCCGACATTGGTCGACACTGAGGAAAAATTATCAAAGAAATTTCAGGGAGGTTTACGTCATGAGTTGGGAATCGCTTTAGCTAGTCATGGAGGACTAGGTTATTCAGACTTACTGGGAAGAGCACTGGAAATGGAGGCCGTCGTGCCTGATGAGAAAAAGGTTGTACCAACTGCGTCAACACCAGCGCAGAATCAGAATCGAGGCTACTACAACAACAACAACAACAACTACCTGGGGAAAAGAAAATGGAATGGAGGAAGTAGCGGAGGCTACAGTCAGGGTTATAACAATCAAGGAGGGCAGAGAAGAGGTTATCAGCAACCTGCCAACAACAACAACAGTGGAAAAAGGCCGTGGCAAGGACAACCAATCGAGGTTGTCCATTCAAGGGAACAGGCAGAACCTACCGTGGAAAGGCAATAATCAGCCGAACCAGCCGCAAGGGCAACAGAGGAATTTTAATCAGGGAGCGAATAACCCAGGGAGGGTTACCATCCCTGTCTGCCCGAAATGCAACCGAGCCCATCCTGGAGTCTGCCAAATGGGTACCCCTAACTGTTTCAACTGTGGACAGAAGGGGCATATGAAAAGGGACTGCCCTAAACCGCTTCAAGCAGTACCTCTCCGAGCAATTCAAGCACAACCGCAACAGCCGCCTATGAACCAGCAGCAATTTCAGCAGCATGCACAGCAGCAACAAAATGCGAGGGCATGCGCTATCAAACAGAGCGGTCAGCGCAAAGGAAAAGGCAATCTAGCAGGTATGGGAAAACTCCACAACATCCCTATTAAGATATTGTTTGATACTGGCGCACCGCATTCATTCATTGCTGGCTCATGTGCCGATAACTTAGACATTAGACCTGTAAGAGCTGCACAATCTATGAGAGTAGCCACACCTTCAGGAGAGATCACTACTTCCACACATGTTTGCTCTAACCTAGAACTAGAAATTGGAACTCATAAAATTATAGCGAACAATCTAAATGTTATGATAATGTGGGACGTAGATATAATCCTAGGTATGGATTGGTTGTCAGAAAATTACGCCACGATTCTCTGCAACGAGAGAAAAATTTCTTTCCAACCGCCGGGTAAAGAACCGACCGAATTCCACGGAATTTCAATGGGTAGAGGCGTACCAATTATATCAGCCCTTCAAGCCACGAAACTTATGAAGAAGAAAGGTACCACAACATATCTTGTATACCTAGTTGGAGAACCAGGAGCCGAGAAGACCATTCGGGACGTAAAATTCATGAACGAATACGAAGATGTTTTTCTAGAAGTGCTACCAGGATTGCCACATGATCGTCTTGTGGACTTCACGATCGATTTAGAACCAGGAGCAACTCCTAAGTCTAAAGCCCCTTACAGAATGGCACCGAAGGAACTGGAAGAGCTCAAAATCCAGTTGCAGGAATTATTAGACCTTGGTTTTATTAGACCAAGTGTTTCACCTTGGGGAGCGCCCGTGCTGTTTGTTAGAAAAAAGGACGGATCGATGAGAATGTGCATCGATTACCGAGAACTGAACAAGATCACTCTCAAGAACAAATATCCTTTACCAAGGATCGAGGATCTGTTCGATCAACTTAAGGGTGCAGGAGTCTTTTCCAAGATAGATTTGAGATCAGGGTATCATCAGCTTAAGATTAAACCTGAAGATGTACCTAAGACCGCTTTTAGAACTCGATGGCCATTACGAATTTTTAGTGATGCCATTTGGTTTGACCAACGCTCCAGCCGTATTCATGGACCTTATGAACAGAGTCTTCCACCCCTACTTGGACAAATTTGTTCTAGTGTTCATTGACGACATCCTTATTTACTCTAAAAATGAAACGGAGCATGAGGAACATCTACGGATAGTGTTGGAAACACTAAGAGCTGAAAAACTCTATGCCAAATTCAGTAAATGCGAATTTTGGTTGAAGGAAGTGATGTTTCTTGGACACATAGTATCGACAGAAGGAATTAAAGTGGATCCAGCCAAAGTAGAAGCAGTGCACAACTGGAAGACACCAACAAACCAGAATTAGATCAGAAGTTTCTTGGGATTAACTGGTTATTACAGAAGGTTTATCGAGGGATTTTCTACAATCGCTCGCCCTATGACCCAGCTACTCAGAAAGAATACCAAGTTTAAGTGGACAGATGAGTGCGAGAAGAGTTTCCAAACTCTTAAGGAAAAGTTAACTACAGCACCAGTACTAGCACTTCCAGACGCAAATAAAGAATATGTGGTTTACACTGACGCATCGAAAAAATGGATTAGGTTGTGTCTTGATGCAAGACGGACGAGTGATAGCTTATGCTTCACGACAACTTCGACCCCACGAAGTTGAGTACCCAACCCACGATTTAGAACTTGCAGCAGTAGTACATGCGCTAAAAATTTGGAGACACCATCTCTATGGTGTAAGAGTTGAGATATTCACCGATCACAAAAGCCTAAAGTACTTCTTCGAGCAAAAAGAACTGAACATGAGACAAAGACAATGGCTCGAATTAGTCAAGGATTATAACTGTGGAATTAACTATCATCCAGGAAAGGCTAATGTGGTAGCAGACGCATTGAGTCGCAAAACCCCAACGAAGTTAGGATGTCTTTTCGTAGAAGAGGAAACTTTAGTACGAGAATTCGAGAAGATGGATATCAGAGTGCTTGACACACCAGCAATGATAACAAGTCAAATAGCAGCACTTGAAGCTACACCAGATTTGAGAGAAAGAATCATTAGTGCTCAGAGAAAAGACGGGTCAATGGAAAAGTTAAGAGTAAGGATAAGGACAGATAAGCCAGAAGGATATTCGGAAGCTCCAGACAATGCGATACTTTACAAAGGCAGAATTTGTATTCCCGACAACGACAACGAGTTAAAGAACGAAATCTTGAGTGAGGCTCACGATACGCCTTACACAGCACATCCAGGAAGTACAAAAATGTACCAAGATTTGAGAAGAAAATTTTGGTGGAACGGAATGAAACGAGACGTTGCCTCGTTTATAGAAAGATGCCTAGCGTGTCAACAAGTTAAGGCTTTACACCGACGACCGTATGGATTGCTACAACCGTTGGATATTCCAGATTGGAAATGGGAAGACATGGCTATGGACTTTGTCACAGGCTTGCCTAAGGCGAAAAAGGGAAACACAGCAATTTGGGTGATAATTGATAGACTTACGAAGTCAGCTCACTTCTTGCCGATTAAGACTACATACGGATCAGAGAGACTAGTTCAGTTGTATATAAAAGAGATAGTACGTTTGCATGGAATACCGAAGGTCATAATATCAGACAGAGATGCTAAGTTTACCTCGAGATTTTGGATTACAATGCAGAAAGAGTTGGGAACAGAGCTAAATTTTAGTACAGCCTTTCACCCACAAACAGATGGCCAGTCAGAGAGAACGATTCAGATTTTGGTCGATATGTTAAGAACAGTAGTTTTGGACCGAGGCACGAATTGGGAAGAAATTCTACACTTAATTGAGTTTGCCTACAACAACAGCTATCAGGCCACAATAGGAATGGCACCGTTTGAGGCTTTGTATGGGAGAAAATGTAGATCACCGCTTTATTGGGACGAAGTAGGTGAGAGAAAGAACCTAGGTCCGGATGTGATTAACGAGATTATTGAGATAATTCGACAGATTTGAGATAGAATGAAAGAGGCTCAGAGCCGACAGAAATCGTATGCAGACGACCGTCGAACCAACCTTAAGTTTGAAATAGGAGATAAAGTCTTTCTTAAGATATCCCCGACCAAAGGAATCCTTAGGTTCGGAGTTAAGGGTAAATTAAGACCCAGATTTATAGGACCATATGAAATCCTCGAGAGAATAGGATCAGTCGCGTATAGATTGGCCTTACCGCCAAGTCTAGGAAGCGTTCATAATGTTTTTCATGTTTCTCAGTTGAGAAAATATGTTTACGATCCTAAACACGTTATTAGTCAGCAAGACGTAACTCTTGAATCTGACCTAAGCTATGAAGAAAAGCCGATATCGATCTTAGATAGAAAAATTCAAGAATTAAGAACCAAATCGATACCAATAGTTAAAGTGTTATGGAACCATCACGGGCAAGAAGAAGCCACGTGGGAACTCGAGGAGAAGATGAATGAGCGATATCCTCATCTTTTTGCAGAAGGTAAGCAAATTTCGGGACGAAATTTTTCATAAGGGGGTAGGATGTAATGCCCCGTAAAAATCCCTACGTTCTAAGAAGTTTTAAGTTAATTAATTAATGGCTTTGCACGCCTAAGTTGGAATTTATGATTTATAAGACTAGTGGTCGAATCCGTTACTAAAAAAATAATTTATAGAAGTCGGCTAGACGACTACCATATTAGGGATTAGCGCATGCGAAAAGTTTTTAGTTCGTAAGCTTAGAATGAGAAACCGTTTAATTTTACGTTTACAAATCGCGAATACGAACACGCCGAAAAAGTTTGTTTTTATGTTTTTCCGGACGAAACTTGGACTTGTCGTTCCGAGTTTTTGTCAAAATAAATTTTAGAAATTTATTTTATAATTAAGTTCATACGTTAGAATTTGTAAGTCAAATCGAATCACGATGATTTTTTTTTTTGTATCGAGCAACGTCTTCGTCGTTCGTTTTCCCGTAATGTCGGATCGTATCGGAAAAACCCGTAAACCCTCTAAAAATTCTGCATGCATGCCGCCACCTCATTCCTTCTAGTGGAAGACATGCATGCTTGTCATTACTTAGTTTAATGACACCTAAACCTACCTATATGCATAGTCAACATTTAATCATTTCACATTTTGAACAAAACCTTTTTCATCTCTCTCTCTCCACTATCTCTCTCTCGGCCACTCTCTCTCTCTCTCCCTCAACTTCATCTTCTTCATCACCTCAATCCTCCATTGAAGAACACTCTTAAGAGCTTGAAGAACTCACTCAAACCATCCATCCATTCATTCAATTCCATACCTTCTTTCATTAAATCTTAAGGTATTTTCATCCTCTACAATCCTATCCATTTAGTTTCCTTTTCTTTTCTTCTTTCCCTTGTTCGATTTTTTTTTAGAAGTTGGAATGGAAGAATTGATCTTGAAATAGTGTAATTAGATATGCTAGATATGATATTTATGCATTAAAAATGATCAAAACTAAGAAACCTAACATCTAGGTTAATGCAGAATTTTTTTGGAAAATTGTAGAATTTTTGTTTTTCTTCTTTTGATTGTAAATTCATGCTTAGTAGAGGTTTAATTAGTGTATGAGATGAAAAGGGATTGAAAGCCCTATGTTATTATGAAATTTAGTTAGGGTTTGAAGTATGAAATTAGGGGTTTTTGCATGTTAATTGTTTTTGGAATTGCAAGTGAATAATTGGTGATATAAGAGCATGTTTAGTATATAAATGTTATTAATTTAAGAAGAAAATCATCCCATAAACATATGTTCAAAACCAGAAATTTATAAGTAGTTAGGGGTTTTCCACATGATTGTTTAAAGTGATGAATTGTTAGTTGATTATTGTCACAAATCATGTTAATTGATAATAGGAATTAATTGGAATTTTTCTAAAGATGTTTAATGGAATATAAGAGACAAAGATCACTATATAAACTGAGTTATAAAGATGTTAAGACATGTTAGCATGCATGAAAACGATTCCTATTAGACATAGATTAACGTCGTAAAATTTGAACGAAAACCGACGACTTTTAAAGATCGCGTAAGAGACGAATATCTAGTTGTAACTAATAATCGGGAAGTCGGATGAAAATTTTAACTTGATATTATTGATTATAATGAAATTTGGAACATCTTTCTAGTTGACATCGTAAGCATCCGAGTTCATATAATATGGGTTAAAGTGATAATCGGGAACTAGAACACATTTGGAATTTCTTTGTTGGTATAGTACTTGATAGTTGAAATCCGACGTTAGAACGTCGTGCCTTTGAGCAAGTGAGAAGGAGTTTATCACGTACGGAGGTACGTGATGACTGCCTTGAGAGTTCAGTTTCTAAAAATTTGAATACGAGGATTTAAAACGAACCTAAAACGTTATACGGCGAACTTATCAATAAGCTAGGGTTTCACGGCAGTTTTGCGACCCCTGCCGGAAACTGTAATAACTTCCGGCTCGTTTATCGGATATGTGATCCGTAAATTGGAGCAAAAACTAGACTTCCTAAGCTTTCTAGTGGTACAGGGCTCACCCCCTGTTTCCAAGTCCTCTGTTCTGGACAGCCTCCAGAGTTACTGGACTGTGCAGTAGAAATTTCAGTTTCTTGTTTTCTAAGTTGTTTAGTTCACAACTTAGTTTCTTTTGATCGTTTAAGCCGTTTTATCTAACGGATACCTTCTATCTGACCCTAGAGTCAAGGACCAGACCTTTAATGATGAAAACCAGTCGAGATCGTATCTTATATCTTATCTTTTCTTTAAAGAAGTAATAAACGAGAAATATTCATAAGTCGTAAAGTGAGCTATAAATGAAAATCGCCTAAGTTGGTTCTTTCCAACTTAGTTTCTTATAATCCTTAAAGTCGTTTTAAGACATCGACAACCTTCTCTACTGACCTGAGCGTCGAGTACGAGATCTTTCAAGTTCTAAACGAGATGGGTACGAGTCTCGTTTCCCGTTAAGTAAAACGAATCTAGTAAGCGTGCAAATGCCAAAAGAATAAAATGACTAGAACTTTCTTCGATTCTCTTTCTTCGAGTATCTTTTACGAACCGTTTTTAAGTATATTTTATTTTACGATGAAGGATAAAGCCAACTGTAGAGAAAGGACAGAAGATCTCAAGTTGGAAGCGTTTGTTTTAAGTTCTGTAAAATAAGGTGGGCTTTTATATACAAATAAAACAAGCAATGCTCGAAAAATCTTTCCTTATTGCTTTGATATCTGTGTTTTCAAAGTGATAATATGGCATGAACTGTTTTATGTTTTTATGTGAGTTCTCTTGTACCTATCTGAGTCAACATTCGTGTTTTCCAGATTTAGAGTTAGTCTATTTTTAGATTAACTAACGATCGGCTCTGAGTTAGCTGCTAAGTGCTTTCCAGAGTTAGTGCACTTTGTAACCTGTGGTGTATGTGATATCCTGTTGAGGGGTACCAGCCACGGTGAATTAGTAGTGGTCAAGATTGAACGTAACATTAGTCAGAAAATGCTCGCGCGAGCGATTTATGAGAAAAAGTCAGAAAATGTTTAGTAGACACGGATTCTTTCAATAAAACCCCGTGTGCTACACTTATGATATGCCATTTTATCTATATTTATAAGTATGTTTTCGGCATCGTGCCCACTAAGTACCTTTGTACTTAGCCCTGCATTGCTTTCTAAATGTGCAGGTTGAAGCGACGGAGAGCGGCGACGGTTGTTGTTGAGTTTAATGATAAGATGCTTAGTAGAACTCTTCCGCTGTCAGTCTCTGTATTTCTTTTGAGATGTATTTTGAACAACTCAGTAGTTTATGTCCGTACATTTGAACTTAGTTTCATCTTTTGTACTTATGTCGAGTAATCCTTAGGGATTAACTCTTTCTTTTCTATAATCAAGTCTTGTTCATAGTTTATCGATGTTTATCATGTATGTTTAGTCAGTTAGCCCCCTTCTTTTCCGCTTCTTTAATCCAACCTTAGTCACACCCCGGTTTCTGCCGTCCCTCGGGATTTGGGGCTGTGACAAATTCATAGCTATATATTCTAGGTTTAGCCGCACACATTACATTCCATACTTATATTTTAGATTAGCCGCCAATATTAGGGTGAGATTAGTTTTATTAATTTACATATATATATTAGTTATAGATTAGCCGCAAGACAGACATTACATTGCATGGTTTTTAATTCCAGTCGCCTAGATTAGAGAAAAGCATACATCTTGGAATTTTGGTGACGATTTTCTTATTTGCTTTCGTTTAGTAGATTAATATGTTTACTTTTTTTTATTTGATTGTGCTTAGTTCTAGTATGTGTAGCTAAATTCTTTAATTCGGCAAGAATATTGAAGCACTAGTTTAATGATCTGTGAGACCTAATAGTTCGTATAATTAATTTCTAGGATTTCAATTTATTCCTTGTGTTTAGAGTTAATTCTGATTTTATTTAAGCCTGATCAACTTAGATTAAATTGGATTATAATCAATTAGTTCCCCCAATCCGCAATTGTTGGAATAGCGCTAATTAGTGATAAAGCTACCATGTTCGTAGTAGGAATAAATTGGTAAACGGGTTATTACTTGCGTTCTCGGGTAATTCGTTTAAATTGGGTTCCTTCAAAGCTAAAAGCTATTAGAGCATTAAATCTAGGACTGGCGTTTCCAGCTATGTTATGTTTTAATAAGAGAAATAGTTAGGTCTGGCGTCTACAGCTTGCTATCGATAAAGTATGTAGGAATTGGGGTATGTCCGCTGCATTCACGGTATCCTATAACTGGTTGGTCCTAGATAATTAATTAATCTTTGCGTCGATGATCAGAGCCTAGACTAGTGTGGATTTATTCGAAGCCGAATTACTTTTCTTTGATTAATAGCTAGTTTATTATTTTAGTTAATTTTCTTGCTTCTTTAGTTAATAGAAAAACCCAATTTTAAGGCGTGGTGGCTACACCAAAAACTGATTTATAGGGCAAATAACTTATATCCCGTTCTCTGTGGTTCGACCTTGCTTATTGCTATACTCACTAGATTTTGAGCAGATTTGCAGGAATTATTTGGGAGTCTACGACGCTCACCATAATCGATCAAGATGGGAAAGAAAAATAAAGAGTTCTTGATCTTACTTTAGGTTTTTGAAGGAACAAGAGTTGGAACTCAACTCCTTGCTACTCCTTAATTCTTATTGAGCTCAAAACAAAGAAAAACATGGAGGTTAAGAGCTTGAGGAACAGCAGGTTTTATGGAAGAAGAAGTAATAGAATCATGGTTCTTACTTGAATTCTTGAAGTAGAAATGATCGAAGCTTTGATCCTTAGAATTCTAGCTTCGTTTCTTGAGCTTTTAGTTGAAGAGGGGCAGCAGCTTTGGGCT
This sequence comes from Schizonepeta tenuifolia, assembly GCA_029490685.1. Classification (NCBI taxonomy): domain Eukaryota; kingdom Viridiplantae; phylum Streptophyta; class Magnoliopsida; order Lamiales; family Lamiaceae; genus Schizonepeta; species Schizonepeta tenuifolia. The sequence continues at coordinate 43,858,155 of CM055956.1, read as the reverse complement.
TGTTCTAGCTGCTTGAGGCCATGAAAATGGAGAAGGAAGAAGAGAGAGAAGTGACCGAATTGTTAAGAGAGAGTAGAGAGAGATCGTGAACAAGAGAGAGAAATAGAGATGGAAGAGAGTGGATTTCACTCTCTTTAATTTAGAGTAGGTTTGTATGAGTGAGATGAGAGTGAGAGAGACAAATAGATAAGAGAGGGAGGCGGTGGAAATGAGGGGATTAATCTGGTCCTTACCCGATAAAAATACTCGGTTAAAATGATTTTATTCGGTACGATATTTCCCCCTTTATACGTCAAACTTTAATCTCTCTTTTCAGCACTTTCTAGGTCTCGGATTTCACTCTAGTTTGTTTCATTACTCATGAAATAATTTATAGATTCCAATAAGCCCAACTTTGATTTATAAATCTCAAATACGAAGAAAGTCGGATATCTCTATTTTGCATATTCGTCTCCAATTTAAATATGACTCAAAACTCATAGGTAAATCCCGATTAATGAAAAAGTCGTAAGAAGTCGCGACAAGTTACTATTCACATTAGTCGCACTTTCAAAATAAATTCAAACTCGACTCATATGATCTCAGAAAATTCTCAAACTCGTATCATTGGTATCGAAATAAATTCTAGATTCTAATAACACTAGTTAAACTGAAATTGAGATCCGTTGACCGACGGTTGACTTTTTAGGTCATAGTTACTATTCATCAAAAGTCAACTGTCTCGGAATTACCCGAAATTCGAACTCATACTAAATCTCACATCCTTAAATTCATATAACTCTTCGCATCTTAGTTTCGAGTTGCCAAAATAAGAAAAAATAACATTTATGCCCTTCAGGGGCATTTTGGTCATTTTGAGCGAAAATTATTCTAAAAAATTTTTATCGCACAAAATCATACATAATGACATATATTAACAATTAAAATGCACTTAGGCACATATAATCTCTTTTAAGACAGTTAATTAAGCCTAAGAAAAGTCGGGTTCTTGATTTTTCTCTCTATGAACTTCTGTAGTTCACTCTTGTATCTATATTGAGCTTTGGTGTGGAGACCTCTATTTAAAAAGGGAATTCAAACTAGCCATTGGAAAGAGTCGTTTGATCTCTGCCAAAAGCATGGTACTCCACCAACTTAACTGGAAACTTTCCTAAAATGGTAACTGCGACCTTTGCTTTTTGCACGTCGCTTTTGTCAGCCATTTATGATAAGTTTTCCAGCTGATTTGTGCTTCCGATTAGATTCAAATCTGGACTGCAACTCCTCCGTCTTTAGCATTTTCTCTTCTACGCTTCGTAACGTCTGACTTCGACACAACTTTTCTTCACGCTTGAACTGTATGCCTTCAGCTGCATGGGTCACTTGAGGAGTCAACTGAGCTGCTGTCCAACTGAGTCTGTGCTTTAGTTGAGGTTGATGTCTTAACTGATCTTGAGTCTCAGCAGAGTCTGGACCTCAACTGAGTTCATCACGAACTTCCTTCTTCAGTCCGACTGACTTCTTCTGCTTGAACTCTGTAAATATAAAATCCCTACGCTCAAACAGTGAGCTCTAGCTAAGATCAAACTAAAGGCATTCATCTACTTGGTTGGGGTCAGTTGGGGTTTTGGTATCTTTCGAAACCTTTTACTAATTTTCCCAACACAAACATATCCTAAAGGTTTAAAAGAACTTTTACACTCAAAAGACACAAATTAGACAAAATTCGGAAAAACTCGATGAATAGTGAAAACTCGAGAAAAGTTACTATTCATCGAAAAACAAAACTTCTCAGAATTATCTGAAATTTAAACTTGAACTCAAACTCATATAATCACGCTCATCACATCTTCCATTTAGATAACCAAAACGAGAAAAAATCACATAAAAGCACTCAAGGGCATTTTGGTAATTTCACGAGAAAAATTATTTTCTCGAAATTTTTTTATCATATAAAAGCACTCAGGTTACTCAAATGCAAATCTTGCTGGAGACAGAGTTGATAGGAAATTAATTAGTATACTGTCAGTTCATGGGAAGCAAGTTGGTATCTTGGTTCTCAAAGAAGCAGATGTGTGTCGCCACTTTAACAACAAAATCGGAGTATATGGCAGCAGACAGCTGTTGCATGCTAATACTCTGGCTCAAGCAGCAGCTGAGAGATTATGAAGTGGAGACAGGCCAAGTACCCATCTACTGTGACAGCTCAAGTGTTATTGCTATCACGCTGAACCCAGTTCATCATTCTAGGACAAAGCACATCGACATCAGGCATCACTTCATAGTGATAATGTCGAAAAGAATGATGTCATTGTTGAAAAAATTCATACTGACATTCAACGAGCTGGTATCATCACAAAGCCTTTGGTGGAGTCGCATTTCAAGATGTTGTGCCAACTCCTTGGATTGCTTAACCTAACTGAAGATGAGGCAAAAAAGATGGAGATCCCAAGTTGAGGGAGAATCTCAACTTGAGGGGGAACTGCTCAACTTCGCTTCGATCGGATGGTTTGAAGGCAAGACGGACTCAAACCTTGACTGAACAGATGACTTGAATCAGTCGAGTTCACGCCGATTGAGAGGTAATACTGTATCAGCTCGTTCCTTTGCAATTAAGGTAGTCATTTTGAAATAAATTTAAACATCCTCTGACGAGTTATTCAGTTATAAAACACCCTACGGTTGCATTCATGCAAAGCTAGGCTCTATTAATAGCCTATGCTATTTAGACCGTGACTGGGCTAACATGGATACTATTACACGCCTCACGCACGCGTACCCGTCACTGTTGGACCCACGTCCCGCGAATGTTCTTTTTTACGCGAACGATCTCTCATCTCAACCGTTGATTACAAAGAGGTGGACACGACCATGGATTTAAGGCATCGTTAATCTATATAAGGGAGGCTCAAAACCCTTCTCCTCTTTTACATACTTTGATTTTCTGAATCTCTCTGCAAGAATTATCAGCAATTTCTGCTATTGTTCTTGCCTGTTCTGCTGCTTGTTTTCTTGTGATTCAAATGTTTGAAACCAAAAAGATGCCTCCTAGAGTTGCTCAACCCCTTTCCCCAAGGGCTATTCCAATCTCCACCGCCGTCCATGACATAAGATCTTTGGTGGTTTTTGAACCAGTTCTATCACTCGTTCGTCAAGATCATCCCAATCTTAGCATGACGATTTGGAAGCTTGACGCCGCTAAGTTGAAGATGTGGGTGACTAATTACCTAAATACATCTTGTAGTCCGCTGCCATACAATTTTATATCAACCTTCACAAGTCTGATAATGGTCGCCTCACCACTCATGTACATATCCCATTAACCATTTTCAGAGACTCCTACTCGAGTGGATGAAGTTTTGGGTGAACTGTATGAGATTCCCCGTGTGGGTTATGATCTTTCTCTTTTCACTCATGTTGAGGTGAACAAATTCATGAAATCCATCACCACTGACAAAAAAGATTTCAAGAGTGGTATGCAACGTACATAGTTGGAGCCTGATACTCGCCTTCTCTTCGATATTGTGGCTAACTGTGTCTATCTCCTTGTTGGGTCAAAAAGAGATGTCAGTCGCCCGAAGATGAGGACCGTGATGGCCATCTTGAACAAGTTCAACATCGACTGGATGAACTATATTAAACACCAACTGCACAACGAAGCAATGAGAATTGTGCATCGATATCAGTCCTTCTCCAGCAAGCATAAACCGATGTATGGAACCAAGGTGATCAGTTCCATCATCCTCCACATTGCCAAGACTTTGAAGATCGACTGGAGTCACACGGACAAGGAGTCCATGACTGATAAGGATTGACCATTCTACGCTGATAGCAGAATCAACGCAGTCCTTGCCTTGAAGTTTTAGGGAGCTTCTCCTTCTAAGGGTGGTAAAAAGAGAAGTCGGGCTGCCCAGCCCAAGCCCGCCCCCACCGCCCGCAGTGAGAAGGTGATTGAGTCTGCCGCTAATTCAGCTATTGTTTGCACTTCACATAAATGAATTTACATATTCCTCTTGCCCAATGAAGGCAGTAGCCAGTAGCAAGTAGGGTCGAACCCAAAGGAATTGGTGTTGGTCTCCTCTTCTCCATAATTGTGTCACTTAAAAGGTTTTGATGAGGACTACACTTGTCTTGGTCAACAAGTTTTGCAAACTTAAACTATAAACTAACAAAAAAATTGATCAGAAATTAAAAGGACCTGGAATGGGTTTGACTCATCGAACACAAACTCTCACTCAATCATCGGTGCAAATATTTTCATTTACATGCAAACATTAATCAGTTTCCGAGCAGGTTTATTCTAGCCCTTTGGTCACGAAGTCACAACTAGAATATTCTACTCTTCATCTATCTCTTAATTTTAGAACATGCCAGAGATACTCTAGACAACTCCCTTTCTAGTTCAAGGCAGTTACGAAGACCCTTCAGCAAAAGCTTGCCCAAGAAGCATTAATAATTCCTAGACCCGAAATAGCCAAGAGATGCTCAATACATCGACCACTCTCCAATGCTCGACATACTTTTCAGGCACAAGACTCTCTATGTGAAATTCCTGATTACTATTTGTACTTAAATCTTGCTCAAGCAATTAACGGCCTATTAACTATTCAAGTTGGATTAGACCTTCGGTCAACAATCCTAGTATTTTGGAAACATTTCCATGCAAGCATTTGAGCTCAAATTAGACCTCATGAGTATTACAATTCTTGTTTTATTTATCTCTCCCAATCCAGGCTAACTAATTTAGCTAGACATAGCAATGAAAGAAATAAACATAAACGATAAGAGAGAAATCATACTTGATATTAAACTAGAGAAAAATGAAGTATCCAGCAAAATAGTAAAACGTCTTGGCCACGACAGCCTGTAGAAACTAGAACAGAAGTATAGAAAATATTGTCCGTATGACTTGTTTGTTCCTCACCACACTCTTAAAGTAAATTGCAACAAATTCAGAACACGTTTCCAATAACAACAGCTTGATATTTATTGGCTTGAATTAGGCTTAGAGCCGATCTTGTTCATGGGCTGGACTTCTTCCCTATCCCGGCCTTATTTCCTTGGTGAGTAAATTTGGATCGACTTTCTTTCTCCATGGCAGATTTGATGTTGATCGGAATCTAGTAGGATAAGGAAGAATATCTTTCATCCATATCCTCTTACTTGAGAAGAAAGCATCCTTCCCTGCTACGCTACATCATTCTGTCTTGGTCATATAAGTCCTTCTCTTGCCCACGATCAATGCTTCACCCAGATACTCTTTGCTCGGCATAATGATATGGGCGGGGGGAGGGGGGTACTACTTCACTCCACAGCTTCACTCTGAATAGCGCTTTGTTGCCCAAGCTGCAAGCTTCAACCCTTTGCCTATATGCATCGTATTGTTGATCAAGGCTTTTTTAGCATATTTCTACTGAGTTATACCCAATACTCCACCTGTCCTGCCCTGCATCCACTTTCCTATACTTGTGCCCTCCCAGACACATAAATGACTCTAAACGTATGCAAAACATGAACAAAAGACACACAAAAAGTATACAAAATATGATTTCATCATACCCACACACTTTACTCACGCTTGTCCTCAATTGTGTAGATACAACTCGCCCAAGACTCAAAAGCACAAAAAAGACAAAATAAAAAACACAGACTCAAGTCTCAAACAAATCAGCAGATCCAAGGATTAGTCAAATCAAGTAAACATTTCAATCGCACAACATCATCAGATAAATCAAGAAACAATCAATGAGCATAAAGGATGAGCCTCACCAGTACACTACTTTCAAGTGTTTTGGGCTACGTGTTTACGCTCTTGACCAATATCAACAAAGTTATTCTATAGGCTTGTCTGCCCTCTACAACTATACTAAATCTCAACACTTATCATTAGGTCTTTAGTAGGTTGTAATGTGGCTTAAGGCGTTAGGTAGGAAATATTAAGGAACTGGCTATGGTAAAAATGAACTCAGTACCAGCCTTGCAAACTTATTCTTAGGACTTTTATTTCTTTATATTTAAATCTTTTTCTTTTCATTTTTTTTTTCTAAGTCCTTTAGAAAACTCCTCTTAATATCAAGGCATGCCAAGCATCCTACAAAAGTCAAGTGTCTTGCTAAAGCTATAATACCTTATGCCCTTCTTTCCTTCTCTTTTCTCATTTAATCCTGAGTTCGTGTAACCGGGTAGGCTACATTTTTCAGGCTATATTTAATGTATCAAAAGAATTATTTTCAAGCTCAAGAGAGATAATAAAAGGAATAAACATTAGGTAGGTCATTTATGGCTCTGGGCTTAATCAACAAAAACTGCCTAAGTCATTTAAGTGTCGTGGCCCATTATGCTCAAACTAGAGATGCAGGCAAGTTCTAGAATTTTCCAAGTCTCATCGTCATAACTCATAAAGAAAGAAAGAATACTGTATGAAATATAAACAACATATTAAACTCAAATCCTCACATAGGTTGCTCAAGATTAAATCCATCATGCTCATCTACATACGACATGCTCAATCAAAACGTACTTATCTTGACCAAAACCCTAATCATGCTGATCAGCACACTCACAAATTTAAACACTTTAAACATTAATGATTCCCACCCACACACTTTGCTTTGCGCAGAGTGTGTATAGTGATAACCCAACACCACAAAAACTAACTCTATACAACATAACAAGGAACTCAAACACAAATGAGATAGGAACTCGAATGCCCTCTCCATGCAATTTGCAAAGCAAATTGTGGGTGAAGGGCAACACTTCATCCTTCTCGACACAATAAAAATAACTGTACACAAAATAAAAAATACTTAAAGGAAAAACACACTAAACTATACTATACTAAAACTAGGGATGTAACAGTTCGAGAGAAAAGCGAATCAGGTGGGAACCTGAATCCTTGGTGGGCAAAGTATGCACGCTGGGCATCACACATTTCAATTTGAGCATCACGAATCTCCACTAACAGCTTCTCGACTTGCTCCATCCTGGTTAGCAAATCATCCTCCTTGGGCAATGCGGCCCTTCCACTAGGCTTCTCCTTCTCTTGTGTATCCTGTATGCGTATCATTCCCAAAATCAGATTCATCTCGTTGATATGATGCTCCACCGTGTTGCCTAAGAAAGGAAAACTGATGACCAATGGACCACTATGCCTATCATTTCTTTGTACATCTCTCTCACCAACTCTTCATACACCTCCGTAGGCCAATCCAGAAACTTCTTTTACCTTATCCCATCAAACAATTCCCTTACTTCGTCAGCCACTCCCAATTTTTCTTAGAGATCGAAATCAAGAACCCTTGGCATAGCAATGCCTATAGGTGTAGGGGTTCCTGATGGAGACGAGGCCACGATAGCATTCTTGGACAAGTTCAATCCAATTCGCAAATTAAAGCCCAAGATATAAATTTTATTATATTTATTTTGTTGTTTGGTTATTTCCTTAATTAATTAGGTTTTCATTTCCTCGTTATTTTGAGATCTTCTAGTACTAGTATATATAGGGGTTTTGCATATGTTGGCAGACAGTGGATTTTTTATGAATAAAAGTTAGGGTTTCATTGTGTGTGTTTTCAATATCTACTGGTACTTACGAATCAACAGTAGTATTGTTCTTGTATTAGCTTTTGATTATGGCTGCGCTACATCAGTTGGTCTCCAGAGTCAGTAACGTTCTTCTCGATGCCTCCTCGACAGCAAAACGATGTTCCCTTTCTTCAAGAACGGATTGAGGCATTAACCCTTGGGATTGAGGAACTTTGTGCTCAATAAGGTGAGATGCGTACGCAACAGCAAGATTTCTTTGCCCGTGTAGAACGACTCTTTTGAGTGGATCCCAACAATCATGGTGAGCATGATGCTGATCATCTGTCATGATGGCCATGACAATCTTCAACACCAACGCCATGATTATGAAGACAAAGACACCCTTTAAGTAGATAATCCTTTTGTGGTGTCTGGAATCCGTCTTGATCTTCCAGAATTCGATGGCGGCACTGAAGATGATGAAGTCATCTGCTGGCTTCGCTCTGTCGAAGAATTACTCGACTTTAAAGATGTCCCTGCAGATCGACGAGTATCATTGGTTGCCACGCGGCTTCGAGGTTGTGCCTGTGCCTGGTGGTATCACACTAAAACAAACCGTTCACGCTAGCACAAACCACCTATCATCACTTGGCCGAAATTTTGCAAGCATTTAGAGCGTGAATTTCTTCCTTACAACTACTCGCCTATTATATCAATGACTCCAAAATCTTCGACAAGGTATTCGTTCTGCAGAGGCTAATTCTACAGAATTTTATCACTTACTTAATCAGAATGACCATCATGAGACACAAGAGCAGTTGGTTTCCTGTTTCGTTGGTGGATTGCGTGTGGAATTTCAGGATTCCCTTAATTTGTTCAATCCATGCACAATTTCTGAAGCACAACAACATGCTAGTACATTGGAGAAACAACTTTCAGGGAAACTACAGGGTCTCCTCTCTCCATTGGTGGTTCTGATCGCTACGGCTTGCCTGTGGGTGCCGAAGGTGGAGCAGATCAAATAACCTCACGTGCACCGGGTAGCAGTGCTACTTTCGCCTCCAAGCCTCCTTATGTTAACAAGTGCTTTACATGTGGTGATCCAGAACATCGCATGGCGCATGTCCTAAACAACGACCAAGACAGGCAGGTCGCACGTTTCCTACCAATGAGGTTGCGGGCGATCATTATGACCAACCCCCTATGTTTAATGTAGAGCCTCTGGAATCTCCACCCGAAACCCACTTACATGGCGATGTGGGCCTCTCATTAGTCGTTCGTCGTGTCTATCTCTCCCCACGTCTGGTGGACAGTACCACTCAACGCCATATGTTGTTTCAATCCACATGCACGGTGAATGGTAAAATTTGTAAGTTTATTAATTATTCGGGTTCTTGTGAAAATGTTGTCTCCGTTGATGTTGTTTCTAAGATTGCTCTTCCCAGTGAGAGTCATCCCAATCCATACCAACTTGCTTGGCTCAACCGTGATAACTTGGTTGCTGTCAAACGTCGTGTCCTGCTCACCTTTTCTATTGGTGCTACCGATTCTGATTCTAATTAGTGTGATATTGTCCCAATGGATGCATGTCATTTCATACTGGGTCAACTTTGGCAATTTGATAGAAAGGTGGTTCACGACGGTCATGCTAATACGTATAGTTTTGATTTCAAGGGCGTGAAGATTGTTCTACATCCTACCATACCTTCCGATCCTTCCGCCCCGACTCCCCCTTCTACTCTCCTCCTGCAGTATCCTCCACTAAATATTTTTATGAAGCCTATGATTCTATTTGCAGATGATTCTAAAGACAAGGCCATTTCCGATTTGAGGGCAAATCATTTCAAAGAGGGAGAGAATGATGGAGACGAAGCCGCGATTGCTTTCTTGGACAAGTTCGATCCAATTCGCAAATTAAAGCCCAAGATATAAATTTTATTATTTATTTTGTTGTTTGGTTATTTCCTTAATTAATTAGGTTTTCATTTCTTCGTTATTTTGAGATCTTCTAGTACTAGTATATATAGGGGTTTTGCATATTTGGCAGACGGTGGATTTTTTATGAATAAAAGTTAGGGTTTCATTGTGTGTGTTTTCAATATCTATTGGTATTTACGAATCTACAGTTGTATTGTTCTTGTATTGGCTTTTGATTACGCTTGCGCTACATCAGTTCCTGATTCCTTCCTCTTCCTCACTGACACAGACCCTGGACCTTGCTTCTTCGTGGTCTTAAAGCTGCTAATCGGAGTAGGGTTTAGTACCTTCTTTTTTGGAGTTAGTGTTGCGTCGTCTTCTTCCTCGACTTTCTCATCTCCCTCCGACTGCATCTTGGCAGTCGACTCGGTCGGAACCCTTTTCCCAGCATAAGATGATTCTGTGGGTTCTTCGCCTTCTTCGCTAATGTCGCCTCACTAGATGTCGTTGATCTCTTCCACTTCGTCAACTCTCCTACCACATCATTCTCCGCCTTGGTGTCTTCTGTCGCTGCCTCTTCATCCTTAGCAGTGGAACACTGTTGCTCAGTAAGAGGTTCCTCCTCTACCTTATTCTACTCAAGGAGAGTTGGATTTTCTCCTTCCGTTACCAGCAGGTCGACGTCGACCAGTGATGGGTTGTTGGGGATGGTAGATCCTATGGTGGCGGTGGTTGTTTTGTCCATTACTTTGCTCTTTATAGATGGTTGTGGGGAGGTTTTCTTAGTTATGATGTCGAAGTGAGAGCTGGCTGGGATTTTATTTAGTTTAATTTTGGTGCGAGTTGAAACCATTATGAACGTGGGTGGTGGTTTAGGGTAGTTTTGTGAAAGATGAGAGAGAGGGGGAAGATGGAAAGGCTCGGTTTGGAATTAAAGGAGAGTGGAGGGGAAGTTATGATGAAAGTGGGGGTGATGGATGCAACTTTTTAGGCTTAGGGTTCTGACACACCGCCTTTGATGGGATGGCGGTTGTCAGCTATCAGGCCTTGGTGCCCATGATACATTCTATCTTGCCCGCTAAGATCACTCGTACAACTCTCCTTCGTAACCTACACCTTCCATGTTGCCCTTAACTCCTATAGTCATGAACAACAAAACACCCTTTGCACGGACAACTCTACCACCTAGGGTTAATACTTGAATATTATTAAAAAAATGAAAATAGAACTTTAAAAGTAAAAACATGAATTGAAAATAATACCAGGTTGCCTCCTGGTTAGCGTCCTATTTAACGTCTCGGCACGACATCCACTCCTTTGCTTAATAGGTTTCTTCAATAGGAAGAGCAGCTGCCTTCCCAATTTCCTATTGGTCTTGCCCCTAATAGGCTTTCACTCTGTGTCCATTCACCTTGAAAATTTTACCACTCTTTGGATCTTTGATCTCGACTACTCCATTAGGCTATTGGGCTGGAACTTCGAACGGTCCTGCCCACTTAGTAGAGAGTTTTTCCAACTTGAGTCGAAATCTTGTCTAGTACAGTAGTACTTATTGCCCAAAGTGAAACATCTTTTCCTTGGTCAACAAGTCATGATTCTATTTCATTCTCTCCTTGTACAAGATGGCATTGTCATAGGCTTGAAGCCTAATTTCTTCCAATTCTTGAATTTCAAGCTTCATTGCCTTGCCTGCTTCATCCCAATCAAAATTATTGGGATACTGCCTATCTTGCTTGATGTTCTAACTCGACTAGCAAATGGAATCTCTTCTCATAGACCATGTGGTAAGGAGACATCCCAAAAGGTGTCTTGAAAGCAGTTCTATATGCCTATAATGTATCATCAAGATGCATGCTCCAATCCGTGCAAGTGACTCCAACAAACTTTCTCAACACAGTCTTGATTATGTGGTTAAACAATTCAGCTTGCCTATTAGCTTGAGGATGATGAGCTATCAAAATTCGATGATGAACCCCATACTTCTTGAACAAGCTTGTGATCGCAACATTGCAGAAATGAGACCCTTGGTCACTGATTATAGCTTGAGGCACTTTGAAAGCCCATATTTTGTGCTCTTGTCATGTGTGTTTTAGGTCTAGATCGAGTCTATTTTAGAGTCTTTTGTGTCTGTTTTGTGTCTAGGAGGACACTTGAGTTGGCAGCGCAAGGAAAGGCAGGAATTGAGTAAGACTGGAGTCAAAACATGCAAAAAGAGAAGGAACTGGTGATACGATGCGATGACCATAGTAGTTGTGCTCGTGGCTCAAGCTACCGAGGGCATAAGTCCAAATCAAGATGAAGAGCTGCTCCACTTTCAGTGGTATGGTTAATCTAGATGATTGTATGTTTCACTCCAGAAGGCAAGGTGCAGGCTATCGTGGGCAAGAGATGGTTGAGAAATTAGGGAAGGCAGAGTATAGAGCTTGGGCAATGGTGTTGGCGCGTGAAAATGCAGCTTTTACAGTTCTATAAGGAAACAACTTCCTTGCAGCACAAGAATTAGATCGATGTTTCCTACTACAACAACAGTACGATTTTAGCGATAAGGAAGGAGATATTGTCAACCTTATCCATTGATCGTTACATGGAAGTAGCAGGCCCATCTTCTAGAAGGCCCGTTTGTGGGTTTGCCCTAGTTTTTGTACTCTATAAATACATCCATGCATGCAAGGTGCAAGATACAATCTTTACCGCATTTTTACTTTCGAAACATTTTTATTTTCTGCAGTTTATTTTCTTACATACAATTTATATTTATTGCTAAGTCCCAAAAAGGCGACCATCTTTTGCTTATTGTTATTAATTCAAGTATGTTTTTCTTTATCTCTTTTGTTTTCGTTATTTACTTTATGTCTAGCTAAGCCTTTAAATCCAAGTTTCAGGTAAATGATATGATGTATAACTTGTAAATCTCATGAGGTCTATGTGTTCTTGATAGTTGTATATAAGTGTGTTCCCGAGGTATTGGGCAACGATTCCAAAGAAGTTCGGTGGTCACAGGTAACACGGAAGGCCAATGAGCCCTGGGCACATACGGATTCCTACATTGCAAGAGGGTTATCAAGAAGTGCTCGTGCTTGCCTTACGTTCCTTGTGAGCAGCAAGAATGAGTTGTTAGCCTTGGCCTAGACCTACAATGATGTGTCAATGCTGGTGAATGTCGGACAGAGATTCTCATTATCTCACCTGCACCGGAGTGGGCCCATCTAGAACTAAATGCTGCTTGACCAACATGCGCTCGATAAGGTGTTATGCCCGAGACTTTTGGGCAAGCAATAGGATTGGCTAGGGTGTCCTTGTCAAGACTTAAACATAAGGATGGAGCTGGGCAGACTATGTAGCGTACGTGGCGGCGTGAAAATGGGAACCCTGCATAGTTTTAGCCTATAACCACAACCTTTGTATACCCCAACCAGAGATTATTGCGAGCGATTCCCTGTGGGATTGACCCTGTTCTTGACAACTAGCTGGTCCTAGGGGTTAGCATAGGAGTGAAATACAAATTGTATTTTGTCGCAGCTTAAATGACGGCTGCGTCAAAATTGGCACCGTTGCCGGGGAGTTGATTACAGTGGTAATTTCTGTTGTGCTAATTTCTTCATTCTTATTTTATGCAAGAATCTAACCTTACAGGAAAGGAAGGAGAAACATGGTACGATGATAACATCAACCTGACCTTAAGGATGATTCGAGCAGAGAAGAAGAAGAAGAAGGAAGAAGAATTGGAAGCAATTTCTGAGGAGACCTTTGACGAGTAAGAACTTTCCTTGTAAGCGAAGCAGAAGAAGATAATCAAAGCGAAGCGTCAATGTAGCACCCAGTGGAGGAGGAGAAAACCTTAAGGGAGAGGGTGTTCCCTAACATTATGAACCTAAGGCCTTCAGGCATAACTTTACCTACACCCACGCGAGGATGGGAATTGAAGTCCTACTTTATGCAGATCCTGCCCAAGTTCAACAATCACCCAGGCGAAGACCCTCAAAGATAGTTGCAAGATTTCGAGATAGCTTGTGGAACCATCCATACTGATGGAAATCTGAGCGAATATGTAAGGCTCGTTGCCTTCCCATTCTCTTTGCAAGACAACACAAGGAAGTGACTTTATTCATTGCCCACAGGATGTGTTACCACTTGGCAAGAGCTGCAGCAGAAATTCTTGAAAAAATACTTTCCAGCCGCCCAAATTCAGAAAATAAGGAAGACGATTACATGTATTAAGATGGGCATTGGAGAGGATTTTTACTCGTACTTCCACAGATTCAAGCAGATGTTAGCAAAATGCCCACATCATCAAATTGCGGAACATAACTTGATTCAATGTTTCGTAGCCGGACTAAGAACAAGTGAGAGGGCATTGGTCAATGCAGCTTGTGGAGGGTCAGTTATGAGAAAGCAACCAAGTGTCGTGTTCAAGATTATTGCTGAGATGGCAGAGGAGCTGAGGGACGATGGGGGAGAATTGCCCAAGCTAACAACAACTGCAGCCAAAGCACCACCAACTTCGACTGGTATGAAGGATAAGCTTGACTAGATGTTCAACAAGATTGATGCCCTAGTAACTGTTGTATCAGGCAACAACAAGAAGACGGTGAGATCTTGTGGAATTTGTATTGCGATCACGGATGCAACGGATCAATGCCCAAGCTTGAAAGAGGAGGTCAATGTAATTGGGTTCAATAATAATAACCAAGGGAGGCCATATGATTCGAACTTGCAATATTATAACCCAGGATAGAGGAATCATGAGAACTTGAGGTATGAAAACAATAACTACCAAGGGTTTGGGCAACAGCAGCAAGTACAACCTCAGCTACAACAACAATATCCTCCTAGATATCAGAATAGGCCAAGCCTAGCGGACCAAGTGACTTCCTTGGCTAAGGATAATATCAGAGTGCAGCAGGAGCTTGAGAAGTTTAGGACGGAGACAAGGGGAGCCATTCAGAGCATGACCAACCAACTAATTAACTTGGTCAATGCTATGGCCAAATTTGAGAAGAGGTAAGGTGAACTGCTTGCCCAACTTGAAGTGCCCCCTAAGGCCCAAGTCAATGCAGTCACATTGAGAGGAGGAAAGACATTGCCCAATAAAGTGCAGATACCGGATTCTGACACTGTGTTGCCCAAGGAAAAAGAGAAAGAGGTAGAGGGCAAGGATAAGGAAGTAAATGAGGAGAAGGATTACGAGGAAGAAGCTCCAAAATCTCTTTACGTCAAACCTAACCCTATTGTGCGTGCTCCTTTTCTTACTAGGTTGAGAAGAAATAAGAAGGATGAAGAGTTATCCGAGATGTTTAAAATCTTTCAAAAAGTGGAGATCAACCTGCCCCTCCTCGTAGCACTACGTAACATGCCCAAGTGTGCAAGACTTCTGAAAGAGCTTTGCTCAAAGAAGGTGAAAAGCGTAGACGAGTCTAAGGTTCTTTTAGGAGAGAGTATTTCAGCAGTCCTGAAGTGAGACTTGCCCAAGAAGTGTGGAGATCCAGGGATGTTTGCCATTCCTTGCGTAATTGGAGATATGAAGATTGAGCGTGCCATGCTTGACCTAGGTGCGTCAATCAATGTGATGCCATTGTCCATGTACGATGAAGATGTTATGGGACCACTCAAGCCTACAAGGGTGGTTATCCAATTGGCGGAGAGGTCTAATGTGTACCCTAAGGGCATACTAGAAGATGTGCTAGTCAAGGTGGAGGATCTCATTTTCCCAACAGATTTTTACTCAGGGCAACTAACATGTTAATTTGATGGGGAGTCAGTTACTTTCAACATATTCAAAGCAATGGAACACCCCCAAGATACGGAGATGATCGAGTATATTGACCACATTGATCAAGAAGTAGAAGAGGCAGTCCCTCTTCTTGCCAATCAAGATCCATTGGATGCAGTCATTCAAGGAGGAGTTGAAAAGAGCCCGGATAATTCTTTTCAGGTTAGACGAGCTTTGGCGTATTTAGGAGCAGAGGAAGTAGATGGACCCCAACTATCCCCATATGCCTTGCCCAAGATCAGAGATGAAGATAGATTGGTGCCTTCACTTGTTCGAGCACCTAAGTTAACACTCAAATCTCACCCTGCTCATTTGAAGTACATATTTTTGGGAGAAAATGATACCTTGCCAGTGATTATAAGTTCGGACTTGAGCAAGAAAGAAGAAGATGGAGTTCGATATGTCCTTATCTGTTACAAAGATGCAATTGGACTTGGGCATTATCTACTCGGTTCCAGATAGCAAGTGGGTAAGTCCGGCACACATGGTGCCCAAAAAGTCAGGGATAAAAGTGGTCAAGAATGAGAAGAATGAGCTTGTGCCTACAAGGCTCCAAACGGGATGGCAGATGTGTATTGACTATAGGAAGATTAACAAGGCAACGAGGAAGGATCACTTTCTTTTACCCTTTATTGACGAGATGTTGGAAAGATTGGCAGGGAACAAGTATTTTTGCTTCTTGGATGGATACTTTGAATAATGCAGATATAGGCTGCCCAAGAAAACCAGGACAAGACAACTTTTACTTGCCCATTAGGGACGTTTGCATATCGTCGCATGCCTTTTGGTCTATGCAACGCCCTGAACACGTTTTAACGGTGGATGATGAGCATATTTTCAAATTTGTTGGAGAATTGCATCGAGGTTTTCATGGACGATTTTACCGTCTATGGGAAATCATTTGAGGCTTGTCTTGGGCATTTGGAGTTGGTTTTGAGTAGATGCGTGGAAAAGAGCTTAGTGTTGAACTATGAGAAGTGTCACTTCATAGTGCGAGAAAGCATCGTGCTTGGGCACGTGATTTTAGAAAGAGGGATACAGGTTGACAAGGCGAAGATTGATGTCATCTCCAAGTTGCCTTACCCAACCAACGTCAAGCAATTAAGAGGATTTTTGGGACATGCTGGATTCTATAGAAGATTTGTAAAGGATTTTGCTAAGATTGCCCAACCAATGACGAGATTGCTCCAAAATGAAGTAGAGTGGGAATTCAAGGTAGATTGTCAAAAGGCGTTTGACGTGTTGAAGAAATGCTTGGTCACGGCACCTGTGATACAACCCCCAGATTGGGGTATGCCATTTGAGTTGATGTGCGATGCAAGTGGGTATGCCATGGGAGCAGTGCTTGGTTAAAGGAGGGGTAAGGAAAGCCATGTTATATATTATGCCTCTAAAACTCTCAATGCAGCACAAATTAATTACACCACCATGGAGAAAGAGCTTTTGGCGATTATGTTTGCCTTTGAAAAATTTAGATCTTATTTACTCGGGGGCAAGACAATTGTTTACACTGACCATGCAGCACTGAGATACCTTATGAACAAGAAGGAGTTGAAGCTAATGCTTATTCGTTGGATTTTGCTTTTGCAAGAGTTCGATGTGGAGATCAAGGATAAAAGTGGAGCTCAGAATTTGGTGGCGGATCACTTGGGTAAGATAGTCAAAGAAGAAGACTCAATGCCCATTACGGAGACTTTCCCTGACAAGAATCTATATATGACTGAAGCTCAATTCCATGGAGAGCCTTGGTACGCTTTTATTGCCAACTTTAAGAGTACGGGGGAGGTTCCAAATGATCTTTCATACTATCAAAAGTATGTTTGGGATGATCCCTACTTACGGAAGAAGTGTGCTGACCAAGGATTGAGGAGGTACATGCCTGACTGGGAGACTAAGAGTATCTTGAAGCATTGCCACAACAGGGAATGTGGAGGTCACTTTGGGCACCGAAGAACTGCAAGGAAGATTTTTTATTGTGGGTTCTTTTGGCCTACAATTTTTAAGGATGCTTTTGAATGGTGCAAGAACTGTTTCAAGTGTCAACAAGAAGGGAATGCGACTAGGAGGGATGGGATGCCCATGACCCCAATATTGCCGGTGGAGATCTTTGATATATGGGGGATGGATTTGATGGGACCTTTGCCTAGCTCAAAAGGGAATAAATATGTAATACCCCGAGCTTCTATAACATTAGAGAGCGTATTAAATAACCTTATAAGCTTTTCATCTCTCTCCCTCTCCCCCATTGCCGTGACCTATACACACACATACATACTTGGAGTTTCTTCCAATAAAGCCTTGTATTCAAGCTTCAATCTCATGAAAATCAAGAGAAGATCATCATCATCATCTTAATTCTTTCAAGCCCCAAGTTAAAAGGTAATAATTCTCCAAGTTCTTGAGTTTGAAATCCAATAATCATCCTTATTTCTTCACAATTTTTGGCTCTTAAGCCCTAAAATGGATGATTAATTATTGTTTCGTATTTTCTTGAGGATTCAAGATGATTTCTTCCATGGTGAATCCAAGCTAGAAGTTTGAGCCTTATTTCTCCACATTTTCGGCCAAAGAAGAGAATCAAGGAGGAGAAATCCCATTTATTTTCTAAAGTATGATATTCATTTGATTTCTTGTATATATGTATCTCTCTAAGCCCTAAAACAAAGAAAATATGCATGCATGGTATTTATTTCATGTTTAGGCAAACCTAAGTTATCGATGTGAGGATTAAGTGAGGAGAAATCGATAGGAGAATCGAACTCTAGGAATTAATCGATGAATTAAGAAAAAAAAAGGAATTAAAAACCCTAATTTTTAATTAATACCGAAGATTAGGTGAAAATAAGGAAAAATCGTTCATTATGTTCTATGAAATTTTATAATCAAATTAATCAAATAATCTAGATTTTTATTGAAATAAAAATTAATGGAAGAATAAAGGAAAATATATTAATTAGTCTTAATTTAATAAATAAAAGAGGAAAAGAAATTTATTAATTAAATAAATAAGAGTCGAGAAAATCGAGTTAAAATAAAAAGAATAAAATGATAAGAAAGTGAAGAAAAGTTTTAATCGAGTCGAGAAAAAGTGTTAGACAAGTTAAGTTTAAATACTCGTATAGTTTAATCAAGAAAATGATGGAATAAAATACGAGTAATAATTTTGAAAGTAATTAATTAAAATTAATTAAATAAGTTGTTTTTCAAACCGTGTGGATTAAGAATAAGCCGAGAAGAATTATTGAGATAATAATTAGAAAAGTAATAGTTGAGTTAAGAATGAGAATCGAGTTAGAAATAGAAGTGAAATTCCTATTTCGCAAAAGTTTAATAAAAATTAAAAGGAATTTTTGTTAATTGAGTAAAGAATTATAATATGTTTCATAAGACAACGAGTTTGGAAAAGTGTTGTTTATAAGTCGAGAAAGATAAATTATATTGTTTGAGTTTTTATAAAAAAAAAAAAGAATTCTTATTTGAATTAAGTTCTAAAATAAAAATTGAGTAAATGTTAATGTGTCTTGAAATGTGATTGAATTTGAAATAATGTGTTCGATTTATTTGGAATTTTATGCAATTAAATTAATATGCTTGAGTGAATGATATTATTTGATAATGATGTGAAAGATTGTTGAGTTATTTTGTTTGTAAATCAATTGAGCTATTAAGTTGTTAATTAAATGAAGAATTGATTAAGTTTATAAAAGAAAACTCGAGTAATAGAATTTAGATAGACGACGTTTCATAATTAAAGCGAGAAGTGCTAAGACATTGGTTAGTTGTATTAACCAATTATCGAGTAGAGTCAATGGCTTAAAGACGAGAATGCGAGATTGTCTTAGAAAAGAATAGCTTTGAGAGAAACGACTCAAGTAGAAGTCCTTCAGTCGAGACCAACGTTTAATATCCGTCTTTGCGTAGTATCTTATCTTCTTTATCGATGTCGAACTATGAAGGATCAAGCCAGATGGAAAGATAAGCGAGGACAGATAGCCCTTAAACCACCTAGCTAGAACGTCGGAAGTCAGGTGGGCTTTTCTGAACCAAAACTATCGATGAATGTTATTATACTATTGAGTATTATTATGTGATTTTTAAAATGCAATTGACTTGCCGTTTTATTGACTTTGGTATGTGTTATCATCTGTTTGTTTGAGTTATTATCATCCTGTGAAAGGCAGGAAACCCACGTGTGGTATGTTAATTGTTGAGGTGACTGTGAGCCTTGCTTCGGTTGGGCCAGTCACAGTGTTCAAGAAGGAGGCCTACTTCTCGGCACAGTGAGAGAATATGTGACAGATGATGCATACTGTTGAGTATATATTATGTTTTGACTGCGCAGTGTATTTAAAAGAAAATGTTTTAGCATGCACAAGTAAAACCGTTTTAAATCGTATAGATACTTGTGATGTTTCGGCAAGGCAAGTTCAATTAATATAGCTTTAAAAGCATTTCTTCCAAGTAATTTCGGCACATGTTCACTGAGTACGAAGTACTCAGCCCTGCGTGTATTTCTAAACGTGCAGGTTGACAGGATGGTGATGGCATGGACGCTTAGTGGTGTGGTGTTTTTGGTTGAGTCTAGTCGGATGTCAGACTGGCATTCACACGTCTTCATACGTGTGAGTGTTGGGTTTTGAGTCGAGTTTCCGCTGCAAATCTTTTTAAATGAAAGTCTGTTGATATACACTTTGATACTTGTTTTTTATTCCGAGCAATGTGCTAGACGGTTTTAATGTTTTGTTTAATCTTAATCTTGTTGACCTGAAATACTTATCGTATTCGTATTGATATGTAGTTTAAAATGCTCGGTTATTTCTTCATTATGTCTTTGATGGTCTTATTCGAGTGTTACTGCTTTTTATTGATGTTTCCCCGAGCATGTTCCCCATATTTGAGTTGATTGTTAGATGGTTAGGTTGTGTTGTTGTTCGTAAGTCGCACCTCTGGAGTCTGGGTGTGACAGGTTGGTATCAGAGCAAGGCTTTGACTACTCTGAAGTCTGATATTCTTTGATGAGTCGAGTCTAGATTTAATTCCTAGACTTATTTGAGTCAGTAACCACACCAAGCTATCCTTCATCTCATCCGGCAACTAGGTACGTTTTATTTTCTAAAAGTTTTCAAGTTAAAGTTTGAAATATCAAGTATTGAGAATTTCTTTTAAGTTATTTATAAGTTATGATGTTTAGAGATAAAAGGTATTAAGTTGTCCTCCCTAATGCGTGTTCGTGTGGAAAAATCAGAAAGAATGAAACGCTTGTGCAAATGGTTACGTGATTTGGAATTGCCCGAAACCATGAACGAAAATTCCCCTTTGGAACGCAAAAATGAGTATGTGGTAGAAATTCTAGTATGCTCGATTAATTGTTTAAGTTTTCTTATGTGTTTGAAATTCATATAGGATGGACAATAATGACTGGATGCAGGAGTACTTGCACGTAAGAAAAATGAGTACTGAGTCAATAGCTGAATTCCTAGCGCGTTATCATACGATTTGGGGAAAAGTCCAGTTTATGGACATCGGACCACTGGAAGGCATGACGCATTTAATCCAGGCCCTACCTTAGGAATGGAAAGATTGGGCAGCATCCCTCGTTCCTCGATTCCTAAGCTATCGATACTTCGACCGAACTCTGTACGGTGATGTTAATGCGTTTATCTCCACTATCTCAGCTCGTTTCATGACATATGGTGCCCCTCCGCCAGAACCCTATGAAGACGACTCTCCAAACTTGCTAAATGAAATTGTCCCTCCTCCACCGATTCCTCAAGATGACCCTGTTTTCCTTCAAATTAATTCGCCGCCACGAACTAAACTTGAACCTCGTGAATCCCACCAAGACTATTCAATTGTAAGTGGTGTGCTTTCAATCCGATCTTTTGATCCCATTGCTTTGTCTAACTTGCCAATATTGCAGCAGAGCGGATGCAATGACCTCAATGGAAACCCGTCATCGAATGAAGATCAGTTTGCCACCTATATGCGTCGATACCAAGCAACTCTTCCAATTCATCCCAAAGCAGAATCCTCTAGACCAGCCCGTTCAAACAATGACAATGAGAATGAAAATGAGCCGACCGACGCAGCGACAGTGGGAAGAGGATACCTCCAAGCTTTATCCAACAATATCTTTCCTGCCCCTTATGCTTGTGCGTCTACCTCTATAGCAAGGCCAGAAGATGAGCACAACTCTCAATTTGGTACCTCAGCTGACGTAGCATCTTACCTTCGTCGAGAAGAAAACTCCAACACCCCGCCTTGGGTTGAGTCCGAGCTAGCCGCACTCAACTACACTTTAGAAGATTGCGAGGAAGCTTTGAGGGCAGCCGAACGTGAGTGTTTCGCTATTGAAGATGATAACGATGAGGAAGAAGGGCAGCTTGCAGACAACATGCATGAGGAAGAGGAAGAAAAAGAAGAGGACCCTGAGGAAGAGGAAGACCCTATAGAACACATTGAAGTGGACTCCGACGCAGAGCAATACGACGACAGCGGGCCGAGTGAAGATGATTCCTGCATGTAGAAGTGATTCAAAGAAGCCGTGAAAATTTAAGTAGTTTACCGTGTGTGTTTGAGAGATGAACTCTTTTTAATTTTTTAGCAGTGATGTAATTTGTGGCTTGAGAACTTGCGTAATTCGAATAGATCTTTAGCTATCGAGTAGAAGAAAAGGGAAATTTTCAGTAAAATTGTTTAAATCCCTATTGTTTATAAGTCCTTAGAAGAGGCCGCCGTCGGGCGATATAAAAGATGAGCCTTTAGGCTATTAAAATCAATTTTGAGTCTTCTGAGTTATTAATTTAAATTGAGTATGTGAATATTAAAGTGATATATTTTATTCGATGATTGTGATTGATTGCTTGAGAACAATAATTGTCTTGAGAATATGCGAATTTATAATGATGATGTGAATGCTTGATGACTATTGGGAAATTGAATGAGATGTATGTAAATATGAGAATTTGAAATAATGAAAGTTATTTGAGAAGATCTTTGATTTGCCTTTTTATTATTTAAGTATCGATCAAGAATCGTATTCCTCCCAAAAAGGGAAATGTGTTCAGAATCGAGAAAGGTTCCTAGTGAACTAAAGAATTGGAGTGGCTAAAATTTTCTTGTTGTAATTTTTAGAATGCCGCCAAGACGTAGGAATGTCAGAAACCCGGAAGATAACCCTGAGGGACAGCGTGATCCTACTCTGCCCCCTCCGAATGAGAGACGAGTCGAAGAACTTTTTCTTTGTCAAAATCCCCCAACCTTCGATGGTAAAGGCAGTCCAGCTGATGCTGAGGACTGGATTCGTTCTCTTGAGCGAATTTTTCGTTTTCTTCGTTGCACCGATCGTGAACGTCTTAAGTGTATTATGTATCAGTTGAAAGGAACTGCCTACTACTGGTGGAAGGCGAAACAAAGAATGTATACACCCAAAGAGCGCGAAAACCTAACATGGGATCAATTCAAAGAAGCTTTGTATGAGAAGTATGTGCCGAGGAGTTATCACAAACAGAAAGCAAACGAATTCACCAATCTGTGGCAAGGAAATAAGTCCGTGGCCGAGTATGATCGAGAGTTCTATGAATTAGCTCGATTTGCACCTGATATGGTGGACACTAATGAAAAAATGTGTGAGTTGTTTCGAGCAGGACTAAGGCAGGATATCCGAGTAGTTCTTGCTAGTCAGAGTGGTCTGACTTACGCTGAAGCCTTGAACCGAGCCCTAGACATGGAGTTGGCAATACAACCAGAAAAAGGATCGCATTCGTCAGCGAATCCTCAATTTCAAAGCCAGACAATGACGATTGTATCTACCCAACAATCCCAATTTGGCCAGCATGAAAAGAGAAAAGGAAAATGGAGTGGTGGAAACCACCCGAACAAGAAACCGTGGCAAGGAAAAAGCCAACAGCAATCCCAGAAGGGAAAAGCTCCACAGATCAATCGAAGTAACCTACCTATAGGACCCTTAGGATTCCCTCCTTGTTCGAAGTGTTGTAAAATGCATCAAGGCGTCTGCAAGAGTGGGAGTAATGTTTGCTATACTTGTGGTCAACCTGGTCATTTCTCGAACCAGTGCTCAAGTAAGCAACAAGGATTGAGAGGCGGAAGACCAAATCAATCCCAGCCTTCGCAGATGAAAGCCATTGAGGCAACTCCTCTGCAAAAGTTTGTCCAGCATCAGGGCAAGCCACGGCAGCCAAAGCAGCAACCTCTTCAGCAAGAGCCTCTGCACTTCCAAAGAGCCTACGCAATTGAGCAGAAGCCGCTAGAGAAAGATAAAGGAAATTTGACAGGTATAGGAAAGCTTAATGGCATACCTGTTATTGTTTTGTTCGATACGGGAGCTTTGCATTCATTTATATCTAGCGTTTGCGTAGAGAACCTAGAATTGAAGGTAGAAGAATCAAACCAGGTGCTTAGTGTCGCAATCCCTTTAAGAAAGACTGCGTTAGTTTCGCGTGTTTGCTCGAATTTAGAATTTGAAGTCAGAAATCGTAAGTTGATCGCGAAATCCCTGAATCTAATCCAGATGTGGGATGTAGATATAATCCTAGGAATGGATTGGTTAACCGAGAACTTTGCGACGATTCCATGCGACTTGAGGCAATATCGTTTAAACCCCCTGGAGAAGAGTCAACTATAGTTTTCGGAGTTTAGAAAAGAACGAAGAAGAACATACCAATAGTTTCAGCCATGAAGGCACAGAGGTTAATGAGGAAGAAAGATACGCAAGTGTATCTAGTTTATCTGAATAAAGACGAGAATCAAGAGTTAAATATCGATAATGTACCGATCGTGAGAGAATTCAAGGACGTGTTTCCAGAAGTATTACCAGGTTTACCCCCTGATCGACAATTGGAGTTTACAATCGATTTAGAACCCGGATCAACCCCGATATCCAAGGCCCCGTATAGAATGGCTCCAAAAGAACTTCAAGAGTTGAAAATCCAACTGCAAGAGTTGTTGGACTTGGGTTATATTCGACCAAGTGTATCGCCATGGGGTGCTCCAATTTTATTTGTGAAGAAGAAGGACGGTAGTTTAAGGATGTGCATAGACTACCGAGAGCTAAACAAGATTACGCTCAAGAACAAATGTCCTTTGCCAAGGATAGATGATCTGTTTGATCAACTAAAAGGAGTCGGTGTTTTCTCCAAGATTGATTTAAGATCTGGATACCATCAATTGAAGATTAAGCAAGAGGATATTCCAAAGACTGCCTTCAGAATGAGATATGGACATTATGAATTCATAGTAATGCCATTCGGATTGACAAATGCTCCAACAGTATTTATGGATATGATGAACAGAGTTTTTCATGAATATTTGGATAAGTTCGTAATTGTCTTCATAGACGATATTTTGGTATATTCAAGAGATGAAGCCAAGCAAGAGAAGTATTTGAGGATTGTATTGGAAAAGCTTAGAACTGAAAAGTTGTATGCCAAATTCAGTAAGTGTGAATTTTGGTTGAAGGAGGTGAATTTCCTAGGACATGTTGTTTCGTCCGAAGGAATTAAGGTGGTGTGGAAAAGGTGAAAGCTGTGCAAGAATAGAAATCCCCGACATCAGTGCATGAAATCTGTAGTTACCTCGGTTTAGCAGGATACTATCGGAGATTCATAGAAGGATTCTCCAAGATCGCGAAGCCAATGACGAGCCTATTGAAGAAAGAAACGAAGTTCAAGTGGACGGAAGAATGTGAAAGAAGTTTCCAGGAGCTCAAAACGAGATTGACTACAGCTCCAGTATTAGCCTTGCCCGAACCAGACAAAGATTTCATTATATATACCGACGCATCTGCTCAAGGATTAGGATGTGTTCTAATGCAAAATGGAAAAGTGATTGCATATGCTTCAAGACAACTCAAACCTCATGAAGAGAAGTATCCAACTCATGACATGGAATTAGCAGCTGTCGTACATGCTATGAAGATTTGGCGACATTATCTCTACGGAGCCAAGTGTGAAATATTTTCAGATCACAAGAGTTTGAAGTACTTCTTCGAGCAGAAGGAGTTAAACATGAGACAAAGAAGATGGCTCGAGTTGGTAAAAGATTACGATTGCAAGATATCTTACTATCCCGGTAAAGCTAATGTAGTAGCCGATGCGCTAAGTCGAAGGAGAAAGAAGGAAAATTCGGAAGAGACCGAATTAGGATTTGTTATACCCCGAGTTTTTATCCCTTTAGAGAGCGTCTAATTAACCGAGTAAGTTCAAAGATGAGAATTTAGGAGTAAAATTTTTCTTTTCTAATCGAATAGATTTGAATAAAATGTTTAAATTGTCTTGTGAATCTTGTGTGAATTTATCTGTTCTATTTACCTGAGATGATGATAATATGATATGCTTGTTGAGTTGTTTATATGAAAATGAGTATGAGATTAAATTCCAAAAAAATTCCGAGAAGTTTGTTTGATTGAGATAACATAACGTTAATCGCCGAGAAATATGTTTACGCCGACGAGACTAGAATAGAATTGAATTAGAATCTTCGAACCTAGAATTTCTTTTAAGATCACTGAGATAGGGTAAGAACTTATCCGAGAATTGAGAAGAGAAATGAGGCATTAGTCTTTAAAAGGATTAATAAATGGATTAATAAGCCGATTAAATTCTTTTAAGATTTAAAGGACTAAAATCATCGAAACCTTTAATCTTTTAATTTGAGACGTGAAATAGGATTGGGATGAGTTAGTGTCAAAAGTGAAACGAGAAGAGGTTAGACCCGTTAAGAAAACAAAACGGAATTAATACGAATCGTTTAATCCGAAAAACCTTTACGACCGGATAATTAATACCTGTAACGACACGACGACGACACGTATCATCCACCTCTCTCCCTCTCACGCCACCTCACACCTCCTCTCCCATCATCCTTCAATTTCCAAGACTAAGCATCATGATTATGTTTTCTCCATGATATTACCAAAAGTTTGCATGCAAGTTAATATCACATCATCTATCAAGTCATGTCTTACTACAACTTCCAACAAGTACACTTTATTCCCTTTGTTGGATTTCAATTTCATTCATCTAAGACAAGGAGAGAAAGACTTCATTCATCACACTCCATCTCTCTCTCCATTTCGATCTCTCTCTCTCTCCCAAACAAGAAAAAAAACAAACTCTCAAACTCTCTCAAGCTCTCTCTCTCTCGGTAATCCCTCTCTCTCCCTCATATCTTGATTTTTCTCCACATGCAACCATGGATTCAAGCTCTCCATCCATGGAAATGAAGTAGAAGTTATCAATCTCCATCTATTTCATCCATATTCTCAAAGAAAGGTAAGAATCTTCCAAGTTCTTGAAGTTAAATTCAAGAATCATCCAACATTTTTCTTTATTTTGATTCTTAAATCCTATGGATGATTAATTCCATGTTATTTCTTTTTCTTTGAGGATTCAAGAAGATTTCTTTCTTCTTTTCAAGTTCAAGCTTTGAAGCTACCATTTCCATACAATTCAATCCCAAGAGCCAAGAGAAGGATTCCCATTTAATTAAGTATGAAATTCATTTGATTAGTTGTAAATATGTATGTCTATAAGTCCTAAAAGAAAGATCTATGCATGCATGTTATTTAAATTATGTTTAGGCAAACTTAGGATATGCATGTGCTAATCGAGTGAGGAGAATTTGTTAGGAGAATCGAGCATTAGATATTAATCGGTGAATTAAGAGAAGAAAAAGAAACTAAAACCCTAAAAATTTAATAAGTGCCGAGAATTTTAGTAAAAATAGGAAAAATATGAATTCTTTGAGTTATTATTATTATGATACTTGATTTGTTATTTTTATCATGTTGAGAATGAGATTATATGCATGAAAAATTGAGAAATAAATTGCACAAAAAAGTGCATAAATGCCGTGAGTTTTGAAGGAAAATAGAGGTTTTATTTTGTTGATTTTGTTGATGAATTGAGTGATGTTTTGATCAATGAAATGATTGTATATTATGTTAGTATAATCATACATGTGTTTAAGTTAAGAAAATAAGTTTGCATGTTGAAGTTTTGAAAGAAATTAATTGTAAAAATAATAAAAAGATTGGATGTTTAAGTATGTATTAATGTTAATTTGAATATGGAATAAAGATAGAAGTTTTCATAAAAAGATTTAAAGTTGAAAAGCTTTTAATTAAATAAAAGATGAAAGATGTATGAAAAGATTTATTAATTAAATGTCTTACATTAAAATTTAAAGACTTGAAATTTTACTAAAACTACAACAAAAAGATCTTTTATAATAAAGTGAGTTAATTCATAAAAATGTGTATCAAAAGATAAAGAAATTATTTAGTAAGAAATGGCTTAAGTTAAAGACAAATAAAGAAGAAATTATTAAAGAAATAAGCAAAAATAGAGAAAACCAAGTTTGAGAAGAATTAATCGATAAGAAATAAAAAGGAAGTTAAATTGAGTAAAGAAAAGATGCTAGACGAGTTAAGATAGATACTCGTATAAGTTGATCGAGAAAATGAGAATAAAATAAGATGTCGAGAATTAAATGGAAAGAAGATTAATTAAATAATTAATTGAGTACATTATTTCCAACCAAGCAAATAAAAAGATAAACCTAGATAATAATTAGAGGAACAATAGTCGAGATAAGAAATAAGGATCGAGTTAAAGAGAAATAAGAAAATCCTAATTTTATACGAGTTAATAATAATTAAAGAGAAATTTTGTTAATTGAATAAAAGTTATAAAATATCTTATAAGATAACGGATGTAAAGTAAAGCATTGTCTATATAAGTAAGAAAGATAGAATTAATAGTTTAAGCCTCCATAAAAGGAAATGCATAATCGAGTTAGATTTTAAGGTCCAAATTGAATGAATGTTAATGTGTCTTGAAGTATGCTTGATTTATATGAATTCATTATATGTTTGAATAAGTGTTTAAATGCATGATAGTATTATAATGTGAAAGATGATTGAACTATTGTATGCAAGATGATTGGTTGTTAAATTGAGAATAAACTAAAGTCTTTGAAAGAAAGCTCGAGTAATAGATTGTCACAATGAAGTTATTAATTAAAACGAGACAAGTGTACGATGTTGAGTAGTAAAGTTAACCAATTCGAATAGAGTTAATAATTTAAAGACGAGAACGCGAGATCTTTTAGAAAAGTTAGAGCAAAGAGAGAGACGACTTAAATAGAAGTCCGTCAGTTAAAGTCCAACGCCTTTGTGTCCGTCTTTCATATATCTTATCTTCCTATCGATGTCGAACTGTGAAGGATCGAGCCGGACGGATCGTTAAGCGAGAACAAATAGCCCTAGACCACCTAGTTAGTTCTTCGGAAGTCAGGTGGGCTTTTCTGAACCAAAACTACCGATGAAAAATAGTTATGCTATTGAATATTATGATATGATTTTCAAATGTGATTGACTTGCCATTTTATTGAAGTTAGTATGTGTTATCATCTATTTATATGAAGATGTGATTATCCTGTGAAAAGCAGGAACCCACGTGTGGTATATGTTGAGGTGACTGTGAGCCTTGCTTCGGTTGGGCCGGTCACAATGTTTGA
Organism: Schizonepeta tenuifolia; assembly: GCA_029490685.1. Taxonomy (NCBI): domain Eukaryota; kingdom Viridiplantae; phylum Streptophyta; class Magnoliopsida; order Lamiales; family Lamiaceae; genus Schizonepeta; species Schizonepeta tenuifolia. Next base: position 43,829,426 of record CM055956.1, on the reverse strand, counting down.
GAAGGAGGCCTACTTCTCGGCACAGTGAGATTGTTTGTGATAGATGATACATACCGTTATTTTTATATGTTATTTGACTGCGCAGTCTGTTTTAAAAGAAAAACGTTTTGACACGCACAAGTAAACTGTTTTTAAAACCGCTTATATACTTGTGATGTTCGGCAAGGCAAGTTCAATTAACATAGCTTAAAGAAGCATCTTTATTCAAATGTTTTGGCTTGTGTTCACTGAGTACGAAGTACTCAGCCCTGCGTGTGTTTCTAAACATGCAGGTTGACTGGATGGCGATGGCATGGATACTTGGTGGTGTGGTTTGGTTTTGTTGGTTGAGTTTAGTTGAATTTCAGATTGGCATTTGTACGTCTTCATACGTGCAAGTGTTGGGTATTGATGCAAGTTACCGCTGCAATCCTTTTGAATTAATGTCTGTTGATGCTAGTACTTTAATACTCATATTTTTGATCCTGAGCGTTGTGCTCGAAGACTTTGAATGCTTGCTGAATTCGTAACTCTTTAACTTGTAATTCCGAGCGATGGGCTCGTAACTTGAATTGTTGTTGAATATGATCCCTTATCTTGATATATATATATTCGTATGCTTTCTCTTTTGTTGGAATTCCTTTCCCATCAGCATGAATTACTTGTTTGAATTCCTGTTAAAAGTGAAGTTAAGATGCTCGGTTATTATTTCGTTACGCTTTTGAAAACAAAATTTGTTTGCCTTATCCTCCATCTTTGTTTTCCCCGAGCATGTTCCCTTATTTGAGTTAGTTGTTAGTTGTTTAGGTTTGTTGTTGTTTGTAAGTCGCACCTCGAGAGTCGGGGCGTGACAGGATTCCTTCTAACTGATGAAGTCAAATTGATCGAAGAATTTAGGAAGATAAGAATTGAAGTGATTGTACCTCCAGCGACGGTAGATCAAATGATTGCTACTTTAGTAGTAATGCCCGATTTGAGAACCCGCATCATAGAAGGTCAGAGAAGAGATGAAGAATTGGAGAAGTTAAGAATGAAGGTGAGAAGTGAAGGAATTAAAGAATTTTCTGAGTCAAGCGATAATGCCTTGTTGTACCAAGGAAGAATTTGTATGCCTAATGACGACAAGTTAAGAAATGAAATAATGAGTGAAGCTCATGAAACCCCATATACAACTTATCCCGGCAGCACGAAGATGTACTAAGACTTAAAGAAACAGTTTTGGTGGAATGGAATGAAAATGGATGTGGCATTGTTTGTTAAGAAATGCCTAGCTTGCCAGCAAGTAAAGTCCTTGCATCAAAGACCATATGGACCTCTGCAACCATTACCAGTCCCAGAATAGAAGTGGGATGGAATCACGATGGATTTTGTGACAGGATTGCCAAGATCAAGGAAAGGAAACACAGTAGTATGGGCAATAGTGGATAGATTGACAAAGTCTGCTCATTTCATACCTATTCCACACACCAATGGATCAGCCAAGTTAGCTCAGATTTACATTAAGGAAATTGTAAAGTTACACGGAGTACCAAAGACGATTACCTCTGATAGAGATTCGAAATTCACAGCCCGTTTTTGGGAAAGCTTCCACAAGGAGTTGGGAACTCAGTTGCAATTCAGCACTGCATATCATCCCCAAACCGATGGTCAATCCGAGCGAACGATTCAAATCCTCGAAGATATGTTGAGAGCTGTTTTGCTAGACAAAGAAGTTGAATGGAAGAAAATCTTACCTCTTGTCGAATTTGCGTACAATAATAGCTATCAGAATACGATAGGAATGGCCCCTTACGAAGCTCTTTACGGAAGGAAATGTAGATTGCCGCTTTATTGGAATGAAGTGGGCGAAAGAAAAGTTACAGGGCCAGAAGCGATTGAGGAAATGATAGAATCTGTGCGCCAAATTTGTGAGAAAATTAAGGAAGCTCAGAGTCGACAAAAGTCGTATGCTGATAACCGGAGATCCAAGTTGGAGTTTGAAGTAGGAGATAAAGTATTCTTGAGAGTGTCCCCTTCGAGAGGAGTGTATCGTTTTGGAGTCAAAGGAAAGCTTAAACCTCGTTTTATAGGACCGTACGAAATCCTTGAGAGGATTGGATCCGTATCTTATCATTTAGCGTTACCTCCCAGTTTCGGGAACTCGCATAACGTTTTTCACATATCGCAATTGAGGAAATACATCTTCGATCCAAAGCACGTGATACCTCAAGAAGATGTAGAGATGAAGCCTGATCTAAGCTACGAGGAGAAACCCGAGAGGATTTTAGATCATAAAGTTCAGCAGCGTAGAACGAAATCGATTCCCTTAGTGAAAGTCAAGTGGTGTCATCATGATCTCGAAGAAGTCAAGTAATTTGCCCTTAGGACTTATTTCTTCCTCACTTTCTCTCAACCTAGAATGCAGAACTAATCTAAACTACTGAATTCGAAGAGCTCTCATACATGATAGAGTCAGCCATATATATAGGCGATGAGATTCTAAGGTTTAGGGAAGTTTCCTTGTTGAATAAGGATTCTTCCCATGCATATCATAACCTCCGCCTCTCTCTCTTTCCTTCGCATGCACGATCATTCTTTCCTTGCGTGGTAGATATCTTCCATGATGTGGCTCGGCTAGGATAAGGAAGGAAACATCCGATCCTTATCCTCTTCCTTGAAGGAAAAGAAATCTGCTGCTACTGCTCGACTCTCATCTTGCCCTTCATCGTCTGCATCCTGAATTGTCTCCGGTATTGACCACGATCCTGGCTTCTCTGAGTACTCTGTCTGTTGGCTTAAGGATATGGGGAGGTGCTTCCTGACTTGTAGAAAGGATGTTTCGATGTTGCCTAGCTACAAGCTTCCAGCCCTATGCCCATTCGCATCGTATCACCATCTCAACAACAGATTTTCCATCGGATTTGCCCAGCATCCACCTATTCTTCCCCTGCACACTATCTCTTGACTTGCGTGTCCTCCTAGACACATAATGACTCGATAAAGACTAAAAACACAAAAAAGAAACAAGAAAAGATGGACACAAATATGGGTGCATCACTCTCTCTTTTTTCGATCTCTCTCTCTATTCAAAAGGGAAGAATTCTTTCATTTTATCTATCACACTCTCTAAACTCTCCAACAACAACAAGAAAGACAAATCCTCTCTCTCCCTCGCCCCCATTGCCGTGACCTATATACACACATACATACTTGAAGTTTCTTCCATTAAAGCCTTGTATTCAAGCTCCAATCTCATGAAAATCAAGAGAAGATCATCATCATCATCTTAATTCTTCCAAGCCCCAAGTTGAAAGGCAATAATTCTCCAAGTTCTTGAGTTTGAAATCCAATAATCATCCTTATTTCTTCACAATTTTCGGCTCTTAAGCCCTAAAATTGATGATTAATTATTGTTTCGTATTTTCTTGAGGATTCAAGATGATTTCTTCCATGGTGAATCCAAGCTATCGATGAATGTTATTATACTATTGAGTATTATTATGTGATTTTTAAAATGCAATTGACTTGTCGTTTTATTGAGTTTCGTATGTGTTATCATCTGTTTTTTTGAGTTATTATCATCCTCTGAAAGGCAGGAAACCCACATGTGGTATGTTAATTGTTGAGGTGACTGTGAGCCTTACTTCGGTTGGGCCGGTCATAGTGTTCGAGAACGAGGCCTACTTCTCGGCACAGTGAGAGAATATGTGACAGATGATGCATATTGTTGAGTATATATTATGTTTTGACTGTGCAGTCTATTTAAAAGAAAATGTTTTAGCATGCACAAGTAAAACCGTTTTAAATCGTATAGATATTTGTGATGTTTCGGCAAGGCAAGTTCAATTGATATAGCTTTAAAAGCATTTCTTCCAAGTATTTTCGGCACATGTTCACTGAGTACGAAGTACTCAGCCCTGCGTGTATTTCTAAACATACAGGTTGACAGGATGGTGATGGCATGCACGCTTGATGGTGTGGTGTTTTTGGTTGAGTCGAGTCGGATGTCAGACTGGCATTCACACGTCTTCATACGTGTGAGTGTTGGGTTTTGAGGCGAGTTTCCGCTACAACTCTTTTAAAATAAAAGTCTGTTGATATACACTTTGATACTTGTTTTTTATTCCGAGCAATGTGCTTGATGGTTTTAATGTTTTGTTGAATCTTAATCTCGTTGACCTGAAATACTTATCGTATTCGTATTGATATGTAGTTTAAAATTCTCGGTTATTACTTCATTATGTCTTTGATGGTCTTATTCGAGTGCTACTGCTTTTTATTGATGTTTCTCCGAGCATGTTCCCCATATTTGAGTTGATTGTTAGATGGTTAGGTTGTGTTGTTGTTCGTAAGTCGTTCCTCTGGAGTCGGGGTGTGACACAATATATCATATTGGCAGTTGACTATGTGTCGAAGTGGGCGGAGGCAAAGGCTACACCAATGAATGATGCCCATGTGGTTGGTACTTTTCTTAAAGGGAATTTTTCAATCGATATGGAGTTCTAAGAGCAATCATAAGTGATCAATGTTCACATTTCCGTAATGCTACCATTGACAAGCTATTCAAGAAGTATAGAGTCCATCATCGAGTTACCACTGCCTACCATCTGCAAGCCAATGGGCAAGCAGAGCTGACAAATAGGATTATGAAGACTATATTGAGAAAGACAGTTGGATAAAATGGAAAGGAATGGAGTTTGCACTTGGACGATGCACTTTGGGCATACCGCACAACTTTGAAGACACCTTTGGGCATGTCACCGTACCGGTTGATTTTTGGGAAGCCATATCACTTGCCTGTGGAGTTAGAGCATAAATCATATTAGGCAGTGAAGAAGTTCAACTATGATTGGAGTGATATTGACAAGGAAAGGAAGCTGCAGTTACAAGAGTTAGAGGAGATTCGAATTGAGGCTTATGATAATGCTACATTGTATAAGACAAGGATGAAGAAGGCTCATGACGAGTTGATCAAGGCAAAGAAATTTGAGCCTCGGCAAGCAGTTCTGCTATATCAGTCAAGGTTCAAATTTATGCAGGACAAGCTCAAGTCGAAATGGATTGGACCATATGAAGTGGTGACTCAATTTCCTAATGTGTCTTTGGAGATTTATTGTCCAAAGTCATTCAAATATTTTAGGGTCAATGGTTAGAAATTGAAGCTTTTCTATGGAGACAAGAAGGATGAGGGTGTGGATAAGGAGGAAGTCCATGTGATGATGCCCATCTAAGGGCAAGCATGACTACGTCGTGCCCACGACGTAAACTGGGGAATCCTAGTGAGTTTATTTTTAGTTTTTCCTTTTTCGTATTTTCTTTTCGTAATTTTATTTTAGATTTTATTTTCTAATCATAGGATAGTTGTTTTTGTTTTGGAAGTGCGTTTTGTGTCTATGTGTGCAGGGCAGATACACAAAGAGGACAAGCAAGCGAAGAGTTTGTGTTGGTCGAGGAGAGGTTGAGCCCGGTGAATGCGAGGCAACCAAAGTAGGGAAACGTGGCTGATGTTAGCAAGTCATGTCCTCTAGCAGTTCTGTAACCGCCATGTCACACACCTATACCCTACTTTCTAGCCTACTACTACACCCCTCTCTCAACATAAATTTCATTCATCGTCTAAATTCAAATCAGAACTCTTTGATTCTCTCTCCCTCTCTACTTTTGCAGAAATAAAACCCCCTCACCACTCTCACAATGAAGAACACACGTAGCAGCAAGACACTCGATAAAAAGGCGGCAAAAAATTCTTAGTCACCTAAACCTTCTACCAAAATTTCCACTCCCACCAAAGTAACTCGAAGAACATTACCCAGATCATCACCCATGGCTGGTTCTTCTTCTCACATGGAGGAAGAAGATGATGTCGTACGGATGTTCGTGGACAAACCTACTCCTTCACTCAATGTGGAGAAAATTGCTGCATGGGAGGCAGGCGGTTCGTTTGGCAAGTAACCGGAGCAGGAGGAGAATGTACCCGCTGGAGATGGCGAAGGAGATCTGGCTATAGTGGAACAACATGATTTAGAGGCTACGGAGGATGAACAAGTCAAGGAAAAATTGGAGGAACCCCCAACCAAAAAGGCTAAAGGAGCAGGGTCTCTTGCCAAGAGCAAAGAGGTGGTTTCTGCACCACCCAAGTGGCGCATCTCAGTGTCGAGCAGAGCCTCTAATCATGGAATAGCGAAGATGCCAAGAAGGGGAATCATTCTCCCCAAATTGGTTGATCGGAGCGCATTGGAGGAGTTGGGGGTTTGGGAAGAAGTGCATAGGCATTTTGTAACGATTGGTTGGGAGAAATTTTATCAGTGTATCCGGAGTTGGTGTATGAATTTTTTCAGTGTTTGCAAGTGAGGAGTCCTACGGTGGGGAATCACAATACAAAGTGCATGCAGTTTAAGTTCATAGGGGCAAGCGAGGAGTAATCGTGTGAATGATCTGAACCAGGATTTGGGCATTGAGGATTTTCGCACGATAAGGAGTGAGGAGTACAAGGGAGCATTGAGATACATTCCTCAACTGGATGCTGATGAGTGGGCAAGGAAATGGGCAGAGTTCAGTGATGACCCCTTCTTCAAGGCTGGTGCGGCAAATAGGCATAATATGAAGAATAATGCCTTGAGGGTGTGTCACCGAATCCTTGCCTACAATTTTTCGGGAAGAAGGATAGCAGCAACTCAATCACTAGCCAAGAGATCTTCATACTGTTAAGCATGGTTCACAAGTAGAAGCTCAATTTTGGGGCATATGTTATGCACCATTTCAAGGATATCGTAAACCCTTGCAATCAGAGGTTTTCCCTTGCCCACCTGGTGACTCGCTATGCCATAGGGATGCACGGATTTGACGAAACCACTACATAGCTATAGCCAATGCAAGAGGAGCGCCTTGACCTCGCTTGCTTGACTGCCATGGGCGTATGTGGATGGGATGATGAAGGAGTATTAGTGTTTGTGATTCCACCAGATGAGCTTGCCCAAGTTGCTGATACTCCTCTTGGAGATGGAGTGCCTAGTACTCCGATGTTGCCTGCCCAAGACAAGGCAGGGATGATGGAGCGCTTGACCAAGTTGGAGAAGAGCAATGCCAGACTGGAGCAACTTGGATTGGAGAACAAGCAAGCCTTTGCCGAGATCATGAGTGCCTTGAAGATTGACCCAACCAGGTCAGGATCTACCCCTGCCCAATGATTTTATCCTCCCATTTGTTTAGTAGTTTAGGTTTTTAATTTTGTGTTTTATTTTGTGATAAGTCTAAATGTTTTTAAAGTTTTTGTTTAGAGACTGAGTTTGTGATCTACCTTGATTTTCACTCACTTTGCCAAAGACAAAGTGTGTGGGTATGAGGGGTAGAGCGTCTAAGTTTTAGTTTTGTGTTGGTCTGTGCTTTCCACTCACTTTGCCCAAGCAAAGTGTGTGGGTGGGAGAAGCGTCGTTTGTATACGTATTAAAGGTCAAGCATGCTTAGGATGATTGGATAATGCGTGATCATAATTTGATTCTGAGTTGTATGAAGAAAGTACTTTTGTATTCTAGTCCAAGCATGATTGTATGTAGATAGAAATGAAGAATGAACTTGTAAGCATGTCGTTGTGAGGACTTGTGCTTTACACTGCATGTTTATGACCAAGCAGTTTCTTTCTTGTGTGATTTTATGATGTGCTTATTCGGATGCTACCTAGAACTTGCCTGTCTACTCTTTGAGACCTTGTTGACTTAGGCTAGAAGAACTTAGATGAATTAGGCACGTTCTTTTGTAAGCCCAACTGAGCCAAAGAGCCTTCCCAACTGAATTTCCCTTGATAAACCCTTTGAGCTTTTATAATTTCTTTGATCAGATATATACAGCTTATATACTATATCTTACCCGGTCAATAAGGACTTAGGTGCATAAGGTGAAGGGAGAAGGGGAGAAACAGTTGAGCCTTTGAAAGAAAATATAAGGGCTAGTAGAAAAAGGACTTAGAAAAAAAAAGAGAAAAAGAAAAAAAAGTCCTAAATAAGTTGTGCTAAAGCCCACAAGAAGGAAAGGTGAAGGAAAAGAAGCTAAGGTTGGCCGCTCCGCTTGGCCAACCTAAGTCTGAATGACCCAAGCCTAGATCTAAATACTTCCTACCCTCACCAAAGCCAAGTTACAACCAAATAAAAGTCCGAAGGATAAGTGCTTTGAACCTAGTCTAAGAGGTGGAGAGAGTAGCAGGTAGGCAAGCCTATGGTGTGGATAAGAATGGCATATCTTGAGCATAAACACTACCCCATACACAAGAGTGAGAGTGTTGGTGAGGAATATCCTTGAAAATGCTCATTTGTTCATTTTTAACCTATTTGATGATTTGCTTAGACTGGTTTATTTGCTTGAGTTGTATGTGAACTGGATTATGCTCTATCTTATCTCTTTATCCTATGTTGTGCTAACCTCTAGTTATGTTTTGAGTCAAGTCTTTGAGTCTTTTCTGTTTTTCTTTTGTTTGGACAAGCCATACACCATGGTTGAGGACAAACAAGACTTTAAGTGTGTGGGTATGACGAGCCCATATTTTATGCTCTTGTCATGTGTGTTTTAGGTCTAGATCGAGTCTATTTTAGAGTCTTTTGTGTCTGTTTTGTGTCTGGGAGGACACTTGAGTTGGCAGGGCAAGGAAAGGTAGGAATTTGGCAAGACTAGTGCCAAAACATGCAAAAAGAAAAGGAAATGGTGATACGAGGCAATGACCATAGTAGTCGTGCTCGCGGCTCAAGCTACCGAGGGCATAAGTCCAAATCAAGATGAAGAGCTGTTCCACTTTCAATGGTATCGTTAATCTAGACGATTGTGTGTTTCGCTCCAGAAGGCAAGGTGCAAGCTATCATGGGCAAGAGATGGCAGAGAAATTGGGGAAGGCAGAGTGCAGAGCTTGGGCAACGGCGCTGGCGCATGAAGATGCAGCTGTTACAGTTCTATAAGGAAACAACTTCCTTGCAGCACAAGAATTCGATCAATGTTTCCTACTACAACAGCAGCACGATTTTAGCGATAAGGAAAGAGATCTTTCCAACCTTATCCATTGATCCTTACATGGAAGCAGTCGGCCCGTCTTCTAGAAGGCCCGTTTGTGGGTTTGCCCTAGTTTTTGTACTCTATAAATACATCCACCCATGAAAGGTGCAAGATACAATCTTTACTGCATTCTTACTTACGAAACACTTTTATGTTCTGCAGTTTATGTTCTTAGATACAATTTATGTTTATTGCTAAGTCCCAAAAGGGCGAACAACTTTTGCTTATCATTATTAATTCAAGTATGTTTTTCTTTATCTCTTTTGTTTTCGTTATTTACTTTATGTTTAGCTAAGCCTTTAAATCCAGGTTTAGGGTAGATAATATGATGTATAACCTGTAAATCTCGTGAGGTCTAAGTGTTCTTGATAGTTGTATATAAGTGTGTTCCCGAGGTATTGGGCAATGATTCCAAAGAAGTTCGGTGGTCACAGGTAACTCGGAAGGCCAACGAGCCCTGGGCACATACGGATTCCTACATCGCAGGAGGGTTATCAAGAACTGCTCGTGCTTGCCTTACGTTCTTTGTGAGCGGCAAGAATGAGTTGTTAGCCTTAGCCTACACCTGCAAAGATCTGTCAATACTGGTGAATGTCGGATAGAGATCCTCGTTATCACACCTGTGCTGGAGTGGGCCCATCTAGAACTAAATGTTGCTTGACCAACATGTGCTCGATAAGGTGTTATGCTCGGGACTTTTGGGAAAGCAAGAGGATTGGCTAGGTGACACGCATCCGTCGTGTGGTACGATCAAAATACATGTGTATGCCCCAGACGGACAATACACGCTCCTGAGCCCACTACCGAACTGGCTACTCTTAGTGGCAAGCTAGGGTCGATCCCACGGAGAGTGAGGAACTACTTTACTCTTCGGTGCACAAATTGAGTTGTCACGGTCTCAACCTGTATATCTGCACAATAAACTAAACGGAAATCAAATATAAAAAAGGGGGTAAGATTTGGGGTAGGTAATGATCATTGTTGATATGTTTATTCGGTCATGGGCATACTGAAGATCCGTCCATACTTCATACAAACTCAAGACGTGGCCCAAAGACATTGGGGCGTTTCAAGAGTTCATACTCCACACTTGGGATGGTTGAGTCCCTTGTTGTCGCCTTGGTCCGAAGGTCACGCTTCACCCGGTCACAAGGTCGTGCTTCACTCCTCCTTAGATAGTAGTCATACCCGATCTCTCCAAGTATGACCCTCACCAACCTTCTCTCCCAAGCTTCCCATGTCCACACCCACAGAGTAGACATAACTCGCAGGATATCTATTTCCGGTACTACGTCCAACCGATCATCGATATATCTACGATACGCGACATGAGTCCTTTGGTCGATAACCATGGCTTAATGCCTCGTCACAGTTGATGGTTGATTGTTAGAGAAGCCCAAGACTGAGGAAGGACGCAATATCCCCTTGCCCTTTCCTCACCATCCAGATCTACAACACCATTGAAGGCTCAGCTACTCGGTCATAGGCATACTGAACGTTGCCGTCTGTCATGCCCTGGCCTTTGCTTGTCATGGTAAAGCTCTAACCGAGCGGAGATCACCCGCTGGATCAGAACTGCCCATGGATTCTGCTCAGATCTCTCTGGAACCACTGGATCCAACCAATGGCACAAATGCTTCGCGAACATTTCACATATCAACACTTAATCATTTTGCCCACCCAAATCTCACTAGGGGAATTACTCACACATAATTAAATACATAAACACAAAATAAAATGAACACATGAATAGAAGAAAATATGAAATACTTGAATAAATACCAAAGGCAAACCGCCTTGGGCTTGTTCTTCACAACGGAATTGAAATAAAAGCAAGTAAATTGTTTGGTACGAAAATGTAAAAGAAAATACTGAACTAAAGTGTATCTTGAGACTGAAAATGAAGTAGAACACGATGGGGAGTAGCCACCTTTGTCAGCCACACTTGCTGGCTTTATATAGTTGACAGACGTCAGTCTAACCCTAACCCAGCTGTCTGACAGTATCCCTGTGACTGACTTCCATTTATAGATGATCGTGATTGATTTGATTGTTGGGGATGATTGGCTTAATTGATTGAGTTGACTTTATCTTTATCTTGCTGTTGATATCCCAGATTCGCTGAAACCTTCCATCCTTGGCCCTTCACACGTTTTTCCATAAATAGCCCATATGTGCTGATTGGGACAGTCTGTCATGGTCTTACCAACATGAGTGATCACCTTCCATATTTAGCTCGATCCTTGAATGATCTGATTGGTAATTGGCCATCAATTATTGATTGATTAAGTTGACTCCACATTTTTCCAAATCCTTCCATTGTTAGGACTTGCCAAAATCTCCTTAATATCTCCTTCACGCGTCTTTCCATGTTTGGCTCTTGCTGCTGAATGTTGTTGTCCAGCATGGTCATATTGACTGCATCCTTCGGTTAGCCTCACACCAGGTGGTACACTTTGGAAATCATCGCTGCTCAGATGCAACTTGGGCTGATTTGTCTCAGTAATGCCCATTTCGCTCATATTTTGTCCATATGCTCATTTCCGAGCTTCCACCTCCAAAATATCTGTTTTCTTCCCTATACGACTCATACAAACACAAAAAAAAAGAAAAATGAGGCCAAAAAGACCCAAAAGTCGAAGACGCATCACACCTACACACTTAAACCATACTTGCCCTCAAGTATGCATGTGGATTCACAAAAGACACCGACGAAAATAGAAGAAAGAAAAGAATTAAAGACTCAAGTCACGAAACTGCACAGTTATCAGATCAGATCATACATGCATGCATCAACCGTAATGTCATACCACAAACCATTGAGCAAATAAATCACATGAAGAGATTAGCAGTTTCTCTCACACACTCAAGTGTATGGCTAAGTGTATACTCTCATTCTATGCTGCCTTAGCTTCCCTATAGGCTTGTTCATGGATTCATATCAAATGTTCAATTTGGTGCAATTCATCAAAGGGTCTTCGTTAGGTTGTAGTGGGGTATACGGAGCAGAGGTAAGGATTTTTGGATAAGTAATTTAAAACTTGGTTCCGGTCATACCGACCTATCTTTTCCAGTACTAGCACTTCCACTTCACCTTTCCCGTTTTTTTTTTCTTCTTCAATTAAGCAAATTCATTTTTTTTTTTTTAAACCCAGACACTCCTTTCTCAATTTATGCTTTTCCACCTTAAGTAATGAGTTGCCCTTTATCTTTCGTATAGTGTGGGAGTCATACCTTTAATCAATTTTAATACAAGGGCTTATAAAAAAAAAGAATTCATTCGGCTCAAAGTGGTTAGCAAGGATTTATCATTTTTAGCTCAAAGAAATAAATCTGGGGCTCTAAATTGAAGGAATTGCCCTAATCATATAAACTACACCATCCAACTAGAATCTACAATCAAGTTCTAGGGTTACTAAGCAGCATAGTCATACCAGAAAATAAATGCAAATTGGCTCAAATCTCATAGGTATGGATTATTCAGTATGCTCTCTACTGCTATCATGTGATAATGCTCATCATGCCAACAAACCAGTCAAACCAAATAGCATGCATAAATCACCAATACCAACAACATGTGCAGACTGACTCTAAACTCAAGACTCAAAAGAAAAACAAAGGCCTTTACTAGGGAGAGAAAACTTATTCGTGGAGTGTGAGGACTCGGTCTCAAGAGATTGACTCTTCACTTGGCGGAATGCATCTCGAATGTCCAACAAATTATGTTCTGACTTCTATATAGAGTGAAGATCATGTGTAGCAGTCATGGAGTGGTGGTGAGTGGGAGAATGAATTTTCCGCTGCTTCAAAATGCGAAAGTCTCGCCAGTTGGGGCAGACCCTGACCACATGTCATACTGCTGCTTCGATAATCCCTTGACCATCTTGTCGATTCTCCACCGACCCCACCTACACACTTTGCATTGCAAAGTGGGTTTTGATCTGCGATGCATAGAATCCAGCTCATCTCATCTGTAAGGTTAGTCCTCTAAGAAACACAAAATACAAGAAATAAAAGAAACATAAATTCAAAGAGTAATGGTCATACCAGCGACCTTATTTTGGGTTGCCTCCCAATCAGCGCTCTTATTTATTGTCTTGAGCTCGACGCAATCTTTTCCATCATGCAAAACAAGGATCTAGGAGAAAACATTTCTCCATCTTTGATATGCCTGGATCGTAAATCTTCTTGCCCAACTCCATGTACATCCCAGCACTACCGTATGCATTGGCTCTCCACTCCTCATGTTCTTGTTGCCTTTTCTGTTCAACTTCATCTTCTGATAGAGAAGGTGCACCATCATCACCAGGAGTTTCTTGGCTAGGGATTTCCAAAAAGTATGATTCCAGATTTGTTCCTTTAAACTCTTCTTGTTTGGCAGCATTACTGTCAGTAAGGTCATTCAGCAGCTCCTTCTCTGGTATGACCTGCACAGTTCTGTCTGGATATAGCTTATCAACATAGTATTCGGCCAACTTTGTGAAGGTTGTCGGTTGATGAACTCTAGCATCTTTTACAGCATTGAAGATATTGAACCTAAAAGTAGTGTCTCCGAGCATGCAAATCATGATTCCTCCATCCTCATTTATGTAGACTCGAGCAATTTCCATAAATGAACGACCCAATATCAGTCCAGAACCTTTTTGAGTCTCATGTCCCATATATAGCACATAGAAATCTATTGGGAGTATGGTTTCACCGACCTTCACTTCAACATTCTTCAATAACCCTTTGGGATGGGCATTCCAACGGTCTGCCAACTGTATGACCATTCCGGTTGGCTCGAGGGATCCGAGGTTGAGCTCTTTATACATTGATAGGGGCATCAATTTGATTGATGATCCCAACTCCAGCTTAGCTTGCTCAATTATTTTTCTACCAATAGCACATGGGATAAATAACTCATCCGAATTTTCCGTGAGTACCTCGCTCAGTATGACCGCCGCCACACATTCTAACTTCTCATTCCCTTCCATTTTTGCCTTTTTCGATTTTATGGCATTTTGGAGTAGTGGGCGTTTGTGATCATTAGCTTCCTCCAAGATACTCGGACAAGACGGTGCAGTAGTTGGCAATTTCTGGGTGGCTTTTTCTGTATGGGATGCTCTGACAGATTCATCAGACTCCGGTATGCCTATTCCTGTCAATTCTGCTACAGTGCCTGGCGGTTTGGTCATACCGTCATGCCATTCTTCGAGGTCCTTCTCCTTTTGCATTTTTGCTTCATCAGCTTCCTCGATCAGATTGATCTCTTCCGGTGGAAGTTTCCTTTGATTCTCCACGTCTTTTGCTATAATATCATCCCAACGGAAGATTTCTTGGCTACATTCATCCATTGTTTCAGGTCCAAAGAGTTCGGCATCCTTCATTGACTCTTCCTAAGTTGGTCCTTCTTGTAGTTCTGACTGGTACGAGGGTGTCTGCAGTATGCCCCGTACTGGCTGCAATTGCTGATTCTCCCATCCTCTATGTCGCCATTGAGAATTTAGACTTTCACTCCATTCAGCATTGTAAGAGTGAGAGAATGGATCATACTTTTTGTGCTGGTCATCACTTTCTCCCATAGCAAAATCCTCCATTGGTCCATCCCCTAAGAAGAGTTGATATTCATCAGTTTGATGTCCAGTCATGTTGTATTGGTCATACAGAGGAGCCTTCTTCGGTGTGGTCACAGCTGCTACGAGTTGTTTGATCTCTTTGATCTCCTTCCTCAACTCAATGAGGTTGTCATCCTCCATCTTCTTTGGTGCTTCCAGGTTGCATTCATATGCTCCCGACTCTCTGACCATACTTTCAAATAGTTGCAACACGTCCTTGGGTGTTTTGTCAAACATCGAACCTCCACATGCCGCAATAACGAGTTTTCTCTCGTATTTCTTGAGTCCCAATAGGAAGTGTTCCACTAAATTATTTTCAGGAATTTGATGGTGTAGGCATTCTTCCAACAATCCTTTGAATCGGCCCCAATACTCGTAGAGTGATTCTAGCTCTCTTTGTTCAATGTTTTGTATGGTCCTCCTCAAACTAAACACTTTGGCTGCTGAGTAATACCGCTCCAAAAATGTTTGCTGCATCTCAGCCCATGTGGTCACACAACCAGCGGACAAGCTGTAGTACCATTTCCTTGCATTTCCTTGTAGTGTGGAAGGAAACAACACCAACCTAATGTATTCTCCCATTGATGTTTGGTTCTCCTGTGTTGAGCATATCATCTCGAAGTCTTGGAGATGTGTGATTGGGTCATCTTTAGGTATGCCATGGAATTTGGACAACAATTGGATTAGGTTTAGTTTCAGGTCATACCGGCCTTCGATGGTCGGTAGGGTTATACCGCTGGGTTTCAAATTCAGGTCAGTCGGGAAAGCCAGCTGACGGATGGTCTGCGGGGCAGCAGCTGCCATCCCGCGTATCGTCGTACCACGTCAAGCAGTAAGCGGATGATGGATTATGAAGAGTAAAATTGTTGGGCGTCACTCCCCGGCAACGGCGCCAATTTTTACACGCACCCGTCATGTGGTACGATCAAAATACCTGTGTATGCCCCAGACGGACAATACACGCTACTTAGCCCACTACCGGACTGACTAGTCTTAGTGGCAAGCTAGGATCGATCCCACAGAGAGTGAGAAACTACTTTACTCTTCGGTGCACAAATTGAGTTGTCACGGTCTCAACCTGTATATCTGCACAATAAACTAAACGGAAATCAAATATAAAAAAGGGGGTAAGATTTGGGGTAGGTCATGATCATTGTTGATATGTTTATTCGGTCATGGGCATACTGAAGATCCATCCATACTTCATACCAACTCAAGGCGTGGCCCAAAGACATTGGGGCGTTTCAAGAGTTCATACTCCACACTTGGGATGGTTGAGTCCCTTGTTGTCGCCTTGGTCCGAAGGTCACGCTTCACCCCGACAAGGTCGTGCTTCACTCCTCCTTAGATAGTAGTCATACCCGATCTCTCCAAGTATGACCCTCACTAACCTTCTCTCCCAAGCTTCCCATGTCTGCACCTAAAGAGTAGACATAACTCGTGGGATATCCATTTCCGGTACTACGTCTAACCGGTCATCGATATATCTACGATACGCGAGATGAGTCCTTTGGTAACCATGGCTTAATGCCTCGTCACAGTTGATGGTTGATTGTTAGAGAAGCCCAAGACCGAGGAAGGATGTAGTATCCCCTTGCCCTTTCCTCACCATCCAGATCTACAACACCATTGAAGGCGTTGCTCAGCTACTCGGTCATAGGCATACTGAACGTTGCCGTCTGTCATGCCCTAGCCTTTGCTTGTCATGGTACAGCTCTAACCGAGTGGAGATCACCCGCTGGATCAGAACTGCCCATGGATTCTGCTCAGATCTCTCTGGAACCACTGGATCCAACCGATGGCACAAATGCCTCGCGAACATTTCACATATCAACACTTAATCATTTTCCCCACCCAAATCTCACCAGGGGAATTACTCACACATAATTAAATACATAAACACAAAATAAAATGAACACATGAATAGAAGAAAATACGAAATACTTGAATAAATACCAAAGGCAAACCGCCTTGGGCTTGTTCTTCACAACGGAATTGAAATAAAAGCAAGTAAATTGTTTGGTACGAAAATGTAAAAGAAAATACCGAACTAAAGTGTATCTTGGGACTGAAAATGAAGTAGAACATGATGGGGAGTAGCCACCTTTGTCAGCCACATATGCTGGCTTTATATAGTTGACAAACGTCAGTCTAACCCTAACCCAGCTGTCTGACAGTATCCCTGTGACTGACTTTCCATAAATAGATGATCGTGATTGATTTGATTGTTGGGGATGATTAGCTTAATTGATTGAGTTGACTTTATCTTTCTCTTGCTGTTGATATCCCAGATTCGCTGAAACCTTCCATCCTTGGCCCTTCACACGTTTTTCCATAAATAGCCCATATGTGCTGATTGGGACAGTCTGTCATGGCCTTACCAATATGAGTGATCACTTTCCATATTTAGCTCGATCCTTGAATGATCTGATTGGTAATTGGCCATCAATTATTGATTGATTAAGTTGACTCCACATTTTTCCAAATCCTTCCATTGTTAGGACTTGCCAAAATCTCCTTAATATCTCCTTCACGCGTCTTTCCATGTTTGGCTCTTGCTGCTGAATGTTGTTGTCCAGCATGGTCATATTGACTGCATCCTTCGGTTAGCCTCACACCAGGTGGTACACTTTGGAAATCATCGCTGCTCAGATGCAACTTGGGCTGATTTGTCTCAGTAATGCCCATTTCGCTCATATTTCGTCCATATGCTCATTTCCGAGCTTCCACCTCCAAAATATCTATTTTCTCCCCTATACGACTCATACAAACACAAAAGAAAAGAAAAATGGGGCCAAAAAGACCCAAAAGTTGAAGACGCATCACTAGGGTGTCTCTGTCAAGACTTAAACATAAGGATGGAGCTGGGCAGACTATGTAGCGTACGTGGCGGCGTGACAATGGGGACCCTGCATAGTTTTAGCCTATAACCACTAACACATTTACGCAACAAATATATTTGAACCAATGATCAAGATAAAGTTATACTCATTGATTCGAAACCTAAATCTGGATTGTTTTTATTACTGATCTTTTTGCTTGTCAAGTTACAGTTATTTACAGCAGTTCACCAAAGGTGATAGTGACAGTTGCCCAAGGCTATAGTAGATAGACACTCAACACAACCTTTGTGTGCCCCAACCAGAGATTATCGCGAGCAACTCCTAGTGGGATCGACCATGTACTTGCCAACTAGTAGTTCCTAGGGGTAGGCATAGGAGTGAAGTACAAATTGTATTTTGTTGTAGCTTAAACGACGGATGCGTCACACTTCAAATCTATTAAAAATCTGAGTTTGAAGGAAGTGAGATACTACCTTGGAATCATTGGTTAATGTTGCTCGAGCTTCCACCCATTTCGACACATAGTCTACTGCCAGCAAAATATATTGGTTCCCTTTTGAACTGGGTAAGGGACCCGTAAAATCTATGCCCCAGATGTAAAAAATCTCGACTGACAGAATTGGTATCATGGGCATCTCATTTCTTCTCGTGATATTCCCCTCTTTTTGGCATTGCTCACAACTCTTACACTATTCATGACAGTCTTTGAACAGTGTTGTCCAATAGATTCCACATTCCAAAGTCTTCCTTGCAGTCCTTTGATGCCCAAAAAGTCCACCACATTCCTTGTTATGGCAGTGCTCAATAATACTCTTCTGCTCCTATTCAGCTACACATCTCCGGATGATTTGGTCAGAATACTCTCTCCATAGGTAAGGTTCATCCCAAGAAAAAATTTTACTTTCCGAATTGAGCTTGTTTCTTTAATATTGACTGAATTCTGAAGGTATTGACCCAACAACTATGTAGTTTACCAAGTCGGCATACCACGACTCCTACTAGGCATAACTCAAATGCTCATCAGGGAAGGTTTGCTTGATTGGATTCCCATCCTCTTCTTGCAGTATTCTGCTCAAGTGATCAACTACTTGATTCTAGGCACTTCTCTTGTCTTTTATCTCGACATCGTATTCCTGTAATAAAATAATCCATCTCATCAGCCTTGGCTTGGATTTCTTTTTGGTCATCAGGTACACATGATAATGCAGGCGTGCCGGGTGAGTGACTGGTGCATGGTCAGTGATGCTGCTCATGTTGGTGTTGCTTGAGGTAGATCAGAATGAAATTTTCGAAGGAAAGGATGGTTCATTGGAGAAATTGCATTGGATTCCATCGATGATGGGTTAGATGATGGTGCCTAGATCGTGATGGATCAGAGATGATGGCAAGTGATTCTGTTGGCAATGGATTCGATGAGGGTGCTGATCATGAAGAGGGACGTGGTGCTATTGTTGCGGTCGAGGTGATCGTGGAACTGTGGGATTGACCCACAGGCCCAAAGAATTTGGTGTCAAAATAATGCTATTCATGGAAAGGTTCGGAGCTAATGTGAATTTCAGTGAACGAGATGCGAATTATGGGATCAAATTTCGTGAGCCGTATACACTTGAGTGCCAAAGAGTGCCGGTGAGGAAGAGGGCTTGTCGGGCTGCGGTGATCCGGCTCTATCACAACGCAAAAGATTCTGATACGTGAAAACCTTGTGACAATTTGGTATCAGAGCCAGGTTGGGCTCTGGTGCGTGAGATTTGCTGTTGCGTTTGGAGTTTGGTGGCTCTAGTTCATGGGATTTGAGTCGGAGTAGTTCCGGATTGTTGCCATCGTTGCTGAAGATAGTTGGTGCGAGAGAATTCTCTGCTCTTGAAGAAAGGGTGCTGAAATTGGAAGTGTTGGTTAGGACAGCCCCGGAGGTCTCAACATCATCGGGTGTTGAGCCGTCTTTGATTGTATCGGTGCGATCAAGGCATCGGTCGAGGCGTTGCGTAAATCTATGGAAGACTCCTTGTTTGTGGAGAGTCGGATCGTGTTGTGCAAGGAAGAAGTGCAGGCCTTGACAATGGCAATTGATGTGATGATCGAGGAGTTGTTGGATAATTTGCGTCTCGTGAAGCAAGTGCTCAGATCTGTTGAGCAAGGCCGGTTGGTGTCGAAGGTTCGTGTCCCAGAGCCTAAGCCATTCGAGGATGCCCATAGTTGAAAGGAGTTGGAGAATTTTTTGTAGGACATGGAGACTTATTTTAAGGCATCTCATGTGCTCGATAATGAGAAGGTGTCGATCACTAGCATGTACTTGACGGGTGATGTGAAGCTTTGGTGGCGTTCGATGCCAAGTGTTGATGCTGGTGGAAATCAAACAGAGACTTTGACATGGCAGGCGTTGAAGCGTGAGTTGAAGGATCAGTTCCTTCCGGAGAATTCTTCGTGGCTGGTGAGGGATTCAATGAGAAAGTTGAGGCATACCCCAAATATTTTCTTCCGACGAGAAATATAAAATTTTAAATTAATTAAGGCTTTGCATTCCTAAGTTAAGGATTTTCAATTCTAAGACTAACGGTGAAATCCGTTTCTGAAAATAAATTCCAGAAGTCAGTTGAACGACTACTGTATTAGGGTTTTCGCGTCCGAAAAAATTTTCGCCCGAAAACTCAAATCGAGAAACCGTCTGATTTTACATTCACTCTTTTTGCGTGACGAGTAAGTTAGTAAAAATCCGTTTTTATTATTTTTCCGGACAAAATTTGGACTGTGATGTCCCGACTTTTTCTCGGATTTTGAAAAACGAATTAGGTTTTCCGAGTATGTGATTTATTTCTAATCTAACGGACAAATTAGATTTTGTCGAATACGTAATCATCTAAGAATTTATTTCTCGGTTTTTAATACGTCGTTTGAGACCCGGAAACGAGATATTTCTGTCAAAAATTTCGCAACCAAACGCACCTTAGTGAGTCACCTTGTTAGTCATCCTACTTTAGCATAATATCTACACAAAATATCACAATTCTCTCTTATCCTCTACCCTCCCAAACCGCCACCTCCCCCAACTCTCTCTTCTCTCTCTTGTTCTTCACCATTGATGTGTTCTTCCTCAAGTTCTTCAAGCATCCAAGCTCCATAACTTGTCCATCTTCCGATCAATTTCAATTCCGAGTTTATAATTGTTAAGGTGAGACTTTCCTCTTCATTTCTATCCAAGCAAAATTCATTTTCTTTAATTCTTGGAATTTTCGAAAAACGTAAGAGATGTAGGAGATCAAGTTCTAAGCTTATTTCATGTTATAGTATGCTTAGGAATAAATTTTATGGATCGAATCATGAAGAAATCATCCCCCCTCTCCTTGATTTATGTCATTACCGAAATTTTAATGAGTTTTAGGGGTTTGATGTAGTTCGATTTTCTTGAGGATTGAGTGATGGATTCTTGTTCTACATGATGATAGATGGAGGCATGAATTAAATTAGAATTTTTTAAAAATAAAAATTGAAATATAAGAGAAGAACAAGTGAGGATTTGATGTTGAAGATGATATGATATGCATGAATGGATAATAGAAATGGTATGTAGGATGTTTAAGGATGATGATATAATTATTTGGAATTTTTCTAAAAATAAAATGAAAACCGTAAGAGACGGAAATCCATCGATAAGTTGAAACTCGTAAAAGATTTGATTATATGGTTTGCATATTAGTGATGCTAGATAAATGATGATCGTTGTTGTAAAATTTGAACGAAATTGGATAACGTCGGATTTTTAGTAAGAGACGAGCAATCGTCGATAAGTTGAGCATGAATAATGATTTAGGTTTGTGATTCAAACCTATGTTAATCTTGACAGTTAATGATCGTAACTGAAAAATTTGATCGAATTCTAAGAAGGTTCGAGTTTTGATAAGAGACGGAGAATCGAGTTTAAAAGCCGATAGAAAAGTGGAATAAGGAAAACCAATTTGATATTAATGATTGTATTGATAAAGGAACGATATTGTGTTTGACGATATTTCCATCCGAGATACGAGATGATTTGAGTTATAGTTGTTGAATGAAATAGAATTTGAAATTTGATTTGGTATAGTAAATGGTTAGTTGAAAATGACGAGGAAATGCTCGTCGTTTGTTTAATCAAAAAATGTGAATGTGTACCCGATTAAGGGACATGCATGTAAACTGTATTGAGATGGAAATTTCGTGAAAATAAAAGTGGAATAGTATTGATCGAACCTAGGGAATCGTGCGTCGAGTTTTGTCGAGCATTAGGGTTTCGCGCGGACTGTTTTGCGACGTTGCACGGAAACTGTCATAACGTTTAGCTCGCTTAACGAAATCGAGATCCGTAAATTGGAGAGTAAACTAGACATCTGTGGCTTTCTTTTGGTACAGGGCACATCCCCTGTTTCGAAGTACCCTATTCTGTATGAACTTACTGACCTGTGCAGAAATTTCCAAAACTCATTTTCTTAAGTTGAAACCTTTTCAACTCCGTTCCTTGTGAACTTCTAAGTCGTTATAAGTTATCGACTTCCATTTATCTACTGACCTAAGTGTCGAGTAATGAGCCAAGTTAGTTTATAAATGAGAATTGCTCGAGTCTCGTTTATTAGTTAATCAAAAGAAAGTAGTAAAGTGCAAAAGCCTAAAGGCCTAATAGACTTAACCGATTCCAAATTTCTGTTTTCTTTTTAACGTCTCGACCAAATACTAAAAGTGTGATTATTTGCGTTCAAAGAAGGAGGACGTTGAGATTAGAAGATAGGACGGATGACAGAAGGTTAAAGTTTGTTCTGTAAACGATTGAGGTGGGCTTTTCTATCAAAATAAAATGAGTGATGCTCGAAAGTGTTTATTTACAGCTTTGATAATTGTGTTTTCAAAGTGATAATTAGAGCATGAAATAATTGTTTTATGTGAATTCTCTTATGCTCTCTGAGTTAGCCCACAGAGTGCTATCCAGAGACTCCAACTAAACGATCAGATTCTGAGATAGCCCACAGAGTTGTCACACCCCGACTTCCGAGGTGCGACTCACGAACAACAACATAACTTAACCAACTAAGAAGCGACTCAAACACTGGGAACATGCTCGGGGAAATATCAATTAAAAGCAACAGTACTCGAATAAGACTATCAAAGACATATTGAAGCAACAACCGAGCATTATAATTTACATTAAGACGAGAATAGGATAAGTATTTTAGGTTAACGAGAAAGATTCAACAAACATTTAAAACCATCGAGCACATTGCTCGGAATAAAAAACAAGTACCAAAGTGTATATCAACAGACTTTCATTTCAAAAGAGTTGCAGCGAAAACTTGACTCAAAACCCAACACTCACACGTATGAAGACGTGTGAATGCCAGTCTGACATCCGACTCGACTCAACCAAAAACACCACACCACCAAGCGTCCATGCCATCACCATCTTGTCAACCTGCATGTTTAGAAATACACGCAGGGCTGAATACTTCGTACTCAGTGAACATATGCCGAAAATATTTGGAAAAGAAGCTCTTAAAGGCTATATCAATTGAACTTGCCTTGCCGAAGCATCACAAGTATCTATACGATTTAAAACGGTTTTACTTGTGCATGCTAAAACATTTTCTTTAAAATAGACTGCGCAGTCAAAACATAATATATACTCAACTGTATGCATCATGTGTCACATATTCTCTCACTGTGCCGAGAAGTAGGCCTCCTTCTCGAACACTGTGACCAGCCTAACCGAAGCAAGGCTCACAGTTACCTCAACATTTATCATACCACACGTGGGTTTCTTCCTTTCACAGGATAATAATAATCTCAAGCAAAACAGATGATAACACATACCAAACTTAGTAAAAACGGCAAGTTAATCGCATTTTAAAAATCACAGAATAATACTCAATAGCATAATAATATTCATCGATAGTTTTGGTTCAGAAAAGCCCACCTGACTTCCGACGTTCTAGCTAGGTGGTTTAAGGGCTATCTGTCCTCGCTTATCTTTCCGTCTGGCTTGATCCTTCACAGTTCGACATCGATAAAGAAAATAAGATACTACGCAAAGACGGATAAAAGGCGTTGGTCTCGACTGAAGGACTTCTACTTGAGTCGTTTCTCTCTATAATATTCTTTTCTAAAAGTCTCGCATTCTCGTCTTTAAGCCATTGACTCTACTCGATAATTGGTTAATACTACTAACCAATGTCTTAGCACTTCTCGCTTTAATTATGAAACGGCGTCTATCTAAACTCCATTACTCGAGCTTTCTTTTATAACTTAATCAATTCTTGATTTAATTAACAACTCAATAGCTCAATTATTTTGCATACAAACAAACTCAATAATTCTTCAAGTTATCACCAAATAATAGCATTCACTCAAGCATATTAATTTAATTGCATAAAATTCCAAATAAATCCAACACATTGTTTCAAATTCAATCATATTTCAAGACACATTAACATTTACTCAATTTTTATTTTAGAACTTAATTCAAATACGAATTCTTTTTTTATAAAACTCAAACAATATAATTTATCTTTCTCGACTTATAAACAACACTTTTCCAAACTCGTTGTCTTATGAAACATATTAAAATTCTTTACTCAATTAACAAAAATTCTTTTTAATTTTTATTAAATTCTTATGAAATAGGAATTTCATTTCTATTTCTAACTCGATTCTCATTCCTAACTCAACTATTACTTTTCTAATTATTATCTCGGCAATTCTCCTCGGTTTATTTTTAATCCACACGGTATGAAAAACAACTTATTTAATTAATTTTAATTAATTACCTTCAAAATCATTACTCGATATCTTATTCCGTTATTTTCTTGGTTAAACTATACGAGTATGTAAACTTAACTCGTCTAACACTTTTCTTCGACTCGATTAAAACTTCTCTTTACTTCCTTATCATTTTATTCCCTTTATTTTAACTCGATTTTCTCGACTCTTATTTATTTAATTAATAAATTTCTTTTCCTCTTTTATTTATTAAATTAAGACTAATTTCTTAATACATATTCTCCTTTATTCTTAAATTAATTTTTATTTCAAAAAAAATCTAGATTAGTTTATCGATTTGATTACAAAATTTCTTTTTGATTTAATTTAATCAAAACTCAAATCTTCAAGATTTATCTTATGAACATTTAGAACACTTAAAACACTTATTAGGTATATTTTTCTATGTATTTTTCAATTCTTAATATTTTTAAAGCTTTAAAACTTCATTCTTTTATCACAATAAATCCTATCTTCATCTAGGATTCAACTTAACACTTTAATACACATTAACAACATTACAACATCAAGATTATCAAGTCTTCCATATTATCATAAAATTATTTTCTTTAAAAACTTCATATATATATCGATTTTCTTCACACTTAATCAACATAGAAGATTAAATAATCACATCTCATAATAATCTCATGCTCAAAACATCAATTAAATCATCAACAAAATCAACAAAATAATTTCTCCTTCTTGCTCAAAAACTCACGATATTAGGGTCATTTTTAGGGCATTTTATTTCTCAATTTTTCATGCACATAAACTCATTCAAAACATGCTCAAAAACATATATCAAGTATCAAATTCATCATAGAACATAATAAACGATTTTTCCTTATTTTTACCTAATTTTCGGTATTATTCAAAAATTAGGATTTTTAGTTTCTTTTTCTCCTCTTAATTCATCGATTAATTCATAGAGTTTGATTCTCCTATCGATTTCTCCTCACTTAATCCTTACATCGATAACCTAGGTTTGCCTAAATATAAAATAAATGTCATGCATGCATGTTTTCTTTCTTTTAGAGCTTGGAGAGATACATATATACAAGAAATCAAATGAATATCATACTTTAAAAAATAAATGGGATTTCTCCTCCTTGGTTCTCTTCTTTGGCCGAAAATGTTGAGAAATAAGGCTCAAACTTCTAGCTTGGGTTCACCATGGAAGAAATCATCTTGAATCCTCAAGAAAATACGAAACAACAATTAATCATCCATTTTAGGGTTTAAGAGCCGAAAATTGTGAAGAAATAAGGATGATTATTGTATTTCAAACTCAAGAACTTGGAGAATTATTACCTTCAACTTGGGGTTTGGAAGAACTAAGATGATGATGATGATCTTCTCTTGATTTTCATGAGATTGGAGCTTGAATACAAGGCTTTAATGGAAGAAACTCCAAGTATGAATGTGTGTGTGTGTTACGGTATTGAGAGAGAGGGGAGAGAGATTTTTTTCTTCTCTGTTGTTGTTGGAGAGTTTAGAGAGTGTGATAGAGGTAGAATGAAATTTCTTCTCTTGCATATAGAGAGAGAGATCGAAAAAAGAGAGAGATAAGTAGGATGCATGCACTTGATTAATTTTTCCTTTCCAACACATTAGAATAAAAATGATGATGTTTGGTACTGGAACTTGGTTTGATAAAGGATTGATGTGATGAGATCTTGCATGCAATCTTGATTACACAATTTACTAAGATCTTGTTCATTACTAAAGAATAATCATAATGATGAATGCTACATAGTAGGCTTGGAGAGAGATTAGGGAGAGAGATAGAGTGAGATGGCGGTAGAGAGGGAGAGAGATGAGTGGAATTTGTCTCATTATTTAGTTACGGGTATTAATTACCCTATCGTAAAAAGTTTTCCGGATAAAACGTCCATATTATTCCATTCATGCTAAAAACGGGTCTAATCTCTCCTCGTCTCGTTTCCGACATTAAAAATATCTCAAACCTAATTCACGTCTCAATAAATAAATTAAGGATTCCGATCATCTAATTTTTAAGTCTAAATTCCATATAACGAAGAACACTTAAGAATTAGTCGGCTTATTAATCCTTCATAAATCAATTCTTGTAACCTTCTCAAAATAATCTCGTTCAAGCTTCTATCTTATCTCAAGGATCTTAGAATTAATTCTTGGTTCAAAGATTTTCATTAAAATCTATTCTAAGTTCATCGGCGTATAGCGATTTATCGGTTATCAACATTATTCACTTTAAATCAAAATCCTCGGAGTTTTCTGAAAATCATACTCGTACTCATTCTCATATAAACAAGCTCAATATATGCATCACATTATCATTTCAAGAAACAGATAATCTCATGTAAAAACACATAAGGGCATTTCAATCATTTTACTCATTTCTACTTATTTAGAAAAAAAATTATTCTTCAAATCTCGTCATTTAAACTTATAAGGTTATTTAAAATGCTCTCTAACGTTATAGAAGTTCGGGGTATTAGAAGAGTGCTATCCAGAGGGACAGATTCTGAGTTCGCCCACATAGTGCTATCCAGACGATCGGATTCTGAGTTAACCTTCAGTGTGTTATCTAGAATTAAGTGTACAGCAGTATAAGTCTTACGAGTGTTTATGAAAAGATGCATGATTAATCTATACTAAGTATGATATGTTTTCGGCGATGTGCCCACTAAGTGCCTTATGTACTTAGCCCTGCATGTTTGTTTTTAAATGTGCAGGTTGAGTGACGGGAGCGGCGGTGGTTGATGTTGAGTTAAGAAGTCGTATTTAGAATAAAGAACTTGTATCCAGCTTTACGCTTTCCGCTGCCAATCATTTTAAAGTTAATATATATATATATATCTGTTGGGTCTAAGCCCGTACAATGATCTCAGTTCCTGTTTAAACATCTTGTCGAGTGATCCTTCAAGATCAACTCTTTCTTTTAAATGAAGTCTTGTTCATAGAAGTTATTCTGATATTAATGTCTGTTTATTCGTTTATTCTTATTCATTCACCTTCTTTCTCGCTTCTTTAATCCAACCCCTAGTCGCACCCCGGCTTGGCCATCACTCGGGATTTGGGGCTGTGACATTCAGTTTGTTGATGCTCGACGTGAGGGATATGTCTGAGTCGGACAAGCTGTTTAATTACATGGCGGGGTTGTAGCCTTGGGTTCAAACTGAGTTTAGGCGGCAATGAGTTAAGGATCTACAGGCTGCCGTTGCTGCTGTTGAGGGATTGATGGATTTCAGGCCGGTTGGTCCCAACGAGTCCGAGAAGAGGAAGAAGAATTCCAGGAAAGGGAAGAAGAAATACAAGCAGGCTGGCGAGAAATTGGCCAATGAGGCAGGCAAGGAGAAGAAGAAATATGGGTGTTTCATTTGCAATGACATGGGATATCGGATGAGGGACTGTCCGCAAAGGTTGAGTGCACTTGTTACTGAAGAGGATCGAGAGAGCGATTCCGGTGGGTGTGCACGGATGGGTACGATGCAGTTAGTGTCTGCAATGCGAGTAGAGAAGGCTGAAGAAAGAGATGAAGGTATGGGCGATATGCAAATTCCAACCATAATTCAATTCGATAGTTTTACTAATGAGGATCTCGTGGTGAGAGACATTTAGCACGGGAAGAACTCATTTGAGCTAGTCTAGGTCGAGTCATGGTGCCCAAAGAAAACTTGTTGTTCCACAGCCCTTGCAGTGTTTAGTGCTGCCACTAGGGGTTTTGCTCTGTTAACATATATAAGGAGGCATGTGAAAGATGGTGTGGCCGGATTGGGGCGAGGGCTAGATACATGGGCAAGGCTTGTGGGCTTGGTGCTACTTATGTGTGTTCGATGTGTCGGGAGATTGTTGTGCGGTTCAGACGAGGGCTGAGGTAAGTTGTGGCTTGGGGGCGTGCGTGAAGACTTGATGCAAGACGGTTAGAATTCTAGTGTTGCAGAATTCTAGCTCGGATGTATGCAAGGATGGCACGGAGTTGGGCGATGTTGCAAAGGCGAGGGTCGGTGGCGTGAGATGGATCGAGGCACGAAGGATTGTTGGCAGACCCTAGTGCCGGGGGTCAACACACGTAGGCACGAGCGATGCATGCTTGGGCCAAGTCCAAGGGTGCAAGAAAGCGAAGTCATGGAAAATTGTTGCTGTTGGGATTCGATGGCTGGTGCATGGGCTGGATGAGGCGCTAGGCAATTGCTGGGAGCCAACTGTCCATGCCCTGATTGGCTGGATCGAGTAGTGGGGCACGAAACTGCTAAGGAAGTTACTTGCAGCCTTAGTGGACAGTTTTTTCTAGTGAAGGGGGATGTCCTTCGCGCCTTAAATATGTGTTCGAAGGCAATGAGCCATAGACGATAGTGTGTGCAAGCTTGAGAGTAGATCCTTGTATTGATTTGTGGTAAATAAATAAAGGTTGGGTGAGTTGCCCATAAATGTGTGTGTTTGTTTTCGTTGTTCATGTTGTTGGATTCCGCTACGTGTGAACTTTGATTCGTGCACAAATTCGTGAGCCTCATACACTTGAGTGCCAAAGAGTGTCGGTGAGGGAGAGGGCTGGTTGGATTGCGGTGATTCGACGCCATCACAAGGTGAAAAATTCTGGTACATGAGAACCTTGTGACAAGAGTGCGGCATGATCAGTATAGACTATAGTCTTGCCCCCGAATAAGTAAGATCGAAATTTTTCAAAGGCAAAAACCACATCCAACAACTATTTTTCTGTGGTTGCATAATTGCATTGGGTAGGATTCGACATTTATGAAGCATAGTAAATCTCACACCTCTTCTTCCCTCTATTTTGCCCAAGTACAACTCCTACAGCATACCCACTTGCATCGCACATAAGCTCAAATGGCATCCCCCAATCAGGAGGTTGGATGATTGGAGCTGTGACCAAGTTGTTCTTCAAAATATGGAATGCCTGCTTGCACTCCTCATCAAATTCCCAAGGAACATCATTCTGTAACAGCTTGGTCATAGGCTGTGCAATCTTCGCAAAATCTTTCACGAACCTCTTATATAATCCAGCATGCCCAAGAAAACCCCTTAATTGCTTGACTGAAGTAGGGTATGGCAATTTCACAATGATATCTATCTTGGCTTTATCCACCTTGATTCCTTATTCAGATATAACATGCCCAAGGACTATCCCGTTCTTGACCATGAAGTGGCATTTTTCATTATTTAGAACTAGGCTTTTCTTGACATACCGCTTCATGACCCTTTCAAGGTTATTTAGGCAAGAGTCAAAACTTTTCCCATAAACTGTGAAATCGTCCATGAACACCTCGATACATTCCTCAAGAAGATCTAAAAAAATGCTCATCATGCAACGCTGGAATGTTCCCGGGGCATTACATAATCCGAACGACATCCTTCTATATGCAAAAGTTCTGAATGGGCATGTAAACGTAGTCTTGCCTTGGTCTTCTTCAGCTACCCATATCTGCATGTATCCTGAATACCCATCGATGAAACAAAAGTATTTATTTCCAGCTAATCTTTCCAGCATCTCGTCGATGAAGGGTAAAGAAAAATGATCTTTGCGAGTTCTTTGGTTGAGCTTGCGGTAGTCAATGCACACCCTCCATCTAGTCTGAAGTCTCATGGCCACTATCTCATTCTTTTTGTTCTCAACCACCTGAATTCCAGACTTCTTGGGCACAACGTATACTGGACTTACACATCGGCTGTCGGAAACTGGGTATATGATGCCCAAATCCAAGAGTTTCAGAATCTCTTTCATGACCACTTCCTTCATAGCTAGTTCAGCCTTCTTTGTGGATCCCTTACTAGAACAACATTTTCCTCGAGCAAAATATGGTGCATGCAGTCAGTAGGGCTTATGCCTTTCTTATCAGCCAAAGTCCACCCTATTGCTTCCTTATACAAGTCCAAAATTCCTCAAACTTTCTCTTCTTCTTCCTCTGTGAGTTCAAAACTTATCATCGTGGGCAATATATGTTTCCTTTTCACCCAAAAACATATACTTTAGATGCTTGGGCAACGACTTTAACTCAAGCTTTAGTGCCTTGATTAATGATGGCTTCAGTCTATCTTCGGGTTTCAGCTCAGGAATTCGTAACTCTTCAAAGATTTGGTTCCGATTTTCCTCACTATAAGCATAGTTGCATTGCCCTAGTGCATTTGGCTCATTATCTTGGTCAAGACTCACCTCAGTAAGTTCTCAAAAGCTTGCTCACGTCCATCTTCTTGCCAGAATTCCTCCACTGTGTCTTCAATTATACTGATGCAGTTGACCATCTCAATTTCATTCTCTTGATGATTTTGTTTATAAGTGTCAAAAGTAACAACTTCCCCAGCCACAACACATGTCAACTTGCCTGTTTTGCAGTCTATCTTTGTCCTAGCAGTCTTCAAGAAAGGACATCCCAACAGAATTACAGGGTTCTTAGTTGATGGTTTACCCATGTCCAATACATAAAAATCGGCAGGAAGTATTATTTCTGCCACCTTGACCAACACATCCTCCACCAGTTCTTCTGGACACGCTGTGGATAAATCCGCCAACAAAATTACGACTCGTGTAGGAGATAATGGCCATATCATCATTTTATTGTACATAGATTTGGGTATAACCTTTGTAGATGCCCCTAAAACCAACATCGCCTTTGGAATTTTTGTGGTCCCAATTGTACAGGGTATAGAGAACATGCACGGATCACCACACTTCAAGGGCATGTGTTGTTGAATTATGGCTGAGACATTTGGTCCCATATGAAATCGTGCATCATCAGGATATCGTGTTTGCCTTATACACGACTCTTTTAGAAACTTAGCACATCTCGGCATTGATTTGATCATGGTCAACAGCGAAAAGTCTGCCTCACCCTTTTCAAAGACTTTAAGCATATCAGCCATTTCCTACTGCACTTTGTCCCGGGCAAGTCTCCTAGGAAAGGAGCTTGAGGGGTCTTGCCCGTGGACACTGTCCTCTTGGCCAAAGCTGCAGCCTCCATTTCTTCTTTCCACTTTTGATACAATCTATCTTCCTTATCCATGTTCAAGAATGATTTTCCTTTGCCCTGGGTGGCTGCTCGCTTTTCATTTGGGAGTTTCTCAGCATCGGTTGACCCCATATCGACCTCCTCAATTTCTACCTCGCTCTCTACTGGAAACACTTTCTCAGGCAACTTCTTACAACTTCTCAAGGCCACTGCGTTGCTCCTTATTGATCTTGACTTGCGCTGGAAGTTTTCCTTGATTGACTTCCATTCTCGGTAGCATTTGATAAATGTGAGATAATTGGGAGTTGATGTTTGTGACTCCTCCTCTTGTCTCGAGCTGGAAGTTTTCAAAATCCTTCCTTATTTTTCGGCTTTCTTGGGCAAGTCGGTCAATTGTGTCTCTCAGTCCATCTCCTCTATTCCAATCATGATGAGGAGGTGCATACAATGGTTGTTGCACTCGCTGTTGAGGTTGTTGATGTGGGGGAGACATCTGATAATGGTTGTTCCCATTGCGAAGGTTCTCATACTGCCTATAAAAACCATTGTTCCGAATGGGATCACATTGCCTCTACCCATTTCCTCCTTATTGTTGCCCAGTAGCATTGACTTCTTCATCCACGAACCAGTTTGGACATTGATCAATACCATGACTTGTGGGATGACAGACCTCGCATTTCTTCACTGGTTTCTTCAACATCTACGGTTGCCCAACAGGGTTACTTAAATTGGTTATGAATTTTTCCATAGTGTTGACCAACCTATCTATCTTATCATCCCCTTGTGAGCTAGATGTTCCTCCCTATATATCCTCTTCATCCCTTGCCTGATCTCGGTCAACTTCTTGAATGCTTCTACAGGAGGTTTATCAATGATATTCTATCCACAGGCTGCATTAATCCACTTCTTTTCTACCAGCATCAACCAAGTCATGAAGTAATCTATAAGATCATTATCCAGAATTATGTGCTGTGGGCAACAGGCTAGCATTTTCTTAAACCTTTCATCGTAGTCATAGAGCGACTCTCCTGGTCCCATTTGAATAGATATTATGGCCTTTCTCCCACTTTGAATTCAAGCCGCATGGAAGTATTTTTCCAAGAACTGCATTTCCTTCCAAGTGGTTATGCTCTTCTCTGGCAAGGTATAAAGTTATTAATGCGCCCCATCCTGTATAGAGAATGGGAATGTGAGAAGCCTTACATAGTCGTCTAACCTGGGGTTATCCGTATAAGTTCGGATGGTGCTACATGCCATCTCAAAGTGTTTGGAGGTGACATTGCGGATCATCCCCAGGATGATTACTGAACTTGGGCAAGATCTGGATTAGCGAGTGTTTAAGTTCCCAATTTCAAGTAATTGTGGGCAACTTCACACTCGAAAGCTTGACGTTGTTTTCATCAGAAAACATCAGTTCCCTTATAGTCTGCTCCGTCATAGCTTCAGGTTGAGATTACTCACTCTCTTGCATAGAGTAAGTACCGTCTTGCTCACTGCTTTCTTCGCTTGACAGGAGAAACTCCTCTTCAGGTTCATCGATACCGCTCGCCATAGTTTCTTTCCTCTTCTTTGCTTGTAATGCCCTAGCCTCTCACTCAGGATCTTCTACGTAAAATAGCTCTCCTCATGTTGCTCCAATCTTGGGCATAGACCGAGTCTTTCTTTCCAACCGAAGAGAAACCAAACGTATTGCCAACTCCCCGGCAACAGCACTAATTTGACGAAGCTATCGTTCGCACTTCGCACAAATGAATTTATATTTTCTCTTGCCTAATGAAGGCAGCAGCCAGTAGCAAGTAGGGTCGAACCTAAAATAATTGGTTTTGGTATCCTCTTATACGTAAATATGTCACTTAAAAGGTTTTGATCAGGATTACACTTGTCTTGGTCAACAAGTTCTGCAAACTTAAACTAAAAACTAACAAAGAAATTGATCAGTAATTAAAAGAACCTGGACTTGGTTTGACTCATCGAACACAAAATCTCACTCAATCATCGGTGTAAAGATTTTCATTCACATGCAAACATTAATCGGTTTCCGAGTAGGTTAATTCTAGCCCTTTAGTCACGAAGTCACAACTAGAATATTCTACACTTCATTTATCTCTTGAATTTAGAACATGCCTATGACACTATAGAAAACTCCCTTTCTAGGTCAAGGCAGTTACGAAGACCCTTCACCAAAAGCTTGCCCAAGAAGCATTAATAATTCGTAGACCCGTAACAGCCAAGAGATGCTCAACACATCGACTGCTCTCGAATACTCGACATACTTTTCAGGCACAAGAGACTAGTGAAATTCCTGATTACTATTTATACTTAAATCTTGCTCAAGCAATTAACAGCATATTAACTACTCAAGTTGTATTAAAGTTTTGGTTAACAGTCCTAGTATTTCAAGAACATTTCCATGCAAGCATTTGAGCTCAAATTAGACCTCATGAGTATTACAGTTCATGTTTGATTTATCTCTTCCAACCCAGGCTAACTAATTTAGCTAGACATAACAATGAAAGAAATAAACATAAACGATAAGAGAGAAATCATACTTGATATTTAACTAGAGAAAAACAAAGTATCTAGCAAAACAATAAAACGTCTTGGCCACGATGGCCTACAGAAACAAGAATAGAATTATAGAAAATATTGCCCGTAGGACTTGTTTGTTCCTCACCACACTCTTAATGTAAATTGCAACAAATTTAGAACACGTTTCCAATGACAGCAGCTCTATATTTATATGCTTGAATTAGGGTTAGAGTCGATCTTGTTCAGGGGCTGGACTCCTTCCCTATCCCGGCCTTATTTCCTTGTTGCGTAGATTTGGATCGACTTTTCTTCTCTATGGCAGATTTGATGTTGATCGAAATCTAGTAGGATAAGGAAGGATATCTTCCATCCTTATCCTCTTCCTTGAGAAGAATGTACCCTCCGCTGCTACGCCACGTCATTGTGTCTTTAGTCATGTAAGTCATTCTCTTTCCCACGATCTATGCTTTACCCAAGTACTCTCTACTCGACATAATGATGTGGGGGGGGGGGTACTACTTCACTCCACAGCTTCACTCTAAATAGTGCTTTGTTGCCCAAGCTGTGAGCTTCAGCCCTTTGCCCATTTGCATCGTATTGTTCATCAAGGTCTTTTTAGCAGATTTCTACTAAGTTATGTCCAATACTTCACCTGTCCTGCCCTATATCCACTTTCCTTTACTTGTACCCTCCCAGACACATAAAAGACTCCAAACGCACACAAAACATGAACAAAAGATACACAAAAAGTATACAAATTATGAAATCATTAGACTCATTCAAGTTCCGAACCAAGCTGGAGTTAACACAGAAGAATGAGGAGTTAATTTCTGCATTTCTCCTCGAGTCTCAGTCCAAACCCAATTTTGAGCTTGCATCCCTACGAACTATGAAGTTTTATCAAGACAATATCCAGAGATGCGGATAGGTGCAACCAGCAATTGAACATTCTTTGATCAAGGGCAAGTCTGAGGAGCCCATAATTGTCGAGACAACCGACGAAGGACGTGCCCTGGTCATCTCTGAGGCTCAAAAATCCAGCGGTGATGCCTCCACCAGTCAACCTCCCCTAAACGACTCAGTAATTGTT
This sequence comes from Schizonepeta tenuifolia, assembly GCA_029490685.1. Classification (NCBI taxonomy): domain Eukaryota; kingdom Viridiplantae; phylum Streptophyta; class Magnoliopsida; order Lamiales; family Lamiaceae; genus Schizonepeta; species Schizonepeta tenuifolia. The sequence goes on along the minus strand of CM055956.1, from coordinate 43,794,652 downwards.
GTTGCCCTAAAGACTGCTCATGTGGACATTAAATCTCTAATCCAGTAAATTAATAAACTGCAAGCTTTAGTTGCCAACCTCTTTGATCAGAAGACTGATCTTCTTAACTTCACAAATGCGGAGCTGACCATGATGAAAGCTGATTTTCAGAAGGATTTTGTAGAAAACTTTGCCACTCTGTAGAAGAATAAGAAGATGCTATATGAGATCAAGATTTAGATTGATGCTCATATAAAGAAGGCAGATGACGAACTAACTGAGAAGCACTCTAAATTTAGGAAGGAGATCAACAAAACAAATGAAGCCCAATTGAAATCAATATCCAAGGGCTTCGCTGACTACAGAGGTGCATTCATCATGAAGGAAGAGTTTGAAGGACTGTGTGTGCAAACAAGAAGACCATTGATGATAGAGAGCCAAGATTGCAGCTGCTAGAGGGTCAGATCACATAGCTGCAGAAAGAAGTTAAACTGCTCAAAGCTTAGAACTCCTCTCTTCAGACTGAGCAGCAGTCCTCTCAATTCCTCATCCACAAACTGACTACATCCAACTTTCAACGCGATGCTGACATCTCCTCTCTAAAAGTTGCAGTTGCCACCCTTCTTGATACTGCCAAAAAGGAGGAAGAGGAGAAACTAACATATGAAGCTAAGAGAGAAGCAGAGAGAGTGGAGAAGGCGAACCAGGAAGCCGCTGCTGCAGAAGTTGCTTTAAGGACCAAAACTCCTAAAGAGCAGCTGAAGAAGCATATTGTTGATGCTGAAGAGCAGCTGATTGATTAAAGCGTAGAGTTCTTCACTCAGGAATTAGATGCTGAGGAAGCAGAAGAAGCTGAAGTTGTCGATGATAAGGCCCTTGCTGATAAAGATGCTCCTCCAACAAGTGAGGAGATTATAGAGCTTGCTAGCCTGACCGGTGCCACTGAGAAGCAGTTGACCAATCCATGATGGCTAAAAAAGTTTGAGCAGACTCAAAAGGAAGGACATGAGAAGTTCAAAGAAGAGCTGCAATAGAACGTGGAAGACAATTATCCCAAAGGCCAGAAGCGAACTGTCTACAAACAAAGATTAAGGGGGGTGCATTGGATGTGGATTTTTGTTGGGCTTTATAGACTTTAGAAAGTCCATAGATTTGGGAAATCCATTGATTTGTGGATGGATTGCAGGGATTCTGGGGTGGAGTTTGTGGGATTTAAGAAGGAGTTCGGGTGGATTTTTATCGACTTTTATTAGATTCGAAATCCATCACCCAAGCGCTCACTGCAATCCAGTGGGCGCTAGTACCTAGCCCTCGCTGGACGAGGGCGACTTCTGGGACCAACAGAAATTAGGGTAAGTATAATACCATGCCCTAATTCCAGTATAATACGGAAACCCTAATATCCTCTCCGCTTCTTCTCCAACTCACTCGACCACCGCCCCGCTCCATCACCGCCCCACCTCTGACGCGCTGCACCGCCTAGCTACTCCACCCTTACCTCACTCCACCGGCACCGCCGCCAAATATTCGTCCTCGGCTCCACTGCTCCACCGCCGCCTCACTATTCGCCCCACCCCTTCACCGCCTCCCCGCTCCACCGCCGCTCACGCCACGTCCGCCAACTTCTCTTCATTCCCGTTCCACTGCATCCCTCACTCCACCGCCGTCTCTACTCCACTCAACTATCTTCCGGTTGCAGGGATCGCTAGCTTCTAGCAGTTTCCTGATCTTTCCAATGCTCGCGGCCATCTAGTGATCGCTAGGATCATGGTTCGAACCAAAAATTCTTAGCAGTCAGAGGAAGACTTCAGTGTGAGGTCTTCTTCTCCGTTTTATTTAGACTCTAAATGGGAGGGAGAGGTATTCACTAAATTTATTGAGAATGAGTTTACACATCCTCATTACCTAAAAATTGAAGCAAGAGTCGTACATTATTTGAAGAATTTAGGGCTTGAAACTTTTGCTAGACCAACAAATTATGCTTCTACTTATGATGGTTTGACTGTTGAATTTCTATCTACTATGTTTGTGCATGCGGATAAGAAAAAGATTTTTGTTAGAATGAAAAATAAGAAATATGTTATAAGCTTACAAAGAAATAAAAGTGTCTTTGGTTTTCCAACTGGTGGGGAACGAGAGAGACCTACATGGAATAATCCACATGCAGATTGGACTAAATTGTCTGGGTTTCAAAATTGGGAGTCTTTGGGTGTGTCAAATGGGTACATTACGGACCCGACATTGGCTATTGTCCATAAGTTTATTGCGTATATTATTTCTGGGAAGGAGCAGACAAACAAGGTCAATGCAACCGAAGTCTTTCTATTGTCTTGTGCCAAAAATAACACAAAGATGTGTATTTCAAACCTTATTTGGAATGCTATGACTTAGAGTCAGAGTCTTGTGGGTTCCCATGCTTCTTGGGGTGCTATTGTTACGTGTTTGATGCATAATTTTGGAATTCTGAGTTATGTAAATGGCCCCCAGGATGGTTACGAGGAATTTCAGCCGTATATTATTGATTACAGTGAGCTTTTTAGATCTCAAATCATTTCTGATCATTTCACTCTAGTTCCTCTGGCAAAAAGGAAATGTGTGAAAAAGCACGTGAACAAAGAGATTGCAGAAGGGAGACATGCTCCCGTGGTTCGTACTTTTGAAGCTGGTCCATTTAATGCAGAAGATGTAAATGAAGAGGAAGAGCCATTAACCCCTCCACAACCTCAAGTTACAATTTTGGGAGATGGCTACCAACAATTTCTAAATCATTTCGACACTACTTTTGCTTTATTTGGGCAAAATATGAATGATCAATTTGCAAGTTTTCGGCAAGATGTGCAATCGAGGTTTGATGCGCAGAGCCAACAGCTTGCACTATGGCAACAAGATGCTAACTCAAAATTTTACGAACACAATCAACAGATTGCATCTTTATAGGCACAGTGGAAGGTTTGGTTTTCTTTCTACCCGCCACCGAAACCATATGTTGATGAATATGTTGATTTGTTGATGATTATATTGTTTTGTTGATGATTATCTTGATGAATATGTTAGTTTTGTTTCAGTTAATCTCATTGGACAATGGAGAATACCTGTCCAGTAACATTTCCAGCTGGCGTTCGATACCAGCGGTCACTGGGAGTTACTCCAGTAACTACCCAGCCGGCGCTGAGTCCCAGCCTTCGCTAGAAGTAGTTTTTCAGTTTCACTTTCAATTTCGTTGAACAATGAACAATGTCATTTTTTATTTCGTTTATGTCGTTGAACAATGTCGTTTTTTTATTTCCATTATGTTATTGAACAATTTCAATTATGTATGTTGAACAATCTCATTTTCAATTTTGGTTTTAATTTTATTTTTAATATCATTTATAATTTTTGTTTTTTATTTTGCACTTGATACCAAATTAGCAAACAAAATAGCAAAAAAAATAGCAAAGATCCATATGTTCAAATCTTTTAGGTGACGACGTTGACCACCAAAATCTTTTACGTGATATCGAGCACCACGTAATGGAGCTAAAAATTGACGTCGATTAGCAAAGCCACAATCAACGAGAAAATATTTACCTACAAATTTTTCATCTTAATTTGGAATTTTATTAAAAGGAAACAAAAAGAAAACAACGAATGAAAAAGCTATCTAAAACAAATAAGAAGCTAAACATATCTAGTGAAAGACTGCCGGTAAATATTTGCAAAAATTTCATCCTTGATGGCTGGATGTGGAAAAGGCCACCAACATTGCTCAACTTCAGTACTTGCCATCTTGTCAGCAACCCCATTTCCCTCACGATAAATATACGAGACACAAAAATTTAGTTGATCAAGGAGTCCCAAAACTCGCATCCAACGCGCAATCCACCTCCAAGGGATCTTGGCGCGACTTGCTACGCAACATATTTACAACATAAGTGGAGTCTGATTCCAGCCAAAGGTCCTTCCATTCATTATCCACTGGTATTTCTATAGCCGTGAAGGCCGCCAAAATCTCTGCCTCAAAAGCAAAGCCAACACCTTCCTCCACGTGAAAACATCCACGAACCATACCCCTACAATTTCTAAAAATGCCACCAGCACACAAGCGACCCGGGGCATCAAGCACCAAACCATCCGTATTAACCTTTGTCCAACCTGGCAAAGGCGGCACCCAAAAAACCGATATTTCCGTCAAAGGTGAAGGGGATACATATGTAATACCCAAAGTCCGCGCCTTATCCTCCAAATAGCCCCTCCTTCCAAGCTTTGGAAAAGAAACAACTATCACATTCACTGAAGCGCTCAAAATACTCACCACTCTATGTGGATTAGCCTTAATGTCTTCAAAAACACAGTCATTCCGCATCAGCCAAATAGCCCAGATAGAAGGGACCACAACAAACATCCACAAATCCTTCTCCGAGCTAAAACCCGGAATTGCCATCGCCTCAGAAATGAACTCCCTAAAGCTGGAAATAGTTGCTAACTCAATTTGGAAAAATGCCAGAACAAAATCCCAAACCTGCACCGCGATCTCACAACTCCAAATAACATGATCCATTGATTCCGAGGCCTTGAAACACATCTAACAACCCAAAGGACCTTGTATTCCAATGACATGAAATTGATCCGACGTAGGAAGCCGACCATGCAATGCCCGCCAACAGGTTAACGATCTCTACTCTGGATGTAATACCCCGAGTTTTCATAATTCCTTAAGTGCGTTAATATGCTTAATTATCAAGTTTTGAGTGATAAAATTTTTCTAAGGAAAAAGAAAATTTTTGAAAAGACTAAAATGCCCCTATGTGCTTCAACGTGAACTTATGTGTTTTAATCACTCGAGTTGAGGATGTGATGCATTGATTGAGTTTATTTATATGAGTTTGAGCATGAGTATAATTTTCAGAAAATTCCGAGAATTTTTACTTTTAATGAATAGTAACTAGAGCCGAGAAAACACTATTCACCGACGAACTTAGAATTTGACCTAATTAGTGTCTTTGAACCTAGAATTTATTCTAAGGTCGTTGAGATATATTAGAAGCTCATCCGAGATCACATGAGAGATGTCACAGCCCCAAATCCCGAGGGACGGCAAAGCCGGGGTGCGACTAAGGGTTGGATTAAAGAAGCGGGGAAGAAGGGGGAATAACTAATTGAATAGATACATTAACTAATAATAATAAACAAGATGATATCTATGAAATGATTCCATTAACAAAAGAGAGTCGATCTCGAAGGATCGCTTGACGAAGTTGTTTTTAGAATAGCCTAGGTTTAAAGTATGAAACTTAAACTGAAAAGTTATACAACAAAAGTGAAGTAGTTTGCAACGGAAAAACGTAAAATTGATTACACTATTCTTCATTCCTAAAGTACGACCTCTACTCAACTTCCGCTGTCTCCGTCACTCAACCTGCACATTTATAAATACATGCAGGGCTAAGTATAGTCATACTTAGTGGGCACAATGCCGAAAACATATCATAAGCTTATAAATTAATCAGGCATTCTCAAAGTAACAGAAAGGGGTTTTCCTTTCAAAGGCCCGTGCTTACTAAACATTTTCTTTTCATAAACATAGCTTGCAAGCATTTTCTGACTGTAATTCAATATGACCAAATCTGACTAACGCTAGGGAAGAATGCACTCTTCCGCAGACGCTCCTCACCGTCGCTGGCTACCCCTCAAGAGAGCACCACGCACACCGGCTACAGTGTACACTAGCTCTGGATAGCACTCTGTGGGCTAACTCAGAATCAGATCGATTAACCAGTTGGCGAAGCAACACAGATAGGCATAATAGAACTGGATAGCACTCTATGGGCTATCTCACAAGAATAAATCATTTTATGCACTGATAATCATTTTCAAAACACACTTATGAAGCAATAAGTAAACATTTTGAGCAACGCTCATTTTATTTTGTTATATAGAAAAGCCCACCTTAACCGGTTACAGAACAAACACGAACTTTTGTCTTCGGTCTTCCGTCCTTTCTTCTAATTGCGACTTCCTCCTTCTATCACAACAAACATGCTTTAGAAAATCGGTCGAGACGATTAAAGAAAAAGCAAATCTAATTCGGTTAAGTCTTTTAGGCGTTTGCACTTTAACTAATCTCTTTTGGTTTAAAAGAAACGAGATTCGGACACATCTCATTTAGAACTAACTTGATTCCTTACTCGACATTTAGATTAGTTAAAGACGGAAGTCGATAACTCTTAACGACTTAAAAGTTCTTAAAGAATTAAGTTGAAAAAAGTTCAACTTAAGAAAATGAGTTTTAGAAATTTTCTGCACAAGGCAGTAGATTAGGAGCCTCTAAAGAACAGAGTATTTTCGAAACAGGGGATATGCCTTATGTCAAAAGAAAGACACGGATTTCTAGTTTACTGTCCAATTTACGGATCTCGATTTCGTTAAACGAGCTAAGAGTTATGGCCGTTTTCGTGAAGGGTGGCGAAACTGTCCGTGAAACCCTAGACGCTTAAAAAACTCGACGCACGTTTCCCTAGGTTCGATCAATGCCATACAACCTTTATGTGCAAGAAATTTCCATCAATTTACAGTTAAGTCACACAATCATTTAACGTGAATACTTTCACGTTCTTCGATTAAAAATACGACGAGCAACTGTCGTCTTTTCAACTAACGAAAACACTTAGCAATTTCATTTCAATTTCAATTCATAACTAACTTCTAACTTCTATTTCATAACTCATATGAAATCATCATCAACTACACTCATGCTTATTAATCATCAACTAACTCAAATCAATCAACATATACTCATAATCATCAAACACGTCGTTTTTATCGAGCAACGAACATCGTTGTTGATTTTATTAAACATTTTTATAAAATCTAAGAAATTCAAACTAAGTACATGTAATCATGCATATCATCAATACATCAACCATATCATCAATCGGAAACATACAAACCCTCGTTTTCTCATTTCATTGATTCAAAACCTACTTACTTTCTTCGATTTCTTGAAGTTTTACTAATTCAATTCAAATCAAATTAGTTTCTATCATCTTTATACTTAACAATGAACACCTTAACACATTAAATCATTAAAACCATTACTTAACCATTTCGTGTCATTCTTATCGGTTCATGAACTACATTTTTCAAAGTTGTTAGTTAATTCTCAATTAATTCAAGAACTAACCTAACATATCAACAATCACTAATATCCGATTAGTTTTCTTGTTCGATTTTCCTATCGACAATTATGCTCGACTCTTCGTCTCTTACGAAAAGTTTGACATTCTTAGAATTCATTCAAACTTTCAAATTATCATCATTAACTACTTAGATTAACTAATATTCAATCCATAAGTTCATATCATTATTAAAACTAATTCTATCGGCGATTCTTCGCCTCCAATGATTTCATTTTTATTTTTAGAAAAATCTAACTAAAATATATATTCAACTACATGCTTCCTACTTCTCATAAATCATAACACATCATCAAAAACATAACAATTACTCAATCAAAATCCTATTTCTTCATCTCTTACAATATCGTTTTTTTTTAGAAAATTCCCAAATAATTCATGTAATCATATCTCAATGCATACAAACATAATCTACAAACCATATATCTAAATTCAAGCTTAATCTTCAACTACATGCTTATGTAATTTTTGAAAATTATCAAATAATTACTTACATGATTTATTCTTGATTTAAACCATAGAAACTCATTCCTAAGCATAAATAATCATGTAATAAACTTAGAACATCAATCCTATACCTCTTACTAATTTCGAAAATTTCAATAATTAAAGGAATGGATTTTTGTTCGGTTAGGAATGAAGAGGAAGCTCTCACCTTTATGAATATGTAATCAAAATTGAGATCGATCGGCAAACTAACAAGTTATGGAGCTTGAGAGCTTGAAGAAATGAAGAACTCTTCAATGGTGTTTGAAGAAAAAGAGAGAGTAGAGAGGAATAGGGGGGTGGCGGTTTGGGAGGGTGAGAGATAAGAGAGAAATTGTGATATTTGTGTGAGATATTAAGCATAAAGTAGAAGACAAATTCAAGATGACAACCATCTTAGGCAATGGCGGTTTGGGTGTGGATTTTTAATATAAAATATCTCATTTTACGGGTCTAATACTGCATACTAAAATCGATTAATTAATTTTTTAGACGGTTACGTTTCCGGCGAAAACTAATTCGACCAATAGATTGGAAATAATTTACTTAGTCGGAAAGGACGATTCCATTTCCAAAATCCAACGAAAAATCGAGACGTAAAAATCTAAATTTCGTCCGGAAAAATAAATAAAACTGACTTTTATTATTAGACTCGTATCGCAAAATAAGTGAATGTAAAGTCAGACGCTTTTTCGATCTGAGTTCTCGAACGAAAATCTTATCGGCCGCAAAAACCCTAATACAGTAGTTGGTTGAACGACTTCTGGATTTTATTTTTTAGAAACGGATTTCACCGTTAGTCTTAAAACTAAAATTCCTTAACTTAGGCGTGCAAAGCCTTAATTAATCATCAAATTTTTATTTTAGTGACGGAAGGAATATCTGGGTTCAGGGTTATAGGAATTTAGTCCTTAACGAATTAATTAGCCGAGTAATTTTTAGGTTTTCTTCGTTATTTGGAATTTTAACCTAAAAATTAGATAATCGGAATCCTTGATTTATTTAGTGGGACATGAGATAGGTTCGAGATACTTTTAGTGTCGGAAACGAGACGAGGAGAGATTAGAGCCATTTTCAATATAAATGAAATAATACGGACTTTTTATCCGAAAAACTTTTTCAACCAGGTAAAATTATATCTGTCAAGAGGAATCTCTCTCATCTCTCTCCCTCTCCCACCTACATTACTCTCTCTCTCTCCTTAATCTCTCTCTAGCTTCCCTATTTTCAAAACCTACTAGGAATAATAATCATGATATTCCTTAACTTAGATAATATCTTTGTTATCTTATTTTGGAAGCTAAATAATATACATTGTATCCAACACTTTCTCAAACACTCTACTCTCTCTCTCAAGATACTTACCAAGGAAGGAAGAAAAACATTTCTCTCCATCTCACTCTCTCTCAACCGAAAACACACACACATTAACACATACTTGAAGATCCTCCATTGAAGCTCCAAGATTCAAGCTTCCAACATCCAAGTTTTCAAGAAATCATCATCATCCTCTCCTATCTTTTATACTCTAAGTTGAAGAGGTAATTATTCATTAATTCTTGAGTTCAAAAATTCAATCCAAATCATCTCCAATTTCTTCATTATTTTCGGTAATCATGCCCTTGAGAGATGAATAATTTTTGTTTTATTTTTCTTGAGGATTCAAGATGAAATCCACCATGGAAATCAAAGCTAGAGATTGAGCCTTTCAAGCCTTCCATTTTCGGTCAAGAAGAATCAAGAGAGGAGCATCCATTTAATTTTCAAAATAGGTTAAATCCATTTGATTAGATGTATATATTAATCTCTATAATCTCTAAAGAAAAAGATACATGCATGGTTTAATTTATGCATAGGCAAACTAGGGATTTTGATATGAGATTCGATGTGAGATTCGAGTAAGGAAATCGATAGGAGAATTAAGCCCTAGGATTAATCTATGGATTAAAAGATAAAGAAAAATTAAATCCCTAAAAAATGGTAGAAGCCGAAAATTAGGAAAAGAGAAGGAAGAATTCGATTTTCTATGATTTTGATGATTTAATGCTATATATGTGTTTATAAGCATGATTTGAGTAATTATATATGAATGAAAAACTGAGAAAATATGCATGCTTATTTATATATATATGCCGTAAGTTTTGGGCATATGAGGAGGAATTTTGTTTGATGAATTAATGATGTTATGAGTATGAGATGATTATGAGTATATGATGATTTAATCTCCTATGAGGTTATTATGAGGAAAATCGATTTTAATGCATGTTGAGGAAGAAAATGATAAATTGAAGAAAATGATAGATTTGATGTGTTAGATATTAAGTGAGTATTTTTAAGATGAAGAAGATGGATTTTAAGCATGAAAATGAGAAAAAAATCGACAAAGTGAGTAAGAATACCTAGTGTGTGTTTAGGTGTTCTTGGTGAAAAACATGAATTTTTGAAGATTTGAAGAAATGCCTAGTGTGTGTTCTAGGTGTTCTTGGTGATTATTTGAAGATTTAAAGATCATTAAAATTAATTCTAAAAGAAATAAATTATTAAATTAATAAAATATTCAAGATATTTTGAGAATAAAAATTTAATAGAAAATAAAAGAGAAAAATTATTAAATGAGTGATGAGTCATAAATTGAGAAAAATAAAGAAAATTAATTTCTTTAATAAATAATTAGAGTTTAATAAAAATAATTTATTAAGTTAAATAAGTTGAGATTAGAGGAATTAATAATTTTGAATTAAATAACGATATATTAGAAGTCGTAATAAATGAGAAATAGAAGACGAGATAGAATTAAAGAAATAGAGTTAGGAATCGAGTATGCAATTTGAGTCGAGTAATTGAGAATTAAGTCGTTTGAATAAACAAGGAATAACGAGAATAATAAACAATAATAATTATAGAGTTGAGTATAAATAATCAACGAGAAGTTTTAAATCGAGTATGAGTTTAATTATCCGAATGATATTAAATTAGTCGAGAAGTTTGAAGTTTAATAATAAAGTTAGAGCAAATTAACTAAAATAAGAATTTCTTCATTAAATAAGAAATAATAGAATATGAGAATAATAAGTTGAGTCGAGCTTAAAAAATAAATAAAGAAATAAGTCGAGTAAGAGGAACTATGAGATTAGAGTCGAGAAAGAATTATTTGAGCAAATTAAAGTAATTAATTGAGAAAGGTTATTAAAAGAGAATAAGATTTAATAAGAGTTATTTTGAGAATCGAGTTTATAAATAATAAGTGTTGAGTATTTGTTTATGAATATTATGCCGAGTAATGATGTTCGAATAAGTTAATCGAGTTTGATATTCAAATCGTTTTAAATTAAAAGAGTCGAGGAAATAATAGAGATAATAATTTAAGAATCGAGTTTTAAGACGAAGTTAAGAGTCAGTTATAAATAGGAAATGAATTTTTATTTTGATAAGTGTTAATTAAAAAGAAAAAGAGAAATAGTAATAGAAGCGCAAGTAATAGTACGTATGCGAATACGTATAAGTAGTTGAGAAAAGATGACGTCTTTGGAAATAACGTCGTATATTGAGTTAAGAGATATTAAATAATTATTTAAGCTTTAATCCAAGAAAATATTTATTATTTGAATTAATGTCTTTTCCAAAACTAGAGTCGAGTAATGACGAGTAATTATTAATGTGACTTGAAGTGTGAATCGAGTTTGAGATAATACGTTTGTTTAAATTCCAATTTAAAATTGTGATGATTGATTGAAATTTTATGTTGAATTAAATTCGTTTGAGTAGACTTATGTGATTAAACATAATTGAATATGCTTAATTGAATCTATATGCTTGAGTAAAATATTTATGCTTTGATTATAATGAAATGATTGTTCAAATTGTTGAGAATGCGTGCTCATGACGTGAATGATGTTCGTATAATCGAGTATTTAATTGAGAATGTGAGTAAGGATTCGAATAATGAAGTTTAGTCAATTAACGTTTCTTTCACTAAACAAGAAATGCTAAGACATTAGCAAATATCATTAACCAATTAACTAGTAGCATTAATGTTTTAGAAATGAGAATACTAGATATAGTAATTAGTAACCGAGTAGAGTGAGAACCGAGGACGAGAAAGCCGAGAATCGAGATTGTCTTAGAAAAGATAAAAATAGAGAGAGACGAGTCAAGTAGAAGTCCTTCAGCTGAAACAAACGTCTACTTTACGTCTTATGCCTCGTGTCTTACTTCTTTTATCGATGTCCAAATATAAAGGACCGAGCGGGATGCAGAAGTAGCAAGGACAAAGAAAGAGTAAGCCGCCTAGCTAATCGTCGAAAGTCAGGTGGGCTTTTCTAAAACCAAAACTATCGGTGAATGCTATTATGATAATTGAGCATTATTATGTGAGTTTTTAAAGTTCAATTGACTTGCCGTTTTTATTTGAGTTTTTTGGTATGTATTATCATCTGCTTGTTGAGATATTATCGTCCTATGAAAGGCAGGAAACCCACGTGTGGTATATGAATTGTTTGAGGTGACTGTGAGCCTTGCTTCGGCTGGGCCGGTCACAGTGTTCGAGAAGGAGGCCAACTTCTCGGCATAGTGAGAGTGAAATGTGGTAGATGATACATATTGCTTGAGTATATATATATTGTTTGACTGCGCAATCTATTCGAAAGGAAAATGTTTTTGCATTCACAAGTAAAACTGTTTTCACAGCATTAATACTTGTGATGCTACGGCAAGACAAGTTCATTTGTATAGCTCTAAGAGCAAAGTTTTTCAAATGTTTTTGGCATGTGTTCACTGAGTACGAAGTACTCAGTCATGCATGTATTTCTAAACGTGCAGGTTAGCGAGATGCGGATGGAGAGGACAGCTTGGTGGTGTGATATGTTTTGTTGATCGAGTCGAATGTTAGACTAGCAATTGCATGTCCTCATACATGTTGTTCGACTGAATTTATCCTAAAGTCACCCGCAATGAAACGAGATCAAAGTAGTATAAATTAATCAACCCAAGTCGTATCTCTCGAGGAAGACTTAACAGGGCAATATTTGTATTGCGAAAAGAAACAGAAAATAAAAATAAAGCAGTAAAGATTGATTGGATTGGATGTTCTAATCTAAAAAAATTGAAAGACACATTAACCTAGACAAAAATATAAACCTTAGTTCTAAGAGAAAATACATCATAAGCATAAATTAAGAAGAACTGAAATAAACTTACAATAATTAAAATTGAATCTGTGGTGGAAGTCTGTCACAAAATCCGTACGAATTGAAAGCGATTAATCTATCTAGAACTGGAAGATTAAGAAGAAGAAATACTGGAAAAGAAAATATTCGTAGATGTTTTCAGCGAAAGGGAAAGAAAACGAAATAAAAAGACGTGTCTAAGGAAAGATTCTGAACCCCTATTTATAAGCAGCAGTCTCGCCGCCTCAGCCTGGGCGATCGCCCAACACAGGCGAGCGCCGGACAGCGGATGATCGCCCCCATATGGACGAGCGTCGGGCTCGGGCGATTGCCCAGGATCTCTTTCTGCCATGTTTCTCGTCCAGACATAAGCATGCTGGACGAGCGTCCACTCCGAACGATCGCTGAGGATCGCTCTCTGTTGCTTTCTCGTCCATGTTGGACGAGCGACAAGGTTGGACAGTCGCCGAGGTAAGCCCTCTGTAGTTTTTGCTCGCCCGCATGCATGAGTGTCGGACGATCGACGGAGAAGGGCGATCGTCGAGGTCTACTTCTTCACTCAGCGACTCTGCGATCGTCCAAGGTCGACGAGTGCCCAAACCAAGCTCCTGTCTCCTTGCGTGGAAAATTCCCAAGTTGGGCGATCACCCAACATAATACTTGGTGCCGGGCGATCGCCGGACCACAAGCACTACACGTTTCTGTCACACTTCTCTCCAAATCATGAATATTAAGCAAAAGAACTTGCATTTTCCACACAACACTCGAACAGACACATTAGTGCATTCAACACTTTAAAAACGAACAAACTATGCTGAAAATCAACTAACGTGCACCAATTAAACTATCCAAAATACGATAAAAAAAAGGTGAAACAACCCCTCCACACACAAAACCTTGCTTGTCCTCAAGCAAACCTTATTAAAAATTAGAATGAAGAAAGTGAAAACTTGAACTAAATAACGCATATCTCAATAAACTCCCAATCACAAGACAACCTATCATTCATCAATCGAAAACAGTAATCACACATCAAATGAGTTGCCCTCCACACAAGACCTCAATCTGCATAACATCCAAGCACAAGATCAAAGAAAGGAAACAATGACAATGCAAATTCCGAGCAATCTTCACTAGGTGCATTCACAGAAAATCCGGCCTCCTAGCGTGGGTTCCCATATCCATTCCTCAAACTTTAAGAACGAATTCAAATCAATGAGAAAGAGGGGTAGAGCCCTTCAAAATGCAACAAAATTTAAACAAACGAATTCAACAAATGTCAAGTCAAACTGGGTTATATGGCCATAATTCATGAGGTGTGGACATTTAGAGGTCATCTAAAGTATTCGCATGTTGTTTCCCATGCTCATGGTTTCCAAAAGAGCAGAAGCCTCCCAAAGTGACTCAACTTATTAAAACCATTAAACAATTTCTTTTTTTTGTTTTTTTTCCTGTTTTTTTTTTTATTGATTAAACAAGAGGGATACACTTCTAAACGCCATCTCCTAACCTTCACTTATACTCTAAAATTAAGCATCAATAATTCAAATGTGGATCGCCCCACAATAGACATGCAACAACCGCACCAATCAATTCATGATAAAACCATCTTGATCAATAAAATCTATCAAGACATGAATTATAAACTTCAACCTCAACTTCTACATCATAATTCCAAACAAGAAATACCCGAGGACGCACAAGATCAATACTCTAACAAACACACCCCCCTCCCCCCGAAAAATACATGACAATGTCATCATTGGCCATCAAGAAGCCATAAAAGAAGGCGGAAAGGATCACAAAGCAAACCAAAGGAAGGGTTGAAACAGAAAATAGATACCAACAAACTAGCAAAAGACTAAAGCAATGCAAAACAGACACAAAAACAAAAACATGAAAACAAAAGAAACATCAACAAGCACAAAAAATGAAAAAGAAAAGGAAAAAGAACAGCGTACACAACCACAGTGAAAATCACTGCTGAGCCGGCGGTGGGGGAAACGGCCCACCCGAAGAAACATTCCAACAAGCCAGTTGTTGCTCCAGAGAATCCAACTGACGAGTCTGCGAAGCCATTTGTTGTTGCTGTTGAGACCAATATTGTGCGTTAGTAGCCCAACTCTGAGCCTGCTCCGCCCAATGTGTGTTCTGAGTCGCCCAATACTAAGCTTGCACCTCCCATTGCTGATCATTAACAGCCCAACGTTGGTCATTCCTCGCCCACCGTTGCTCGTTCTGCTCCCATCGTTGATCTTGGCGGTACAATTGGGCATTCTGTAGGATCATCTGCTGCTGTAAATGCCCAAATTGCGAACTCATCTCTTCACGGAAAGAAGAAAAATCCTGCTGAAAGGCCTGGAAGCCATAGGAGCAGAGCCGGAGGGCATAGAGTCTGAAAGAACAACAGTGGAAGGAACAACATTGGAAGGCTGAGAAGTAGGCTCAATCCGACGAGGAGATTCATCCTCACTCCCAACTGCATTAGCCACCTCATTATCTCTGTCAGAACCGGCATCAGAAGAAACGGAAGTATCAGGGCGAGAAAAATGAGTGTCGGCAATCGCGGTGCCGCGTTGACGTTTTACTGCGGGACGCGCCTCGTAAGGAATGAAAGTCACCAAATCATGAATAATATGCCCATGCTTCAATTCAGTAAAACCCAAATACTTGAACTTCAGAAGAGCCTGAGAGGAAGGGGAAAAATCAACAGGAAGGACTTTAAAATGAGCAGCCAGAGCAGTGGCCAAGTGAGGCAAAGCAGCGCGATAAGTAGAGATGCGAACAATATTCTGCAAGGTGGCAAAGATAAAAGGAGCCGGACAAACTTTCTGCTTTTTCACAGCACTGTCAAGTAAATAAAGCTCAATCGAATTCACCTTGTTAGCCTCAGAACGCTCCTTAATATTATAAACAATAAATTTGTGTAAAACACACAAGACCGGATCACGAATTAACCCGCTCGGCATTCCACCTTTATCCCAATTATCACAACCAGTTAACTCATTCCAAGTGGCAGAATGCTCAAACGAATCAGGAACAGCCATCTCACCATAACACTTTCGAAAACCAAAGACTTTGTTTATAGCAGAAAGTCCAGCACGACACTTGTTACCCAACAGACGGAATGAAATACCAGAAAGATTATCCTCAAATTCCATAGTGGCAATAAATTCCAAACATAATGGAGTAAACGAATTCCATTCAGTATGAGCATACTTATGCATCCCTAACACTTTAAGATACTTATCCATTTGCTCGGCAATTCCCAAAGAGGTCATAACGTCCCAATCAAGAAAACGCGGCAAAGTAACAGGACGCCTCTCAAGACAAAGATAAAGGTTACCTTCAGGGATCGTGTAAATAGGAAAGACCGCTTCAAATTGCGCACGGAAATCCCGTGGCACATCTTCATTGGTGTCCATCGCCTCCGCAGCATTAGCACGGGAGGTGGAGGTACCGGCCGCATTCTTGGTACGAGCCATTGAAGGAGTCCTATGGAGTGGTGGACGCTCATTGAGATAAAGAGAGGCAATTGGGCTCTCGGCGGATGTGGGGCAAGAGTCCGGCACTCGCCGAAAGAGAATGAGCGACATGGATGCTCGATCAAGAAGAGCGGCGAAGGAACGAGGGTACACTCGCCGGGGGTGAGTGGGCGTTCGCTGGAGAGGAAAGGGAAGAGGAATAGGCGACACTCGCTGGTAAAAGCTGGGCGCTCGCCGGAGTGGGAAGGGACGGCGAACGGAGCAAAGCGCGCCGGTCTAGAGAGAGAGACCCCGTTTGCGGAGGAGAGACGATCATCGACCTAGCACAGTGAAGTAGGCGGACTTGATAAAGGCCTACTGAGTATTGGTCGGCGACGAGGACAGAAGGGAAGAGAGGTATGGGAGTGCGGCGGCTGAAGGAGAATTAGGGCACGACTATTTAAATGGAATGAATCTGGGCGCTCGTCCGCTAGGCGCGGTCGCCACACTGGAGGTGAGACGAACTCGGCACTCGTCGACCGTGGGCGAGCGTCGCACTTGACTTTCAAGAGTGGGGAGGAGATCCCGTATGAATTGTGCTGGGCGCTCGCCTAGCTTAGGCAGTCGTCACACCGTCCACCCTGGAGTGAGGAGAAGTCAGCGCGAGGAGTGTCGTTCGCTCGCTCGGCATAGGCGATCGCCACACTTCCCTCTCTGGAATGAAACGAAGCCAGCTTGTTTAACGTCGTTAGCTCGGCATAAAAAAAAAATGAAACTTCATTCCGAATCCACGAGACAAACTGACTCCACTTCCTGCACAATATATTCTCCTTCGTGGTACGGTTTTACTCGATGACCGTTGGCTTGAAACGACTCTTGAGTGTGCTCATTGCGCAAATGGACAGCTCCAAAGGGTAAAACTTCTTCGATGAGATAAGGACCGGTCCACCGGGACTTCAACTTGCCTGGAAACAATTTCAACCTTGAGTTGAACAAAAGAACTTTCATTCCGGGCTTCAACTCCTTGGACAGAATCTGACTATCATGCAACCGTTTCACTCGATCTTTGTAAATCTTGGTATTGTCATATGCCTCATTCCGAAGCTCATCCAACTCGGACATTTGCAACATTCATTGCTTCCCTGCGGCCTCAAGATCGAAGTTTGTCGCCCTGATTGCCCAATACGCCTTATGCTCGATTTCAACAGGCAAGTGACAATTCTTTCCATACACAAGCCGGTACGGGCTCATCCCCAAAATGCTCTTGTACGCCATACGGTACGCCCAAAGCGCATCATTGAGCTTTGAAGACCAATCTTTACGAGACGGCTGCACAGTCTTCTCTAAAATTCCCATGATTTGCCGGTTGCTAGTCTCTGCTTAACCCGACGTTTGGGGATGATAGGGAGTAGCCACCTTATGAGTTATCCCATTCTTCTTCATAAGCTTCTCGAAAAGCTTGTTGCAAAAATGCTTTCCCCCATCGCTGATTATTGCTCTTGGAAATCCGAACCTGCAAAGGATATTCTCCTGCACAAATCTCAACACAACATAAGAGTCACAAGTCCTAGTGGGGATTGCTTCAACCCACTTGGACATATAATCAACTGCTAACAAAATGTACTCATAACCAAAGGATTTGGGGAACGGCCCCATAAAATCAATGCTCCACACATCAAAGATTTCAACCACGAGAATGTTGTTAAGGGGCATCTCATTCCTACGACCGATGGACCCTACCCTTTGGCAATGATCACACGCAAGATAAAAAGCATGAGCATCCTTAAATAATGAAGGCCAGAATAAACCGGATTGGAGCACCTTGTGTGCTATTTTCTGTCCTCCAAAGTAGCCTCCACAATGCGTCTCATGGCAAAACTGGAGCACCTTAGCCTGTTCATCATCCGGAACACACCTTCGGATCACATCATCCTTACCAATCATGAAGAGATAAGGATCTTCCCAAAAATATTGCCTGCACAAAGATAGAAAACGCTTCCTTTCTTGGGAAGTAAGGTCAGGCCTCAATTCATCACAGGCAAGAAAATTAATAATGTCAGCATACCAAGGGACAATGCCTGCACTCAACGCCTGCTCAAAAGGAAACGATTCAAGCAGATTATCACAAATAACAGGAGAAGGAAGATTATTAAGACGAGATAAGTGGTCAGCTACAGCATTCTCACTACCTTTCCTATCCCGAATCTCTAAGTCGAATTCTTGTAATAAAAGCACCCAACGAATGAGTCTTGGCTTAGCTTGAGACTTGGTCAACAAATAATGCAATGCAGCATGATCACTATGAATGATGACCTTAGACCCTATGATGTATGCACGAAACTTATCTAATGCAAACACAACAACAAACATCTCTTTTTCTGCAGTGGTATAGTTTACTTGAGCAGAAGTAAGAGTCAGACTCGCATAATAAATGACACAAAGCATTTTATCTATACGTTGACCCAAAACAGCCCCAACTGCAGAATTAGATGCATCACACATAATCTCAAAGGGTTCTGATCAAATAGGACCAATCACTACAGGTGCAGTACTCAACTTCTCCTTAAGCAGGTTAAATGCATGAAGACAAGCATCATCAAAAATAAAAGGCATATCTTGAGAAAGCAAACGACATAGAGGTTGACTAATTTTACAAAAATCCTTAATAAAATGCCGATAGAAACCGGCATGACCAAGAAAGCTCCTAATACCTTTGACATCACGAGGTGGAGGTAATCTTTCAATCACATCCACCTTAGCTTTGTCGACCTCTACACCCCTCTTAGAGACGATATGGCCTAACATGTTCCCCCTCCTTACCATAAAATTACTCTTTTCCCAACTAAGAGTCAAACCACTCTCAACACACCTTGCTAAGACCCGTTCAATTTTTCCAAGACAATCATTAAAAGATGATCCAAACACAGAGAAGTCATCCATGAATATTTCAACAAAATCATTAAGCATCTCAGAAAATATGGACATCATACATCTTTGAAAGGTACCTGGTGCATTGCAGAGTCCGAACGACATCCTCTTGCAGGCATATGTTCCAAGGGGGCACGTGAAGGCGGTCTTAGCTTGATCTTCTGGTGCGCACCAAAATCTGATAGTAGCCAGACAGTCTATCAAGAAAATAGTAGAACTCATGCCCCGCCAATCTGTCGAGCATCTGATCAATAAATGGCAATGGGAAATGATCCTTCTTGGTGGCCGCATTAAGTTTCCTGAAGTCTATGCACATCCACCACCCTATAACTGGTCTCATAGGCACCAACTCCTCATTGTCATTCAAGACCACTGTAATTCTCCCTTTCTTTGAAACCACGTGCACGGGACTGAGCCATTCGCTGTCAGCAATGGGAAAGATGATCCCCTCGGCCAACTGCTTGTAGATCTCCTTTCTCACAACTTCCATTAATACGGGGTTCAAACGCCTTTGGCCATCCCTCTTCGGAGTAGCTCCTTCTACCAAGTTTATCCGGTGCATACATGTGGCAGGGCTGACTCCCTTAATATCGGATAAACACCATCCAAAGGCTGCCTTGAATTTTGTAAGCACCTCGACCAATGCTTCTTCTTCGTCTGCCTTGAGCTCTGCAAAAATTATGACAGGTTTCTTTCTTCCTTTTTCAAGGAACACATACTTCAAGTTAGCCGGAAAGTCCTTGAGTTAAAGCTCGATCTCCTTCTCTTCTTTTGGAACCTCTACTATCAATGGTTCATCAATCGGTAGATTGGTTGGCAGCAACGCTTCTATAGTCGCTTCTTCTCGGAGTCGCCCCTCCAAGTCGGCGGACCCTTCAAACACCTCCTCAATCTGCTGCTATTCCATAAAACAGGCATCGACAAGTGTGTCGATAGCATCAATGTACGAGCAATTATCAATGCTATTTGCCGACGGAATCCCCTTATTGGCTCTGACATCGTAAGAAACTGACTCACCCAAGACTGACATCTTAATTATGCCATTTTTGACGTCAATGAGATTATTAGTTGTGGCCATGAAAGGCCTCCCCAATAGTAGAGTGTGCTCTCGTCCATCTTCCTTAACGTCTCCGATTTCCAGAACCACAAAGTCCACTGGTCTACCTACTCGTACCAGAACATCTTTAATAACTTCTCGAGGGTGACGAACCGACCTGTCTGCCAATTGCAAACACATCCGTGTCGGCTTCAACTCTCCCAATTCCAACTGCTTGAAAATCGAGTAGGGCATAAGATTGATCCCTGCTCTTAAATCCAGCATGCCAGAAGCTTCCTTTCCATTCCCCATAGCTATTTTAATCACAAAGCTCGCAGGATCTCGTTGCTTTTGGGGTAAAGATTGCTGCATAATGGAGTTGGCACTTTCTGATACGAGAATTTGTTCTGGTTCATCAAACTTTCTCTTCTTGGATGCTAACTCCTTGAAAAATTTTACATAAGCAGGCACGTTTCGGATCACATCGAGCAAAGGCAAATTCACATTCACCTTGGATAGCATCTTATAGAAGTCTGAAAATTGCTGGTCCTGCTTTTCATTCCGTAATCTGCTAGGGAAAGGCACTGGTGGGCGATAAGGCTTTTCAGCCTTATGTAGTCGGATTTCTGCTTGCTCTTCCTCAACTCTAGGCTGTACGACCTCTGAGGATGTGTCGCCCACCTTATTATCCACCGTCTTTCCACTTCTCAACACGGTGATGGCTGAAGCTTGATGTGGTTGTTGACCTTGGCTCGGAATCTTTCCAATCTGCTGCTGCTGCTGCATCTGGTTCACAGTACGCTTGATGTGACGTCCGTCTCAAGATGCTTGATGGTTGCATCTTGAGCTTCTCTCGCCTGCCTGCTTTCTTGCATGAATGCATTGAGATTATCTTCAAACTGGTTCTTCTGAGCAGGTGGTGGCGATGCGCGCTGAAATTGTGGTGGTCCCTGCTGGAACTGACCTTGCTGAGCTGGATTCTGCCACTGAGAATTAAAATTTTGCTGCAGCTGCGGATACCACTACTGCTGCTGCTGTGGGTACCACTGTTGCTGATTAGAAACCTGATTAAATTGCTGAGGAGGATACTGGTTAAACTGTTGTGGAGGACGACGATTTTGAAAGTTTCCTCCATATCCCTGGCCTTGGTTATAATTCTGCCATCCCGCGGTAGGTTGATTCTGCCATCCCGAGTTCTGTTGTCGCTGATTCTGATTAGATCCTTGGCCCTGATCAAACTGCTGTCGAGAAGGAAACCCCTGTGCCGCATAGACTTATGTGCCTCCTTCATAAGTCAACTCCCCCATTCTCTGGCACTCCTCAGGATTATGCCCCAGTTCTCCACAAATACCACAGGGTTCAGGGATGATTTCACGTCTAACGGGCTCCGATCGAGGTGGAGACGCTGCAGATTTATTCATCTTCAATTCTTGTAACACCCTCATCATCCTTGCAAGCTGTTTCTGTAACTCATAATTCGGTGCCACGGCACTGCTTCAACTCTTCTCTCACGGATCGACTTTTGTTGTGAACTGTCTGCCAAAGTCTGAAAGATCTGGTTGAGTTCCGTGGGAGTCTTCGTGGCAATGTTACCCCCTGCAGTACTATCCACCATAAACTGAGTGGTCGTAAGTAGTCCATCATAGAAGAATTGGCTGATCATAATCGAAGACACCTGATGATGTGGACACTGTCGAAGAAGCTCTTGATATCTCTCCCAAGCTTCATGGAAAGGCTCATAAGTTCCTTGCGTGAAATTCATAACCTTAGTACGAATCTCCTGAGTCTTGTGGTTAGGGTAGAATTTTAGCATAAATTTCTCACGGGCATCCTTCCAAGATTGTATAGAATTGGACGGAAGCACTAGAAGCCATGCTCGAGCTCGATCCTTCAAGGTGTATGGCAGGCACTTGAGCCTCAATTGATCTTCTGTAAGGTCCGAGAGAGGGAAAGTTTGCACTATCGAACAGAATTCACGAAGAAACTGGAGGGCATCTTCATTAGGCATGCCATGAAAGGTTGGAAGCATGCTAGAGTAGTTATGCTTCAAATCATAATTCCTGACTCCAGTAGGAAGAACTATGGCCGAGGTTGTAGCCTCAATAACAGGTCGGGAGTATCCTCCCATGAGCTGGTTTTCCTCGGTTGCCATGTTACTCTGGAAGTTCAACTGACACTTTTCTTCAGAGTCACCAAATAAATTCCCAAATAAAGCATCTTCTTCAAATTTGTCAAGAACTGGTTCGGTCACCTCCCTTGCTTGTTCCAAAATTGCGCTTCTCCTGTGAATGTTGTCAATATACGATGCTAAAGGATGATTCTGACTTCTGCGACCTCGCATACACAACACTAACAAACAGATTAAACGCACCGGCGGGAGAAAAATAACCAAACAAAATTAAAAATAAAATTGCAACACAAAAATCGCCTAAAGCCTTCCCCGACAACAGCGCCAAATTTGTTCGACTGAATTTATCCTAAAGTCACCCGCAATTAAACGAGATCAAAGTAGTATAAATTAATCAACCCAAGTCGTATCTCTCGAGGAAGACTTAACATGGCAATATTTGTATTGCGAAAAGAAATAGAAAATAAAAATAAAGCAGTAAAGATTGATTGGATTGGATGTTCTAATCTAAAGAAATTGAAAGACATATTAACCTAGACAAAAATATAAACCTTAGTTCTAAGGAGAAAATACATCATAAGCATAAATTAAGAAGAACTGAAATAAACTTACAATAATTAAAATTGAATCCGTGGTGGAAGTCTGTCACAAAATCCGTACGAATTGAAAGCGATTAATCTATCTAGAACTGGAAGATTAAGGAGAAGAAATACTGGAAAAGAAAATATTCGTAGATGTTTTCAGCGAAAGGGAAAGAAAACGAAATAAAAAGACGTGTCTAAGGAAAGATTCTGAACCCCTATTTATAAGTAGCAGTCTCGCCGCCTCAGCCTGGGCGATCGCCCAACACAGGCGAGCGCCGGACAGCGCATGATCGCCCCCATACGGACGAGCATCA
The DNA here is from genome assembly GCA_029490685.1 of Schizonepeta tenuifolia. Taxonomy (NCBI): domain Eukaryota; kingdom Viridiplantae; phylum Streptophyta; class Magnoliopsida; order Lamiales; family Lamiaceae; genus Schizonepeta; species Schizonepeta tenuifolia. The sequence goes on along the minus strand of CM055956.1, from coordinate 43,771,393 downwards.
GGCTCGGGCGATCGCCCAGGATCTCTTTCTGCCGTGTTTCTCGTCCAGACATAAGCATGCTGGACGAGCGTCCACTCCGAACGATCGCTGAGGATCGCTCTCTGAAACTTTCTCGTCCATGTTGGACGAGCGACAAGGTTGGACTGTCGCCGAGGTAAGCCCTCTGTAGTTTTTGCTCGCCCGCATACAAGAGTGTCGGACGATCAACGGAGAAGGGTGATCGTCGAGGTCTACTTCTTCACACCGCAACTCGGCGATCGTCCAAGGTGGACGAGCGTCCAAACCAAGCTCATGTCTCCTCGCGTGGAAAATTCCCAAGTTGGGCGATCGCCCAACATAATACTTGGTGCCGGGCGATCGCCGGACCACAAGCACTACACGTTTCTGTCACACTTCTCTCCAAATCATGAATATTAAGCAAAGAACCTGCATTTTCCACACAACACTCGAACCGACACATTAGTGCATTCAACACTTTAAAAACGAACAAACCATGCTGAAAATCAACTAACGTGCACCAATTAAACTATCCAAAATACGATCAAAAACAGGTGAAACAACCCCTCCACACACAAAACCTTGTTTGTCCTCAAGCAAACCTTATTAAAAATTAGAATGAAGAAAGTGAAAACTTGAACTAAATAACGCATATCTCAATAAACTCTCAATCACAAGACAACCTATCATTCATCTATCGAAAACAGTAATCACACATCAAATGAGTTGCCCTCCACACAAGACCTCAATCTGCCTAACTTCCAAGCACAAGATCAAAGAAAGGAAACAATGACAACAAAGAGTATCCCAACTTGAACCATTTATTAAACTATACTAAAGACAATGTTTTTGTTTATTAAAGTCTTTTGGATATTATACTCTGATACATGTTCTAATTCCGAGCGATGTGCTCAATACTAATTACTGCTTTTGATGAATCTCATTTCTTGTTGACTTGAAATACTTGTTCCTATTCGAACTTGGTATATAAATTATTCGTGCTCGTTGGTTGTTTCGATATATCTTTGAAAGCATGTCTCGAATGTTACTGCTTTCCATTGATATTTCCTTGTTTCCCCGAGCATGTTTCCCCTTATTTAAGTTGAGTGATGGATAGTTTAGTAGTGTTAGTGTTAGTACGTCGCACCTCGGGAGTCGGGGTGTGACACTGGAATGAAAGGTGCCCAAATCCACGTTGCCCATGCAGGAGGAGGCAGCCTATTGCGAAGGTGAATAGCTGCAAGTTAAATATTAAGCTCTCCAAACAACGACCCTGTCCAAGCCCTCTTATCGTAATCTCCTGAAAACCCCACCTCTAGAATATCCGAGATCAGCTCCGAACAAGAAGGCACAAATTTTTGGGTGAAATGCCAGACTCCATCATAATAGTAATCCGCAACCGATTGCGTCAACAAATGAAAGATATCGTTTGGAATCTGTAACTTATCCACAATCACATAACCCAGCCAATTGTCAAACCAAAATGAGGTGCTCCTACCATCAGCCAAAACAATAAAAGAATAATTTTTAATCTCAGGTACCATACGAACCACACCACTCCAAACTGAAGATGCCATCCTGTAAGTTTTCGGCAAGAAGAACCTATCAAAATACCTCTCCCTTATCAACTGACTAGAGAGAGTGTCCTCCGTCATAATTCTCCACGTCAGATGCATTATAAGGCTATCATTGATGCTTTAAAAGGTGCTAACTCCAAGCCCGCCCTCTTCCTTCATCGCACAAACCTTTCGCCAAATCACTGAGCTTGAAGGCTTCAAGTTTATATTTCCCTTCCAAATATATTTCGCCAGAATCTTCTTTATGCACTTATAATTCCCCATTCTTGCTTTGCAAAACAACATCACATCATCTGCATATAGCAAATGCGTAGGAAAATTCATTCTGACTGTGTATTTCATCGGTCTCAAACCTCGAGGATGTGTCTTAGAGATTATTAAGCGGCTGAGAGCATCTTCAGCAATACCAAATAGCAATGGTGACAACGGGTCACCTTGCCGGACCTCTCTTGAGCATGCAAAATATCCCTCAAGCTGCCCATTCACCAAAATAGACAGTCTCGCAGCACGAAAAATTACCTGAATCCAATTACAAAACTGGTCTGGGAACCCAAATGCATGAAGGACCCTATCCACGAACCTCCAGCTCAACGTATCAAAGGCCTTGGTAATATCCAATCTCACTATCTCCCAAGCCCTCTGAAAGAAAGACCCTGTAAATCCGTCCGGACTTGGAGAGAGCTAGATCTTTCAAGATCAAATACTGCCTCTTTAATCTCCTCCATCTCAGGAATCTGCACCAAGTCCACAAAACCCACATCCCCGCTTTGAGGAATAACCTTATCTATCCATCCCCATTCTGACATATCCACCACATCCGAACCGGCAAAAAGGGAACTATAATAATCCACCAACTCGCGAGAAATTGCAGCCCTATTCGTAAGCAACTCCTCCCCCACCTTTATTGAGGATATATCAGACTGCTGAAACCTCATCTTTATCAATTTATGAAAAAATGTAGTATTTCTATCCCCATCCGTAAGCCAAGTGTAATACCCCGAACTTTTCTAAATTCCTAAGTGCGTATTAATTAAATTAATATGTTTATATGATGAGTTTTGAGTGCTAAAATGTTTTGCGAAAATAAATTTTTCTGTGAAATGACGAAATGCCCTTATGTGCTATAATATGATTTTACTCGTTTCGATTCATTATATCGAGTATGTGATGATATGATTGAGCTTATTTATGTGAATATAAGCTTGAGTATGAATTTTGGATTTTTCCGAAATATCTTATTTTTAGATGAATAGTAACGTAAACCGAGAAAAATACTATTCATCGATAGACTCAGAATTTAATCTAGTTAGTTTCATTGGAATCTAGAATTAATTCTAAGACTTTTGTGATAAGTCGGAGAATTTTTCGAGTTCGTTTGATGAAGTTTTAAAAATATAAATTGCTTAACGACTTGTTTAGTCGAGCCATTTTTAATAAATTATTTATTAGATGGAATCTAGATATAAAAATGATATCATTAGATTCCTAAAATTATTTTAAGAGATATGAGATGAATTAGAGAGAATTTGGACGACGAGAAAGAGACGAGAAGGATTTTAAATGAATCGAGGGATTAAAAGTGAGGACGGGGATAATTTCTACCGAAAAATTTATTTAACCGGGCGAAATTAACAGTACTAATCTTTGAGCTTATCCACAACTAATGAGCCTTAAGACATTTCACTCTCATTAGAGAGAGAGTGAAGGCCACTCTCTCCTTCATTTAGCCAACACATAGATTCCCTCTCTCTCTATAATCTCTCTCTCGATCTCCTCTCTCTCTCTCTCTCTCTCCAATCTTGCATATCTTTCTTACATGTTAGATACATTCCCCATTCCACCAACTTGAATTCATTCTTATCTCTTACAAATTTTCCATCACAAGCAACTCCATCTCTCTCTCTCTCTTCGAAAACTCTCTCTCTCTTTGCTGAGAGCATACCAGCAGCACTAAGCTGTAATTTTCAGCCTTGTTCTCCATGATTATCACTCCAAATCATTCTAAACTTCACCCTAATAAACTAGAGATCATCCTCTATCTATCCATCATCATCCAAAGTCGTGAACTTGAAGAAAACCAGCTGCAAAGCCGAGTTTTCCATCGAGAAAAACAGCAGCAGCAGTTCAATGTTCTTCCATGCACAACCCTAGTTTTCTTGGTGAAATCATGCCTTGTGCTTGAGGATTCCATGATGTATCATACCTCCTTCATGTCTAAGATCATCTAAAGAGTAAGCCTTCAACTTATTCTTTCATTTTTGGAGCTTGAAACAAGCTTAGATCATCACTGTATTCCATCAATTTTCATGGAAAGATATAAGGGTTTGTTCCTTATTTTAAAAGAAATAATCTTGATCCCCTTGTATATTGTTTCATGCAAGGAAAGGAGTTCTAATCCATCATCTTTCATCCTCCAAGCATCCAAAAATCCAAGCCAAAGAAGAAGCTAAAGTATTTATTTAAGTACAATTTCCATTTATTCATAAGATGTATATATGTAAATCTAAACCAAGAAAAGAAGGGAAAGATGCATGTTTACTTTATGTTTAGGAAAACCTTACGATTGTGATGATGAGATGATAATTAAACTAAGGATTAAAAACATGAGTTACGGATTAAAATGAAGAAAATACCTAAGATAGGATTTAACCCTGAAAATCGATTAAATGAAAAAAATTAGGGAAAATGAGTTCTTGATGAGTTATGATACTTATTTGGTGATATGATGATGATATATGCTTATTGAGATTTTTCATGTGATTTATATGCATATATGTAATTATGTGAATTTTTGGTGAATTTATTGAATTTTATTCGATTTATTTGAATAAAAATAAAGAAAAATCGAATAAATTGTGAATTATGAATTTTCAAGATTATATGGTGTTTATAAGCATGATGATACATGAAAACATGATCTAGATGAATTTTATGATGAAATATGAATTTTTATGAATTTTGGTATATTTTTCGAAAAATGATTTTTGTTGATTTTTGTTGAAATATGATGATGTTGATGATAATTATGATACTAAAGTATGTTAGAAAATTTTTGAGTAAATTTTGAGCATGAAAAATGAGAAATATGATTTTTGGTAATTTTTATAGAATTTATTTGGAATAAAATCAAAGAAAATAAGAAAATAAGTTTAAAAAGAAAATATGGTGTTCTTGATATTGATATGAATTTTTGAAGATATATTCTTCAAGTTCACGATAGAAGCTTGAAGATTTCAAGATTAATTAAATTAAAGGCAAAATAGTTATGTTTATATCGAAAAATATATATGTTATATATATTGAGAAATTTCATTAGATAAAAATGAAATTGAAAAGTAAATGAGTTATTAAGTCCATTTTGAATGAATTGAGTAGAAAATAAAGTGTTACGAATTTCTATGAATTTTGAGGTATATATATATATATATATATATATATATATATATAAGGAAATAGTGAGAAAAAAAAAATGAAAGTATGAGTCTAAAGAAAAATATTTCTTTGATTGATGATGATGTTAGAATGATGTTTAGTAGATGTAATATATGAGTTGATGTTATGATTTAAAGAGAAATAAAATAGTAGAAAATGAAAATTTTCTATAAGGAAATGAGTTAGAAGTCATGAGTATAAGTTAAAGAGATAAGATGTTCGTATTTGAGTTCGTTGTTATAAAACGAGAAGTTAAAAGAATTATTATTAAAGAAATAATAATAAAATAATAGAATAATTAATTTAATGGAATATTTCCATTAAAAATGAATATGTTTGAGTAATGTGAATTCTAAGTTATGTTATATTCCTTAAGTGTGTTTTGATATTTAATTGATGTGACGAAGTATTAATCGAGTAAAGGAAAATAGTAGAAGTTTGAAAAACGAACAAAGTATATAAGTTATATGAGAAATTGATGATATTAAGTTTTAAAATACTTTGATGATGATTTATTGATGTTATATGATGTGTTAAGTGATTTAATGATGTTAATTGAGTAGAAATAAACAAGTTTGCTTTTTGAATCACTTAAAAAAGAGTTAAAACGTAGAAGTTATCGAGCAGTGAAGTTTTAAAATGAAAAGTCAAGTTTTTATTAAGTAAAATGAAAATTGAGTTTTTAAATAAAGAAAAGAATAAATAATGATTATTTTATTTTAAAATATTAAGTTGAGATTGTATACGTATGTGAGTACGTATTTTGATGAAAATGATGACGTATTTTAGAGTCAAGAAATACGAAATAGAATTTTGAATATTAAATTCAAAATAATTATTATTATTTGAGTTTAACGAAATGATTTTCGTTAGAGTTTGAAGTTATAAATTTTCAAAAGTTAAAAGTCGAGCAATGATGAATTAATATGTGATTAAGTATGATGTTATTAACCTATTGGTTTGGAAGATTAATCATTTATCAAACATAAGTGTTTGAATATTGATATTGATGCTTGAGTAATGTGACGATGCTTGAGTTATGATGTGAGTATATGTTTGTGATGTGAACGTTGAAGTGAACGTTTGATTGTCGACGTGAATGTCTGATTATCGAGATAAGTGCTCAACTGTGAATGAATGATGTGTGATGTTATTAGTTGAGATGTGATGTTATGATTCGCTGAAATCATATTAACTTAAATTCATGAGAATATAAGATGATTTGATTAGTAACGTATCGATTTACGTGAAGTTTGAGTAGTAATATTAAAGTAGAAGCGAGAATCTGAGTTTGAGATTTAATTAGAAACCGAGTAAAGACGATGATTCCAAAACAAGAAATCGAGAAAGTTGTCGATGTAGAGAAGTTTAGATAAGTTAAGAAGAACCCGAGTCAAGTAGAAGTCCTTCAGCCGAGCCCTAAGTCTATTTTACGTTTTACGAGATAGTAATCCCGTTCTTATTCGATATTTGTCACAGCCCCAAATCCCGAGGGACGGCAGAAGCCGGGTGCGACTGGGATTGGATTAAAGAAGCGGGGAAGAAGGGGACTGACTAAACTAAACATACATAGGAGACGTCATACATTCTATGAACAATACTTTATTTACAAAAAGGAGGAGTAGATCTCGAAGGACTACTCGACAAAGTACTCAAAAGGCATCTAAGTTCAAGTTTACAGACATAAACTATAGAGTTTTTTGTAATGTACATAACATCAAAGTACTAGAGTTATGCAGCGGAGTTTGTGATTTCAAAACTAACTAAAGTCTTCCTAGACAACTTATTTCAAGTCTCGCCGCTTCAATCGCTTCAACCTGCACATTTAGAAAACATATGTAGGGCTAAGTACAAAAGTACTTAGTGGGCACACTGCCGAAAACATATTCATAAGTATAAATAATCAGGCATCTCATAATCGTAGCACATCGGGATTTTATTGAAAATGGCCCGTGTCTACTAAAAATTTTCTGGCTCATTTATATAAATTAGCTTGTACAAGCATTTTTCTAGTATGTTATGTTCAAATCTTGACCAATTCTCATTCACCGTGGCTGGTTACCCCTCAACAGGATACCACATACACCACAGGTTACAAAGTGCACTAACTCTGGAAGGCGCTTAATAGCTAACTCGGAGCCGATCGATAACTAATAAATCTGGAAAACACGAAGGTTAACTCAGATAGGTACAAGAGAACTCACATAAAATATTTAAACAGTTTATGCCATGATTATCACTTTGAAAACACGATTATCAAAGCGATAAAGAAAAGGGTTTTCGAGCATTGCTCGTTTTATTTCATATATAAAAGCCTACCTTTATGATACAGAACAACTAAACAGGTTTCCGTTCTTCGGTTCTTCCGTCCTTTCCTTAGTGCTGGCTTCCTCCTTCATCGTAAAATAATCACACTTTAAAATCGGTCGTAAAAGACAATCGAATATGGAAACTCGGGACGACACAGTCCGAGTTTCGTCCGGAAAAACATAAAAACAAACTTTCTCGGGCGAGTTCGTATCGTGATTTCGTGAATGTAAAAATTAGACGGTTTTCCATTCTGAGTTCAAGAACTAAAAATTTTCCGTACGCGATAACCCTAAATACAGTAGTCATCTAACTGACTTCCGTAATTTATTTTCGGAAATGGATTTCAACGTTGGTTTTAGAATTCAGAATCGTAAACTTAGGCGTGCAAAGCCATAATTATTATTAACTTTAAATTTTTAAGTCAGTACGAAATTTCTGGGGTATTACATCCTACCCCCCTTGCGAAAAATTTCGTCCCGAAATTTTCTTATCTTCTTAAACTGCTTGGAGTACTTCTTACTCAACTCTTTTCCAAATTCTCACAGGGCTTCCTCTTTCCTGTGATGATCTTATAACGTTTTTACTAATCGTTTCGACTTGCTTCTTAACCTTTGTGCTTTTCGATCCAAGATTGTTTTCGATCTTTCCTAATAACTTAAGTCGATTTCAAGATCAACGTCTTGCTGACCAACTATATGTATAGAATCGAACGTACATACTTCTTCTCGAAATAAGATATACTTAAAATAAGCATTCCATAAACTTAGCGATAAAGCCATAACTATTCGTATTGGAAACTATCTTTTCCAAGTTATTACTAATTATATAATTCTGCGTCGAAGTTTTACTTGACACGAATCTAATGTCTCTCATTAACGGAGAAATCTTAAGGAGCTTTTATTTTCCTTCTCGATTATTACGTTTGAATTGTCATATATACTTAAGACTTTTGTCCTTTCTAAATTCTTTTATCCCGTCTCGGATCTATCGAACGATCTCGATCATTTCATTGACCGCGTCTGGTCCTAAATTCTTACTTTCACCTATCTTATAATAATAAGGCAACTATGTAAGTCTTCTCCTTCTACAAGGTCTCGTAAGTCGTAATACCTATCGTAGCTTAATAATTATTGTTACAACAATTTGGTTGTTGGCTACGTATTCTTCAATTCGCTCTTCGGCTGATATTATCGTTCTTAGCATAACAAAGAGTATCTAAATTGTTTCCTCGGACTGTCCCTCCAACTGGAGGTGAGAAACGGTACTAACGTTAAGTTTGTTATCTAACTTTTCTGCCTTGTGACCTACAAACATCCCGTTGTCATAAAATCGTAACCATATCCTTCCATTTCCATTCCGGAATACCTTAACGGTTATCACAACTCGTATAGTTGCCAGTGAAAAGCTTTCTCCTACTTATAAACTAAACATCTTTCTATCAACGAAACAACGTCCCGTTTCATTCTATTCCACTGAAAATCCTTTCTTAAATCTTAAATTCGTTGTCATCGGAAATCCTATGTCTATTCTTTAATTTCTATCATAATACTCATTGCTTCAGAGTCGCTGTCTGGTTTATCCATTCTTTTCCTTAGTCGAAGCTCATCCATTGACTCGTTCTTTCTCTAGATACTTGTAATCTTTCTCGTAATTTGGCATAGCTACTCGTGCCGCTATTTGCCCTGCGATCGATGCTGATGCATCATGCATTTCAATATCCATCATCTCGAATCCCCGTATAATAGTTTCTTCTCCGACGTAGAGATACCTAAACTTAATTGGAGTCTTACGACTCAACGTATCTATTCTTACCCTTAGCTTTACCTAGATGGTAATTATTTTCACAATCAAAATATCTTACTAGTTCGAGCCATTTCCTTTGTATTATGTTAATTCCTTTACTCGAATACACACTCCATTTTTTTTTTATGATATGTGAAGATCTCATCCCTTACACCATATAGATGGTGTGTCTAAATTTCATTGCATGTACTACGGCTGCAAGCTCCAAGTCGTGTGTTGGATACTCAATTTCCTGAGGTTAATGTGTCGTGAAGCGTAAGCTATCACTCTCTCATCTTGCATTTATACCATCCTAACCTGTTCTTCGTAGCATTGGTATCTACCTCGTATTCCTTGTCGTTTCTGGGAGGGCTAAATCTGGGGTGATGATCAACTTTTTGTTGAACGTCTGCGTACCTATCTCACACTTGTCTATACATCTATACTTCTTTTCCTTCTATGTAGTTGTGTCATAAGTCTTAGTAATCATAGAAAATTCCTTAATGGAAACCTCTATTATAACTGTCCAACCTAAGAAACTCTTTATATCGTTCGGACCGGTAGACCATTTCCATTAAAGTACTGCCTCCTCCTTGGCAGGATTTATCTTAACGCCTTCTGTTGACTCTATATATCCATGAAACTTCACTTTCTTCAATCGAACTTGCTCTTACCGAACTTGGCATATAGTTCCTCGACTCTAAGCGTTTCTAGTACTATTCGTAAGTGTTCTTCATGCTCCTCTTCATTCTTGGGGTAACCGAAATTATCGTCGATGAATACTAAAACAAATTTTTTTTTTATGTCTAGGTGTAAAATTCTATTCATGTGGTTCATGAATACTACGAGCACTTACCCAACTAAACGGCATAACTTAACATTCGTAATGGTCATATCTGGTTTGGAAGAAAATTTTAGGTATCTCACCAGTTATCCTTTAACTAGTGATGCTTAGTCCTTAAGTCTATCCTCGCATTGCACTTGTTTCTTTTAAGCTTATCCAAGGGTCTTCTATTCTCACAAAAGGATACTTATCCTTAAGGGTTATCTTATTTAACTTTTGATAGCCTATATACATTCTCGCATAATCATCTTTCTTCGATGATGAACATCTCAAATGTTTTCCATGGTGAAAACGTTTGTCTAAAGAAATCGTCATCTAACAACTCTTACAGTTGGATCTTAAGCTCCTCTAACTCCTTCGATACCATTCTACATAAGGCCTTTGATTTGGGAGCTGCACGTAGTTCTAAGTCGATCGTGAAACCTACACGACAATCTGGTGATAAACCAGATATTTCATATAATTCTGTAGGTACTCTACTCGAGGCTTTTAAAAGAGATTTTTCTCTCGTTGTCGAGAATCATGGTAATTCTCAAACAACTAATCTATTCCTAAAATTATATATATATATATCGTACATTTTATTACTTCCCAATCGATTGCTATGTTCTAACAGAAAGACCCTAAATTAAATTCTATGCTCGACGAAACTAAGGGAATAACACTATGAGATTATCATCACTCCCTGAAGCGTAATTGTTCCTATTTCACAATTAGAGCGTCCTAGTTCTACTCCCAAAGGTTAACAGGTACTAATTATAACCGAATATAAGGCTCTAAAACGAAGCAAAATTTATGGCAGGGTAATTTATAAGGTTCGTCCAATACCTGCCAGATCTCCCTTTCCTTTATTAAGCCTCTCCTGCCTAATCATGCATGCGCTTGCATTTTGTTGTGATTACATCAGTTGTGGCTGTGACTGGACCCTAGCTGTATTTAGTGGTTGAGGCTGGCCGTACTGAATTGGTACCATCATTTGCAACAGCGTTGGGCAATCCTTACTTATATGCCCCAGCATCATACATTTAAAACATCTATCCGTGTTTGCTAGGCACACACCCTCATGCTTCTTACCACATCTAGGACATGTAGAAACTTCCTGTTTTTGTTCTGCCGCTTGCCTCAGTTCTGGGCAATTCCTCTTAACGTGTCCCTTATGCAAACAGTTGTAACCAACACCAATTTTTGCTAGACAAACACCTGGGTGTTCCTTACCACATTTAGGGCAAGCTGGAGAAGGGATCTTTTCTTGAGTACTTTTCGGAGTTGGGAATTGACCGTGCTGGTTGATTTCATTTGCCGTCAATGGTTCCGGGCAAGTTCTCCTCGTATGTCCCTTATGTCCACAATTGAAACAGTTGCTAGTGCCTATTTGACACACACCAGGGTGCGTTTTATTGCATTTGGTGCAAACAGGAATGTTAACCCTTACTATGTGATTTCCTCCCTGATTTCTGTTCCCATGCTGCCCTTGCAGCTGATCTAATGGATTGTTACTCTTGCCCTGTCCTGATTGTTTATTCCTTTGTGGGTTATTTCTTTGCCCTGCTTTCTTTCCATAGTCACTTCCTTTTCCTGGCTAGTGGAAACCCTGCCGAGCCCTATTCTGTTTCCCTTTCTTGTTGTGGCACTGGTAACAATCACTACTACCCCCTTCCCATTTCCTTTTTCTCTTATTGTTGATATTATTGTCGGGACGGTTTTGGGTTGAAGTCTGGTTTGGTGCTGGTGTGGATCTTGCCATCTTTCCTTTATTAGGCACTAATGCCTCTATTTCACGGACTCGTCCTAGTAGTTCTGCATAACTCAGTCCCTCCTGTCTGGCTACTGCTATTCCCAGTTCATACTTAAGTTCTCCCTGAAGCTTCCTGGCTACTTCCTCCTCAGTCTCGACTTGATCGGATACATACTTTTCATAATATGTCTCCTTAAAACCATTCCAGGTGGTTAGAGCCGCTTGTTCTACCGGCATAATTCTCTGTCTAGTCTTCCACCAATATTTAGCTGGTCCAGTTAGCTGATACCAAGCACATGCTAGACGCTTCTCATCACTAAGTCTAATCGGCTCAAAGATTCTCTCCATAGAACGTATCTATTGCTCGGCCTCACTCGGATTACCAGATCCATCGAAATATGGTGGTTTACTTTCGAAGAATAAATCCTCAATGCTATGACGTTGCGGAGATAGGGGAAGTGAAAAAGTTGCTGGGTGTTTTTGCCTTTCCTCTCTTATACGTTGTTCTTGACCTCTATCAGACTCTCTAGGACTATTAGGTCCTCTTCGATCGTTAACAGCTCTCAGTGACATTTTTAAAACTATAAGATACAAAAATTTTCTCATTAGTACTTGCTTTTAAATCTTTATTTTCTCACTAATCTTTTCTTTTCCCACTTAATACTTTCACGTAAACGAGAATAACAAATTAACTTCGACTCTATTTCTTTCAACTTTTAACCTCCAAGGTTAAATTAAACTCTTATTACGCGAGTTCGTTTGATATTCTGGTTTAGTTATACGAATCAGAAGAAACTTTCTTGTGACTAAAACCCTCTCATGGGTCATGTATATTACATATATACATTAAAAAGGATATGTTAGTTTTGCCTTTAACAAGGACTTATACAAAACTAGACTACAACGAGTCTAAGCTAGGCTAACTGCCTACGCGTACAAGATGCATTAACATATTGCATTACTGTAATATTGGAAATACTAGAACGGAAACGATTCATAAAATTTCGTATCCGTTGGAGTACTACAAAACTATCTAGTTACTGATCCGACTATGTACATAACAAAGGCTACTATACTACTATGCGTCCCTGACGCCTTGCTCAACAAACTACGGTCAAGTCACTACTGCCCACTATGGCCTAATCCTCCTCGGGGTCCTCGTCTGGGTCCTCGTCCTCTAACTCTGAACCGAAAGTAAACTGGAGTGCCTCGTCGACCCTCAAAGTAGTGCCATCTGCAAGTGTAAGTGATGGTGGTGCAGGCACATCTGAAACTGTCATCTCTGAATCTGCAGCCAAGTAGTCCCAGCAGGTCACTGATGCCCGCTTCTTCGGAGGTAGCAGGTGGTCAGGAAGGGAACTCGTCTCGTACTCCTCCCTGGAACGGACCCTAGATGGTCCTGCCTCAAACTCAGCCCGAACTCTGGCTAATTCCGTGCAAATCTCATCAAGGGATCTGTATGAGGATGGTAACTGTAATAGGGCGGTAAGCTCTGCGTCCGTGTCTAAGTACTCTGATCATATCTCGAATGGTCCCTGAGCTCTCGCAGAAGGCTCGGGTAGGATAGGAGCAGGTAGGATAGGAGCAGGTAACCCTAATCCATCAACTGTCTCTGCAACTAACTCCCCTGTGCCCCTACTGGGTACCATCACTGAAGGGATCTCCAACTGTGCAATCATCTCTAGACCTATCTCGTCATGCTTTGACCCTGAATCTGTTGGGAAATGAGTGTAGGGAGGATGCGCTTGAACATGATATGCTGCTTTGTGTCTGCTCTGAAAGAAACGCCTGTGTATCTCTAAAGCAAATCCCTTATAATCCCCCGTCGGCTCTGTATCGTCACCAAACATCCCAAGATAGTACCATGCCGTATCGTGTGCCCAACCACACCATTCCTCTGGTAGTCGTCTAACCAAGTCAAGTATAGTCTGACCCTCTGTAATAGAACGTCGGACTGGATGATAAACTAACGAAAAGTAACTAATCCTCTGTCCTACGTCGTGTCTCGGGTTTACCTCATAATCTCTATACCTATCCAATAACTGATCTGCCCAAGTACGCTGTGGCAGGGACTGACTCTCCGAAGCCATGTCACTACTGGAAGCCATCCTACAAATGTTTTTAAGAAACATGGATCAGTAACGGTAAGATGATATCTTATCTTACGGAAAATCTTAAATTACAAAATAAATATTCCTTATTCAATTGTAATATCACCACACTTAATCTAACAAATTTATCTTAACATCTAGCAATTTCACAGAAATTGCTCTCGTACTCACAATATATAGAAATAAAATTTCAAGATTTTATTCCCATTCCTTATCTCATTCTTTTAATTTCTTACTTTAATTCTTTATTATTCTCCTTCATTATTCCTTATTTCTTTCTCAAAGAATTTTTTTTTCATCGATTCTCATTTATTAAAACAAGCACGTCTACTTTGTTCATATTACTTATGCAAAAGTAACATTCATTTACAAAGGACCTTGTCGTTTACAACTCTTAATACTCGTATGCGTCGTATTCTTCGCTCAAGGACGAAGTATAAAAATATAAATTCCAAAAGAGAAATGGAATATATCCTAAGGATAACTTTTTAGAACATAGGTTCTAGTCGTCGTCGCTAAAAATCGAGCGATCGTTGGAAATTTAATCAAACTTCGTGCTTGACGCCTAATAGTAAAAACAATTCTCTTCGCAAAGCTCGAACAAGGCGAACTCTACTGAAAAACGAAATGATATGAAAAGGAAAGGAACGACGTCGTTACATGTTACTTACACGTAAGGAACATTCGTCTCGTTAAACCACTTATACCATACTAAAAAGGTTTTTACTAGCGGGGCATAAGACCCATATTACTGAGTTTCTTATTATGTGGGTTGATCAGGTCCACATAACAGTCTCTCAATCACATGGAACTTCTGTCTCGTTCTATTGTTCACTTCATACAAAATTTACTTTCCTAAATCGAGTAGCAATTCCCGAATTGCGTACACAACCACTTCTAAAAGAAACTTTCGGAAACCTTCCAATTTAGCTCAGAATACTCAATCTTCTCGAGGAAGATAAAAATTTTAAGCTAATCGAATACTTGAACGGCTCCTAATAAGTAAAACAAAGTCATCTCCAAGAGACTTTGTTCATGCCCCTTACAACTAAGGTAACATTCGGCTCTTCCGTTTATTTCAATTTATCCTTCTTGTTTTAACCTTTTCTCGAATAACTTGGAGTCATGCTTTTTCTCACACGTCTATTTTTTTCTTTCGTTCACTTCGTACATATTTACCTTATTTTATCAATATTTATTTCATTTCCCTCGAAGGAAATTCTTATCAGTTTTAAAACAAAGATCGACTTCGCCTAGTCTTTATTCATGTCACTTTACGCACGTGACATTCATCAACAGAAATTCTTCTCATGTTGTGGATCTCCTTTCGAAATCAATTGAAATAACGTTTCTTAAAAACGTATAAGTTCTCGGAGAATCAGAAAGATCTTAAGTTTTTCGTCTACATTCTGAATACCTCGGGAAAATCCCTAGATTCCTTCTAGGTTCTCGTGCCATGGTAAAATAATAAAAATTATCGCGCAAATAATTTCAAGTAAGATAGTACTTGTACTATCACATAATCACATAAACAAATCATAGTATATTTTATTATACTTTCATAATTGAAGGGTATCTTGGCACCATTATCACTTTTCACTCAATGAATACTTATTCAAATTTCTTATTTAAAAGAAATCACATCATTAAAATTCTTTTCCTCGTTGAGTCAACGTAGCGGGAGGTTGAGTTGTCGTCTACATTCTGATTCTTAATGCCATAACTTAACTCTTATCTTTACTTAAGAGAAAACTCTAATCTAGAGTATAAACAAACAATTTATCTTATGACTCGAAAGAAGACTCGACTAGAGTACGAACGAATACTCTATATTACTACTCGAAGGAAGACTCGTATCCAGAGTAGAAAACGAACCTGGCTCTGATACCACTCTGTCACAGCCCCAAATCCCGAGGGACGGCAGAAGCCGGGGTGCGACTGGGATTGGATTAAAGAAGCGGGGAAGAAGGGGACTGACTAAACTAAACATACATAGGAGACGTCATACATTCTATGAACAATACTTTATTTACAAAAAGGAGGAGTAGATCTCGAAGGACTACTCGACAGAAAGTACTCAAAAGGTATCTAAGTTCAAGTTTACAGACATAAACTATAGAGTTTTTCGTAATGTACATAACATCAAAGTACTAGAGTTTTGCAGCGGAGTTTGTGATTTCAAAACTAACTAAAGTCTTCCTAGACAACTTATTTCAAGCCTCGCCGCTTTGATCGCTTCAACCTGCACATTTAGAAAACATATGCAGGGCTAAGTACAAAAGTACTTAGTGGGCACGCTGCCGAAAACATATTCATAAGTATAAATAATCAGGCATCTCATAATCGTAGCACATCGGGGTTTTATTGAAAATGGCCCGTGTCTACTAAACATTTTCTGACTCATTTATATAAATTAGCTTGTACAAGCATTTTTCTAGTATGTTACGTTCAAATCATGACCAATTCTCATTCACTGTGGCTGGTTACCCCTCAACAGGATACCACATACACCATAGGTTACAAAGTGCACTAACTCTGGAAAGCGCTTAATAGCTAACTCAGAGCCGATCGATAACTAATAAATCTGGAAAACACGAAGGTTAACTCAGATAGGTACAAGAAAACTCACATAAAATATTTAAACAGTTTATGCCATGATTATTACTTTGAAAACACGATTATCAAAGCGATAAAGAAAAGGGTTTTCGAGCATTGCTCGTTTTATTTCATATATAAAAGCCCACCTTTATGATACAGAACAACTAAACAGGTTTCCGTTCTTCGGTTCTTCCATCCTTTCCTCAGTGCTGGCTTTCTCCTTCATCGTAAAATAATCACACTTTAAAATCGGTCGTAAAAGACAATCGAATATGAAAATTTGAATTAGGTTTTAGTCGTTTCATTTCTTTAGGCATTTGCACGCTACTAGTTTCATATTAATTAAACGGGAAGGAGTCTTGAACAATTCTCGTTTAAAACTCGAAAGGTCTCATACTCGACTCTTAGGTCAGTAGAGAAGGTAGTCGTTAAGTTATTACGGCTTAAACGATCGAAAGAAACTAAGTTGCGAAGAAACCAGCTTAAGAAAATGAATCCTGAAAATAACTGAACATTACAGTAGCTCTGGGGACTGCCCAGAACAGAGGAATTGGAAACAGGGGCCCTGTACCACTAGAAAGCTTGGGAAGTCTAGTTTACGCTCCAATTTACGGATCTCAAATCCGATAAACGAGCTAGAAGATATTACAGTTTCCGGGAAGGGTCGCAAAACTGGCGCGTTAACCCTAATTGTTCGATAGAATCGACGTATAACTTCCTAAGTTCGTTCTAAGTTCTCGTACTCGATTTCTCACGAAACATGACTCTCAAGGCAGTCAACATGTACTCCCGTAGGTGAAGGACTCCTTTTCAAAACTCGTTTCAAAAGCACGACGTTCTAAACATCGTCGTCTCAACTACCAATTACTAAACCAAAACAAGTTAACAAATTCTCGTTTCTAGTTCTCGACTTTAACTACAACTCATATTATAATAACTCGAAAGCTCATGTCATCAACTACAAAGTCGTACCGTAGTCCATAAGAAACAATATTATCAAGTTAGAATTCTTATTCGACTTCTCGGTTATTAATTACGACTACTTGTTCGTCTCTTACGAGATTTCAAAAGTTATCGGATTTCATTCATTTTCTACGTCATCAAACAACATCTAACATAGATCATTTTCATGCATATCATTACTTCATAACATTACTAAATCTCAACTTAGATCGAGTTATTTGTCTCTTAAGACTCACAAATTATTTTTAGAAAATTCCAAATAAATTCATAACAACATCTAATATTATTAACAACATTATTTCATCAACAAATCCTCAACTAAATCAACTACATGCAAACCCCTATTTTTCTCATAAATTTCGGTATTGACATAATATTAAAGAGGGTGATTTTCTTCATCAATCAACATCATTTATCCATTAATCATACTACCATATCATCCATTAAACAATTTCAAGTCTAATTACAACATTAAATAAAAATCCCCAATTCAAATCCTAAACCCTAGAACTCGGTTTCATCCATACTTGGGGGTTTTGATTTTCTTTTTGTTTTAATCCTCAATCAAACACCTCCTAAGCAATATCATATCATCAATTGAAGAATTCAATTATCCCACACCCAAGCCCTAATTTTCGGTATTCAATAGGAGTTAGGGTTCTTGATTTTCTTCCAATTTTAATCCTAGAATTCATATCTAATTACACTAATCGAAGATCAAACATCTAATTCCATCATCCTCAATTTCGATCCACATGAAAAATAAAAAGAAATGGATTTGGAATGGATAGAAGTGAAGAGGAGAAGATTACCTTGAGCTTTACTAAAGGAAGAATTAAACTTTGATGGTTGGATGAAGACTTGTATGAAATTTCTTGCTCAAGAACTTGATGTCTTCAATGGAGAAATGAAGAACAAAGAGAGAGATAGAGTATGTATGTGTGTTTTCGGTTTTGGGGGGGAGGAAATGAGGTGGAAGATGACTAAATTATGTTATAAAAAATCTAACAAGACTAAGGTGTAAAGTAGGAATAGTATTAACATTAGGTGTCCAATACTTAGGATATGAAAAGAAAATATCTAGCTTAGAGAGAGTAGTAATGTCGGTCATGAGAGGGAAAGGGAGAGAAATTACGCGCTTTTCCGACGCGATACGACGTTACGGAAATCGAACGATGAAAAACGTAGCTCGGCACAAAATCGTCAAAGTCCGTTTCGTCCAAAAATTCTAACGTATTTAAGTTAATCGGAAAATAATATTTAAAAACTTAATTCCGACAAAAACTCGCGACAATCAGAATCGCGACTGCCGGAGATGCAACAGCCATGTCCTTAGACGCCAGGTCCTTAGAAAAGGACGATGGAGCCTCCATTAAACCTCGTAATCAGTCCCCAAAATAGTAGATACAGTCTACAACTTTCCGCACCGGCGCCAAAAACTGCAAACCAACCTCCGGCGAGAATCAAGGACAGAAAACCCTAATTTGCACCGTCAAATGTATCTCCACCAAAATTGAATAGAATCCAATGAATCAAGAGGCTAAAATGCACGAAAACTTCCCATGAACTGAGATATGTGAACATCGTTGTGTAATTCCTTGCGAGACAGCCGGAAAATTAAAACCCAAACAACGTCAACAACAAACCCAAGAAATCCAATCTCATATAATACTCCACGAAATCGAACGATTCAAGAGTCTAACATGACCGAAATTCACCCAGGAAGAAGATTATGAAGTTGCAACAGATCATTTTTTGTCGGCAAGGCTAGAATTCGCGAACGAACCAACGGCGGCGGAAAAAAACCAAAACTCGAAACTCACTCAATACTCAATGAAATTGGACAAAAAAAGGCTAGGATGATCGATTTCTCCCCACGAAGAAGAATATCGAATCAATTTTGTGAATTAATGACTGAAAAATGCGCAATAGAAGATGCACGAACGAAAACGGGAAAAGGAATTGCGTGGAAAAAATCGCCCCATTTTTTCATCACATCAATAACCTGAAAATTAACTAAAATTTTTCATCTTTAATTAATAAACTTGTCACTATTAAAAGAATATACAAAGAACAAAAAACTAGTACCTTGAGGCACATGAAGTCCATTTCTTCTAGATAGTGCATCATTTAAAAGTTTTGAGTCATGTGCCAAACCTTTCCATCCACTAAGCACATACATGAACTGCAAATCAAAGTTGCAAGCTGCCAAAACATTCTGCGACTGAATACCATGACAATTATGATAACTACTTACTTCTTGGCCTATTACTGTTTCTGGTATATGAGTGCCATCAATAGCCTCGATGTAATCCTAAAATAAAGTGAATATGTTAAACAATAAAATTACGATATTTAGTGACTTTGACTAGTAACAAAATGTATACCTTAAAATAAGGGTTAAATCTTGTACTTTCTTGAATTTTAGCAGGCCTCAGTGTAGACGGCTTAGCCATCATATCCGGTGCTATAGTGTTCAATGCCCTTAAATTTTTTGTGGAAACTTTGACTAGTAGCAAAATTCGAACGATCGAACCTTTGGTGAACATTGCCATATCAATCATTTTTTCGTACAATGATCAAGAATGTTGCCACCATTTCTTCAACACTAATGAATCTTGTATCCTGTGGATGAGTTTTCTCTCTAATGATAGAGCATAACTTTACAAACGCATCCGGATACATTCTATACGAATATCGAAAACTTTGTAGATCTCCTTTGATCATATTACGTACAAAACGAGTACCATTTATAGTAGTAGGTCGTTGCATCAAGGAATGTTCAAAACGGGAAGGCATTGTAGCAAAATTTTCCAATAAAATTATTACCGCCTTAATTGCTAACATCAAGCCCTAACCTTTTCGTATAGGCTTGTCTCTTCTTTTTCTTCTATTTCTTGTTCCATTTCTTCGTCTTCTTCATCTTCTTCCAATATTTCATGATAGTCCATACTGCATATTAACAATAATAAGATGGTCAATAACGGTTTAAAGACATCTGCTGATTTCTCACCGGTCGCTGGAGTCCAGCGTCCGTTAGCTTTTGTTGTTGTATAAAACTCGATGATCGCTGGACTCCAGCGTCGGCCCAAATACCTACTACCTCGTATACTATTCAATTCACATGCAGGTACAATTCACAAATCCAATTCACAATAATTCAAAAAATAACATGTGTAAATCTAACAATATCTCCAAATCAAATTAACAATAACAACATCTCCAAATCTGATTCACAATAACATGTCCAAAATTCAAAACATAAATTCAACATATCCAAATTCCAAAACACAACTGCAACATTTCCAAAATCCAACATACAAATGCAACATAAAATTTCAAAATCCAAAACACACAACAAACTATCCTCTAACCTTGTATGCTATCCTCAAAAAACTATCCTTCTTTGACTTGGTGTCAAGCATGTCAAGTGCCTTGAGGCGAGAGTCTTTATCCAAATTTGGAATCTCTTTGATAGCATTCCAAGTTGTATACGATCTTTCTCTTTCTCTTTTCTCTAGCATGCTATCTCTTTTCTCTAAAAGACTATGAACTCCATGAAAAGTGTTTGTTAATTTTCTAATCTCTTCCATGAAAACATTCTCAGTAGAGCTAGAATTTACCTCATATTGAGCTCTACTTCTCTTCGGCTGACTCTTTTTTTTATTGGAGACCTCAGACACTTCAGAAAACGCCGAAGGTGGTGTGGAACCGGATAGTGGATCATTTTGAGATAGTCCTACAAACTTTTCATTTTCAGTATCATACGTCAAACATTCTATGCGTGTATCTCTATTTTCATCCTCTTGCAATGTCCTTGCAATAGTAGCACTACCCAAACAAATGGAATTTTTCCCTACCGCAACACCATTTCCTATAACCATTTCCAAGTCCTCATAATCTGGACATTCCGAATAGCACAAGTTGGCATCTTTTGAATGAGCCTAGCATAAATAAAAAAAATTATTAACTATGATAATGAAACTATTCTATAATTTTATTGCAGTATTATGCTTAAAAAGCTTACCGCTAAGTATTCTTTCCATAATTTATCTGGAGCTGTGAACTTCTTAGTAATTGAGTCATACCCAAAACCGGAGCTAAACTTTATAAGATTTGAATAAGATGTCCAACGATGTTTAAACCATTTAAGGCGACTTTGATAATTGCTATAATTCATATTACACCCAAGTCTTTGATTGAGAATAGGAAGTATTCTTTCTTCCACCGTTGTTTTGCAAAAAATGCCACTATTATCACGTCAGCCCCGACGCGCAGCATCAGCTATAAGTTCTAGTAACACGTCACTTTGTGTCTTACTCCATGCTTCATAGGATGTCTTTCTTTTCATATCATGTTATTGTGAATCCCCCATGCTTATATTACTATATTATAGAGAATATATATATATATATATATATATATATATATATATATATATAATAGTTGATGAAAAATCTGAACAGCACAAAACAAAGCATACCAGCGACAGCTACGACCCAGCGACCACTGTAACCCAGCCGACGCTAGGTCCTAGAGGTCGTTGGATAGAGCTAAGAACTAGAACGTGCACGAGTTCAAAAATAATGTAACATCCTAGCTCATATCAAAATCCATAATCGAAATGTATATGAAAAATCCATACTCTATATCCAAATCCATATAAAAAATCCAAGATTTCAAAAATCGCAACACCGATCTAACAAATACTTACAGCTTCCAAGTTCCATGTTCCAACTAATCTACATGCAAAGAACATCAAACAATAACAAGTTCCAATTAATCCACATACAAAGAACAAAATAAGAACAAATAAAAGATCTATGCATAATACCTTGTAGAGAAGAAACTTGTGAGTGAGTTTGTGAGAATGCTCTAGCAAACAATGTAGAATACTCCAGCAGAAACAAAATAACCAAAATGATAAAGTTTTTCAAATGTGAAGCTTATAAAATTATAGGAGATGTTTCACCTTCAACACTCGCTCGAGCTCAGCAATGGCTACATTCCCAGAGACCGCTGGCCCTTAGCACCGGCTAGGATGCCTCAGCAACTAATGTTTCTCACCCGGTGCTGAGGTCTAATTGATTTCAAAAATCCGATCGATATCGTGTGGTTTTCGGCGTGTGTATTTTTTTGCTACAAAATCCTACGAAATACACCAAGATTTGTGTAGACATTTTGAAATCCTAATCCAATAAATCTAGATTTTGTAGGATTTCTGAAATCCTAAATGAAATACACATGCAATACACCAGGATTTCTGTAGACTTTTAAAACTCTGCATCCAGTACACCCAGACTTCTAAAATCCTTAAAATCCAACAAAAATCCACATCCAATACACCCCCTAAATCAGGTTGATGCTCGTAAACAGTCCAGACAGTCCATGGCCGAGCGCTGAAAAGAAACGAGAAAGCAGAAGAGATCAACACTTTATCTTCACGTGGACAAATGGATACCAGAGGAGCTGAGTGATCACTGGAAAGATCAAAAAATGGAGTTTGCTCGTGAGTATTACTACGAGTTTGCTTTTCGAGATATGAAAGTAGGCGAGGCCTGGCTGATGCATCTCAAGATATTTGCAATGAAGACACAATGGTCAGAAAGCAGTTGATCGATGTACTAAAAAGAACTGACCATTATCCTCCATCTGTTCCAGCAAAGAGAACTTACTCTCCTCCAAAGATCAAAGGTTCAAACTAGATAAATTTAAGGCTGATCAAGAAGGAGGCAGAGCAACTGTGTGTAAAGCTGGGTTTTGATATTGTGAAAAGGCTAGAAAGACTTCAAAGGATCAAGAAACTCATCTATGAAAAGTATGGTCTACAGCTTGATGAAGAAGCAAAGAAGTGAAGATGCGAAGGGAAGACTTTGCAACTGATGAACATTGTATCTGTACTTTTAAATACAAATATTCAGTTGTAATTTACTCTCCCCAACTTGTCATCTTCTGTGATAAGTTGCTGGTTTTTGAAAACAAAGTGAATTATTAACACTGCTTGATGACTACCATCTCGTGGTCCAAGTTCGGAGTTAATTT
This sequence comes from Schizonepeta tenuifolia, assembly GCA_029490685.1. Classification (NCBI taxonomy): domain Eukaryota; kingdom Viridiplantae; phylum Streptophyta; class Magnoliopsida; order Lamiales; family Lamiaceae; genus Schizonepeta; species Schizonepeta tenuifolia. The sequence goes on along the minus strand of CM055956.1, from coordinate 43,748,002 downwards.
ATACTATTTTTCTTGTACTAACCCCTTGATTCTTATAGACTAGAACTCAGTTCGTCTTATAGATTAAGTGGTGTCAGTTTAGGTTTTGTGTCACACCCCGCCTCTCGAGGTGCGACTTACGAATAACAACAAAACCTAAACAACTAACCATCAACTCAAATAAGGGGAAACGTGCTCGGGGAAAACGATAATGAAAGACAAGGCAATCGAACTAGGCTTCCAAAAAAAAAAACATAATGAAGTAACATCCGAGCATTTCAACTTCACTTATAACAGGAATCTAAATAAGTAATTCATGCTGACGGGTATAGAATTTCAACAAAAAGAGAATGCACATATATACCAAGTCAAGAGAATCAGGTTCAACAATATTTCGAGTCAACGAGCCCATCGCTCAGAAGTACAAGTCAAGTAGTTTAAGAATTTAACAAAAAATCAAAATCATCGAGTACAACACTCGGAATTAAACACATGAGTATCAAAGTATTAGCATCAACAGACATCAATTCAAAAGGGTTGCAGCGGAAACTTGCATCAATACCCAACATCTGCACGTATGAAGACGTACAAATGCCAGTCTGATATTCAACTAGACTCAACCAAAAGAACCACACCACACCACCAAGTATCCATGCCATCACCATCCAGTCAACCTGCATGTTTAGAAACACACGCAGGGCTGAGTACTTCGTACTCAGTGAACACAAGCCAAAACATTTGAATAAAGGTGCTTCTTAAAGCTATAACAATTGAACTTGCCTTGCCGAACATCACAAGTACTTAAGCAGTTTAAAAACAGTTTTACTTGTGTATGTTAAAACATTTTCTTTTAAACAGACTGCGCAGTCAAATATAACATATAATAATCAGTATGCATCATGTGTCACAACAATCTTATTGTGTCAAGAAGTAGGCCTCCTTCTCGAGCATTGTGACCGGCCTAACTGAAGCAAGGCTCACAGTCACCTCAACATATACCACACGTTGGCTTCCTGCCTTTTACAGGATAATAACATCTTCACATAAACAGATGATAACACATACTAACTTTAATAAAAACGGCAAGTCAATCACATTCAAAATCATATCATTGTATTCAATAGCATAACTAATTCTCATCGATAGTTTTGGTTCAGAAAAGCCCACCTGACTTCCGAAGATCTAGCTAGGTGGTTTAGGGCTTTTTGTCCTTGCTTAATGATCCGTCCGGCTCGATCCTTCACAGTTTGACATCGATAAAGGAAAATAAGATACGCAAAAGACGGACACAAGGCGTTGGACTCAACTGAAGGACTTCTACTTGAGTCGTTTCTCTCTTCGCTTTAACCTCTCTAAAGGATCTCGCGTTTTCGTCTTTAAATCATTAACTCTATTCAAATTGGTTAATACTACTAATCAACGTTTTAACACTTTCTCGCTTTAATTAATAAATGTCATCCATCTACATTATTACTCGAGCTTTCTTTCAAAGACTTTAATCAATTCTCGATTTAACAATTAGTAATTCAATCATTTTGCAAACAAATAATTCCATTATCCTTCACATCTTAACTAATATCATGCATTTAAACACTTATTCAATCATATAATGAATTCAAATAAATCAAACATACTTCAAGACACATTAAGGTTCATTTAATTTAGACATTAAAACTTGATTCGATTATGCATTTCTTTTCATGAAGGCTCAAACCATTTACTCTATCTTTCTTATTTTATAGACAACGCTTTGTTCTAAATTTGTTATCTTATGAGGTATTTTATAACTTTTACTCAATTAATATAAAATTCTCTTTAATTATTATTAAACTTTTATGAAATTGGAATTTCTTATCCATTTCTAATTTGATTCTCATTTCTTAACTTGACTATTAATTTTCTAATTATTAACTCGGTAATTTCTATTGGTTTATTTCTAACTCGCTTGGTCGAAAGCAATGTACTCAATTAATTATTTTTAACTAATTTCTTTCAAACCCTTTACTCGACATCTTATTCTATCTTTTTCTTGATTAATTTATACGAGTAATTAATTTATCTCGTCTAGTATCTTTTCTCCATTCGATTAAAACTTCCTTCTTATTTCTTCTCGATTAATTCTTTTAAACTCGGTTTTCTCAATTCTTGCCCATTTATTTAATAATTTCTTCTTCTTTTGTCGTTAACTTTTTAAGCCATTTTCTTACTTAATAAGTTTTCTTTATCTTTTAATAAACATTTTTATAAACTAGTTCATTTTATTAGTTAAGTTACAAAATATCTTTTTGTTGTAGTTTATTAAAAATTTAAGTCTTTAAGTTTTCATACAAGAACATTTAATTGATATATCTTTATGCATTTTTTTATCTTTAATAATTTTAAAAGCTTTTGAACTTCAATCCTTTTATAACAAAACTTCTATCTTTACTCATAATTTAAACTAGTATTCATACACACATTACAACACTTAAACATCTAATCCTCTTTATATTATCACATTTTATTTTCTTCCAAAAACTCAACATGCAATTTAATTTTCTTATCTTAACAACATGTATGATTATATCAACATATCATACAATCATCTCATGATCCAAACATCACTCAATTCCTCAACAAAATCAACAAAATAAATTCTCCACTTTTTCTTCAAAACACACGGCACACATGCATAATCTTGTGCATTTTATCTCTCAATTTTTCATGCATATAATCTCATTCTCAACATGATAAAAATAACAAATCAAGTATCAAAATATCAATAACTCAAAGAATCCACATTTTCCTATTTTTGCTTATTATTTTCGGCATTTATCAAATTTGTAGGGTTTTAAATTCTTTTTCTTCTCTTAATTCACCGATTAAAACCTAATGTTTGATTCTCCTAACGATTTCTTCTCACTCGATTATCACATGCACATCCTAAATTTTCCTAAACATAATTAAATAACATGCATGCATAGCTTCTTTCTTTTAGGACTTAGAGATATACATATTTACAACTAATCAAATGAATATCATACTTTAATTTAAATGGAATTCTTCTCCTTGGCTCTTGGAATCGAAATGGATGGAAAATGGAGCTTCAAAGCTTGGACTTGAAGGAAAGAAAGAAGTCTTCTTGAATCCTCAAAGAAAAGAATAACATAAAGATTAATCATTCATCTCTTTAGGGAGCCAAAATGAAGAAAATAGGATGATGATTTTAATTTCAACTCAAAAGCTTGAATGATTATTACCTTTTCTTGAAGATATGAATAGAATGGATGGAGGATGATGCTTTCTATTTCATTTCCATGGATGATGAGCTTGAATACATGGTTGCATGGAAGAAAAATCAAATGTAGGTGTGTGTGTGAGAGAGTGCCGTGAGTTGAGAGGGGAGAGAGTATGAGAGTTTTGTTTTTCTTTTTCTTGAGAGAGAGTTCGAATGAGACAGAGAGTTGGAGTGTAATGAATGAACTCTTCCTACACTTAGCATTAGATGTATGAATTTGAAATCCAACAAAAAGAATAAAGTGTGAGGACAAGTTGGTGTTGGAAGTTGTAATTGTTTAAAGTGATTGATAGATAGGTGATTGATGTAGTTTGCATGCAACTTTTGATAATGCCATGCATAAGACATAATCATGACATTTAATATTGGAAATTGGAGAGAGATGGGAGAGAGGTGTGAGGTGGCGTGAGAGGGAGAGAGGTGTGTCGACACTTGTCTTCGTCGTGTCGTTACGGGTGTTAATTATCCGGTCGTAAAGGTTTTCCGGATAAAACGATTCGTATTAATTCCTTCTTATGTTATAAATGGTCTAACCTCTTCTCGCCTCAATTCCGACACTAAACATCTCCATCCTATTTCACGTCTCAATTAAAAGATTAACTAATTCGATCATTTAGTCTTTTAAATCTCAAAGGAATTTAGTCGGCTTATTAATCCGTTTATTAATCATTTAAAGATCAATTCCTCATTACTCTTCTCAATTCTCGGATAAGTTCTTACCCTATCTCAGTGACCTTAGAAGCAATTCTAGGTTCAAAGATTCTAATTCAACTCTATTCTAAGTTCATCGTGTAAATAAATTTCTCGGCGATTCACATTATTCTATCTCAATTAAACAAACTCTTCGGGATTTTTCTAGAAATTTAATCTTATACTCATTTTCATATAAACAACCCAACAAGTATATCACATCATCATCATCTCAGATAAATAGAACAGATAAATTCACACAAAACTCACAAAGCATTCTAAACGTTTTACTCGTTTCCCTTCATTTATAAAAGAAAATTTTTATTCCTAAATTCTCATCTTTTAACTTACTCGGTTAATTAATACGCTCTCTAAGGATATAAAAGCTCGGGGTATCACATTTTGGCATCATCAAAAGGGGAAATTGTTGGGAAAATTATTAAGGTTTTGATTTCTACCAAAACCTAACTAACCCCAACTGAGTAGATGAGCCATCTCTGTCTTTAGCTAGAGCTCACTGTTTGAGCATTGGGATTTTTATCTTTACAGGATCAAACTGAAGAAGAGAGCTCAAGACTGATAGGCAGTTCAAGTTGGTCAGTTAGACCATAACTCAGATGACTCTGGGACTGAACCATGCAGTTCATGCAGGTCGAGTAATTCTGACAAAGTCATGTATCCAAAAGTCAAAGAAAGAAGAGTTGGAAGACAAAGGAAGAAGAAGAGCTTGAATTCAAATTCAAATCTGCTGAGAAGTACAAGAGAGCCTGGAATTTTTCATAAATAGACCAATCGCAAAGACATGCTGTAATACCCCGATCTTTCATGAGTCTTTAAGTTCATCCTAATTGAGTTTATGAGCTTAAATGTATTCCCTTGGTGATAAAATTTCAAGCAAAATAAATTTTCTTGCAAAATTATCAAAATACCCTTGAAGTCGTTAAGCGATTTCTCTTATTTCGGTTATCTGAATTTAATGTTAGATGAATTGATTGACCATGAGTATGTGAGTTTGAGTTTGAGTTCGAATTTTGGAAAATTCTTAGGAAATTCATTTTTCAGTGAATAGTAACCTACGACGTGAATTCACTATTCACCGACTGTTTCCGAATTTCGTCAAATTAGTGAATTTTGAATCTAGAATTTTTTCTAAGACCATTGGTGCATGTTTGAGAACTTTCTGAGTTTGTTTGAATCGAGTTTGAATTTTATTTCTTTGAGGAAACGAATATGAATAGTAACTTTTTACGTTTTCTTCATTATTTGGAATTTTGATCCGAAACTTGGATTCCTAGTATTCTTGATTTATTTGGTGTTGTTAGAGACGAAGTAGAGAGAATTTCGATGTCAAGAAAGAGTCATGGTGAGTTTTAAATCGTTTGAGAGTTTAATGAGAAATTAAGGTTAAATTGCACCGGATAACTTTTTCTTCCGAAGAAAATTATATCACGTTTTTGACCACCAGGTGCAATTAAAGTTTCAAAGATTCCCTATTACTCTCTCTCAAATGTAACTTGCCGACTTCCCACTCTCTCTCATTTTCTCTCTCTCAATTATTTCTTTCTTAATCCTTCTCTCTTGAAAATACCTCTCCAAGATTCTCTCTATTCTCTCTCTCCCACCCATCTCTCTCATCTCTCTCTCGGCTATGAACACACACACACACACACACACACACACACTATTTCTCTCTCCTCCATTGAAGCACAAGTTTCAAGCTTTCAATCTCCAAGAAGATCACGTCCGAGCATCCAATGACTTGATCGTTAAGGTATTCGTAATCCTCTCATTATTGTGATCGATTTGAGACTAGAATTCATCCTCCTTTCTCTCTTTCATTTTCCGACATCCTTGTGCCTAAAGAAGGAGCTCGATTTTTAGCTTGTTTAAAGCTTAGAGATGCGAGGATTGAAGCCCTTCGATCGATCAAACTTTCAAGAGTAGTAAGTTCTTTGATTCTTACTTGATTCTAGTGATTAGAATTCAAGAAATCCTCTATTTTCTTCCCTCTTTTAATCGATCAAAATGATCTTCCATTTAAGAAAATTGAAGCCTCTCTTTCTAGCTTGAATCTTTGATCATTTGAGTGAGTTTTATGCAAGAAAATATGAGGTAAAAATCGATTTCCTCTTCCCCTATAAATCTGCCGAAAATGATGTTTAAGGGTGGAGTTTTGATTTTAGTTTTTGTTTTGAGCATGATCAATATGATTATTGTGTGTTTATGTGTATGAGAATTTAAGGAGAAAATCTAAGATATACATATATATATATGTTTATACCGAAATTTTTGAGGAAATTAAGTGTTTTTATGTTAATGATTCAAGCATGATTTGAGTGATGGATTTGTATTTTTGATTATGATCCAAGAGTTTTGATGTATGAGATTGAATGAGAAAAATGATGAATATTATATATATATATGGACCGAAAATTTTGTTGAAAACTTGAGGTTTTGTTGTTGATATTCTTGGCTAGATTTGAAGATGGAAAATTAGATAAATGATGATAAGATATAAAGAAAAGGAAGAAAGAAATTAATTGTTATAATTTTCTTAAGAAAAACCAAAAATTTAGTAAGGATGAAGAAAATGATGTTATTGAGGAAGAAGATGATGTTCTTAGTGTTCTTGAGGATGTTCTTGATGAAAAGATGATATTTTGATGATATGTGGCTAGATGATACATGATTTGATGGAATAGAAAATATTAAAATAAAAAGAAATATAAAAATAAATTTTTAATGATTTTTAAGAATTTTAATAATTAAATTCTAAATTAAAAGTGATGGTCAAGTATCATAGTTCTTGATGATTCATATTAGATTTGATGAAAGTGATGAATCGATGATGAAGATCAAGTTAAAACAATTAGAATTTCTTCTCGAAATTTTTGAATTCGAGTTAAGACGAAGAAGTTGTTGAAAATCGAGATCGTTGATGGAAAATCTAATTTAAATAATAAGAAATGAGAAATAATGTAAAAAAAATGAAAAATAAGAAAAATAATTGAGTTAATAAAAAGTAATTAGACGTCCTTAGAATCTTTTTATCGAGTTAATAAGTTTTTTGAGCAATGACACGTTTTACGAGAAAAAGACGAAAACTTTATTTAATAAAGTGAGTCTTGGATTTTTATTAAATAATTAAAGTTATAAATTATTAAAAGAGAATTGAATTAATTTCATAAAAGTTTAATAATTTATATTTTCTAGAAACCGAGCTGAGTTGAGTTACTTTATAATTATGATTAAATAATTAACATAATTTTCTAGAATATATTATTATATTTGGAAAATTTTTCTTTTTCCAAATAATTATCGAAGTCGATCGTTTACGTGTTTGTGAACGTTCGATTCTTGATCTGAAAGTTTGTTTGTGAAGTCGATCATTTACGTGTAATGTGAATATAGTAACTTTCTGTCTTATGTAGAATATTTTATTAATAAAATATTAATAAAATATTTAGATATTTTTAAAGTCAAGTACTTGAGTTCAGAGTCTATTGGTTTAGTACTTGAATAGAATCGAGAAGCCGAGAAGGATCGAGTTAGATAAGTCGAGATAAGTTGAGAAACTTGAGTCATGTAGAAGTCCTTTAGCCGAGCGTTAGAATTCGTTTATTGTTTCCGAGAAATAGAACTCATCCTTACAAGACTGTTAACCTTAAAGGAAGGAGTAAAGTTCGATAGTAAGAAGCGAGTGGAGTCCAGAAGTAAGAAGCGAGACGAAACGAGGTATTCCGAGCAAAACCGTCGGATGACAGGTGGGCTTTCTGAACCAAAACTCAACGATGAATGCGCAATTTATTTTATATATGCGCTTTTATTTAAAGTTAATTGACTTGCTTGAGTTGAATGTGTCATGTGGATGCACGGGATTAGGTCATGTTCAAAGCGGGACATTGCATGTATTAGATTAGGTGACCGTGAGCCTTGTTACAGTCTAGTCGGTCGTAAAGTAACTATGAGCCTTTCTTCGGTTGGGCCGATTATGTAAAGACTGTGAGCTTTGCTTTGATTGGGCCAGTCATGGTGCTCGAGAAAGACCTACTTCTCGACACCATAAGAAGACGAGATGCGTAGATGGATTCATACCCGAGGAAATGACCGGTCGATTTACAAACAAAATAAAAAAGTTTTTAACTGCCACAAGTCGTAAATTCTTTAAATAATTTATCTAACGCTTGTGATGCAGTGGCAAGGCAAGTTCAATTATATAGCTCTATCGAGCAGGTTTTCAAAATATTTTGGCATGTGTTCACTGAGTACGAAGTACTCATGCCCTGCATGTTATTTCTAAAACGTGCAGGTTAGCTCGAATAATGAAGGATGCGGCGTGCTTGGGGTGACTCGTTGCGATCCACTTTCTAAATAAATGTTTAAGCTTGAGGTTATGTGTCTTCACACATATAACCTTAGAATTTTAAGTCGATGATTATATTCCGCTGCAACTCCATCATTTTAAAATAACCTAGCCTTGCATGCTCGGTCCCTAAAAGATGAAAGAGCCCGTGAGCTCAATTAATTTCTTCAAACCTTTCTGAATTCCACCTAAAACTCGTTGGAATCATCTAACGATTCATCGTATTCCTTTCACCACCACTTGACGATTAAAAGTTAGAATTTGGCCCACTTACTTTTTGAATCCAAACATTTATTGATAACCAAACCTAATCCTTTGATTGGATCGATATCCAAAGTCTTGACAAATGTCCATTTCTTGAGAAATCATTAATTGTTAATCCACATTATTTGTGAGTATGTTTGGTTGTTAATGTTATTATTCAATTATCGAGCATGTTTCTTTGAGTAAAAGTCAGTTGTTCCACCTCACTGCCCCTTGCTTTCTAGTCGTTTTAACACATTAGAAATCGGACTGTGACACATGCATAAATCAAAGCTCGCAGTTACCATATCGGAACAGTTTGTAGAGGAGTAGGTGAAGTGTCATCTTTAAGTAAGAAATCAAGCAAGTGTTGAAAGCAAAAGTAGCGGAGAGTTTTTCAGTCCTCTTCCAAAGCTTCATTCTAGTTCTCTCAAAGTCATGTTTGTTAGATTTTAAGCTGATGAGTTATGTTAATATGACTGTTGGTAACATGTGTTACTGACATATTTGGTCTCCGTTAAAATCGTATTAATTATTTAATTGTATATTATTTATTTTCCTTTTCTACACAAAATTTGTGTATATAAACAAATAGCTGATGGACGGTTGTTGCAACGATGGAATTGGATTCGAGTGAAGTGCAAGGAAGTTTCAACACGTGGCATGTTAGAAGATCATGGGTTGTAACTGACGAGTTACCGCCTCCATCCACTCCTATGTTAATTGATTCGAAAGAAGTGGATAGTAGGAGTTATTGACGTTCAAATATTAAGAGGGTGGAAATAAACTGCTCAACATATGGAGGACTATAAATACTGCAAATGATTAATTTCCAAGGTTGCAATTTTTTATTCAAGAATTCTCTTTGCAGATTTCAGTAGTTTTTACCATTCTGCCTACCCGAGTGTTAGTAACATCGCAAACAGTTTATCACACGAATGAAGATTGATCTTCCAAGTGTGAAACTTGGTGAAGTGTGAAGGAACAAAATACGAAAGTAGGTAGTCTCATTCAGATTAGTCTTCTTTCAATGTTCTTATACTTACGTAGATTCATAGGCTGTAAAGTTTTGAACATGTTGTGTTAGTAGATTAGTCTAGGTTTAGATTTAATCTTCTAGTCATTCGACATTTGAAGTCTTGTTGGCTGCAAAGTTCAAATGTTCTTTTTATTGTTTTTGTATTGTAATCTTTGGTTTCAATATAGTTTTTAGTTGTAAGGCTGATGAGTCCATATTTTGTGTCTTTTTAGTGTCTGTCTTAGGTAGTTTAGATCGAGTCTTTGTGTGTGTTTTATCTAGTTTTGGTGTCTTGGAGGACATATTTTGGGCAGGAGAGTGTTTGCTGCCTTGCAGGTGCAAACTGGGCAACACAGGAATAAAAAGCATCATTTCTGGAAGTAGGACAGGCAAAGCTTTATTGGTTAAGACAGATAAGAGGAGTGCTTTGGTCAGCAGGCGAGTTTCTCTCCTGGGTCTAGAAGGATAAGGAAAAGATGATCTAACTTAAATATCTTTCCTTATCCGACTAGATTTAGGATCCACAAGGGATCTCTTAGAGATAGATTAAGAGATTAATAAGCCGTTAATCACTTAGGACATATTAGATCACCAATCAATTGAGAAGTAGGAGTGTTTTCCATCATCTTCTTGATTAAGATCGATTAACATTAGTGGAAGGTGTCTACCCTATTGGGCTGGACGTGATAATTCCTTGTTGGGCCTTTCTAGAGATAAATGCTCCTTGGGCAAGAAACTAAACAATGACTCCGACAGCGGTACTGCCCAAGGTAGGGAGTCGACGGAGCGTTGCCAACTAAGTAAGGATAGGTAAGGGAAGGTTTTGTTGAGAGGGTGACGAGTAAAAAGGGATCTCGGCTTTCAAGTCTTATAACTAACGATGCATGCATGTGATGAATATATTTGCACCAATAACCAAGCTAGGGTTTTCACTTAACAATGTCTTAGTACAGATCAAGTCATTTTTATTATTGATCAAGTTACCTATTTACTTTTTAGTGCTTAAGTAAGTCCTCGAATTGGGCAAGAGAGCCCTGGTGACCAAGAAAGCAAAATCAAACTTTCTGAACAAGTGGAGGAGGTTTCAAGAGATAGTGACAATAAACTCCTTGTGGATCGACCCTATACTTACTTGCTAACTATATAGCTGTAAAGACAGGATACAAATTTATTTTAAGAGTGCGATCGACAGCCTCGTCAAAATTGGCACCGTTATCGGGGAGCTGATTTTGTAATTGGGAGAGACCCTGTGCATATTTGGCCCCGACCCTGTTTGGATCGACAGTGAATTGAAGTACCATCCTGACCTGGAGAAATACATCAAGGAGCAAAAGAAACTGAAGAGGAAAGATGAAAAACGAGCACGAGAGGAGGAACGAGCAAGTGACAAGGAAAGGTCACCTCTACAAACTTTAGATTGTGAACAGTCTGAAGAAGAGGAGATGGCAAGACAACAAGCTGATCCTGAGAAGACTCTGAAGGAAATCATGTTTCCAATAGACGTCAATCTGAACCCAGCAGGCATCACTTTGCTACAGTTGGGAGCTGAAACACTCTTTGATACAGATCTTGCCCAAGTTCAGTGATTTGCTTGGAGAGGATCCACAACGCCACTTACAGGACTTTGAGATGGCGATGCGTACCGTGCACACTGCCGCTACGGAAAATACACTGAGGGAATACATTCGACTCTTGACATTTCCTTTTTCATTGCAAGATGGAGAGAGGGAATGGCTATACCAATTACCTCAGGAAAGCGTAACATCTTGGCAACAAATGCAGTAGAAGTTTCTTGAGCACTACTACACCTTTGCCCGGATCCAGAATGCTAGAGCTGCAATTCAAAATATAAAGATGGGCAATGGAGAATCTATTTATGACTACCACTCTAGGTACAAGAAGCTAATTGTAAGGTGCCCTCAGCATGGTTTGGGTGACAAGAATTTGATTAATGCTTTCATGAGTGGGTTGAGGCAATCTGAGCGAGACTGGATCGATGCAGCCTGTGGAGGAAATGTTATCAACAAACCACCCAGTGAAATCTTCAAGCTATTCGCTGAGATGGCAGACCAAAAGAGGAACCAAGATGAGACCATCGTGCCCAGGACGCATGAGCCGACCAGCAGTGATCCCAAATTTGATATTCTTGTATCTATGATGAAAGAGATGATGAACCAGAACAAGAATAATGCTAATGGGAATGAGAACTATGGACAAATCCTGAGGAAGAGGGTTATGAAGTGTGAACTTTGTGCTACCAATAATCACCCCACTGATAGGTGTCCATCATTGTATGAGGATGAAGAAGTTATGTAGTTGGGTAACCGTACCAACAAAGAGATGCAGGGCAGCGAAGGAACTTCAACAATGGACCTTGGAGGCCCAATGACAATTTAAGATATGGGAATAACAACTATCTGAACGCACCTCAACAAGGGTAACTACCACAACAACCCTATGTACCTCCACATAATAGAGATCAACCAAGAGATACCCTGAGGAGTGAAGTGGAGAGACTTGCAGCTGAGCAAAGGAAAGGGTATCAAGTGTTAGACAATTTTCGTATAGAGATAAGGGGAGGCATGAGAGATATAAATGGAACATTGAGCCACTTGGTAGAATCAATCTCCTAGATCAAGTCAATGCTAAATGGAGGAAAAGGAGAACTACCATCTCAAGTTGAGATAAAAAAGGCTCAAGTGAATGCTATCACGTTGCGTAGTGGAGCCACGTTGCCTGAAGTAAGAGTGTCTGACCATTATGAACCTCAGAAAGCTGTATATGGGCAACAACAATCTCTTGGGCACGATGTCGATCTAGGACAAGAAAAAGAGGCTAAGCCAGAAAGGTATGAAGAGGCAACTATGGGATCAGGTGATCTTGAGGAGCTATGGCAAGAATTGTCAGTTGAGAAAAGGGCACAGGTTGAAAGCGAAGCAGCAGACATAAGAAGGAAAGCTGAGCTCAACACTGCTGAAATCAGAGCTAAAGCAATGAAGAAGGCTGAGAACGTAACTAAGTCCAAACCTAACGACCCAAAAGCCCCATACCCAGGATGATTTGCAAAAGATAAGGAAGCTCATGAGATGCAGGAAGTGACCAAAATGTTCCAAAAAGTCGAGGTCAACATACCCCTCTTGACCGCCTTACAATCTATGCCCAAATGTGCTAAGTTTTTGAAGGAATTATGTACAAGGAAAATCAAGTACACAGACGATGCAAGGTTCCAAGTCAGTGAGAATGTATCTGCAGTGTTGCAAGACACCCCCATGCCGACCAAGTGTACTAACCCTGGGATGTTCTATATTCCCTGCATCATTGGAGACATGAAGTATGAAAAGGCTATGTTGGATCTTGGATCATCGATTAACGTCATGCCCAAGTATATGTATAATAATCTAAGGATGGGACCACTCAAACCAACAACGGTGGCAATTCAACTAGCAGATAGGTCGACTGTATGGCCTGAATTTTAGAAGACGTCTTGGTCAGGGTGAGGGATTTAATCTTTCCAGCAGATTTCTATATCCTGGATATGGGGAGATCATCGCAAAAGGCGCCAGTAATGTTACTAAAAAGACCCTTCTTAAAGACCGCTCGCACGAGAATCAACTGCGATACGGGGAAGCTAACATGTGAGTTCGGAGGGGAAGTGGTGTCATTCGACATCTACAATACTATGAAGCAACCTAGTGACATAGAACTGGTGCATAGCATTGACCATATTGATCAGATAGTGGATGAGTTCTGGCCAGAAATAGCGATTGAAGATAGACTGGATGTAGCCTTACAGATTGGCCTAACAGAGGTTGTTACCCAAGACGGCTCTGTTGAGCTAGTTGAAGCAGTTCATTACTTAAGATCGGATGCAGAACTAGGAAGGAGAGTAGAACCATTGGTGATACCTACACTGAAGCAAGAAGATAGGTTGATGTCATCAATAGAGAAAGCACCCAAGTTGGAATTAAAAGCACAACCCAGCCACTTGAAGTAGATCTACTTGGGAGAAGAGGAGACACTACCAGTGATCATAAGTGCAGAGCTGTCTATTGAGGAGGAGGAACGGGTAAAAGAAGTCCTGGTGGAGTACAAGTTGGCCATTGGCTGAACATTGGCCGATATAAGAGGCATAAAACCCAACTGTGTGCAGACACCACATCTTGCTCGAGGAGGATGCCGTACCCATTAGAGATCCTCAAAGAAGGTTGAATCCAGCTATGAAGGAGGTAGTGATGAAAGAAATCTTAAAATTGTTGGACCTGGGGATTATCTACCAGGTCTCTGACAGTAGATGGGTTAGTCCAGTACACGTCGTGCTCAAAAAATCTGGAATTCAAGTGGTAGAGAACGAGCAAAGAGAAATGGTTTCGACAAGGTTACAGACAGGATGACGAGTATGCATTGACTATCGGAAGCTGAATCAGAAGACCAAAAAGGACCACTTTCTGTTGCCTTTCATTGATGAGATGCTCGAAAGGTTGTTGGGCAATAAGTACTTTTGTTTTCTCGATGGTTACTCGGGCTACATGCAGATCTGAGTCGCGGAGGAAGACCAGGGCAAGACTACTTTTACTTGCCCATTTGGTACGTTCGCGTATAGAAGGATGTCTTTTGGCCTATGCAATGCTCCTGGCACATTGCAACGATGTATGATGAGCATATTCTCAGATTTGCTCGAAACATGTATAGATGTGTTCATGGACGACTTTACTGTCCATAGGATCGGATTTTGACAAGTGTCTAAACAACCTGGAGATGGTGCTGAAGAGATGTGTGGATAAGAGTTTGGTCCTAAACTATGAAAAGTGTCACTTCATGGTCAAGGAGGGCATAGTCCTAGGGCATGTCATATCAGAATGAGGGATAGAGGTCAACAAGGACAAGATCGATGTCATAGCCAAGTTTCCCTGCCCGAGCAACGTGAAGCAGCTGCGTGGTTTCCTTGGACATGCAGGATTTTGCAGGAGATTCGTCAAAGATTTTGCTAAGATTGTGCAGCCCATGACCAGGCTACTACAAGGAGAAGTGGAGTGGAACTTCGATGAAGATTGCAAGAAGGCATTTCACACGCTAAAGGAGATCTTGGTGTCAGCACCTATCATTCAACCACCAGATTGGAAAATGCCATTTGAGGTGATGTGTGACGCGAGTGACTACGCAGTAGGAGTGGTTCTTGGGTAGAAGAGAGGAAGGGTGAATCATGTCATATACTATGCATCCAGAACTCTCAATCCTGTCCAATGCAATTATTCCACTACAGAGAAAGAACTAGTAGCTATGGTATTCGCTGTCAAAAAAATTCGATCATACCTGCTCGGGGGCAAGACCATAGTCTACACGGACAACTCTGCCCTGAAGTTCCTCATGGCCAAGAAGATAACCAAGCCCAGATTGATAAGATGGATTCTATTGCATCAGGAATTCAATTTTGAGATTAAAGATGAGGCTGGAACCCAGAATCTGGTGGTTGATCATCTAAGTCGCATAATCCAGCAAGAAGAGATTGAGCCAATCAAGGAAACTTTCCCAGACAAACATCTCGCTCTTGCCCAAGACAACCCAGATCCATGGTATGCAGACTTATGCAATTACACTGTCTTGGGGCGACTTCCAGACAATCTTAGCATATATCAAAAGAACAAGTTGAACGTGGAAAGTCGATATTACATATGGGATGAGCCGTATTTGTGGAAAATGTGTACCGACCAAGTTATTCGTAGATGTGTTGATGAAAAGGAACAAACAAGCATCCTCGCACATTGTCATTCTAAGGTGTGTGGGGACATTTTGGACCAAAGAGAACTGCAAGGAAAATATTGGATTGTGGGTTTTATTGGCCTAATATATTCAAGGACAGCTTCGAGTGGTGTAAATGATGCGTTCAATGCCAGAAGGAGGGCAACATTAGCAAGAGGAATGTGATGCCTATGACCCCAGTCATGCCCGTGGAAGTATTTGATATATGGGGAATGGATTTTATGGGGCCATTGCTTAACTCAAGAGGAAACCTTTACATTTTGTTGGCAGTCGACTACGTATCTAAATGGGTGGAGGCTAAGGCAACATCAACCAATGACTCAAAGGTCGTTGTGGAATTCCTCAAGAGCAATATCTTTAGCCGGTTTGGTGTACCCAGGGCGATCAATCATCAAAATTTCAGCTGAGGAGGAGGAAGTCTGCTGCTCCCAAGTCAACCGAAGTCGGTGGAGCTGAGATGTCTAAAGACTTGGAGCAGGCAGAGAAGATTGGAGTTTCCTACAGCTCCATAGCCGAGATCGCAGCCCAGCTGGATTCTGAACTCGACGGGATAACAACCGAAGAGTGCATTGCAGCGGCCAAGGCTATGGATGTAGAGGAGAAGGACTACATGAACCCGAGCTGGATCAAGAAGTCTGCCACCAGCCAGGCGAGGAGGGTGAACCAGTTCAAGGATGAGCTGAAGAAGTTGTCCCAAAATTTGGACCGCAACGTTGCCTCCCGCAGCCGACGCTGCATCAACAAGCATCAATCAAAGGCGGAAGCTCGGTTGAAGCAACAAAGGTTGCCTGGAAAGTCCAAGGTCAAGAGTCGGTTTAGGCATGTTGACAAGTGGATGCCAACCGAGTGGAATGAAGAGTGGGAGCTATTCAAGCAGGAGTTCGTGAACGTTTACGCAACTGACGACCCAAGGAAAGCGTTCAAGGAAGCGCTGACTGAGTTGCACTCAGGGGATCCTGGCATGTTTAGCCAGTTCAGGTGGGCTATGATTGACGCCAACCTGGACTTGAACACTGTTCCAGTTCCGAAGAGGGTTACTTATCGGCCTCCTCTTCTCCCAGACTCAAGCAACCCAAACCGCACGAAGATCGCAGCTGAGGCTAGGCAGGTTTGCAAGGAGCATGGAGTGGACATTTCCAAGGAGTCACCTGCTAAGAGGGAAATTTTTGTTAGGATCTTTAGTAAGTATGGGCTACAGTTTTAGCTCAGTTAGTTTTCGAGCAACTGTTGTAATTTTTGGTTTTTGCGCCTATCTTTGTAACAATCAGTTGTAATGAAAACTACTCAGTTATAAGATTCACCTTGATGAACAATCCCTCATTGTCCAAGCTCTGAATCGCAAAGTCTTTTAAATACCATGTTATAACTGTGCTAACCCTTTGATGTTTTATCTTATAGACTGTCTAGAATTTCAGCTGAGATTTTAGATAAGTTAGTAAGGTTTAGATCAGTAGTGGTTTAAAGTTGTAAGTGGTTTTGGCATCATCAAAAAGGGGGAAATTGTTGGGAAATTTATTAGTAAGAGTTTTGATGAATTCCAAAACCGACTGACCCCAACCGAGTAGATGTTGCCAGAACCTAATGTTAGAATTTAGGCTCGCTGTTTGAGCATTGTTAAGATTTTATCTTTACAGGTCTGCAGCTGAAAATGGCAACAAGGCTTCACTCAGAGACAGAACATCAGTTGTGAAGAAAGACAACTGAGCGTTCATTTCATCATAATGCAAAAAGGGGGAAGACATGAGAACATCACCTGAGCATTCATCAGATGAGAATCAAGAAGGAGGAAGCTACGTTCAAGGTTCAGATCAATGGTCAAGTATCCAAAGGAAAAAGGGGGAAGTCACATTCAAGAGATAGAACATCAGTTGTAAGGAAAACAACTGAGCGTTCATCAGATGAGAAGCAGTAAAAGGGAAGAGAACATCAGATGAAAAGGAAGCCATCTGAGCCTTTGAACCCAACTGATCAGATACAAGGAAGACAACTGAGAGTTCAGTTTCAGAACATCAGTTGTAGAACTCAACCTAGAAGAATCAACAGCTTGAAGATGAAGTCAGCTGAGAGTTCAATTGTTAGTTGTCAGATAGAACATCGGCTGAAGAACAAGCTAGTTGAAGATCGAAAGTCTTAACCGACCACTCTTTGTTGGAAGTCTGTTGTTAAGATTTGAATTCAAAAAGGAAGTCCCGTGAGGGTTTGACCGTTCAGTCATTACCCCATTCTGCCCAACACAAGGCTTTCTCAGATGGAAAGCAGAAGAGCACAGATGCCATATTGTAAAAGTCTGTAGAGATCAGAGACAAGCCATCGCTTTCAAAGAACAGAGATCAACAGCTCCTCCAACGGCTAGTTGATACTCTCCGCCTATAAATAGAGGCCTTCATTCATTTGAAGAGAGAAGACACACACGCGAGAAGAAACCAGAGCGCGAAATAAAAGAGCAATATTCTTCACGAGCTGAACTGAGTTTAATCTCTTAGAACATCACTTGTTGAGAGTTCTAGAGTTAGTTAGTTTTTGTGTCTTTAGATCAAACCTTGAGAACATCACTTAGTGAGAGTTCGTAGAGAGTTAGATTAAAGCTCACTTCACGTTCGAGCTTTTAGTTGGAACCCCATTTTTCACCTGAAAAGGTTTAGGATCCTACTCATCCCGCAACAGAGTAGATAGGTTGTTTAGTACCCGGAAACTAAACTGTAAGGTTGATAAGTACCCGCAAACTTATCCTTAACAGTTGCTCAGCCCGCGTAAGCTGAGTGGTTTGTCCAGAAGATCTTGGATAGAGTTGTGTGGACTCACAACTCCCTGTGGACGTAGGAGTGTTAGCTCTGAACCACGTTAATTCTCTGTGTGCTTGTGTTTTTTCTTTATTCAGTTATTTCTTGCATACTCTACTGATTGACTAACCAGCATACAAACTGCATCTGCGCATTCTCAACTGTTTTGGTTTTTGACCAACCGTGCACAAAAGCGTGAGTTGTTTTACGAGTTGTTAATTTCCACCACATTCCGCACCGCACCACTCTTCCAGCTGAGGTTGCTTACTCAGCTGTGAGATTCCAACTGAGTCTTTTTACTCAGTTGAAGTAATTTTCAAGAGTTTAATTTTAAAATCCTAACTGGTGTATTCCCCCCCCCCCCATACACCAGTAACTCATATCGGGACCATCAAGTGGTATCAGAGCAGTGGTTCAAAAGACTACTGACTCTGTTTCACAAGGTGTGAATTTGAGAAAGTTTCTTCAGTGGTCAACTGAACAGATCTATTGTTCACGCTAGTGCATACTTGCTTGCATATTTGTTCTGTTGTTGTGTGCACATGGACGTCAAGGATAAGATCGTGGTAATATTCTCGGTTGTAAATTATACATCCTGGAGAACACGGATGAAGAAGATCTTACTGTCGAAGCATCATAGGATGCAACAAGTTCTTTCTTCTGGACCGATCATCATCAAAGAAAGAATAGCTCGCACTCCTACAAATCCCAACGACGGGGACACAGTTGTTGAGTTTGTGGAGAAGCAGCTGGAAGATTACACTCCAGAGGAAGCCAAGGTGAGCCAGTTGGATATCTGGGCTCAAAGCACGATTATGTCCACTGTTGGACAAGATTATCTCCCTTGGATTGAAGAGTGTGAGACTGCCTAAGAAATGTGGGATATATTGGCATCGCTGAGTGAAGGAAGCGATGAGACGAAGGAGAACAAGTTCTCACATGCATGCCAAGACTTCGACAACTTTTGTCTGAAGACAGTTGAAACAATTAATCAGCTAGAGCTCCGGTTTATGGACATCCTTAGAAGAATCCAGTCCATCCGAAGAGGAAAATACACACTAAGAGAAATCAATCTCAAAGTGTTGCAAGCTCTACCGGCTGAGTGGGATACTTTCACAAATATCCACGAGAGCCGAGCTGACCTTGGTGAAATGGGAACTGAAAGATTGTTCTCAATCTTAAAGGGAAATGAGTATAAGGTGAACCGAAGAAGATCTCAGTCCTCGGTTCAGACGAGTCGACTTGAGGATGTTGGTTCAGCCTCAAAGTCAGTTGCTCTTCGAGCTGACTACACCAAATCGAGAACATCGAGGCCAACCAGATCAGCTGGCACAACTGCAAAGGAGCCAAGCAGAGAGGAACTGCAACAGAACATTGCAGCCCTGTCAAAGAAACTAGCTGAAATGGACACTCGGTTCGGGAAATACAAACGATTCTACAAATCAAACCGAACTCGAGACAGTTTAAAGCCTGTCACCAACGGTTGCTTTGAATGCGGCAAGGAAGGACACTTCAAAGCTGACTGTCCAGACCTCTCAAAGAAAGAGAAAGAAGCCTTGAGGGCCAAACAAGCTGGAAAGAACAAGGCCATGGTTGCAGAAGAAGCAGCTAACGACATGGACATCTTCACTGACACTGAAGATGAGGATGAGCTGATTTCCACCAACAACGCTACCGGTCAGGATCAATGCCTCATGGCTCTTGGAACCGACCAGGATAATACTGAGGTACACTCTAATCCTGCTAAGTTAAAAATTCTTTCAATACTTCTAACATGCAGGAATCTCTAGACGAAGAGTTGGAAACCTCCTGGAGTGACTTTCAAGAACTCAGTGAGGAACTACATCACCAATCGGTTGAGTTTAAGAGTCTTCAAGCTCAGTTCGCCAAACTTGAAGATTCCTTAACCGAAAAGGACGATCTGATCAAGAGCCAAACCGAGGAGATTGAGAATCTCAAGAGTCAACTGAACGAGGCTAAGGCTCCAACTGATGAGGAGTTGACAAAGTAGATCAATAAGCAGCAAGATCAGTTGAAAAATCAAGAGACTCAGATCGACCAGCTGATAAAGTAGTCAGATGGGCAAACCGAACAGATTACTGTCCTCCTCAAGGAGTTGCAAACTGAGAAGGACAATCTAATCAAGCTGTATCAGTCATCCAAGATCATAGAGAATCTTATCAGCTACAGCAGGCAGATGGATGATGTGTCAGGACTCGGTTATGATGTGATTAAAGATAGTGGAATTCCTCCAGCAACCTTCATCAAAGCTATCGAGGTCAAGGCTGTTGAACCGAACACAGTGGACCCTGAGTTACCACAAAGTATTTCAACCTCCATTTCTCAGCAAGCTCAACCGACCAAGGCAACCACAACTGAGAAGGGAAAAGGAACAGTAGATGAAGGACAGAATGTTCCATCGGTTGGGACATCAACCGAGGGGGAATGTTCCTAAAGTCAGAAGAGGAATCGGAGGCGTCGAAGACATAATCGCAACCGAACTCAGAATCAAAACCGACCTCTGCATCAACCTCAGAGTCAACAATAGACAGAATGGAACCGACCGCAGAACCGACAAGGGTTCAATCATCTGAATCAACAGCGGTTCCATCCTCAGTTCAACCAAAGGTTCCAACCAAGTCAACCGATAAGGAACAGGTCGAACAGTTGGAGATACTCATGCCACAACATGAATCATCAACAGGGCATGAACACCTATCAACAACACTCAAGGAGTTGGAATCAGAATGAGCCACAAAGATTCGAACATGGCGTCCGATCATCCAGACAAATAAAACAAGATAAAAATTGCCATCAAAACAGGGGGAAAGCCTCACCTCCGAGAGTTCAAAATGGGAGAAATCCAACTCCTCCCAAAAAACAGAACATCACTACTAACAACAAGCCTAAGGATAACCGAGGTGTTGTTATAGTTGATGATGAAGGAAAAGTGATCTGGAATGATAAATCCATCCGAGTATACAGGGAAAAGCGGCGCACAGTTCCAGGGGGAATTGGTTCTAACCCTCCAGGACCCAACTAAAATTGGGGACCTAAGTGAGTTTCTCTTTGCAGGTACAGGAGAAACACCTGAGGAAGAATAAAGCGTCTGCTACAATGTGGGTGATGGACAGTGGATGCTCGAAACACATGACGAATCTAAAGGATTTGCTTGGAAGTTTCGTGGAGAAAGAAGGTCCATCAGTTACTTTTGGTGATAACTCAAAAGGGTACACCAGCGGTTATGGTACACTTGAAACCAATCATGTTTCAATCTCTAATGTTTCTTATGTTGATGGATTGAAGCATAACTTGCTCTCCATCAGCCAATTCTGTGATAATGGTTTCTTTGTCAAGTTTGATGCACAGGGATGCAGGGTTAAAGATGTCGGATCAAAGCAGGTCATATTGTTAGAAAATCGATCGCCAACCGGGAACGTCTACTATGCTGACTGGAACAGTAGTCTTCCTGACACCTGCCTGCTATCAAAGAGCAGTTCAGATGTGAGCTGGCTGTGGCACAAAAGGCTCAACCATCTGAACTTCAAGACAATGAACCGACTCGCCAGACAAGAACATGCAAGAGGCATACCAAACCGAGTGTTTTCAACAACACATATCTGCAGTGCATGCCAGTTGGGAAAGCTCGCTAGATCCTCCTTCCGGTTGAAGTCGACTCCCTCAACCGACCGAGTGTTATAGCTAATCCATATGGATCTCTTCGGGCCAGTTACACCAAAGAGCATGAATGGGAACGAGTACACCCTGGTTGTAACTGATGACTACTCAAGATATATGTGGACCATCTTCATGTGCCACAAGAGTGAAACCCGAGATGAGCTACCCAAGCTGATGGATCGGATATCAAACCAACAAGAGATGAAGATCATTTCTATCCGATCAGATCGTGGAACTGAGTTTCTTAATGAAACCATCATCGAGTATTGCGAGAAGAATGGAATTACCCATCAGACATCAGCCGCGCGTACTCCACAACAGAATGGAGTAGCTGAGCGAAGGAACTGAACACTGAAGGATGCAGCTACATCCATGCTAACCAGCTCAGCTCTGCCAAAGAGATTTTGGGTTGAGGCGATCAACACAGCATGCTACACTCAGAACCGGTCTCTTCTGACTAAGCGGTTGGGAAAGACACCATACGAGCTATGGAGACGCAGGAAGCCAGATATTTCTTATTTTCACGTTTTTGGTTCTAAGTGTTATATTCACAACAATGGGAAGACTCAGTTAAAAACTTTTGATACCAAAGCTTCGAAAGGCATATTTCTCGGATATGCCGCTCGGATCAAGGCTTATAGAGTTTTCAACAATAGCTCTCGTGTTGTGGAGATAACACCTCATGTTAGTTTTGATGAATCTACCTTTGAGTGCAGGGAATAGGCAAAAGGACAACAGGGCAATCCACAAGTTCCACCTGTTCTCACCAGATCACAAGCTCTAAGGGAAAAGAATCTTGCTGAATCATTGGTATGGGCAACCGAGGATGAGGATCCATACTCCTCTGAAGATGAATGTGAGGACCGCAGCTCATCTCAAGGGGGAACTCTAGCTGATGTCCCTCCAACTGCATCAGCATCCGAAGCTCAACCAAGTCTGGTTCAAAATAATGTCAATGTTGAGGATCCAGACCCAACAGCTGATCAATCACCAGCTCTGAAGACTCCAACTCAGATCACGGAACAGCCACAGTTGGAAGAAGAAGGAAGACGCAACCGAAGATGGTATGAAGTTCATTCCACTGACAACATCATCGGAGATCCAACCGAAGGTGTTCGTACAAGAAGCAGAGTTGCGACTCAGG
Source organism: Schizonepeta tenuifolia (assembly GCA_029490685.1). Taxonomy (NCBI): domain Eukaryota; kingdom Viridiplantae; phylum Streptophyta; class Magnoliopsida; order Lamiales; family Lamiaceae; genus Schizonepeta; species Schizonepeta tenuifolia. Next base: position 43,725,073 of record CM055956.1, on the reverse strand, counting down.
ATTCAACCGAGAAAGATTCCAACACTTATGCCCAATATGCTGAGGAGTTGGCAGTTCTAGAGGAGTTCGAGCAAGCTGGAGATGTTGCCATGATTTCTTGCTTTGTAGCTGATGTGCCAGAACCGAAGAACGTTGTGGAAGCTCTCAACTGTGTTCACTGGACAACAGCTATGCAAGAAGAACTGAATGAATTTCTACGCAACTGTGTATGGGAGTTGGTAGAAAGACCAAATGGTGTCAAGGTGATTGGATTGAAGTGGATTTTCAAAAACAAGAGAGACGCTATTGGATTCATAGTGAGGAATAAGGCAAGGTTGGTAGCTCAAGGATACTGCCAACAAGAAGGAATCGATTTCGAGGACTCTTTCGCGCCAGTTGCAAGGCTGGAAGCCATCCGAATCTTTCTAGCTTATGCCGCACATCACAAGTTCAAGGTGTATCATATGGATGTGAAGTGTGCATTCCTCAACGGAGATATCAAGGAAGACGTATATGTTGAACAGCCTCCTGGTTTTGAGACTGGAGATGGAAGAGTGTACAAGTTGAAGAAAGCTATCTATGGACTAAAGTAAGTGCCAAGGGCTTGGTATGGCACTCTTTGTGGTTTTCTTCTGAACTCGGGGTTCAAACGAGGGTCAGTTGACAAAACCCTGTTCACCATCAAAGTTGGAGATGACATTCTTGTTGTGCAAATCTATGTTGACGACATCATATTCGGATCTAAGTCGGAGGAACTGTGTGAAAAATTTTCAAACCTCATGAAGGAGAAGTTCGAGATGTCAATGATGGGCGAGATGAATTATTTCCTTGGATTACCGGTGAAGCAGTCGCCAGAAGGGATTTTCATCAATCAGTCCAAATATACAAAAGAGCTCATCACCAAGTTTGGATTGCAGACAAGTAAGATCACAAGGATCCCAATGAATACTAACTGGAAGATTGAACCTGGAACTGAAGGAAAGCTCGTGGATGCCAGTAAGTATAGAGGGATCATTGGTTCTTTGCTATATCTGACTACCAGCCGGCCAGACATATCATACGCAGTTGGAGTGTGTGTCCAATTCCAAGTTCAACCAAGGGAAGCACACATGTTGGCAGCAAAGAACATCATCAAGTACCTGAAGGGAACTGTTAATGTTGGATTGTGGTATCCAACTGACGACAATATCCAACTGACTAGATACTCAGATGCAGATCTAGCAGGAGATCGGTTGGACAGAAAGTCCACATCTGGACACTGTCAGTTCATGGGAAGCAAGCTAGTTTCATGGTGCTCCAAGAAACAAGCATGTGTTGCCACTTCTACAACTGAGTCAGAGTATATGGCTGCCGGAAGCTGTTGCATGCAAGTGTTGTGGCTGAAACAACAGCTGAGAGATTATGAAGTCGCAACTGGACAGGTTCCCATTCATTGTGATAGCTCAAGTGCCATAGCTATCTCTCTAAATCCTGTTCACCACTCTCGGACAAAGCATATCGACATCCGTCATCATTTTACCCGAGATCATATTGAGAAGAAGGATGTGTCCATGGAGAAGATTCCAACTGAGATTCAGAGAGCTGATATCTTCACCAAACCTCTAGCTGAAGCACGGTTCAAGATGCTTTGTGACCTCCTTGGACTGTTGGATCCATCAGATGAGGAGTCAACCGAGGAAAAGAGATAGATATCCATCTAAGGGGGAAGCTCAGATGAAGGGGGAATCTCAGAAGTAGATCGCCAACTGATGACATCAGACGTCAGCTGAACAGACGAACTCGAGTCAGCTGATGGTATGCCGATCAGATGCAGATTGCCAACCGAAGGAATCAGACGTCAGCTAAACAGACGAACTCGAGTCAGCTGATGGTATGCTGCATCATGGGAACTCAGCTGATTTCGACATCAGCTGGCAGGTAACATTTATGGCTGAAGGTGATATGTTCTTAAATGAGAATGTTTGAAATAAATTCAAACATTCCTGAACTAGTCAGTTACATTAAAAATAGCCATCATGTCGCATTAATTGTAAAGTATGGCTGAACATCCATAGCCTACTTTATAGTGCGACTGGGCTGACACGATAAACTGTACACCTTCTCACGCGCTGGTTGGAACTCGAATCAAAACATCAAGTCAAAGATAGTCAACAGTCGCGTAATCTTAGCCGTTGATGGATTCACGCCATTTAACCCCAGCCGTCGATTTCATCCGAGTCAAAGACCTATATAAGGCGAAAAATCAGGAAGAAATCTCCTACATTCCTCATTCGTGCATATCTTAATTACCTGTTCATCGTCTTCCCAGTTTCTGCCTAATCCAATTCTACAAAAGATTGTCTTTCCTTTCTTCTATATATTCTCTTTGCAGTGATCATTAATGGCACCCAAAAGTAAGAGAATGGCATCGACGGGACCATCCCTCATCCCTACCACATATGAAGAACCGTTTGATATGCTAGTATCGAAGATTCACTTCGAGCAAATCCTCTCCGACGAGGAACTGGAGTCGCCGGTCTTGGCCCCGCTCGCAAACACACTCGGGGAGAATGGCCCTCCCACTTGCTCAGACGCCAAGTCGGAGAATTCTACGTCAACCTCACCTGCCCCCTTGACAGTTCAGAAGGAGTATCTACGGAGGTGTCCTGCCGACAAAGAGATGTTCCGGCCAGGACCATACGTCGTGTCACCTTCTCCATCAACGTGTCCGATGTCCTCCGATACATCATTCCCGTCAACCACACCGTTACCGAGTTTCTGGAGAATATTACAGACGAGCAGGCGGATGAATTTCTTCAGGATGCTCTGATCGAGCCGGAACGGCTAAGGAGCAACATGCAACGGACAAAGCTGAAGCCAAAACATCGTCTGCTGTTCGATGTTGTGTCAAAGGTGGTATTTGGTTACAGTGGCGCATTCGGCGACATCAGCCGACCCAAACTAAAGCAGTTGGTGGCCCTGGAGCACCAACACCAAATCAACTGGTTCCAATATTTCTTGAACCAGTTGATGTTGGAAAAGTCGAAGATATCTGCCCTCAACTTCGGCTGCTGAGTGTGAAGGGGACACTCAACTTCGGCTGCAGGATATCTGCCCTCATCTTGCTCGTAACCAAGGACCGCAACATGGTCTGGGCAGACTACGAGGAGACGCTGCTGAAGAAGCTGCTGTTGTTCCCGACAGCCAAGAAAGCACAGGTGGTGCTCAGGAGTGTCTACACTCCTAAGGATAGGAGGGACTCGGGAAAGACAGCTGAGTCAACAACTGAGGGGGAACCAGCCGCTACTTGCCCCGCCAAGTCCAAAGCTGCTCGCCGACGAGCTGAGGCGGAAAAGGAGTCAGCTGAGGAACCTGCCCAGAAAAAGTTAAGGGTACGGTTCAAGAAGTCCACCAAGAAGGGAGCTGATGTGCCAGCTGTTGAGTCAACTGAGGTGCCAGCTGTTGAGACAGCTGAGGAGCCAGTTGATATACCAGCTGAGGAGCCAGCCGAGGAACAATAGCCAGCTGAGGAGGAAATGCCAGCTGAAGAGGGAATGCCAGCTGAGGAGCAAGCTCCAGCCGAGGAAGAGGCACTGGTTGAGTCAACACCTGTTGAGGAGCGTTCTGAATCCAGCCGCTCAGTTGAGGCCGCCTCATTCGAGATCGTCCCTCGAGCCTCCGGAGCTGATGAGGTTGAGGGCATGGAGACGTCGGATGAATCCTTCTCATCTAAGGACATTGAAAATATTACCACCTCCCCCACGGCAGGAGATAATGCCGTACCGCCCCCAGAGCCTCTTGCTCTTTCTACCCAACTAGAGCCAGATATTCCGAGCACTCTACTCGATGCCAACATCGTGACCGCTCCTTCGGCCGATGTTGAGGAAACCATTGAACCCACTCTCCCAACTGAATCCCAAATTCCGAGCTCTCAGCTCAATGCCGATGTTGCGACCGACTCTTTGGCCAACATCGATGAACCTCTTGAACCAGAGCCATATAATCTTACCCTCTCCCCAATTAATGAAGCAGAGGACCTGCAGGCAGTTGCTCAGGAGCACGAAGGCAGGGTGGCCTACTGCTTTCAAAAGCTGTTAGGCTTGTTCCCTGAGGCTCGCCACATGCCCATCTTCGCCACTCTGGGAACCGAGCTCTTGTACCAGTTCCACCTGATCTTCAGCCACTGGTATGTTAAAGAGGATACGATTAGGGTGTAGAGCTGGGACAGGCTGAAGTCCGATGAGTCCCGCATCCGAGCCTACTTCAATTATTCCAACTTGAAGGTGGCGTACAACAATCGGATCGCGCTGCTCAGTCGACGGATGAACCAGAGTCGAGCTGAACGGACAGACACAAGGGAGGCAGCTAGAAAGGAGTGCATCGACTTCCTTGACAGCATGTTGGCTAAATCAGCTGACTTCCTTGAAGATGCCGATGCGGCCGCCGCAGCCGCGAAAGAAGAAGAAGAAGATTTGAAGTTGTACCTGGCGAACAGACTAGCCATGGTCACAGCTGAGCCTCTAGCTCTAACTGCTCAAGCCCCTCCAGCTGCTCAGCATGCTCCATCAACTGAAGAAATCTGCGAGCTGGTAGCTGAGAGGGTCAACCAATTGAGGACCGAACTGCTCGCTAACCTCCAGCACCAACAAGATGACCAGCTGAGAGCGTTGGAAGCACAATCAGTCAAGAACCAACAACTGGTGGAGGAGAACGTTGATCTGGAGTCCAAGCTGAATGAATTCTCCTCCTCCACCAGTTAAGAAATGTCGGAGTTGAAATCCACTCTGTTAGGACTGAAGTCGGAGCTCAACGTCTTCAAATCAATGGCCGACTCAAATCTTGCCAAGTCCCAACAGACACAGGATGCAGAATGGGAGTCCAGGTTCGAGTTGCGGTGGGCTGAGTTCGCTGCCTTTCAGACAGAGGTCATCGACAACCTCTCTGTCTTGAAGAAGGCCGAACAATAGCGCCAGGACTCCGAACTGGCGAAGAAGATCGAGCTGGAATGTACGGTCGATGAACTCTTCAACTGTGTTTAACTCACCGAGGATAAACTCAACTCTCTGGACGGTTCAATAGCAAGTCTTGTTGCTGATGCCAAAAAGGGGGAAGAGAAGGAGACGGAGGTTGAGGCACAGGAAGAAGAAAAGACCAAAGAACAAGGAGTGCCAGCTGCTCAATCATCCAAATTTCAGCTGAGGAGGAGGAAGTCTGCTGCTCCCACGTCAACCGAAGTCGGTGGAGCTGAGATGTCTAAAGACTTGGAGCAGGCAAAGAAGATTGGAGTTTCTTACAGCTCCATAGCCGAGATCGCAGCCGAGCTGGATTCTGAACTCGACGGGATAACAACCGAAGAGTGCATTGCAGCGGCCAAGGCTATGGATGTAGAGGAGAAGGACTACATGAACCCGAGCTGGATCAGGAAGTTTGCCGCCAGCCAGGCGAGGAGGGTGAACCAGTTTAAGGATGAGCTGAAGAAGTTGTCCCAAAATTTGGACCGCAACGTTGCCTCCCGCAGCCGACACTGCATCATCAAGCATCAATCAAAGGCGGAAGCTCGGTTGAAGCAACAAAGGTTGCCTGCAAAGTCCAAGGTCAAGAGTCGGTTTAGGCATGTTGACAAGTGGATGCCGACCGAGTGGACTGAAGAGTGGGAGCTGTTCAAGCAGGAGTTCGTGAACGACTTCTACTACAGGAAGGTTTACGCAACTGACGACCCAAGGAAAGCGTTCAAGAAAGCGCTGACTGAGTTGCACTCAGGGGATCCTGGCATGTTCAGCCAGTTCAGGCGGGCTATGATTGACGCCAACTTGGACTTGAACACTGTTCCAGTTCCGAACAGGGTTACTTATCACCTCCTCTTCTCCCAGACTCAAGCAACCCAAACCGCACGAAGATCGCAGCTGAGGCTAGGCAGGTTTGCAAGGAGCATGGAGTGGACATTTCCAAGGAGTCACCTGCTAAGAGGGAAATTTTTGTTAGGATCTTTAGTAAGTATGGGCTACAGTTTTAGCTCAGTTAGTTTTCTAGCAATTGTTGTAATTTTTGGTTTTTGCGCCTATCTTTGTAACAATCAGTTGTAATGAAAACTACTCAATTATAAGATTCACCTTGATGAACAATCCCTCATTGTCCAAGCTCTGAATCGCAAAGTCTTTTAAATACCATGTTATAACTGTGCTAACTCTTTGATGTTTTATCTTATAGACTGTCCAGAATTTCAGATGAGATTTTAGATAAGTTAGTAAGGTTTAGATCAGTAGTGGTTTAAAGTTGTAAGTGGTTTTGGCATGATCAAAAAGAGGGAAATTGTTGGGAAATTTATTAGTAAGAGTTTTGATGAATTCCAAAACCGACTGACCCCAACCGAGTAGATGTTGTCAGAACCTAATGTTAGCATTTAGGCTCGCTGTTTGAGCATTGTTAAGATTTTATCTTTACAGGTCTCCAGCTGAAGATGGCAACAAGGCTTCACTCAGAGACAGAATATCAGTTGTGAAGAAAGACAACTGAGCGTTCATTTCATCATAATGCAAAAAGGGGGAAGACATGAGAACATCACCTGAGCATTCATCAGATGAGAATCAAGAAGGAGGAAGCTACGTTCAAGGTTCAGATCAATGGTCAAGTATCCAAAGGAAAAAGAGGGAAGTCACATTCAAGAGATAGAACATCAGTTGTAAGGAAAACAACTGAGCGTTCATCAGATGAGAAGTAGTAAAAGGGAAGAGAACATCAGATGAAAAGGAAGCCATCTGAGCGTTTGAACCCAACTGATCAGATACAAGGAAGACAACTGAGAGTTCAGTTTCAGAACATCAGTTGTAGAACTCGACCAAGAAGAATCAACAGCTTGAAGATGAAGTCAGCTGAGAGTTCAACAGTTAGTTGTCAGATAGAACATCGGCTGAAGAACAAGCTTGTTGAAGATCGAAAGTCTTAACTGACCACTCCTTGTTGGAAGTCTGTTGTTAAGATTTGAATTCAAAAAGGAAGTCACGTGAGGGTTTAACCGTTCAGTCATTACCCCATTTGGCCCAACACAAGGCTTTCTTAGATGGAAAGCAGAAGAGCACAGATGCCATATCGGGAAAGTCTGCAGAGATCAGAGACAAGCCATCGCTTTCAAAGAACAGAGATCAACAGCTCCTCCAACGGCTAGTTGATACTCTCCGCCTATAAATAGAGGCCTTCATTCATTCGAAGAAAGAGAAGACACACACGCGAGAAGAAACCAGAGTGTGAAAGAAAAGAGCAATATTCTTCACGAGCTGAACTGAGTTTAATCTCTTAGAACATCACTTGTTGAGAGTTCTAGAGTTAGTTAGTTTTTGTGTCTTTAGATCAAACCTTGAGAACATCACTTAGTGAGAGTTCGTAGAGAGTTAGATCAAAGCTCACTTCACGTTCGAGCTTTTAGTTGGAACCCCATTTTTCACCTGAAAAGGTTTAGGATCCTACTCATCCCGCAACAGAGTAGATAGGTTGTTTAGTACCCGGAAACTAAACTGTAAGGTTGATAAGTACCCGCAAACTTATCCTTAACGGTTGCTCAGCCCGCATAAGCTGAGTGGTTTGTCCAGAAGAACTTGGACAGAGTTGTGTGGACTCACAACTCCCCGTGGACGTAAGAGTGTTAGCTCCGAACCACGTTAATTCTCTGTGTGCTTGTGTTTTTTCTTTATTCAGTTATTTCTTGCATACTCTACTGACTGACTAACCAGCATACAAACTGCATCTGCGCATTCTCAACTGTTTTGGTTTTTGACCAACCGTGCACAAAAGCGTGAGTTGTTTTACGAGTTGTTAATTTCCACCACATTCCGCACCGCACAACTCTTCCAGCTGAGGTTGCTTACTCAGCTGTGAGATTCCAACTGAGTCTTTTTACTCAGTTGAAGTAATTTTCAAGAGTTTAATTTTAAAATCCTAACTGGTGTATTCCTCCCCCCCATACACCAGTAACTCGTATCGGTACCATCACGTGTGGAGGATGCACTGTGGGCATATAGGACAGCATTCAAAACCCTATTTGACATATCGCCCTATAGAATGATCTTTGGCAAGATGTGCCACTTGCCTGTGGAAATAGAGCATCGAGCGTATTAGGTAGTTCAGAAGATAAATTATGATTGGGATGAAGTTGGCCAAGCTAGGAAGCTTCAACTGCAAGAACTCGAGGAGATCCAACTCAATTCATACGACAGCACTATACTGTACAAAGAAAGGATGAAAAAGGCTCACGATGCGTTGATCAAGGTTAAGAAGTTTGAACCTGGGCAACAAGTGCTTCTATACCAGTCCAAGTTTAAACTCATGTCGGGAAAGCTATCAACTAAGTGGGTTGGTCCATTCGAAGTACAAGCCATATATCCAAATTGTGCTGTGGAAGGGATGAATGCGAGCACGGAAAAGATTTTCAAAGTCAATGGAGAAAGATTAAAGGCCTTTTTTGGCCAAGTCTTGGAAAGACCAGAGGATTACTTGAAAGTCCTCTGTGAGATGGAACCCTAACTTGGGAAAGGAGGACGTCGTGTCCACGACGATAACTGGGGGCGCTGGCTAGGAGGCAACCTGGTATGTTTTAAATTTTGCAGTTTATTTTTAATTCGTAAAAAGGGGGAGGGGGGATAGGGATTAAAATAGCCATAATTTTAATGTTATCAAATTTAGGAATATTTTAATTCCATTATGAGTAGAAATGCCTAATCATAGTATAGAGTATTTTTGCCTTGTGCACGGTAGTGTGTTTGTGATTTGTAGGAAACAGATAATGGGGCAAGAGGAAGAAGGAGGATTGGACACCTTGCCTTGAGCAAAGTGTGTGCGCAGGAGGGCAAGTGTGGCGCTCTGAGCTAAGCGATGGACTTGGGCAATTCAGTTGATGAGGCAGCAACTGCCACATCATGTGCGATGTGACAACTGCACTCAAAACCTACCCCTAGCCCTATAATCATCTGCCACCCTACCACGACTATCCCTCCAACCTTTTCACTTCTCCATGTAAACCATCAATTCAAAAACTACCATACACCACTTTCCATCCTCAACCCCCCAGTTTCAGATTTTGCAGATTTCTTCCCTAAAATTTAAACCCTAAATCCACAATGGTATCAACATGCCCCAAAAACAAACTCAACAAAATCCCTCACGGCACACGCATAGACCTCAGCAAACCAGAATCACCGCCACCGGAATACTCGTTTGCTGAACCAGACCCAACACTTTGGGTAGTACCATACCCTCTTACAGCCGAAGCGGAAGAGATTATCAGCAAAGCGCTTGCTGAGAAAACTGGGGGCACTAGCACAAGCAAAAATAGTGGAAAAGTCTACTGTTTGAAAGAGAGTAAAACAACCCGAAATCCCAGGAGCTAATCCAAAATCACCTACTCGATTGACAAGCATAGCTTTGATAGCTGCTTTATCTGCCTGGGTGGCACCTGAGAAAGAGAGAGAGGAAACTTTTGTCACATTGGAGGAAGCTGTGGAGGAAGCTGCGCCGGAGAAGAAGCAACAGGGACCAGAGGAGAAAGTAGTGTAGCCAGACAACGACGTGGAGATGGAGGTTCCTGAGGAAAAAGAGGAAGAGCAGGAGAATAAGGAATCTATTGATTCCTTCGACAAGCTTTGTGAGGAAGTGGAGCGAGATGCTAAGAAGAGGAAAGAGAAGGGGAAGGAGACCAAGAAGAAGAAGAAGACGAAGGCGGTCACGTTTGAAGCCACCTCGTCACTAGGAGGAGAGTCATCTATGGAAGAAAAGAAGGCCACCACGCCTTCATCCAAGAATCCAGGGAAGAGGCAGAGAGTAGTGGAGTCGGAGGACGATGATGATGTTCAAATAGTAGGGGAGAGGATCACAAGATCCGCTGCTCAGAAGGTCATGAAGGAGGAATCTGAGTCGTGATGAAAGAAGAAGCCCAAGAAGGCGGAAGACCTGTCCGCCAGGAAGGTTTGCGTGCCCAAGGAGTTGCTTTTAGCGATCTGGATGCCTTGGGCATAACCTTGAAGGTGAGAGCTCTATACGAAGGATGTGGTTGGGGAATATTTTTGACGCTACCCTGCCACATCTATGAAGATTTGGTGAGAGAGGTGTACGTATCAGTGGAGTTCGTGCTGGATGGAGAAGGAAACTCGGCCTCAATCGAGTTTGTGATAAATGGGCAGCCATATGTGGCTGGGCTTAATGACTTGAACCAAATTTTGGGATTCGCCACGATGATGGAGTTGCAGAAGTCGAAGTTCAGAAGGGCAGGGAAAAAGGTACCAGTTGATTTGCCCAAGAAGGAATAGATCCGGATGTGGAAGGAGGTCAGTGTGGGAACGGAGTTCAAGTCGGGAGACAACAAGGCATCTGACCCGAAGACGCTAGCCCTCCCCATTTCCCATAGTATTATTGCCTACAACATGTTTGGCAAGGGAAATAGCGGGAATTCACTTGCCAACAAGAAGGTTTACATATTGTACTGCATGTTGACCATGAAGAGGCTGAATTTTGCAGCCTTCTTGATGGAGCAGTTAAGGGCAGTGGTGGCCAAGGCGAGCCAGAAGTACTCATGTAGGCATTTTATTACAGCCTACATCGAGGGTTTGGAGCTGCATGACGAGGTAAAGGAGTTTGAGGTGACACCGGCTGACGTGCTCAACATGGAGAGGTTGAGTAGGATGAAGGAGGTGGTAAAGCATGAGAAGGGATGGTGCTTGTTGGAGGTGCATGAGAAGGATCAACCAGCTTAAGCCCGCTTGCCGCCCAAGAAGTCAGCCAGATTGGCCAAGAAGTCCGCAATCGAGGAGGAGGAAGAAGATGATGAGGAGGAGATCCAATCATCTTCTGCCCAGCTGAAAGAAGTACTGGAGAGGTTGGGCAAGACTGAGGAGTTGCTCAAGGAGCTATGGAATGGGCAACTGACCATGCAGGCTACTCTCAACAGCATTGCCTGCCACCTGAAAATAGGGTCAGCTTCTGATCCTTCTACTTAATTATGTCCTCCTAATTGTTTGTGTAGTAGTTTTTTTTATGTTTTTATTTGTGTTTAGTGTTTTAGTGTTTTATTTGTTTTGTGTCTGTTGAGTTATCGAATACCTCACCCACATTTTTCCTTGCAAAATGTGTGGTGAGGTAGGCGAGTAACTTATGTTTGTTTTGCTAGTGTCTTGACCTTTCTACGTCCACTACTTTGCTTTCAGCAAAATGTGTGCGTAGGGAGGCCATTTGTTTGTCAGAAAGTATGTTAAGTCCAAGGTTGAGGCCTCCATGATTGGACTTTGCTATAAGCAAAGTGTGTGCGTGGAGTGTCTGTGCCGTGTCTTTTTTTATTAGTAATTGTGTTGATCAGCATGAAGTTGTTGGGCAGATGATATGATGATTTGTGTGCTTAATTGTAGCTTGTTGAACAGTTCTAAGTTTTTGCATGCTAGAAGATGACTTGTATGATGGATTGAGTTGTGAATATACCCTGTAAGGATTTGAGCTTAACTGAATTTATTCTTGTGTGTGACTAAAGACATCTTGATTAGGAAGAACTAAAATTTGCTTGTACTTTGGTTTATGATCTCTAAACTTAGATGATTTAGACCATTCTTTCATTAGCTAATTGAACTTGAATTGAGTACCTGACATTATTACCCTTTGATAAGCCCTTTTTAGCCGAATTGATTCTTTCTATCACTTAGATACTGCCTTGAAAAAGAAATTCTTATTTGGTTGTGGGAACCTGGGCAGTACAAAGAAGAAAAGGGCAGGAAGAAAATGATTAAGGGTATATCCTGGGCAGGAAGTTTTGTGTTGATAGTTGGGTTATGTCCCAATTTAGGAAAAAATGAAAAAGATAAGGGAACTGAAAAAAAAAAAGTGAAATGAAAAAAAATTATAAGTTCCCCAGAAAAAGGTTGAAGCTTGAGTCTGGAATAGTTGAGGGCAAGGAATTGAGAAGAAGTTGGGAACTCCTGTTGCCCAATGAGAGTTTAAATTGACCTTAGCCAAGAACTAAATACTTCCTACCTATTGCCTTAAGCTTAAAACCTAAAAAGATCTAATGATGAGTTCTGAGATTTAAAATAAGAGCTTTAGATTTAAAGGGCAGGCAAGTCTATAGTGATACTGAAATCAAGATAGTCTCTGAGTGTAAAGAAAAGCCTAAACACATGAGTGATGAGTGTGGAGAAGAGATTCCAAAAGTTCACAATTCTATCTTGACTTGTTTGATAGCATAGCATTTTCTTTTCCCTTCACTTGCAGATTATTTTGGAAGATTGTTATACTGCCTTGACTAACTCTTCTGTGTTGATCATGTTTTGAGTCTTTTGTTCTTTTATTTGTTCCTTGGGCAAGTAGTTTGTGCTCACTTGAGGACAAGTGTAGGTTAAATGTGTGCGCATGATGAGTATATATTTTGTATCTTTTTAGTATCTGTCTTAGGTCATTTAGATTGAGTCTTTGTGTGTGTTTTGTCTAGTTTTTGTGTCTTGGAAGACTATTTTAGGCAGAAGGGTGTTTGCTGCCTTGCAGGTGGAAACTGGGCAACACAGGAATAAAAAGCATCATTTCTGGAAGCAGGACAGGCAAAGCTTTATTGGTCAAGACAGATAGGATGAGTGCTTTGGTCAGTAGGCGAGTTTCTCTCCTAGGTCTAGAAGGATAAGGAAAAGAGATCTAACTTAAATATCTTTCCTTATCCGACTAGATTTAGGATCCCCAAGGGATCTCTTAGAGATAGATGTGACTTGTCATGTTGGGGTCAAGCTTATCAAGTATTACTTACATCCCAAGGTAGCTCATAGATTCCTTCCATGTTAAGGACTAGGGGGGGCCAAACCCTAAGCATTCGCCTATAAATATTGAAGTCGTGCTGCTGTGAATTACGCCGTCTTTTATGCTTTTATTTCCTGTATTCCATTGAGAGTTTGGGAGGAGAAAAACAAGTCCTATGGGCATACTTTTATTTGTGTTTTGTTCATCGGCACTTTTGGCCGACTTTGCCTTTTACATACTTCGTAAGTTTAATATAGTTATTCTTATGAGTTCTTTAATTTATAGTGTTTGTTGTTTTATAATTATGTCTAGCTAAATTCTTATACTTGATTTGGGCAAGATAGTTAAGTGACGACTTATGCTTGAGAGGTCTAAATTGTGCTAGATAATTGCATGCATGTGTTCCCGATATGTTAATGAGCTTGTTCAAATATGAGATAATACAATTAAGAGATTAATAGGCCGTTAGTCACTTAGGACATATTAGATCACCAATCAATTGGGAAGTAGGAGTGTTTTCCATCATATTCTTGATTAAGATCGATTAACATTACAGAAAGGTGTCTACCTTATTAGGCTGGACGTGATGATTCCTTGTTGGGCCTTTCTAGAGATAAGTGCTCCTTGGGCAACAAACTGAACGATGACTCCGACAGAGGTATTGCCCAAGGTAGGAAGCCGGTGGAGCGTCACCAACTAAGTAAGGATAGGTAAGGGAAGGGTTTGTTGAGAGCATGGTGAGTAAAAAGGGATCTCGGCATTCAAGTGAAATAACTAACGATGCATGCATGTGATGAATATATTTGCACCAATGACCAAGCTAGGGTTCTAACTTTACAATGTCTTAGTCCAGATCAAGTTCTTTTTATTATTGATCAAATTACCTGTTTACTTTTCAATGCTTAAGTAAGTCCTCAAATTGGGCAAGAGAGCCCTGGTGACCAAGAAAGCAAAACCAAACTTTCTGAACAGGTGGAGAAGGTTTCAAGAGATAGTGACAATCAACTCCTTGTGGATCGACCCTGTACTTACTTGCTAACTATATAGCTGTGAGGATAGACTACAAATTCATTTTGAGAGTGCGAACGACAGCCTCGTCAAAGGCGTCGGCAGGTTTAATCACCTGCCAAAAAGTATTTCATTGTGTTCTTTACTTATTCCGCTGCATATTAGATCGAAAGTTATTAACAAATGATCTAACGTTACTTTTTTTTGTTTACACAATGTCACAAAGTTATATGTTTGTGTTCTTTAATTTAATTTCTTCTGAGTGTAAATTTGATGTTGTTAACATGCGATTTAACATTCTCTGTTTTGAACTCAAACTGTTGTTTTTGTTGTAATCTAGGGCACTCATTTCTAACAAGTGGTATCAGAAGTTTTGATTCTATGTGCAGATTATGACATGGATGTTACGGGAAGACTCCCTATTTTGGATAGCAATAGAATAAATGTTACGATTTGAGGATGTTCATCAAATCTATTGATGAACGTGCATGGCTTTCTATTGTTAATGGTTGGGTTGCACCACGCACTAATGCTATCACAGCCCGAATTTGAGCGTAGAAAAAATGATAAGACTCCATTAGACTATGAGAGTGAAACCATCAAATAAGACTTAACTCAACAAGGAATCATACTCGGGAACAAGCGAATATATATTGAAAGCGATAATGGATAATGACATGCTTTCAATTCACAACTCAAGAATAAACGAGCATGGATAATTTAAATTAATTCATCAAAATAAAATAAGTATTTAAAACTCAAGTTGTGCGGAAATTGAAGGAAACAAGAATTAAGGTCGAGCACAAAGCTCATTGTATCATTACCACTTCAGAATATTTGAAAAGAAGACAGATTAAATAAGGTTGTCATGCAGCGGAAACTCAACTCAATCCCAACAACTACATGTATGAAGACATGTAATTGCCAGCTTAAACCAAAGACTCGACTTAAACCCACCTCCAAGCAATCCTCGCCATCTTCATCCATGCTAACCTGCACGTTTAGAAATATATGCAGGGCTGAATACTTCGTACTCAGTGGACACATGCCAAAATAATGTAAAGCTTTGCTTATTAGAGCTATATATTTGATCTTGCCTTTCCACTGCATCACAAGTGTTAGCACAGTTTGAAACATCTAACTTGTGAATGCAATAAAACATTTAACGTTTTGAAACGGCTACACAACCCAAGATATAATAATACAATATAGGTATGAATCATCTACCACATTATCTTTATGTCGAGAAGTGGACCTCCTTCTCAGACACTGTGACCGGCTAAACCGAAGTAAAGTTCATAGTCATCTCAAACAATTCAAATAACCATACGTGGGTTCCTGCCTCACACAGGATATTAATAACTTAAGTAGATGATAAAACATACCAAACTTAAATAAATGGCAAGTCAATTAAATTTAAAAACTCACGTAATAATACTGAATAGATAATAGCGTTTATCAGTTTTAGTTTTAGAAAAGCCCACCTGTCATCCAGTGGTTTGCTCGAAATACCTCGTTCCTTCTTGCTCCTTACTTTTGGTGTAATACCCCAAACTTTTCCAAGTCTTTAAGTGTGTATTAAATAAGTGTATATGACTATATGATGTGTTTTGAGTGCTAAAAATTTCCAAGAAAATAATTTTTCTTGTGAAATGACAAAAATGCCCTAACGTACTTCAATGTGATTTTTCTCATTTTGGTTATCCAAATCGAGTATGTGATGCATTGTTTGAGAATTAATATATGAGTTTGAGCTTGAGTATGAATTTTGGAAAATTATGAGAAATTTTACTTTTTGATGAATAGTAACATAAACCGAGAAAATTACTATTCATCAACTGACTCCAAATTTAGTCTAATTAGTGTTATCAGAATCTAGAATTTATTCTATGACTTTTGAGACATCTCGGAGAATTTTCCAAGATCGTTTGAAAGAAGTTTTATGTAATGCCCCGTAAATTCCTTACATTCTAAAAAGTTTAAAGTTAATTAAATAATGGCATTGCACGCCTAAGTTTATAATTTTTGAATTCTAAGGCTAACGGTCGAATCCGTTATTAAAAATAAATTACAGAAGTCAGCTAGATGACTACTGTATTTAGGGATAGCGCGTACGAAAAGTTCTTAGTTTGTAAACTAAGAACGGAAAACCGTTTAATTTTTACGTTTACAAAATTGCGATACGAACACGCCGAAAAAAGTTTGAATTTACGTTTTTCCGGACGAAACTCGGACTGTGTCGTCCCGAGTTTTTGTCAAAATAATTTTGTAAATTTATTTTCTAATTAAGTTCATACGCTAGAATTTGTATGTCAAATCGAATCGCGACGATTTTTGTACCGAACAACGTTTTTCGTCGTTCATTTTTTTCCGTAATGTCGGATTACGCCGGAAAAACCCGTAACCCTCTAATCTTTCTCCATGCAGCCGACACCTCACTTCATGAGTGGCAACATGCATGTTTTGACCTTGTTAATTAGTTGACACCTAAACTACCTTTACACCATTTCAACCATTATCATCATAACTAAAATTAAGACAAAACCATCTCTCTCTCTCACACTCTCTCTCGGCAGCACACACACACACACACCCTCAACTTCATCTTCTTCATCATCCATCCACCATTGAAGACCTCTCAGAGCTTGAAGAACTCACACAAGTCCTCAATCCAACCATTCAAACACCATACATCCTTTGTTAATTCTCTAGGTAATGATCTTCTCCACAATTCTATCCAATTAGTTTCCTTTTCTTTTTTTTTTTCTTCTTGTTCGAAATTTTAAGGTTTTGGAATAGATAGTTTGATCTTGGAATAATGAAATGGGATGTGTTAGATATGATAATTAGGGATTAAAATTAATCAAAACCAAGAATCCTAAAACCTATGTGAATGCAGAATTTTTTGGGAAAATGGTAGGATTTTTAATTTTCTTGTTTTTATGATGGATTCATGTTTAATAGATGTTTAATTAATAATTAGAATGAAAAAGAATTGAAAGCCCTATGTGTTTGTAAGTTTTCAATTAGGATTTTGAATTGAAATTAGGGATTTTATGCATGTTAGTTGTTTTTGGAATTATAATTGATTAATGGATGATATAAGATGTTGATTAGTAAATAAATGTAGTTAATTGGAGAAGAAAATCATCCCCTTAACATATGTTTAAAACCAGAAAATTATAGAGTAATTGGGGGTTTATACATGTTTGATATAAGTGATCATTTGTTAGTTGTTTTATGTTGCAATTCATGTTAGTTGATAATAGAAATTAAATAAGAATTTTCTAAAAATGTTTAGTGAAACATAAGAGGCAAAGATCACCATATAAACTGAGTTATAATGATGTTAAGATGTGTTTGCATGCATGAAAAGGATTCACGTTTAACGTAGTTTAACGTCGTAAAATTTGAACAAAATCCGACAACGTTGAAAAAAATCGCGTAAGAGACGAATATTTAGTTGTAACTAAAAATTGAGAAGTCGGATGAAAATTCTAAGTTGATATTATTGTTTATAATGAAATTCAGAACATCTTCCTAGTTGACGTCATAAGCTTTCGAATTGAAATAATATGGGTTATAGTTAGAGTTGAGAACTTGAACGCGTTTTGAATTTTCTTTGTTGGTTTAATAATTGATAGTTGAAACACGACGTTAGAACATCGTGCCTTTTAGCAAGTTGAGAAGGAGTTTGTCACGTACGGAAGTACGTGATGACTGCCTTGAGAGTCCAGTTTCTAAAAAAAAATGAATACGAGAGCTTAAAACGAACCTAAAACGTTATACGTCGAACTTATCAATCAATTAGGGTTTCCACGGCAATTTTGCGACCCTCGCCGGAAACTGTAATAACTTCCAGCTCGATTATCGGATTTGTGATCCGTAAATTGGAGCGCGAACTAGATTTCCTAAGCTTTCTAGTGGTACAGAGCTCACCCCCTGTTTCCAAATCCTCTGTTCTGGACAGCCTTCAGAGTTACTGAACTGTGCAGTGAAATTTCAGTTTCTTGTTTCCTAAGTTGTTTAGTTCACAACTTAGTTTCTTTCAATCTTTTAAGCCGTTTTATCTAACGAACATCTTCCTACTGACCCTAGAGTCAAGTACAGGACCTTGAGTGATGAAAATCAGTTGAGATCTTATATCTTATCCTTTCATTAAAGAAGTAATAAACGAGAAATTACATAAAGGGTTTAATGAACTAAAGTAAATCGCCTAAGTTGATTCTTTCCAACTTAGTTCCTTATAATCTTTAAAGTCGTATTAAGACATCGACTATCTTCTCTACTGACCCGAGAGTCGAGTATGAGATCTTCCAAGTTCTAAATGAGATTGGTACGAGTCTCGTTTCCCGTTTAAGTAAAACGAATCTAATAAGCGTGCAAATGCCCAAAAGAATAAAACAACTAAAACCTTTCTTCGATTCTTTCTTCGATTATCTTTACGACCCGTTTTTAAGTATGTTTATTTTACGATGAAGGAGGAAGCCAACTGTAAAGAAAGGACGAAAGATCCGAAGTTGGAAGCTTTTGGCTTATAAGTTCTGTAAATCAAGGTGGGCTTTTATCTATATCAAATAAAATGTGGGTTTTTCCACAACTCGAAAGTATTATTTATCGCTTTGATAATTGTGTTTCCAAAGTGATAATCTGGGCATAAACTGTTTTAACTATTTTATGTGAGTTCTCTTGTACCTTTCTGAGTTAACCTTCGGGTTTTCCAGACTTTTTAAGTTAACCGCTAGGATTGTTAACTATCGATCGGCTCTGAGTTAGCTATTAAGCGCTTTCCAGAGTTAGTGCACTTTGTAACCTGTGGTGTATGTGGTATCCTATTGAGGGGTAGCCAGCCACGGTGAATTAGTTTTGGTCAAGATTGAACATAACATACTCTAAAAATGCTTGCGCAAGCTGCTTTATACAAATCAGTCAGAAAATGTTTAGTAGGCACGGGCCTTTTCAACAAAACCCCGATGCGCTACGGTTATAAAATGCCAGATTACTTATACTTATGATTATGATTTCGGCATCGTGCCCACTAAGTACATTTGTACTTAGCCCTGCATTGTTTTCTAAATGTGCAGGTTGAAGCGACGGTGAGCGGCGATGGTTGATGTTGAGTTAAAGGATAGGATGCTTAGTTAGAACCCTTCCGATGCCAATCTCTGTATTTCTTTTTGGAGATGTACTTTTTGAACTATACTCAGTAGCCCAAGTCTGTAAAATGTGAACTTAGTTTCCTTTTTGTACTCTTGTAGAGTAATCCTTAGGGATTAACTCTTTCTTATTGATATTCAAGTCTTATGCATAGTTTGTCGATGTTTTTCATGTATGTTTAGTTAATTAGCCCCCTTCTTCCCCGCTTCTTTAATCCAACCCCAGTCGCACCCCGGCTTCTGCCGTCCCTCGGGATTTGGGGCTGTGACATTTTAAAAATATTACTTAACGGCATAATTAGTCGAGCAGTTATTATGATTTTCTTCGTTAGTTGGAATTTTGATCTGAAAATTTGGTATTAAGATTCCTTGATTTATTTGGTGAGAAATAAGATGAAGTAGGGAGATTTTCGACGTCGAGAAAGAGACGAGGAGAGATTTTAGTCGTTTGAAAGATAAACGAAATAATAGGGATATTTTCTACCGGAAAACTTTTTATTCCGGGTATATTTAGCAGATAAAAATCTGCTCACTTATCCAAATAATTGGTAAAATTCTTTGCCCATTCTCACTTAAGGGGCGTGTAACACACTCCCTTATTCCCTCAATAATTGTAGTTCATGGCTACATTCTCTCTCTCGATTAAACCCTCACAACACATGACTAAATACATCACCCTTATACAATTATTCCACATTCATCATTTTCAACTTATCATCTCTCATTATTTTCTCTCTGCCAAAGGAAAAGAGCAGCAGCCCCCTTCTCCATTTATTCCCTCATTTCCATCGATATACACACATATACATATAGAAAAATTCCTCAATGAAAGAAGCTTGAAACCTTGAGGATTCTTGAAGTGTTTTTCATCTCCAACTTCTAAGATCATCAAAAGAAGTAAGTTTGTATCTATATGTCACAACCCAAAGTCTAGTGTATAAGAACGAATAAAATCCATTGGACAGTGAAGGTGAAATAACGGAAAATAACAAAGGAACTTACTAAAAAACAAGGGATTATTTATTGAAAGCGAAAACGAATGATTAACTTGCTTTCAATTATCCATCTCAAAAGCTCAATTAAATAAACTTGTTATGTAAGAGTCAAGAGGAAATCATATAAGGTGTCGAACATGAAACTCATCAAATAAATATCAGAGTTGGAAGAATTTAAAACACGAATAAGTATTAGTGTTGCAGCGGAATATTACATCAAATCCCAAAAAGTTTTATGTATGAGGACATATAACCAAAGCTTAAACAATTCTTGACTCGAAACAACGAACGCCACCAAGCACGCCGCACCATCATCATCTGAGCTAACCTGAACGTTTTAGAAATAACATGCAGGGCTGAGTACTTCGTACTCAGTGAACACATGCCAAAATAAATTGAAAGCTTGCTCGATAGAGCTATATAATTGAACTTGCCTCTCTTGCTGCAGTGTTAGAGTTATAAAACAGTTAACTTGTGCATGCAGGAAAATCGTTTCACTTTTAAAAATATGCGCGCGCACGATAATATATAGTAGGTATGAATCAATCTACCACATAATCTCTTGTGTTGAGAAGTAGGCCTCCTTCTCAAACACGGTGACTGGCCTAACCGAAGCAAGGCTCACAGTCACTTTAAACAATTAACAACACGTGTGTTCCTGTCTCACACAGGACAATAATAACTTAAGTAGATGATTAAACATACCAAAACTCAGATAAAATGGCAAGTCAATTAATTTAAAAACTCACATAATATGATAATAGTAATCACATTCATCGATTTGTTTTGATTACAAAGCCCACCTGTCATCCAATAGTTTTGCTCAGAATACCTCGTTTCATCTCGCTCCTTACTTCTGGACTCCACTCGCTTCTTACTATCGAACTTCACTCGTTCCTTCAAGGTTAACATTCTTATAAGGACGAGTTCTATTTCTCGAAAATGAAAAACGAGTTCTAACGCTTGGCTGAAGGACATCTACATGACTCGGGTTTCTTAACCTATCTCGACTTGTGTGACTCGATCTTTCTCGGTTTCTCGATTCTATTCAAGTACTAAACCAACTAACTCTGAACTCAAGTACTTGACTTTAAACATATCTAAATATTTTATTAATAAAATAATCCAAAAAGGAGAAAAATCCCTATTCACACTTTAAGTCTCGTTTTTCTCGATTTCTCGAGTTAAACGAACTCAGAAAATTACGAAATAAATTATCGGTTTCCAACATCACAAATTATTCACAAACAAACTTTCATATCAAGAATCGAACATTCACAAATAGGTAAACGATTGACTTCGATAATTAGTTGGAAAAAGAAAAATTTTCCGAATATAATAAAATATTCTAGAAAATTCTAGAAAATTAAATTAATTATTTAATCATAATTATAAACTCAGTTATTCATTCAAGACTTGGTTTTTCATTCAAGACTCAGTTATTGAATTATGCTAACTCGATCCTGCTCGGTTTTCTAGAAAATATAAGTTATTAAACTTAAATGAAATTAGTTTCTTTTCTATTATATTAATTTAAAAACTTTAATCATTTAATCGGAAATTAAAATTCGAAACTAACTTTACTAAATAAAATTTTCGTCTTTTTCTCGTAAAATGTATCATCGCTCAGAAACTTATTAAACTCGATTAAAAAGATTCTAATCACTTCTAATTACTTATTAACTCGATTAATCTTCTTATTGTTCATTTCCTTTACATTATTTCTCATTTCTTATTATTTTAACTCGATTTTTCATTAACAATTCCATTTCTCGATAACTTATTCGTCGTAACTCGGATTCAAAAATTTTGAAAAGAAACTCTAATTATTTTAACTTCATCTTCATCATTGATTCATCACATTCATCAAATCTAACATGAATCATCAAAAACTATCAACCATGTTCATCATTTTTATTTCGAATTTTATTAATAAAAATTCCTAAAAATTCATTAAGAATTCATTCTTCTATTTCTTTTTATTTTAACATCTTTAATCTCATCAATTCATACATCATCTAATCATATATATCATCTAGAACACCATATCTTCATCAAGATCATCATATTTTCATTAAGAACATCATGTTTTCATCAAGAACATCATACTTTCTTCATACATATACATATTTTCGATACACACATATATATATACTTCATAATTTTTCTTATTTAATCATACACATCAAAACTCCTAAATTATATTCTCAAACACAAATCTATCACAACAATCATACTTGAATTATCAACATAAAAACATCTAAAAATCATAAAACTTTCGGCACTCTCATCATATATATATATATATATATATAAATTTATCTCTTTCAACATCACAACACATATTGTAATACCCCGGATATTTTCTTCCGACGAAAAATAAAAAAATTGATTATTAATTAAGGCTTTGCACGCCTAAGTTAAGGATTTTCGATCCTAAGACTAACGGTGAAATCCATTTTTGAAAATAAATTCCAGAAGTCGGTCGAACGACTACTGTATTAGGGTTTTCGCATCCGATAAAATTTTCGTCCGAAAACTCAGATCGAAAAACCGTCAGACTTTACATTCACTTTTTCTTCGATACGATTTCACTGGAGAAAGTAAGTTTTTATTATTTTTCCAGGCGAATTTTGGACTGTCTTATTCCAACTTTTTATCGGATTTTGAAAAACGAAATATGCTTTCCAAGTATGTGATTTATTTCTAATCTAACGGTCGAATTAGATTTCGTCGAAAATGTAACCGTCTAAGAATTTATTTCTCGATTTTTAATACTTTGTATTAGACCCGAAAACGAGATATTTTGGCCTTAAAAATGCCATCTAAACCGCCACCATACCCCCATGACTCACACCCTTATTAGTTTATCCTACTTTATGAGATATTATCTAAAATATAACACCTCATTCCATTCTTCTTCACCCTCAAAATACCCCCCCCCCCCCTCTCTCACACCATTGATGTGTTCTTCATTTTCTTCAAGCTCTCAAGCTCCACAACTAGTTCGTCTTCCAATCAATCTTAGTTCTGATTCCATATTTGACAAGGTAAGAGCTTTCTCTCGAGATTGAACCGAACAAAACATCCTTCCCTCAAACTTTATTTTTTCGAAAATATTGGAGATGAAATAGGATGATGATTCTATGTTTAATACATGTTATAGTATGCTTAGGAATGGTTTTATGGATTGAAATCATGAAGAAATCATCCCTCCTAATATTATTGTTAATACCGAAATTTTTGAGAATTTGGGGGTTTGATGTTTGATTCGAATTTTAGATAATTGATTAGTGGAATCGTGTTCTATATGATGATAGTTTGATGCATGAATTAATTTAAAATTTTCTAAAAATAAAAATAGAAATGTAAGAGATGAAGAAGTGATGATTTGGTGTAGTATATGTTATGATTTGCATGAAATGATAATAGAAATGGTATGTAGTATGTTTGAGGATGACTATATAATTTATTGAATTTATTGAATTTTTTCTAAAAATAAAAATAAAAATAAAATGAAAATCGTTAATGTTTTGAGTATATGGTTTACGTATTAGTGATTCTAGATAGATGATGATCGATATTGTAAAGTTTGAACGAAATCGGAGAACGTCAGATTTTCGCTAAGAGACGAAGAATCGTCGATAAGTCGAGAATGAATAATGATTTAGGTCTATGATTCGAATATATGTTAATCTTGTTAGTTAATGATCGTAACCGGAAAGTTTGAACGAATTCTAAAGAAGTTGGAATTTTGATAAGAGACGAAGAAACGAGTCTAAGTGTCGATAGAAAAATCGAACAAGGAAATTAATCAGTTAATGATTGTTGTCGTTTGACGAACGAGATTGTAGTTGACAATATTTCCATCCGAGATGATATAAGTTATAGTTTATAAACGAGAAGTTGAAATAGAAATTAAATTTGAATTGAATTTGGTATAGTAAATGATTAGTTGAAAAAGACGAGTAATTATACGTCGAGTTTTTAATCGAGAAATGTGAAGCAGTTCATGATGAATGATTGTTCGTATTTACTGCCTTGAAACAGAAATTTCGTGCGTCGAGTTAACAAGCACTAGGGTTCCACGCGGACTGTTTTGCGATGTGTTACGGAAACTGTCATAACTTTTAGCTCGCTTAACGAAATTGAGATACGTAAATTGGAGAGTAAACTAGACATGGCTTTCTTTTGGTACTAGGAACATCCCCTGTTTCACAGGAACCTGTTCTGTATGAAGTCCATAACTTCTGCTTTGTGCAGAAACTTTCTTAAAGTCTAAATTCTTAAGTTGAATCCTTTTTCCTTGTGAACTTCTAAGTCGTTATGAGTTATCGTCTTCCATTTATCTACTGACCTAAGTGTCGAGTAATGAGCCGAGTCAGTTTATAAACATGAATCGATCGAGTCTCGTTTATTCGTTAATCAAAAGAAAGTAGTAAAGTGCAAAGGCCTAAAAGTCTAAAACGAATTCGATTTCTTTTTCCTTTATTGTCTCGACCGCTTGTTAAAGTTTGTTTATTTTAAATAAAAGGAGGAAGTCGGAGTTGAAGACAGGACGGAAGACAGAAGGTTAAAGTTTGTTCTGTAAACGATTGAGGTGGGCTTTTCTATCAAAATAAAATGAGCGTTGCTCTAAAGTGTTTACTTACTGCTTTAATAAGTATGTATTAAAGTAATTATCAGTGCATAATGAATTATTTTATGTGAATTCTCTTATGCCTCTCTGAGTTAGCCCACAGAGTGCTATCCAGAGATTCCAACTTAACGATCAGATTCTGAGATAGCCCACAGAGTGCTATTCAGAGGGACAGATTCTGCGTTAGCCCACAGAGTGCTATCCAGACGATCGGATTCTGAGTTAACCTACAGTGTGTTATCCAGAATTAAGTGTACAATAGTATAAGTCTTACGAATGTTTATGAAAAGATGCCTGATTAATCTATACTCTTGTGAGTTGTTTTCGGCAATGTGCCAACTAAGTGCTTTATGTACTTAGCCCTGCATGTTTGTTTTTAAATGTGCAGGTTGAGTGATGAAGGCGGAGGAGGTTGAGTAAAGGTCGTACTTAAGGAAGTAAAGTTTAGTTGAGCCTCGATTTCACATTTGATATGTGATCTCATTCTACGTTTTTCCGCTGCAAAATTACTCTCTTATTGATGTTAATCTTTTCGGTTTAAGTTGTTCATACTTTAAACCTAGTCTTCTCTGATCACAAACTTGTCAAGCGATCTTTCGAGATTGACTCTCTTTTGTCTAATAAGAATCAGTTCATAGTAATTTTTATCTCGGTTATAAATGTTAATGTTGGGAAATTTATTAGTAAGAGTTTTGATGAATTCCAAAACCGACTGACCCCAACTGAGTAGATGTTGCCATAACCTAATATTAGAAATTAGGCTCGCTGTTTGAGCAAAGTTAAGATTTTATCTTTACAGGTCTCCAGCTGAAGATGGCAACAAGGCATCACCCAATCAGAACATCAGTTGTCATGAAATACAACTGAGAGCTCATTGTTCAGATGCAAAGAGGGGGAAGTCTTCAGAACATCAGTTGTGAAGAAAACCAACTGAGGGTTCATCAGATGAGAAACAGTAGAGAGGAAGAGAACATCAGATGAAAAGGAAGTCATCTGAAGGTTCAAACCCAACTGACTAAATACAAGGAAGACAACTGAGTGTTCAGTTTCAGAACCTCAGTTGTAGAACTTAAACAAGAAGATCAACAGCATGAAGTTGAAAATCAGCTGAGAGTTCAACGGTTCAGTCAGAACATCAGCTGAAGACCACTCAGATAAAGATCAAGATTTTCAACCGATTAATCGAGGTTGACTGTTAGAAAGGTTAAGATTTGAATTTCAAAAGGAAGTCACATGAGGGTTTGACCGTTCAGTCATTACCCCATTTGGCCCAACACAAGGCTGTCTCAGAAGAAAAGCAGAAGAGCACAGATGCCATATCCGAAAAGTCTGCAGAGATGAGAGACAAGCCATCACTTTCAACGATCAGAGATCAACAGCTCCTCCAACGGCTAGTTGATACTCTCCGCCTATAAATAGAGGCATTCTCTCATTCGAGAGGTTTACGACACACGAGACAAGAGACTGAGAAGTGCAATCACAAGAGAAACAAGCGCAAGAAAAATCTGCAAAAATCACATTCTAAGAGCATCAGCAGCTGAGAGTTCAAGAGTGATAGAACATTAGTAGCTGAGGGTTCATAGAGTTATAATCTGTCTTAGATCTTAGTTTGAGTGTTTATTCGTTCAAGCCATAGATCCAGCTCTCATTCGTGATCGAGCTGTAGTTGGAAAATCCACCCACATACACACCTTTAAAAGTGTCTGTTAGGATCATACTCTTCCTGTAATTGAGTAGCTAGGTCGTCAAGTACCCTCAAACTTGAAATAGGTTGTTAAGTACCCGCAAATTTAACTGTAAAGGTTGATAAGTACCCGTAAACTTATTGCAACGGTTGCACAGCCCGAGTAAGCTGTGTAGAACTGTCAAGAAGAACTTGGACTGAGGTGTGAGAATTCACATCTCCCCGTGGACGTAGGAGGGTTATCTCCGAACCACGTTAAATCCTGTGTGTCTGTGTTTATTTTCATTCAGTTACTTATTGCATTTTTAACTGATCAAACTAACCGGCATACAAACTGCATATCTGCACATTCTCAACTGTTTTGGTTATTGACCAACCGTGCTAAAAGCGTGAGTTGTTTTAACGAGTTTAATTTCCACCATATTCCGCACAGCACCACTCTTCCAGCTGAGGTTGCTTACTCAGCTGTGAGATTCCAACTGAGTCCGTTTTACTCAGTTGAAGTAATTTTTAAGGGTTAAGTTTTAAAATCCTAACTGGTGTATTCCCCCCCCCCCCCCATATACCAGTAACTCGTTTCGGGACCATCAGTTAATTTATCCAGTTATTCAGTAATTTCCCTTTCTTCCTCGCCTCTTTAATCCAACCCCTAGTCACACCCCGGCTTGGCCGTCCCTCGGGATTTATGGTTGTGACAGAATGGTATCAGAGCAATCGTTTCTGCTCTGCATACAAGTTTTTTCCGAGTAGTAAGATAGATTATTTGTATATATTCTACACCTGAGTCTTCTTTCAAGTAAAGTTAGGTCGTAACACTAAGTTTAAGAATGTAGACAACAACTCGACCTCCCGCTCCATCGACTCAACCAAAGAAGGAAAGTAAGGAAAGAGTTTCAGAAGTATGATTTCTTTTAAGAAGAAACTTTTGATTAAGTATGCAAGAATTTGTGAATAAGTATGCAAGTATGATGTGAACAAAGTATGCCAAGTATGAATGTGATTAAAGTATAAGAGTTATACTTTGGATATTATGTGAATTATATGAAAGTATAAGTGATATACTCTGTGAAAGTATGTGAAATTATTTGAGTTATAATTTTTTTTATTTTAAGAAGTATATCGGCATGAGAACATAGACTATTGTTCTAAGATTCTTCCCGGTTCATTGAGAACATAGAACTAATAAGAAGCTTTGGGTCCAAAATATTTGAGAAGCAATCCGAACGGGAAGGACAGAATAAAGGGAATCAAAGTGAATAAGAGACGAATTTTAGAACTTCAAGAAGAGATTTGTTTAATTGTTAAGAATCGAGTACGAATTTTAGCTAATTTCCAACGATCATTTGATTCCAGTGACAACTAGAACTTGCGTTCTAAAGTTATTTTCCAACTATTATTCTGTTTTCTTGGAATTTATTTCACAAATAATAATTGAATGAAGAATACGATAAGTACGAGATTCAAAAGTCAAGAAGGGTTTATATTAGTACGGTATCCACTTTAATGTGGCATTAAGAATATTTTTTTCTCTCTCTCTAATGATAAGAACGATATATGTTTATCGGTTAGGAGTTTCTTGAGGGAAACTAAGAAGTCCAAATTAAAGATTGGAAAGAAAATCCCAGAATTTTTTTTTTAAGTATTTGAGTGCAATTTGAGAAATTGCTAGATGCTTAAGATAAGCTAAAACCTTGTTAAGTGATTAAGAGATTAAGTGTGAATATGAGATTATTCCGTTAAGAGTTTTTTCTTCAAGAAAACTAAGAAATCTAAAGCTAAGATGATTAAGGTAAGATAACTCCTTATTAAATAAATGATTAAACAGGACAGAGGTTCCACGTGATTGAGGGACTGTCAGAGGTTCCAGTTACAAGCTTCCAGCCCTATGCCCATTCGCATCGCATCACCATCTCAACAACAGATTTTCCATCGGATTTGCCCAGCATCCACCTATTCTTCTCTGCACATTATCTCTCGACTTGCGTGTCCTTTCAGACACATATTGACTCGATAAAGACTAAAAACACAAGAAAAACACAAGAAAAGATGGACATAAATATGAGTTCATCACACCCACACACTTGAATTACACTTGCCCTCAAGTGTATGGTTGCAACTTGCCCAAGACTCAAACACAGAAAAGACAAAACATAAAACACAGACTCAAAAGATCAGCTCATCAACATGTCAGTCAAAACAGTATATGTACACAGATATTGCCATCAAACAGGTCAAGATAGAGTTATTGGGCAACATGGATATCCTTACCAGCACTCATCTCTCAAGTGTATAGGGTTAAGTGTATACGCTCTTGACCAACATCAACAAGGTTTTTCCATAGGCTTGCCTGCCCTCTTCATCTCTACTTATTTGAACAGAATCAAACTACTTATCCTTAAGTCTTTCACAGGTTGTAATGTGGCTTTAAGGCAAAAAGGTGGGGAGATTTAGGAACTGGCTAAGTCAAGAACTAGGTTCTCGAGCAACAAACTGCCCTTAATTTCTTACTCCTCATCTAGCACACTTATTCTTTTCTGGACTTAATTTTTTTCTTATTTATTATTATTTTTTTTTCTTTTTTTTTTCTTTTTCTTTTTTTTCTGTTTTTTTTTAACCCAACACCTCTATAATAGGTAATATTGCCCAGTAAGTGCTACCCAACAGTTCCTTCCTTCCCTCGTTCTTCTAGACCTGAGTTCTTGACCGGGACGGCTTAAAATTCAGGCTTCTATAAGTGATTAGAAAGAATTATCGTCAAGCTTAAGGGGGCTAGTCAAAGGATAAATGTCAAGGTAGGGAATTTTTAGGCTATGGGTTTCTTTGAACAAAAATTGCCTAATTCATCTAAGTAGTTCAACTAAGTTACATGAAGCTTTAATTAAGAGATGCAGGCAAGTTCTAGATCAACACATGTTAACTGATCATTATCACACAAGAAAGAATAATGTTGCATATGTATGTAGCATTTTAAAAGCTCAAATCCTCACAGTTAATGCCCAATATCTCATTTCGTCCTACCTATTTTCATACGGCATAATCCATAAACCTATTCTAACTTTTATGCTAACATGCTGATCAATAACACAAACATACTTTAAAAATACAAACTGACACCCCAACACCCACACACTTTGCTTTAGGCAAAGTGGGTAAAATGTTGGGCAACAAACAAACAAAAATAAACTGACTCAACAAATACAACTGAGAAGGCAATAAGGTCTTCACCATACAATTTGCTGGGCAAATTGTGGGTGAAGACAGTAAAATCGCCCTCTCGAACAACAAGACACTACATAACACAAAATAGGACTCAACAATTTAAACACAACAGTGAAAAATAAAAACCTAAACTAACATAAAAGGGAGGAACACAAATCAAAGAGAAGATTCAGGTGGATACCTGAATCCTTGATGTGCAAAGAATGCCAGCTGGGAATCCCTGATCTCGGTCAACAACCTCTCCACATTGGCCAGTCTGGTCTCGATCCCGATGTTGGGCAGCACAGCTGCGCTGGTGCTTGCCTCCTCCTTCTTGCCCAAGGGTGGTAGCCTGGTGGATTTTGGTTTATCGAGCTCAACAAACACATATCTGCCATTCCTTATCTCAATGTCGTTCATCTTCTTCAAGGCAGCTTCTCCCAACTTGCTGACCACCATCACCGGCTTCCCTTTCAGCTCACCGTAGACCCCAACTCCATGCGCAAAGGCTGTCACAACATGGCCACAAGTGCATCCTAGAGATTGCTTTGCTAGAACCATCTTGAGCTGCTCACCAAGGAACGCCACAAAGTTGACCCTGGTCTTGGTGTGCATACACCACAGTAAATACCGCTCCTTGTTGCTACAGCTATTGCCATTATCGCTCTTGCCATACAAGTTGTAGGAAAGGATGCGATGGCAAAGCCTGAGAGCGTGAGTCTTCAGCTCGGTTCCCTTGTTGTTGGCCCCATAGTATGGCATTCCATTCCCGATCTCCTTCCACTGCTCCTCGTAAGCCCATCTCCTAGGGGTGGCACCTTAGTCTTGGCCTCTATGAACTCCTTCTTGGCCAAATCTCTCAAACTCACCATTCTCAGAATCTGATTAAGGGCACTAACTTGAAAATCATACTTCTCGCCCAACAGCGAGAAAGAGATCATGCTCACCCCATTCTCTGGATCACTCGTTATTGCCGCCGTGCTATACACCTCCTTAACCTGCTCCTCATAGACCTCCACAGGCCACTCCAAAAACTTGCTCCAGCCTATCCCTTCAAATAGCTTCCTAACTTCCTGGGCAACACCCAAGTTCTCGTAGAGTTTGAAGTCGAGAACCCTGGGTGCAGTCACCTTCCACTCTCTGGGCTTCCTACACATCATCACTGTAGGACCCCTCCTCTTCTTCCTGCTCTTTCCACTTGTTGGGGTAGACTGCTCATCATCCCCTTCCTCCTCAACATCGTCTCCTTCATCCTCTTGTTCACTGACAGCCGTTCCCTTCGAAATCGACGGCTGAAAAGACTCGGCGTCCGAAGCAGCAGACTTGTGTTTCTTCGTCGGCGTCCCCTCGCCACCGTGAGGGCGTTTCTTAGCCGCCTTGGCTTCCTTCTTCTTCCCCGGACTTTCCTTGGCCTTGGTCTTTGCCTCCACCAACGCCTCTGCTGCCAGCATCGCCGCCACTGCGTCAATGGCTTCGTTCACATCATCGTTGTCGCCTTCTCCCTCATCACCTTTCTCTTCTTCTTCATCCTCGCCGTCGTGTTCCTCCTCCTCTGCTTCTTCCTCTAACTCTTCTTGCTCGAAAACCTGCTTCGATTGCGTCTCCTCCTTCTGCTGCTTCTCCGCCTCTTCCATCAGGCTAGAGTTTTCATTGCTCATCAGAAGCATGGCGTCGACCGGTGGACTCTTGGGTATGGTGGTTCCGATTGAGATTTCTGGGTGTTGGTCGGTAGAAGGGTTGGCGGGTTCCATGGGTACTTTTCTCTTGGTGATGATTTTGGGCTTTGTGGTAGTGGTAGTGGGGTGTTTAGTGGTGAGGTCGATGTTGGTTCCGGTAGGTATCTTGTTGAGTTTATTTTTGGGACGAGTAGACACCATTGTAGGAAATTTGAGAGTTTTGATGGAGAGAGAAGAGAGAAGATGAGAGGTTGCAGACTTGAATTTGAAATCGGGTAGTGGGGGTATAGACGTGGTAGGGTGGTTTAGACACCATTGTAGGAAATTTGGGAGTTTTGATGGAGAGAGAAGAGAGAAGATGAGAGGTTGCAGACTTGAATTTGAAATCGGGTAGTGGAGGTATAGACGTGCTAGGGTGGTTTTAAAGGGCGCGTAGTTTTAGGGGTACAGTAACCGTCTCAATCGTTGTTGACCAACAACTTAGCTCTTGCCCAAAATCCTTGCTCCACTCCCACAGCTCCTTCCCTTAGAGTGGATCCTGATCTACAACCTGCATCTTGCTCAACATCTCCTGCACACTTAGAAACACAAATACACTCTGGAACAAACTTTCCTTTATGGTTAGACTCGATCATAAAATGCTTTAAAATAAAATACTTAAAACATAAACTAGCTAAACTACACTAATGTTTTTGGATTTTTTTAGATTTTATGATTTTTTTTAGATTTTCATATTTGAGCGAAAATAAAATAAAAAAGAAAAGAAATAGCGAGAAATTAAAAACTAACCAGGTTGCCTCCTGGACAACGCCCTGTTTAAGGTCTTGGGCATGACACCCCCCCTCTTTAGAAGTCAGAGGTCTTCCTCGACAGGAAACCCAGATGGTTCTCCCTCAACAAACTGTTCTTGCCCAAGATAAGCCTTCAAGCGCTGACCATTAACTTTAAAAATTTTCCTGTTCTTGAGATCCTGGATCTCAACAACTCCATTTGGGAATTGAGCTTGTACTTCATAAGGTCCTGCCCACTTGGTCGAGAGCTTCCCTGAAGATAGCCTGAACCGAGTTTGATAGAGCAGCACTTGTTGCCCAAAATGGAACTCCTTTTCTTTAATCAAAAGGTTGTGGGTCTTCTTCATCCTTTACTTGTATAGACCGGCATTATCATAGGCTTGGAGTCTGATCTTGTCGAGTTCATGGATCTCGAGCTTTCTTGATTCACCTGCCTCATTCCAGTCGAGGTTAAGTTGGGCAACAACCCAATACGCACGATGTTCCAGTTCCACGGGCAAGTGACATCTCTTGCTATAGACCATGCGATAAGCGGATATGCCAAAAGGTGTTTTGAAAGCAGTCCTATACGCCCACAAGGCATCATCCAAGCGCATACTCCAATCCTTCCTTGTTGTGCCCACAGTCTTCCTTGAGATCGTCTTGATTATTCGATTGGACAACTCCGCTTGTCCATTGGCTTGTGGGTGGTAAGCTGTTGATACGCGATGAGTAACTCCATACTTCTTGAACAAGGTGGTCACCGTTGTGTTGCAAAAATGAGAACCTTTTTCACTAATGATAGCTCGAGGTACACCAAACCTATTAAAAATTTGAGTTCTTAAAAAATGAGAAACCACCTTTGAATCATCCTTGTATGAAGCATGAGCCTCTACCCACTTCGAGACATAATCCACTGCCAATATGATGTACTTGTTGCCTTTGGAACTCGGCAATGGTCCCATAAAATCCATCCCCCATACATCGAACACTTCCACGGGCAAGATCGGGATCATGGGCATCTCGTTCCTTCTTGTGATGTTGCCTTCCCTTTGGCACTTCTCGCACATCTTGACCCACTTGTAATAGTCTTTAAACAATGTTGGCCAATAAAAGCCACACTCCAAAATCTTTCTTGCAGTACGTTGGTGCCCAAAGTGTCCTCCACACTCTTTGTTGTAGCAATGCTCAAGAATGCTTCTTTGTTCTCTATCTTCGACACACCTCCTTATTATCTTATCCACACATTCCCTCCATAAATATCGTTCGTCCCAAATATAGAAACGACTCTCATGTTTAAGCTTGTTCTTCTGATAACGCCCAAGATCTGAGGGAATTTCTCCAGTCACCAAGTAATTCACGATATCAGCTACCATGGTTCATCTTGGGCAAGACTCAGATGCTCGTCGGGAAAGGTCTCCTTGATCGGCACCCCATCGTCTGGCTGGAGGATTCGACCTAGGTGGTCATCAACTTGATTCTGGGCACCACTCTTGTCCTTGATCTCTATGTCAAATTCATGCAATAAAAGAATCCATCTAATCAATCTTGGCTTGGACTCCTTCTTGCTCAATAAGTACTTCAGCGCCGCGTGGTCCGTGTACACAATGGTCTTGCCTCCAAGCAAATAAGATCTAAACTTCTCAAAGGCAAAGACAATGGCCAACAACTCTTTCTTCGTGGTGGCATAGTTGCATTGGGCTGGGTTCAACGTCTTGGATGCGTAATAGATGACATAGCTCTCATTTCCGCACTTTTGCCCAAGAACTGCTCCTACAGCATAACCACTGGCATCACACATTAACTCAAAAGAAATCCCCCAATTCGGAGATTGGATGATGGGGGCAGTGATCAAGTTCTCCTTCAAGGCATGGAACGCCTTCTTGCAATCCTCATCGAACTCCCATGGCACTTCATTTTGAAGTAATCTCGTCATTGGTTGGGCGATCTTGGCAAAGTCCTTGACAAATCTCCTATAGAATCCAACATGCACAAGGAATCTTCTTAACTCCTTCACCGATCTTGGGTAGGGTAACTTGGCGATAATGTCGATCTTGGCCTTATCCACCTCAATACCTTTTCCTGAAATAACATGCCCCAAAACGATTCCTTCTCTTACCATGAAATGGCATTTCTCATAGTTCAATACAAGGCACTTCTCAACATATCTCTTCAAGACTCGTTCCAGGTTGTTGAGGCATGATTCGAAGGTCTTGCCGTAGACGGTAAAGTCGTTCATGAAGACTTCGATACACTCTTCAAGAAGGTCTGAAAAAATGTGCATCATACACTTTTGGAATATCCCTGGGGTATTGCATAATCCGAACGGCATCCTCCTATATATAAAAGTGCCAAACGGGCACGTGAATGTGGTCTTGCCTTGATCCTCGTCAGCAACCCAAATCTGCATATAACCAGAATAACCGTCAAGAAAACAGTAGTAGTCATTACCAGCTAACCTCTCAAGCATCTCGTCGATAAAGGGCAAAGAAAAATGATCATTTTTCATCTTTTGGTTGAGCTTTCGGTAGTCTATACACACTCGCCATCCGGTTTGTAATCTCGTGGCCACCATCTCGTTCTTGTCGTTCTCAACAACTTGAATTCCTGACTTCTTGGGCACCACGTGCACAGGGCTCACCCACCGGCTGTCAGACACGGGGTAGATGATCCCTAAGTCAAGAAGCTTGAGTATCTCTTTCATTACCACTTCTTTCACGGCTGGATTCAATCTTCTTTGTGGATCTCGTACGGGAGCAGCATCCTCCTCAAGTAAAATGTGATGAACACAGTCTAAAGGGTTAATGCCCTTGATGTCAGCCAACGTCCACCCTAATGCCTCCTTGTACTTGCTCAGCACCTCGCCAACTCTGACCTCCTCCATGCATGATAACTCTGATGATATGATCACGAGCAAGGTCTCGTTCTTGCCAAGATATATGTACTTTAGGTGCTTGTGCAAAGGCTTCAACTCCAATGTAGGGGCTTTTTGTAAGGATGCCATCAACCTGTCCTCCAGTTTCAACTCGGGGATGTTGAGTGGCTCGAATCCATGAGGCTGCATGTTGCCCGGAATCCTTGTATAACTGCATTCTTCCACATCTGCTGGTTCTTCGTTCTGGGCAAGATCCTCTGCGTTTTGTAAGCTGTCATCCTCCACAAGAACTGTTTGTTGCCAAAATTCCTCTACTAACTCTTCAGTCTCATCATGCGATAACTCCCCGAGTTCTTCATCAAACTCATCAAGGGGTTCTTGGTTCCCTAAATTTTTGTCCTCATCTTCATCCGTGGAGTAGTCCACGTTTGTGGAATCAAAACTATGTCCATAGACTGATTCTTTCCAAAAATCTTCTTCACTCTCGTACTCATCTCCTTCGTATAATTGCATCAGAGCACCATCTTCCTCATTATCCTCATGCTGATCAGGATCCTGGTCAAGATCCTGAACTAGGTTGAATTCCGCATGGATTGCATCTTTATTGTCTTCTACGAAACAACTTAAGCTATTCAATGTCTCCACTTGCTTTCCACATGCACTGAGGATGTTGAGGTGTTCCAGGCCATCATCCTGATTTTGCCTATAAGCATCGAACTCTACTACTTCTCCCGCTACTTGGATTGTCAACTTCCCCGTATCGCAATCAATCTTGGTACATGCTGTCCTCAAGAATGGCCTCCCGAGCAAGATCACTGGATTCTTGATTGCATTCTTTCCCATGTCAAGAACATAGAAGTCGGCTGGGAACAGAAGATCTCCCACTTTGACCAACACATCCTCCAACACTCCATTCGGGTAGACTATGGATAAATCTGCTAATTAGATGGCAACACGTGTAAGAGAAATAGGTCTAAAACTCATCTCGTCGAACATGGTTCTTGGCATCACATTTATCGAAGCTCCAAGATCAAGCATCGCCTTGGGTATTGACGTAGTACCAATCGTGCATGGGATAGCGAACATGCCTGGATCCCTCTTCTTGGTCGGGATCTGGGAATTCATTAGGGCTGACACATTCTCCACATGGAAACGAGCATTATCTGGGTACTTAGTCTTCTTTAAGCACATCTCTCGCAAGAATTTTGCACATTTTGGCATAGATTGTAATGCCATCAACAATGGTAGGTTGATCTCCACCTTCTTGAACACTTCCAACATGTCCTCCAACTCTTTCTGATCACGATCGTAGGAAAAACGTCTTGGATATAGGATCTTGGCCTTAGTAGTGCGAGGAACGGTCCTCTTGGCCAAGGCCTCTGCTTCTTTCTCAGCCTTCAAAGATTCCAGCACCACGTCATCTTTGTCAAATCCCAGCTTAGATCTCTCCATCTTTACGTAATCAAATAAGGCTCCATCCTCCTCATTATCAAAGACTGGGTTCTTGTTGGCCTTTATCCCTTCTTCACGCTTTTCCTTCAACTCCTCGTAGATGTCATTAATATCTCCTGAACTCATTTTAGTTTCCTCTACTCGCGCTGGTTCCTTAGGTTGGGTCCTGGGCAACATCTCTGGCAAATTCTTCCCACTGCGCAACGTTACAGCATTGACTTGCTCCTCGTTGACCTCTACCTGGGCAGGAAGTCTGCCTGGCTTATCTTCTACCAACCTTGACAAGGTTTGGATGATATGAGTCAGTTGAGCTTGAAGGTTGTTGGACTGTCCTCGACTTTCTAGTTGGAAGTTCTCGAAGTCTCTCCTCAGCCTTTGGTTCTCGTTGGTAAACCTCTCAATGGTCTCCTTCATGAATTCCGTTTTTGCTGGTTCTCGATGTGGAGGTACATAATTATTTTGATGTTGAGGCTGTTGTTGAGGTGGAGGCACATATTGCTGCTGAACAGGCTGCTGCGGTTGTTGGTGGGCAAGAGGCATTTGATAATGGTTGTTGCCATACCTCAGGTTCTCGTGCTGATTCTGCCTATAGCCGTAGTTGTTGCCATAGTTGTTGTTATTGCCATACTGGAACCTTTGTTGACCACCGTCCTGCTGGTTCTGACCTATTGCCTTTACCTCTTCTTCTTCTTCTTCCACGAACCAACTGGGGCATTCTGAGGTGACATGTGATGTTGCCTGGCATACTTCACATCTCTTCACAGCTCTTTAAACTTCCTTGCCATCTACCTTCTTCTTCAAATCCTCCATTTGGCCAGACATCTTGGTCATGAAGTCTTTCATGGTGCTGACCAAGTTGTCTTGGTTTCCTTTGCTGCCTTCATACCCCCCTCTTGGGATATCATCTTCATCTCGTGATTGTTCAGCCATGGCGGCTATTTTCTTGAACACTTCAGATGGTAGTTGATCGACTATGGCTCCTCCACATGCTGCAATTATATACTTCCTCTCTGATGC
Source organism: Schizonepeta tenuifolia (assembly GCA_029490685.1). Taxonomy (NCBI): domain Eukaryota; kingdom Viridiplantae; phylum Streptophyta; class Magnoliopsida; order Lamiales; family Lamiaceae; genus Schizonepeta; species Schizonepeta tenuifolia. The sequence continues at coordinate 43,687,895 of CM055956.1, read as the reverse complement.
CCTTAATCCCTTCAAGAAATATTCGATCGAATCAATATCCTTAATCCGATGTTGAGGACATCTTGCCAATAGCTTCTTGAATCTTTCATAATAGTCATATAATGACTCATTTCCCCCCATCTTGATCGATGAAATAACATTCCTCCCACTTTGTATCCGGCTTACGGGCATGTATTTGTCAAGAAAGACCTACTGCATCTTGTTCCATGTATCAATGCTTCCCTCTAGCAAGGTGTAAAGCCACTCACGTGCCCCGTCAAGAAGTGAGAACGGGAACGTGAGCAACCTTACGTAGTCAGGAAAGGTGTCTTGGGCAGCATCTTGGTTCCTCATAACTTCAACATCATTCGTGACAACTTGTCTATCCCCATTGTTTCTGGTAGTAGTAGTGGCATTTTTCTTACTGTGCTAATTGCCATTTCAAAGTTTTGAAGATGAGTTTGGGGGTCTTCTTCAGGATGGTCACTGAACTTGGGCAGTATGTGTATCAGCGAGTGCTTGAGCTCACAATTGCCACTGATGGTGGGCAACTGGATACTTGATGGTCAGATTCCCTTGTTGTCAGGGAACATGATCTGACGGATGGTTCTCTCCGGGTTTCCTTCCATGATTGTTGATGATTTTGCTTCTGAACTGGATGTTGACTTCTCACTGTCTGAACTGGCTGTTGAGCAAGATTCGACTTCTTGCTTAGTATCCTGATCGTCTGTCAAGCTCTGCGACTCTGAGGGTTCGTTGACGTCTTCCTCCAGATCTCTCTTCTTCTTGCGTTGTTCTACTCCATTTCTCCTAGCTATCACCTTCGTGCAAGCACCGTGATCTTGTGGATCTCTATCACTTCATAGATGTGGCTTGGGCATAAACCGTGCTCAACACAAGCTAGAAGAACAAACTAGCTTAAAACCAAGTCCCCAGCAATGGTGCCAATTTGACGGAGCGTTGTCGTCACACACTTCGTACAAATAATATTTATAAACACCTCTTGACCAACAAGGTAGTAGTCAGCGGCAAGCGGGATCGTACCCAAGGGACCTGGTGTAATCTGTTCTTCAGATGTTGCTCAACAAAAGGGTTTTGGTCACGAAGTATCTAAATAACATGTACTCAACAAATAACAATATCAAATAACAAAAGAGTTTGGATTGGGTTTCGAATCCATGATCCTAATTAATCTTTACTCGTTCATTGGTGCAAACATTTTCAATTAACTGATTTTATCACTTGGTTTAAGGCAAAGATTAGTTAACACCCTAAGGTCAAGAAGTCACGATGTAAACACACTTAACCTATGTCTAATCAATTTTACAGATCTTGACCAGAAGGCAAGATCTCCTCTCTTGACCAGCAAAGTCATGAAGACACTTCAGTAACGATGCTGCCCAACATGCATTAAAAATAAACAGACCCAAGACAGCCAAGAGGTAGGTCAATATCGACTGCTCTCCAACACCCTTTACCTTCTTGGGCACGAAAGACACTCTCGTGTTAATCCCAATTTCTGTTAATGACTTAATCTCAATATCTAGATGGTGATCAATCAACTTCAATATCAATTAAGTCTAGAATTAATCCTAAGTGTTTCGGGAACAAAATTAATTAACAAACTAACACAATTAGACCTCACAAGTTTGAACGAGTAATTTAGAATCACTTCATCTACATCCAACCCAAACAATAAACTTAGCTAGACATAATAGTAAATAAGAACACAAAGCAAATAAAGAAAAACGTACTTAGCATAAATCTGGGAAAGGATTGCTGCCCAAAAGCGTAGTCAGCAACCAGGGTCTTGGCTTCACGCCAACAACTAAACTTAAAGCAGTAAAATACGAAATAAAAGTAAATTGCCCGTAGGACTTATTTCTTCCTCCCTTTCTCTCAACCTAGAATGTAGAACTAATAATAATAATAGCGTCGTAAACACAATGGAGCCAGCCATATATATATAGGCGATGGAAAATTAAGGTTTAGGGAAGTTTCCTTGTTGATAAAGGTCTCTTCCATGTATATCTCATCCGCCCTCTCTCTTCATGCATGCACGATACTTCTTTCCTTGCGTGGTGGATATATCCCTTGATTAGGCTCAGCTAGGATAAGGAAAGAAAGATCCAATCCTTATCCTCTTCATTGAAGGAAAGAAATTATGCTGCCACTGCTGGTCCGAATTGCCTTTCATCGTCTGCATCCTGAATTGCCTCCGGTCTTGACCAAGATCTTGGCTCCTCTGAGTACTCTATCTGTTGGCTTAAGGATATGAGGAGGTGCTTCCTGACTTGTAGATTGGATATTCTAATGTTGCTCAGCTACAAGCTTCCAGCCCTATGCCCATTCGCATCGCATCACCATCTCAACAACAGATTTTCCATCGGATTTGCCCAGCATCCACCTATTCTTCTCTGCACATTATCTCTCGACTTGCGTGACCTCCCAGACACATATTGACTCGATAAAGACTAAAAACACAAGAAAAACACAAGAAAAGATGGACACAAATATGGGTTCATCAACTGAGTACGTTGCAACTTTTTGTGAATTATCAAGGTATGCACTCGAGCAGGTAGATACCGACGAGAAAATGGCAAAGAAGTTCCGTGGAGGACTTAGACATGAACTGGGAGTGGCACTAGCCAGTCATGGAGGCAGTTGTGCCGGACGAATGAAAGATTGCAGCGCCCGTACCAGCACCAACCCAGGCTTCAACTCAAGACCATTCCTACAATAATAACAACTATAGAGGAAAAAGGAAATGGGAAGGAAGAAATAATGGTGGCTACTATCAATACAATAACAATCAGGGGAAATAGAGTAGTAATCAACATGGCTTTCAGCAGCCAAACCAGAATAACAACTATGGCAAAAAGCCATGGCAAGGGAACAATCAGTTGGGACAGAATGTACAAGGAAATAACCAAGTAAGACAGTGGCAAAGAAATAACCAACAAGGACAGTGGTAGGGGCAACAGACATACAATACCCCAGGAAGGATCACTAAACCTGCTTGCCCTAAGTGTGGCAAGATGCATTTCGGTGTTTGTCAAGCCAACACTGATAATTTCTTTAACTGCGGATAGAATGGACACATAAAAAGAAATTGCTCGCAACCGTTGCCAGCAAGTGGAACTAACCAGCATGGTCAGCCCCAACCTATGAGAGCTATTCAAGCGCAGCCGTTACATCAACAATCACTACAGCAACAAGAGCAGAATGCAGGGGCATATATGATTGGACCAGAAGCACAGGACAAGGGCAAGGGTCACTAGGCAGGTAGTTGGCCTAACTCAGACTAGTAGTAGTCTAGTTTTAGTATAAGTCCTCGTTAGAGGCAAAACAGTACTCGTTCGACGTATATGTATATATATATAACCCCGCGGGTGGGTTTTGACCTCGTGCAAGTTTCTTCTAATCGTGTTAGCTAAACAAGAATATTCAACTAACTTGTTTAACGAGAATTTTTGTTTAACTTAGGAAGTTAAAAAGTTTATAGAACTAGTATCGAACGCCATACAGTATGGAGCATAGCCGGAAGGAGTTAGAAGAGCTTAAAATCCAACTACAAGAGTTGTTAAGATCTTGGTTTCATTAGATCGAGCGTTTCACCATAGGGAGTGCCTGTTTTTGTTCGTCAGGAAGAAGGATGGTTCTATGAGGATATGCATAGACTAACGAGAGCTGAATAAGATCACCCTTAAGAACAAATATCCTTTGCCAAACATAGAAGACCTCTTTAATCAGGTTCAGGGCGCAGGCGTATTTTCGAAAATAGACTTAAGATCCGGATATCATCAATGGAAAATCAAACCCAAAGATATACCTAAGACTGCTTTTTTCGAACTAGATATGACCATTACGAATTCCTAGTTATGCCATTTGGTTTGACTAATGCCCCCGCAGTATTTATGAATCTCATGAAAAGAGTTTTCCATCCGTTCTTAGATATATATTCGTCTTAGTATTAAACGACGACATTCTCATTTATTCCAAAAAAAAATGAGAAGGAGCACGAAGAACACTTATGGATAGTGATAGAAACATTTAGAACTGAGAAACTCTATGCCAAATACAGTAAGTGTGAGTTTTGGCTGAAGGAAGTGATGTTTCTTGGACATATAGTGTCAGAAGAAGGTATCAAGGTAGATCCTGCCAAGGTAGAAGCAGTGCGCAACTAGAAATTTTCAAAGCAGTCCTAACAAAATTAGGAGTATCTTAGGTTTAGCCGGATATTATAGAAAATTCATCGAGGGATTTTCTACAATTGCTAGGCCTATGATGCAACTACTTAGAAAGGAAAATAAGTACAAATAGACTGACGAGTGCGAGATAAGTTTTCAGATGCTCAAGGAAAGGATGACCACCGCACCAGTCTTAGCTCTTCCAGAAACAAAAAAAAAAAAAAAGGAATACGTAGTATTTAATGACGCATCAAAGAATGGATTAGGATGCGTTTCAATGCAAGAAGGAAAGGAGATAGCTTATGCTTTACGACAACTTAGACCCATGAAGTCGACTATCCAACCCATGATTTAGAATTAGCAACCGTTGTACGTGCAAGGAAAAATTGATTATGGTTTAGGGTTGAGATTTTTACGGATCATCAGAGTTTGAAGTACTTTTTCGAGCAAAAAGGAATTGATTATGAGGCAAGGACAATGGCTCGAATTAGTCAAGGATTATGATTGTAGTATAAATTACCATCCAGGAAATGCAAACGTCGTAGCTGATACGCTGAGTCGCAAGACTCCAACCAAATTAGGGTGTCTCTTCATCGAGGAAGAAACACTTGTTCAGAAATTTGAAATAATGGATATAGAAGTGCTCGATACACCTACAACGATAACGAACCGAATAGCAGTACTCGTAGCTACACCAAACTTATAAGAAAGAAGTATAAGTGTACAGAGAAAGGACGAGTTGATCGAGATACTACGCCTAAGGATAAGAACTGATAAACCGGACGGTTATTCCAAAGCACCAAATAATGCAATAGAATTTAAAGAGTAGACTATATATATATATATATCCTTAATGATGACAAATTGAAGAATGAGATTATGAGTGAGGCTCACGATAGGTCATATATTGCGTACCCAGGGAGTACGAAGATGTATTAAGATTTAAGAAAGAATTTCCGGTAGAACGGATTGAAACAAGATGTTGCCTCGTTTATAGAACAATGTTTGGCTTATCAAACAAGTGAAAGCTTTACACCGACGACCATACACGTTGTTGCAGCCATTAAGTATTCCAACGTAGAAAGGGGAAGATATAGCCATGGATTTTGTGACAGGTTTACCCAAGCCTAGAAAAAGGAAATACTGCCATCTGGGTAGTTATAGATAGGCTCACAAAATCAATTCACTTTCTACCAATTCCAATCACCTATAGATCAGAAAAGTTAGCACAATTGTATGTCCGTGAGATCGTACGTCTGCACGGAATACCAAAGTCGATAACGTTTAATAGAGATGCCAAATTTACTTCGAGATTTTGGATTCCAATACAGAAGGAATTAAGTACCAAGACTTAAATTAGCTGTAATACCCCAGAATTTTTCTACAGTCTTTAAAAATAAAAGTTAATAATAATTATGGCTTTGCACGCCTAAGATCATGAATTTCAATTCTAAGATTTGAAAAATGAATTAGGTTTTCCGAGTACGTAAATTATTTCCAATCTAACGGACTTATTAGATTTCGTCAATTCCGTAACTATCTAGAAAAGTATTTCTTGACTTTTAAAACGACGTTTAAGAGCTGGAAACGAGATTTTTCGTATAAAATTTTCCTCGCCAAACGCTCCTTAACGAGTCACTATGTTTTGGTTAGATATTTCCTTAGCTTTATGACTCACCATAGGTGAGTCATCACCTCCCTCACTCATCCTCCAATACCGCCACCTCCATCCCCTCCCTCTCTCTCATTTTCTTCTTCATTTCTCTTCCATTGAAGCACATTCCAAGCTTTCTCCAAGAGCAATACTCTTCCGTCTACCGATCAAATCCACATCCGAGTTCATAATACGAAAGGTAAGAGCTTCATCTTCCATTTGAACCGAACAAACTTTGTTTCCCCCAATTTCTATTTTTCCGAAAATTAGAGGAATGGAATAGCATGTTGTTCTTTGATCGATACATGTTCTAGGATGTTTAGAATCGAGTTCTATGGATCAAATCATGAAGAAAAATCAAGAACCCTAACCTCTATTTATTACCGAAAATTTTCAGATTTTGGGGCTTTGATTCGTGCTCGATTTCTTTGTCGATTGAATGTTAGATTAGTGTTCCGTATGATGTTAATTGATCGTATGAATTGTTTTAGATTTGTCTAAAAATAAAATCCAAAACTTAAGAGACGAAGAAGGCTCGATTTAGGATAGTAAATGTGTTGATATGCTCGATTGTTTAATGGAAATGAGATATACGATGCATGAGGATGAATATATATTAAATTGAGATTTTTCTAAAAATAAAACAAGAAATGTAAGAGACAAAGATGTGTTGATAAGTAGAGGCTCGATAATATTTTGATAATATGATTTGCATGTTAGTAATGCTCGTTAGATGATAGTCGTTGTCGTAAAATTTGAATGAAAACGGAGAACGTAAAATTTATCGTAAGAGACGAACGACGGTCGATAAGTCGACAATAGATGATGATATGAGGATGTGAATTACGCATTTATGATCCTTGATAGATGATGAATAAGTTTGTAAATTTTGAACGAATTCTAAAGATGTTAGATTTTTCGTAAGAGACGATCGATTGATGATAAGTAATGATAGAAAAGTCGTTTAATGATTCTATTTGGATATTGATGATTATTAATGATTAAGGAACGAGTTTGTAGTTGACGACATGTTCGTCCGAGTTATGAAATGATGAGTTGTAGTTATAAACGAGAAGTAGAGACGAGAAGTTGAACTTGATTTGGTATAGTAATTGCGTAGTTAATGAGACCACGTTTTACAACGTCGTGTTTATAAACGAGAAATGAAAAGGGGTCTATCACGTGTAATGATACGAGTACACTGTTTTGAGTCAGTAAATTCGTGAGATTTAAGTTCGATAACATAGAACGAACCTAGAAAACGTGCGTCGATTTTATCGAGCATTAGGGTTCACTCGGCAGTTCTTGCGACCTTCCACGGAAACTGCGATATCTCCTAGCTCGTTAATCGGAATTGAGATCCGCGAATTGGAGAGTAAACTAGACACCCGTACCTTCTTTTGGTATAAGATTAGACCCCTGTTTCGCAATCCCCTGTTCTGGACAGACTTACTGACCTCGTGCAGTGTATGTTCAAAATGTAGTTTCTTAAGTTGAATTCTTCTCAACTTGAACTCTTTCGACCTTTTTAGTCATTTCAAGTTATCAACTACCTTCTTTCTACCGACCTAAAGTGTCGAGTACAGAACCGAGTGAGCGTCAAATGAGATGCGTTCGTGTCTCGTTTCTTTTTAACTAAAAGAGTTTAGTTAGCGTGCAAATGCCTAAAGCGTCTAAAGAATAAAAACTTAACTCGATTTTTCGTATTCGTTTATCATTTGCGACCGAGCTTTAAAGTATGATTTTTACGATGAAGGAGGAAGTCGACACCAAGGTTAGGACGAAAGATTAGAAGACGGAAGCACGTGTCTTGTTCTGTATTTAATCAAGGTGGGCTTTTCTATATACAAATAAAACGAGCAATGCTCGAAAACCTTTTCTTTATCGTTTTGATATCCGTGTTTTCAAAGTGATGATTATGGCATGAACTGTTTTGTGTTTTATGTGAGTTCTCTTGTACCTTATGAGTAAATCAAAAGGGGTTAACTAACGATCGGCTTTGAGTTAGTCAAAAGGGGCTTTCCAAAGTTAGTGCACTTGTAGCCTGTGGTGTATGTGGTATCCTGTTGAGGGGTAGCCAGCCACGGTGAATTATGACTGGTCAAGATTTGAACGTAACATCTATGAAAATCGCTTGCGCAAGCTAACTTATGAAAATGAGAAAGAAAATGTTTAGTAGACACGGGCCTTTAATGAAAAACCCCGGTGTGCTACAGAAATGAAATGCCTGATTATCTATACTTATGATTATGTTTTCGGCAATGTGCCCACTGAGTACTTTTGTTCTTAGCCCTGCATATGTTTTTTAAATGCGCAGGTTGAAGGGACGAAGCGGCGACGGTTGAGTTAGAGTTGAATAAGAGTTAAGGAAGACTTTTGTTTATAGTTCACAATTCCGCTGCTAGACTCTAAACTCTTTTGATGTCATGTAATAATCACTGTAGTCTAAGTTCTGTAATATAACTTAGAAGCTTTTGAAGTACTTTCTTGAGTAATCTTTCGAGATTAACTCTTTCTTTCGTTAATGAAATCTTGTTCATAGAAATCATGCCGTCTCTTATGTATGTTTATTCTTTCATTCCCTTTCTTCCCCGCTTCTTTAATCCAACCCCAGTCGCATCCCGGCTTCTACCGTCCCTCGGGATTTGAGGCTGTGACATAAGCACCGTTTTTTCACCCCCAATCGGATGAACAATCCGAGAGAACGACTCAAATAATCGTAGACATGTTGGGAACGATAGTATTAGACCGAAGTGCAAATTGAGAAAATACTTTACTGTTAATCAAATTGCTTACAACAATAGTTGTCGGACGATGTTAAATATTGCGCCTTACGAGGCCTTGTATAGAAAGAAGTTTAGATAATCACTTTTTCATAGTAAAGTAGATGAAAGAGGGAATCTCGAACTAGATTCACTTAGTAAAATGAAAGATGAATTTTTTTTCGTCAGTTTTGAACCAAAGTGAATGAAATCTAGAAGTGACGAAAGTCTTAAGCAATGTATGTCAATCGGACTTAAAATTTAGAGAATGAGGACAAGACTTTCCTCATGATTATCCTTCTAAGGATAATATGATTAATTTCATGTTTAGTATAAGCTTAGACGAAGCTTTATATGATTATTAGATAATTTTGAAAAGATAGTTTTCCAATGTGTATAGATTGGCCTTGTCGCCAAGTCTATGGAATGTTTACTATGTTTGTGTATCTCATTTGAGAAAGTACGTGTTTGATTCTAAACACGTGACCCACCAGCAAGACGTTGTTCTTGAGTATGAGATAAGTTATGAAGAAAGACCGCAATCGATCTTGGATCGAAAAATGCGAGAGTTAAAAAAAAAACAAGAAAAGCAAGTCGATACGATTAGTAAAAGTATTATAAGATCACCACGGGCAAGAAGAAGCCGCTTGAGAACTAGAAGAAGAGATGAGAAAGGAGTACCCCGAACAGTTTAAAGAAGATAAGCAAATTTCAGGACGAAATTTCTTGTTAGAGGGGTAGGATGTAATACCCCGGATATTTTCTTCCGACGAAAAATAAAAAATTGATTATTAATTAAGGCTTTGCACGCCTAAGTTAAGGATTTTCGATTCTATGACTAACGGTGAAATTCGTTTTTGAAAATAAATTCCAGAAGTCGGTCGAACGACTACTGTATTAGGGTTTTCGCGTCAGATAAAATTTTCGTCCGAAAACTCAGATCGAAAAACCGTCAAACTTTACATTCACTTTTTCTTCGATACGATTTCACCAGAGAAAGTTAGTTTTTATTATTTTTCCGGGCGAATTTTGGACTGTCTTATTCCGACTTTTTATCGGATTTTAAAAAACGAAATATGCTTTCCGAGTATGTGATTTATTTCTAATCTAACGGTCGAATAAGATTTCGTCGAAAACGTAACCGTCTAAGAATTTATTTCTCGATTTTTAATACGTTGTATTAGACCCGAAAACGAGATATTTTGGCCTTAAAAATGCCACCTAAACCACCACCTTGCCGCCATGACTTACACCCTTGTTAGTTTATCCTACTTTATGAGATATTATCTAAAATATAACACCTCATTCCATTCTTCTTCACCCTCAAAATACCCCCCCCCCTCTCACACCATTGATGTGTTCTTCATTTTCTTCAAGCTCTCAAGCTCCAACTAGTTCGTCTTCCGATCAATCTTAGTTCTGATTCCATATTCGACAAGGTAAGAGCTTCTTCTCGAGATTGAACCGAACAAAACATCCTTCCCTCAAACTTTATTTTTTCGAAAATATTGAAGATGAAATAGGATGATGATTCTATGTTTAATACATGTTATAGTATGCTTAGGAATGGTTTTATGGATTGAAATAATGAAGAAATCATCCCTCCTAATATTATTGTTAATACCGAAATTTTTGAGAATTTGGGGGTTTGATGTTTGATTCGATTTTTAGATAATTGATTAGTGGAATCGTGTTCTATATGATGATAGATTGATGCATGAATTAATTTAGAATTTTCTAAAAATAAAAATAGAAATGTAAGAGATGAAGAAGTGATGATTTGGTGTAGTATATGTTATGATTTGCATGAAATGATAATAGAAATGGTATGTAGTATGTTTGAGGATGACTATATAATTTATTGGAATTTTTCTAAAAATAAAATGAAAATCGTAAGAGACGAAAATCCATCGATAAGTCAAGATTCGTTAATGTTTTGAGTATATGGTTTACGTATTAGTGATTCTAGATAGATGATGATCGATATTGTAAAGTTTGAACGAAATCGGAGAACGTCGGATTTTCGCTAAGAGACGAAGAATCGTCGATAAGTCGAGAATGAATAATGATTTAGGTCTATGATTCGAATATACGTTAATCTTGTTAGTTAATGATCGTAACCGGAAAGTTTGAACGAATTCTAAAGAAGTTAGAATTTTGATAAGAGACGAAGAAACGAGTCTAAGTCTCGATAGAAAAATCGAACAAGGAAATTAATCAGTTATTAATGATTGTTGTCGTTTGACGAACGAGATTGTAGTTGACAATATTTCCATCCGAGATGATATAAGTTATAGTTTATAAATGAGAAGTTGAAATAGAAATTAAATTTGAACTGAATTTGGTATAGTAAATGATTAGTTGAAAAAGACGAGTAATTATACGTCGAGTTTTTAATCGAGAAATGTAAAGGAGTTCATGATGAATGATTGTTTGTATTTACTGCCTTGAAACAGAAATTTCGTGAGTATATAAGTGGTTTAACATAAACCGAATCTAGAAAGTCGTGCGTCGAGTTAAGGAGCACTAGGGTTCCACGCGGACTGTTTTGCGATGCATTACGGAAACTGTCATAACTTCTAGTTCGCTTAACAAAATTGAGATCCGTAAATTTGAGAGTAAACTAGACATCCGTGGCTTTCTTTAGGTATAGAGAACATCCTCTGTTTCGCAGGAACCTGTTCTGTATGAACTCAAGAACTTCTGCTTTGTGCAGAAACTTTCTTAAAGTCTAAATTCTTAAGTTGAATCCTTTTTAACTTCGTTCCTTGTGAACTTCTAAGTCATTATGAGTTATGGACTTCCATTTATCTACTGACCTAAGTGTCGAGTAATGAGCCGAGTCAGTTTATAAACGAGAATTGATCGAGTCTCGTTTATTCGTTAATCAAAAGAAAGTAGTAAAGTGCAAAGGCCTAAAAGTCTAAAACGAATTCGATTTCTTTTTCCTTTATTGTCTCAACCGCTTGTTAAAGTTTATTTATTTGCAATAAAAGGAGGAAGTCAGAGTTGAAGATAGGACGGAAGACAGAAGGTTAAAGTTTGTTCTGTAAACGATTGAGGTGGGCTTTTCTATCAAAATAAAATGAGCGTTGCTCGAACGTGTTTACTTACTGCTTTAATAAGTATGTATTAAAGTAACTATCAGTGCATAATGAATTGTTTTATGTGAATTCTCTTTTGCCTCTCTGAGTTAGCCCACAGAGTGCTATCCAGAGTATTGGATTCTGAGTTAGCCCACAGAGTGCTATCCAGAGATTCCAACTTAATGATCAGATTCAGAGATAGCCCACAGAGTGCTATCCAGAGGGACAGATTCTGAGTTAGCCCACAGAGTGCTATCCAGACGATCGGATTCTGAGTTAACCTACAGTGTGTTATCCAGAATTAAGTGTACAGCAGTATAAGTCTTACGAATGTTTATGAAAAGATGCCTGATTAATCTATACTCTTGTGAGTTGTTTTCGGCAATGTGCCCACTAAGTGCTTTATTTTGCATGTTTGTTTTTAAATATGCAGGTTGAGAGACGAAGGTGGAGGAGGTTGAGTAAAGGTCGTACTTAAGGAAGTAAAGTTTAGTTGAGCCTCGATTTCACATTTGATATGTGATCTCATTCTACGCTTTTCCACTGCAAAATAACTCTCTTATTGATGTTAATCTTTTCGGTTTAAGTTGTTCATATTTTAAACCTAGTCTTCTCTGATCACAAACTTGTCGAGCGATCTTTCGAGATTGACTCTCTTTTGTCTAATAAGAATCAGTTAATAGTAATTTTTATCTCGGTTATACATGTTAATTTATCCAGTTATTCAGTAATTCCCCTTTCTTCCCCGCCTCTTTAATCCAACCCCTAGTCACACCCCGGCTTGGCCGTCCCTCGGGATTTGGGGCTGTAACACATATATACACACAAGGATCATGAACATCATTATCAAAAATCAAAAATCAAAACTCTACCCCCAAACATCATTTTCGGCAGTTTTACTAGAGGGTGAAGAATCGATTTTTAACTCCTATTTTCTTGCATAAAAATCACTCAAAAGGTTTAAGATCAAAGCTAGGAAGAGAGGCTTCGATTCCCTTGCTCAAAAGATCATTTTGATCGAATAAATGAGGGAAGAAAAGTGAGGATTTCTTGAGTTCTAATCACTAGAATCTAACAAGAATCGCAGAACTTACTACTCTTGAAAGCATGGTCGATCAAAGGGCCTCAATCCATGCAACTCAGAGCTTTAAACAAACCAAAAATCGAGCTCCATCCTTGCTCCTATGGCTGCTGATTTTTAAGAGGAAAAGAAATGGTTGAAACCTAGTCTTGAATTGATCATTACGACGAGAGGATCTCAAATACCTTATTAAATTAGTCGATGGATGATCGGAAGCTAGGTTATCTTTATCTTTGGAGCTTGAAGAAGGTTCATCAATGGAGTTTAGTATGTGTGTGTGTGTGTTTTGGCGAGAGAGAGAGAGATGAGAGAGAGAGGTGGGTGGGAGAGAGAGTAGAGAGAGAATTGGAGAGAAAAATAATTCAAGAGAGAGAGAGAGAGTATTGCGTGAGAGAGTAAGAGAAACGAGAGTGAATTAGGAATTAATAGGATTTAGTTGCACCAGGTAGTCGAAAACGCGATATAATTTTCTCCGGAAGAAAAAGTTATCTAGTGAAATTTAACCCTAATTTCTCATTAAACTCTCAAACGATTTAAAACTCACCATGACTCTTTCTCGACATTGGATTCAAACTCGATTCAAACAAACTCAGAAAATTCTCAAACCTACACCAATTGTCTTAGAATAAATTCTAGATTCAAAATACACTAATTTGACGAAATTCAGAAATAGTTGATGAATAGTGAATTCTCGTCGTCGGTTACTATTCACTGAAAAAATAAATTTTCTCAAAATTTTCCGAAATTCGAACTCAAACTCAAACTTACATAATCATGCTCAATCATTTCATCACACATTCAATTCGAATAACCGAAATAAGAAAAATCACGTAAAGACACTCAAGGGCATTTTGGTAATTTTGCAAGAAAATTTATTTTCTTGGAAATTTTATCACACAAGGGCACACACTTAAGCACATAAACTCGATTAAGATGAACTTAAAGACTTATCAAAGATCGGGGTATTACATCCTTACCCCCTTAAAATAAATTTCGTCCTGAAATTTGCTTATCTTAGGAAAATTAACTCGAGAAAGCTTTACTTTTATCTTAACTCTTAAATCTCACGTCGCGTCTTAAAGATCATAGTGTCACCACCAGATCCTAACTAAAGAAATTAACTTCGCTCTCAACAACTGGATTTTATAATCCAAAATCTCCTCGGATCTCTTCTCGCGACTCGAATCTGGCTCAAGGGATGCGTCTTCTTAACAGCCTACTTGCTTTGGATTGTAGATAAACTTACGCACTCTAAGATGCGTGAATAACGTTTATACTACTTCCCGCAGCTTGGCGGCAATACTAATGTCACACCACGAAATCCGGTGTGTGGGAACGACCAGACTCCATTGGAATGTGAAGGTGAAACTATCAACTAAACATACCATTACTGTCACAACTCAACCCGAGATGTAACCAAACACTAACTCAATTGATTTAAGAATGTGAAACCAACAAATATAACTTATCTTAACAATGAATTTATGCTCAGGGATAGGGGAATAAGGTTTGAAAGCTGTAATACCCCGAACTTTCATAAGTTCTTAAGTGCGTTTTAAATAAGTTGATATGCTTAGATTATCAAGTTTTGAGTGATAAAATTTCTCTAATGAAAAAGAAATTTGTGAAAAGACTAAAATGCCCCTATGTGCCTAAACGTGAACTTATGTGTTTTAAATTACTCGAGTTGAGGATGTGATGCATTGATTGAGTTTATTTATATGAGTTTGAGCATGAGTATGAATTTCAGAAGATTCCGAGAATTTTTACTTTTGAGTGAATAGTAACAATAACCGAGAAGCATTTGCGAATCGTGTTGGAAAAGCTAAGATCTGAGAAGTTGTACGCCAAATTCAGCAAGTGTAAATTTTGGTTGAAAGAAGTAAATTTCTTAGGACACGTTGTTTCGTCCGAAGGAATTAAAGTCGATACGGAAAAGGTGAAAGTTGTGCAAGATTGGAAATCACCGACGTCAGTACATGAAATCCGTAGTTTCCTCGGTTTAGCAGGTTACTATTGGAGATTCATAGAAGGATTTTCCAAGATCGCGAAGCCGATGACGAGTTTGTTGAAGAAAGAAACGAAGTTTGAGTGGACGGAGGAACGCGAGAGAAGTTTCCAAGAGCTTAAAACAAGATTAATTTCAGCCCCAGTGTTAGCCCTTTCTGAATCAAGAAAAGACTATACGATTTATACCGATGCTTCTGCACAAGGCCTTGGATGTGTGCTAATGCAAGATGGAAGAGTAATAGCATATGCTTCAAGACAACTTAAGCCTCATGAAGACAAGTATCCCACTCATGATTTAGAGTTAGCAGCTGTAGTGCATGCTTTGAAGATTTGGCAACATTATCTTTATGGAGACAAATGTGAAATCTTTTCTGATCACAAAAGTTTGAAGCATTTCTTCGAGCAAAAGGAGCTAAATATGAGACAAAGAAGATGGCTCGAGTAGGTGAAAGACTATGATTGCAAGATATCTTACCATCCCGGTAAAGCTAATGTTGTAGCTGACGCTTTGAGCCGAAAGAAGAAGGAAAAGAAGTCGGAGGAAACTGAATTAGGATTTTTGTTAAGTAATGAAGCGAGTCTGATTGAAGAATTTGGAAAGATGAGAATCGAAGTAATTGTACCTCCCGCAATAGTAGAGAAAGTGATTGCTACTTTAGTAGTAATGCCAGATTTGAGGACTCATATCATAGAAGGCCAAAGGAGGGACGAAGAATTGGAGAAGTTGAGAATGAAGATTAGGAGTCAAGGAGTTAAGGATTTTTCAGAGTCGAGAGATAATGCCTTAGTGTATCAAGGAAGGATTTGTGTGCCCAATGACGAGACTTTGAGGAACGAGATAATGAGTGAAGCCCATAAAACTCCGTACACAGCCCATCCCGGTAGTACTAAGATGTACCAAGACTTGAAGCAACAGTTTTGGTGGGAAGGATTGAAGAAAGATGTGGCAATGTTTGTTGAAAGGTGCTTAGCCTGCCAACAAGTAAAAGCCCTACACCAAAGACCGTATGGACCCTTACAGCCACTACCAGTTCCAGAGTGGAAGTGGGATGGAATCACGATGGATTTCATGACAGGTCAGCCGAGATTGAGAAAAGGAAACACAGTTGTGTGGGTAATAGTGGATAGGTTGACGAAGTCCGCTCATTTCATACTTATTTCACATACCTATGGATCGGATAAGTTAGCTCAGATTTACGTTAAGGAAATCGTAAGATTGCATGGAGTGCCGAGTACGATCACTTCGGATTGAGATTCGAAATTCACAGCCCGATTTTGGGAAAGTTTCCAGAAAGAGTTGGGAACACAGTTGCAGTTCAGCACTGCCTATCATCCACAGACGGACGGACAATCCGAGCGAACGATTCAAATCCTCGAGGACATGTTGAGAGCTGTTTTATTAGACAAAGGAGACGAGTGGGAGAAAATTTTACCTCTTATCGAGTTTGCGTATAATAATAGCTACCAGAATACGATTGGAATGGCCCCTTATGAAGCCCTTTACGGAAGAAAGTGTAGATCGTCGCTCTATTGGGACGAAGTAGGAGAGAGAAAAGTGATAGGGCGGGAAGCGATCGAAGAGATGATAGAATCTATGCGTCATATTCGCGAGAGGATTAAAGAAGCTCAAAGTCGACAGAAGTCATATGCCGACAACCGAAGGTCCAAATTAGAATTCGAAATAGGGAATAAAGTCTTTTTGAAAGTATCCCCTTCGAGAGGAATACACCGTTTTGGTGTTAAAGGGAAGCTAAAGCCTCGTTTTATAGGACCGTTTGAAATCCTAGAGAGGATTGGAGCCGTATCATATCGATTAGCGTTGCCCCCCAGTTTTGGGAATTCGCATAACGTTTTTCATGTGTCGCAATTGAGGAAGTACGTTTTTTATCCAAAGCACGTAATTCGTCAAGATAATGTTGCTTTGAAGCCAGACTTAAGCTACGAAGAGAAACCCGAGAAAATTCTAGACCGTAAGGTCCAGAAGCTTAGAACAAAGTCGATTTCCTTAGTTAAAATTAAGTGTTGTCATCACGATCTTGAAGAAGCCACATGGGAACTCGAAGAAAAGATGAAAGCGAAGTATCCCGAGCTGTTTTCTTGAGGTTAGTAAATTTCGGGACGAAATTTTTTTTTAAGGAGGTGAGGATGTAATACCCCGAACTTTCATAAGTTCTTAAGTGAGTTTTAAATAAGTTGATATGCTTAGATTATCAAGTTTTGAGTGATAAAATTTTTCTAAGGAAAAAGAAATTTGTAAAAAGACTAAAATGCCCCTATGTGCCTAAACGTGAACTTATGTGTTTTAAATTACTCGAGTTGAGGATGTGATGCATTGATTGAGTTTATTTATATGAGTTTGAGCATGAGTATGAATTTCAGAAGATTCCGAGAATTTTTACTTTTGAGTGAATAGTAACAATAACCGAGAAGCATTTGCGAATCGTGTTGGAAAAGCTAAGATCTGAGAAGTTGTACGCCAAATTCAGCAAGTGTAAATTTTGGTTGAAAGAAGTAAATTTCTTAGGACACGTTGTTTCGTCCGAAGGAATTAAAGTCGATACGGAAAAGGTGAAAGTTGTGCAAGATTGGAAATCACCGACGTCAGTACATGAAATCCGTAGTTTCCTCGGTTTAGCAGGTTACTATTGGAGATTCATAGAAGGATTTTCCAAGATCGCGAAGCCGATGACGAGTTTGTTGAAGAAAGAAACGAAGTTTGAGTGGACGGAGGAACGCGAGAGAAGTTTCCAAGAGCTTAAAACAAGATTAATTTCAGCCCCAGTGTTAGCCCTTTCTGAATCAAGAAAAGACTATACGATTTATACCGATGCTTCTGCACAAGGCCTTGGATGTGTGCTAATGCAAGATGGAAGAGTAATAGCATATGCTTCAAGACAACTTAAGCCTCATGAAGACAAGTATCCCACTCATGATTTAGAGTTAGCAGCTGTAGTGCATGCTTTGAAGATTTGGCAACATTATCTTTATGGAGACAAATGTGAAATCTTTTCTGATCACAAAAGTTTGAAGCATTTCTTCGAGCAAAAGGAGCTAAATATGAGACAAAGAAGATGGCTCGAGTAGGTGAAAGACTATGATTGCAAGATATCTTACCATCCCGGTAAAGCTAATGTTGTAGCTGACGCTTTGAGCCGAAAGAAGAAGGAAAAGAAGTCGGAGGAAACTGAATTAGGATTTTTGTTAAGTAATGAAGCGAGTCTGATTGAAGAATTTGGAAAGATGAGAATCGAAGTAATTGTACCTCCCGCAATAGTAGAGAAAGTGATTGCTACTTTAGTAGTAATGCCAGATTTGAGGACTCATATCATAGAAGGCCAAAGGAGGGACGAAGAATTGGAGAAGTTGAGAATGAAGATTAGGAGTCAAGGAGTTAAGGATTTTTCAGAGTCGAGAGATAATGCCTTAGTGTATCAAGGAAGGATTTGTGTGCCCAATGACGAGACTTTGAGGAACGAGATAATGAGTGAAGCCCATAAAACTCCGTACACAGCCCATCCCGGTAGTACTAAGATGTACCAAGACTTGAAGCAACAGTTTTGGTGGGAAGGATTGAAGAAAGATGTGGCAATGTTTGTTGAAAGGTGCTTAGCCTGCCAACAAGTAAAAGCCCTACACCAAAGACCGTATGGACCCTTACAGCCACTACCAGTTCCAGAGTGGAAGTGGGATGGAATCACGATGGATTTCATGACAGGTCAGCCGAGATTGAGAAAAGGAAACACAGTTGTGTGGGTAATAGTGGATAGGTTGACGAAGTCCGCTCATTTCATACTTATTTCACATACCTATGGATCGGATAAGTTAGCTCAGATTTACGTTAAGGAAATCGTAAGATTGCATGGAGTGCCGAGTACGATCACTTCGGATTGAGATTCGAAATTCACAGCCCGATTTTGGGAAAGTTTCCAGAAAGAGTTGGGAACACAGTTGCAGTTCAGCACTGCCTATCATCCACAGACGGACGGACAATCCGAGCGAACGATTCAAATCCTCGAGGACATGTTGAGAGCTGTTTTATTAGACAAAGGAGACGAGTGGGAGAAAATTTTACCTCTTATCGAGTTTGCGTATAATAATAGCTACCAGAATACGATTGGAATGGCCCCTTATGAAGCCCTTTACGGAAGAAAGTGTAGATCGTCGCTCTATTGGGACGAAGTAGGAGAGAGAAAAGTGATAGGGCGGGAAGCGATCGAAGAGATGATAGAATCTATGCGTCATATTCGCGAGAGGATTAAAGAAGCTCAAAGTCGACAGAAGTCATATGCCGACAACCGAAGGTCCAAATTAGAATTCGAAATAGGGAATAAAGTCTTTTTGAAAGTATCCCCTTCGAGAGGAATACACCGTTTTGGTGTTAAAGGGAAGCTAAAGCCTCGTTTTATAGGACCGTTTGAAATCCTAGAGAGGATTGGAGCCGTATCATATCGATTAGCGTTGCCCCCCAGTTTTGGGAATTCGCATAACGTTTTTCATGTGTCGCAATTGAGGAAGTACGTTTTTTATCCAAAGCACGTAATTCGTCAAGATAATGTTGCTTTGAAGCCAGACTTAAGCTACGAAGAGAAACCCGAGAAAATTCTAGACCGTAAGGTCCAGAAGCTTAGAACAAAGTCGATTTCCTTAGTTAAAATTAAGTGTTGTCATCACGATCTTGAAGAAGCCACATGGGAACTCGAAGAAAAGATGAAAGCGAAGTATCCCGAGCTGTTTTCTTGAGGTTAGTAAATTTCGGGACGAAATTTTTTTTTAAGGAGGTGAGGATGTAATACCCCGAACTTTCATAAGTTCTTAAGTGAGTTTTAAATAAGTTGATATGCTTAGATTATCAAGTTTTGAGTGATAAAATTTTTCTAAGGAAAAAGAAATTTGTAAAAAGACTAAAATGCCCCTATGTGCCTAAACGTGAACTTATGTGTTTTAAATTACTCGAGTTGAGGATGTGATGCATTGATTGAGTTTATTTATATGAGTTTGAGCATGAGTATGAATTTCAGAAGATTCCGAGAATTTTTACTTTTGAGTGAATAGTAATGATAACCGAGAAAATGCTATTCACCGACGAACTTAGAATTTGACCTAATTAGAGTCTTTTGAATCTAGAATTAATTCTAAGACCCCTGAGATATGTTAGAAGCTTATCCGAGATCACATGACAGAGTTATAAGAATTTAGTCCTTAACGGATTAATTAGCCGATTAATTTTTAGGTTTTCTTCGTTACTTGGAATTTTGACCTAAAAATTAGATAATCGGAATCCTTAATTTATTTAATGGGATATGAGATAGGTTTGAGATGTTTTTAGTGTCGGAAACGAGACGAGGAGAGATTATAGTCGTTTTCAGTATAAATGAAATAATACGGACTTTTTATCTTGAAAACTTTCCAACCAGGTAAAATTTTATCTGTCAGAAAGAGAATCTCTCTCTCCCTCTCTCCCTCCCAACCGACATTATCCCTCTCGCTCTCCCTAATCTCTCTAGCTAACCTATTTTTCAACACCTACAAGAGAATATCATGATGTTATTCTTATTCTTATTCTTATTTCTTAACTTAACATCATTTTCATTCATCATATCAATCTCTCTCTCAAACTCTACTCTCTCTCTAGTTCTCTCTCTCTCTCTTTTGAAAACTCTCAAGGAGAGAAGAAGGAAAATTTCCTCTCCCTCTCTTCCCTCTTTGCCGAGACACACACACTACACACACATGGAGATTTCTCCATTAAAGTCCTAAGATTCAAGCTCCAATTCCATTAAGAACAAGTAAAGATCATCTTCATCCATCTAGTTCATGCATATCTTGAGGAGAAAGGTATTTATCCTTCAAATTCTTGAGTTTGAAATCCAATAATCATCCCTCTAATTTTTCTATAAAATTCGGCACTTATGCCCTAGTATGGAGAATTAATTTTTGTTTCATTTTCTTGAGGAATTCAAGATGAGATCTTCCATGGAAATCGAAGCTAGGATTTGAGCCCTTCAAGCCCTCCATTTCGGCCAAGGAGATTCAAGAGAGAAGCTTCGATTTAAATTTCTAAAGTAGGTTAAATCATTTGATTAATTGTATTTATGTAATCTCCCTAATCCCTAAAGAAAAAAATGCATGGTTTAATTTATGCTTAGGCAAAAACTAGGGATTCGATATGAGATTCGATGTGAGGTTCGAGTGAAGAAATCGATAGGAAATCAAGCCTAGGAATTAATCCTTGATTAAAAGAGAAAGAAAAATTAATTCCTTAATTTTTTCATAGAAACCGAAAAATATGAGGAAAATAGGAGAAATTGATTTTCTTGAGTATTTGATAATTTAATGTTTGATATGTGTTTATGAGTATATTTTGATTGAGATTTATGCAAGAGAAATTTGAGAAAATACATGTCCAAAAATATATGTGTGTGCCGTGATTTTTGAGCATTTGGAGGAGTATTTTTATTTGATTATTTCGTGATAATCGAGTCTGGTTTTCAAATCGTTTGATTAAAAATGAGTCAAGGAAATTGTCGAGTTTTGAATATTGTTAAATGAAAAATAAAAAGTTATCGAGTAATAGTTTAAGAATCGCGTTTTGAGTCAGAGGTAAGAGTTGAGCCATAAATAGAAAATGAATTTGTATTTCAATAAGAGTTTAATTAAAAGAAAAAGAGAAATAATAATAATAGAAGCATAAGTAATAGTACGTATGAGAATACGAATAAGAAATTGAGAAAAGACGACGTCTTTGGAAATAAGCGTCGTATATTAAGTTAAGAGATAATGAATGAATATTTGAGTTTAATCTAAGAAAAACTGTTATATTTGAATTAATGTCTTTGCCAAAATTAGAGTCGAGTAATAACGAGAAATTGTTAATGTGTCTTGAAGTGTGAATCGAATTTGAGATAATATGTTTATTTAGATTCCAACTTGAGTTATAATGATTGATTGAAACTCTATGATCAAATTAAATTCGTTTGAATAGACTTATGTGATTAAACGTGTTAAATATGCTTAATTGAATTTATATGCTTGAGTGAAACATTAATGCTTGGAAAGATCGTTCAAATTGTTGAGAATGCGTGCTCATAACATGAATGATGTTCGTATAATCGAGTATATAATTGAGAATATGAGTGAGGATTCAAGAATTAAAGTTTAGTCAATTAAGGTTTTTTTTAACTAATGAGAAATGCCAAGCATTAGTGAGTAGCGAATATGATTTAGAAACGAGGATACGAGATGAAGTAAGTAGTAACCGAGTAGAGTAAGAACTAAGGACGAGGAAGTTGAGAATCGAGATTGTCTTAGAAAAGATAAAATTAGAAAGAGACGAGTCAAGTAGAAGTCCTTCAGTCGAAACCAACGTCTACTTTACGTCTTAAGCTTCGTGTCTTACTTCTTTTATCGATGTCAAAATATAAAGGACCGAGCGCGACGGATAAGTAGCAAGGACGAAGAAAGAGTAAGCCGCCTAGCTAATCGACGGAAGTAAGGTGGGCTTTTCTGAAACCAAAACTATCAATGAATGCTATTATGATAATTAAGTATTATTATGTGAGTTTTTAAAGTTCAAATTGACTTGCCGTTTTACTTGAGTTTTTAGTATGTGTTATCATCTGCTTGTTGAGATATTATTGTCCTGTGAAAGGCAGGAAACCCACGTGTGGAATATAAATTGTTTGAGGTGACTGTGAGCCTTGCTTCGGTTGGACCGGTCACAGTGTTCGAGAAGAAGGCCTACTTTTCGGCACAGTGAGAGTGAAATGTGGTAGATGATACATATTGCTTGAGTATATATATTGTTTGACTGCGCAGTCTATTCGGAAAGAAAATATTTTTGCATTTACAAGTAAACTGTTTCACTGCATTAATACTTGTGATGCTACGGCAAGGCAAGTCCAATTGATATAGCTCTAAGAGCAAGTTTCAAAGTTTTTGGCATGTGTTCACTGAGTACGAAGTACTCAACCCTGCATGTATTTCTAAACGTGCAGGTTAGCGGGATGCAGATGGAGAGGACAGTTTGGTGGTGTGTTGTGGTGTTATATGTTTTGTTGATCGAGTCGAAAGTTAGACTGGCAGTTGCATGTCTCCATACATGTAGTTGTTGGGATTGAGTCGAGGATTCCACTGCAATTCAATACTTTTGATTATTGAAGTCTTTTGGATATTATACTCTGATACATGTTCTAATTCCGAGCGATGTGCTCGATGCTAATTTCTATTTTTGTTGAATCTCGTATTCATTGACTTGAAATACTTATTTCTATTCGAGCTTGATATGTAAATTATTTGTGCTCGTTGGTTGATTTGAAATATCTTTGAAAGCCTGTCTTGAATGTTATAGCTTTTCGTTGATATTCCCTTGTTTCCCGAGCATGTTTCGCTTATTTGAGATGAGTGATGGAAGGTTAGTAGTGTTAGTGTTTGCGTATCGTCGCACCTCGGGAGTCGGGGTGTGATAAAAGCGGTAACAAATATGAATATGCTTCCAAATCAACACTCATCAAGAAATGAGCATAAATAATTTACAACGGTTTCACAAAATAATAGGAAGTATCTCGATTCCAAGTTATGCAGACATGAAAGTTAAACGGGAATTATGAAGTTGTTTTGATCAAACGGCTCATTGTTTCATAATCATATCAGAGTTATCAAAAAGACATAATCGAAAGATTATCAAATAGATTATCATGCAGCGGAGACATCATTTGCTCTTGACAACTACACGTATGAAGACATGTAATTGCCGACTCAATCCTTTAACAGATAACACACCACCAAGAATCACCCTCGCCATCTTCATCCAAAGCTAACTTGCACGTTTAGAAATACATGCAGGGCAGAGTACTTCGTACTCAGTGAACACATTGCCAAAATCATTCTCAAAAGCTTGCTCTTAGAGCTATATAATTGAAACTTGCCTCTCTTGCTGCATCACAAGGGTTTAGATATATAAATAACTGCTTTAAAAGAATTTTCCCACTTGTGACAGCCATAAAAACATTTTTTTTGTTTTGTAAATCGTCTGTGCAGACTAAGCTTATATCTTAGGTATGAATCAATCTACAGCTTATCTTTCTGTAGTGTCGAGAAGTAGGCATCCTCCTCGAACACCGTGACCGGCCCAACCGTAGCAAGGCACACAGTCACCTTAACTAATGCATGTATTGTCCCGTATCTTACAGGACCTTTATCCCGTGCATCCACAGGACCTTTAATAATCTTTAACACGTAGATGATTGCATACCAAAATATTTAGAACATTTAGGCAAGTCAATCAATTGGAAAAGCGCACGTAATATGTAAATAGTACACACATTCATCATCTGAGTTTCGGTTTAGAAAGCCCACCTGTCCTCCGAAGATCTAGCTAGGTGGCTTACTCTTTTTGTCCTCGCTACTTTTCCGTCCCGCTTCGTCCTTCACAATTTAACATCGAATAAGGACAAGACTCTGGTCGTGTAAGACGTAAAGTAGATTTTGGTTTCGGCTGAAGGACTTCTACTTGACTCGGGTCTTTTATTTTAACTTTTCTAAGTCAATATCATTTCTTGACTTTCTCGCTCTCGGGTATTTAACTTTACTTGGTTACTCGAAAAACTTCGTCTCATATTCTCGTTTCTAGAAATAATATTACTTTAGTATTTCTCGCTAGTGAGAAAATACCATCTATCTCGACTATGATACTTAAATTCTCACTCAAATTCTTGATTCAATTATCGTCATCTCAAATCAATCACGTCGCAACAAGCATTCATAATAAACGAACAAGTCATTTCACAATAAACGAAACATAAATATTTCACTCAACATATAAGTTCAATCAAGCATAATATCTCAAACATGATTTATATTTCAAATTCAATTAACAGTTACGTTGACACTGCTCGACTATATTTTTGGAAGATATTATCTTAAAATGAACATTAAAAACGATTTCGTCAACAAGAATTCAAATAATAAAAAATTGGAATTTAAAACTCAAATATTTATTTACTATTTCCCGATTTAAAATACAACGCTATTTTCAAAATACGTTGTCTTTTCTCAATTACGAACACTTACTCGTATACATACCCTTATCTTAATAATTATCCTTCAATAATAAAACATTATCATTATTTTCTTAATAAAATTATCGTTTTCTTTACTCAATGAAAACTCGACTTTTAATTTAAAACTCAACACCCGATAACTTTATCGTCTTATCTCGAATTCAAGATATTTGAAAAACAGCTCGATTAATATCTCTCAAGCATTATCAACCAATCATTTAACACTCGACACATCATCAAAGAACGAATATTCAAACAATTAAAACTTACTAAACTTGCTTCTCATATTAAAACAACATTTATTTGATTTCAACTCATGACCTCTTTTTATTCGTCTAACACTTCTTATTTTCATTTATTATCCAAGCATTTGAGATTCATTAGACTCGATTCTAACACTTAAGATTTTTTTTCAAGTTTAATGAGTCTTAACACTTATTAGATCTCAACTCAAGACTTTATTTTATTTAAGCTATTTTTTCATAGCATTATTTATTCATCTAAGCTCAAACTTCACTTTTAATATTATACTTTACTAAATCTTATTTCATTCAGAAATTATTTCTTTAATTTAATTAATTCTATTTCTATTATTTTTATTCCAAAACTTTTTTTTATTAATCTCATAATTAAACGAGTAAACGAACTCAAACTCGACTATACTCTTCATTAAACTCTTATGCTCGACTCTAAAATTAATTTTCTCTTTAAAAGAGAATTTATTTCTCTTAAGATTAATTTCTTCTTATTTCTTATTCGATTGAATGACTTAACCTCGACTAACTCGTCCTTAAATTTTATTTCCTTAACTCTAACTCCTCTTTTTATTTCTCAACTAGTATTATTATTTTTTTAAAATTTTTATAATTAAACTCACTTGATTTCTCTTCTTAATTTCTAAATTCTTAACAAAGAAATATTTTTCTTTGCTTTTACTCAATTCTATATCTCATAAATAATTTATTAATTTTTCTTTTTATTTCTTTATTTTATTTTCTTAAAATTTTGAATTTTTAATTAATTAAATAATTAATTAATTTATTTTGTAATTAATTTTATTAATCTTCAAATCTTCATGTTCTTCACCAAGAACACCAGGAACACCTAGAACACACACTTAATCCTTCAAACTCAATTCCAACGATTTTTACACATTTTTATGCCTAAAATTCTATTTTTTTTCATCTCTTAAATTCTTATTAAAAATCTAACACTCTAATTTAACATAAACACATTCATATCATCCATGACATAAAATCATCAAAAATCATCGAAAATATATTTTTCCATAAACTCATATATATCGATTTCTTCAAGAAATTCAACAAAATAATTTAAATCATTCATTTAATCATAATCTCATACTCATATCATGCTTATAACATCATCAAATCATCAAAAATAAATAAAATCAAAAATTCCAAATTTTCTACCCTAATTTCGGTTTCAACATAAAAAAAATAGGGTAAATTGTTTTTCTCTTTTTCTCATGCACACATATCATTCCAATCATCATCATAAAGCACATATAAACAAGAAATCATCAAGAACTCATGAAAATTATTTTTTTTTCTCTTTTATCCTCATTTTCGGTCCTCTCCATTTTTATAGGGTTATTATTTTTCTTTTCTCTCTTAATTTCTAGATTAAGCCCTAGGGTTTGTTTTCTTCATAATATCCTCACATCCTCATCACATCACATGCCCTAAGTTTGCCTAAACATAATTTAAATCATGCATATTTTCTTTCTTTAGGGCTTATAGATTACATATATACAATAAATCAAATGGATGGCATACTTTAAAAGAAATAAATCGAACTCTTCCTCTTGAAGAACTTGGACCGAAAATGAAGGGATATGAGCTTCAAATCCTAGCTTGGATTTTCCATGGAGGATTTCATCTTTAAACCTCAAGAAAAATTAAAACAAGAATTAATCATCTCATTTAGGGCATAAAGTGCCGAAAATATGAAGAAAATAAAAGAGGAGATGATTTTGATCTTGAACTGAGCTCAAAACTTGAAGAATTAAATTACCTCTTGAGTTAGGGTTTGAGGTAATGAAGATGATGATGATCTTGGAGCTTGGAAGCTTGAAATCTTGGACTTCAATGGAGTTTTTCTCCTATATCTAAGTGTATGTGTGTGCGGTGAAGAGAGGGGGAGAAGAGAGAAGATTTTCTTCTTCCTCTTCTTTGTTCCTTACGTGAGAGAGAGTAGAGAGATGAGTGAATTGTTATGATTATCACTTAGCTAGGAAGAAATGAAGTTGCAGCTAAGTTAAGTGTATGAAATGATTATATTCCCCTTAGGTGTTGAAAATAGGTTTAGCTAGGTTAGGGAATATAATTAAGGGAGAGAGAGGAGATGCATGTTGGTAGAGAGAGAGAATGAGAGAGACAAAATAAAAATATATCACTTTAACTGTATAATTTTCCCCGGAAGAAAAAGTTTTTCGGTAGAATATATCCGTATTATTTCGTTAACATTGAAAACGGCTATAAATCTCCTCGACTCGTTCCCAACATCAGAAACACCTCTACATCTTCTCATATCTCACGAAATAATTTAAGGAATCCAAATATCTAATTTTTAGGTCAAAATTCCAAGTAACGAAGAAAAACCTAAAATTATTCGACTAATTAAATCGTTAAGAAATAAATTCTTAGAACTCTCTAATATATCTCAAAGGTCTTAGAATTAAATCTAGATTCAAAAGACACTAATTAAACTAAATTCCGAGTTCGTCGGTGATTAGTGATTTCTCGGCTTATCGGCACTATTCGTCAAAAGTAAAAGTTCTCAGAATTCTCCAAAATTCATACTCATACTCAATCTCATATAAATAAGCTCAATCAATGCATCACATACTCATTCGGAATAATCAAAACGAGAAAAATTCACATATTAGCACATAAGGGCATTTTGGTCATTTTTAAGAAAATTTATTTTCTTGAAAAATTTATCACTCAAGGCACGTTATTTAATATATATTAACGCATTAAAAACGCTCTCAAAGACTTGTAAAAGTTCGGGGTATTACAATTAACTTATAAGAAACTACAAGAATCCTTTCTTAAGATTTTGAACGGTCTAATATATATCTCGATTTAAGTTTTCTTTTTACGCGTAAACGACGGATTTTCATAGAAGGAAAATACTTTTGGGAAAATTTTTATCTCTTAAAGCGAATTCTAACTCTAATCTTCAATCAACGATTTACGACTTTTGTCGACTCTCGACTTTACTTAATTTCTCTCATATCTAACGAAAAGATTCTAACATCTCTTTAACTCCTTCAGGTCTCATAACTTTTCTCTCGCTTACTTCACTTCAGTAAAGCAGAGAACAACGCTTCTTTCTAAACAAAGCTTCGTACGACGCTATCCTAATTGCGTTTAAATAACTTGTTGCCATGGGCAAGTTAAACAAGGGGTTTAACTTTGCTCTCAATTGTCATTTTGTCTAGAATAACTATTCTCGACATATCTTCTAAAATCTAGATAGTCCTTTCAGACTAACCATTCGTCTGTGGGTGGTAAGCGAAAACCTTTCGGACTTATCTTCTAGCACTGTTTACTCATTTCATTTCTACTTCGGGATTGGAAAAAGGTTGCAACGGATCGTAAGCTTTCTGACGCATAATCTTCACTAGCTCACTCACTAAACATCCTTCTATATACATCGCTACTTTGCATTTCACTCATTCTCACTCGAACTATTACTTCAAATTCTGATATATCATTGCATTTTCTGGATTACGGTGTAAGGAACATCATGAGCTTTGCTCATAACTTTCTTTCTAAGCTCCTCGTCATTGGGTACGCAAATTCTACTATAGAACGTCAAGCGTTGACGCTCGATTCTTGAATAATCTGGAACTCTTTCTTTTCAAATTTTAAGCTTCACTTTCTCCAACTCATCATCTTTTCTTGGCGATCTACGATTCGCGATCTTATGCCTATTTTCATTCGCTCTAACTCTTTTATAAATCTTTCCTCTTCCGAGAAGACAAATCCCAACTCATAACTTTCTTCTCTACTTAGGGCATCAACCACTACATCAAATTTTTTTTTGGGGTACCAGGAGATCTTATGATTATCGTCCTTTACTCGCTCAAGTCATCTTCTCGGTTTCATACTTAATTCTTTTGCTCGAAGAAGCATTCTAAACTCTTGTGATCTGACGAGATTTCACACTTAATCTTCTAAATCTCCATTTTGCTCCCACTTTCATCCTTATATGCAATGCCTCGGCCCTAGTATCATCAAATGATCATACCTATCTTCAAAGCAAGAGGCTAAATTCCCACTCATCGGATGCGCTAGTTATATGCTTAACAGATGCTGGTCATAGGGTGTCCACACATTAGTCCAAATTATAGGACTAAAGGCCGATAGCAGTACAAGCAAACAACATTTAGCAAAGATAACGTAGGGGGAAGTAGCTTAGCAGCTGAAGGTAGAGCTCAATAGGGCAGCTAAGGCAAAGTGGTTTGTATGCCTTCTTGACGAAAGGTAACGAACTTTGTTTTGTTTCCGTATTTATGGATTGGATCCTTTCTGCCAACGAAATGAATGCAGAGCATTTTTGGATCTCTCGCCTCTAAGGCATGATCTTTCCTTTGTGAACCACAAATAACAATCGAATTGCTTTGCAGTCTCAACTAAACAACCAACTAGGGACCTTCATACAAATGATATCTTCATATCCTTACACCATGCGCTACAACTGCTAATTCTAAATCATGATTAGGGTACTTCTTGTGATACCCCGAGTTCTTATACCTTTAGAGAGCGTCTAATTAACCGAGTAAGTTCAAAGATGAGAATTTAGGAGTAAAATTTTTTCTTTTCTAATCAAAGAGATTTGAATAAAACGTTTAAATTGTCTGGTGAATCTTGTGTGAATTTATCTGTTCTATTTACCTGAGATGGTGATGATATGATATGCTTGTTGAGTTGTTTATATGAAAATGAGTATGAGATTAAATTCCAGAAAAATCCCGAGAAGTTTGTTCGATTGAGATAACATAACGTTAATCGCCGAGAAATATGTTTACGCCGACGAGACTAGAATAGAATTGAATTAGAACCTTCGAACCTAGAATTTCTTTTAAGATCACTGAGATAGGGAAAGAACTTATCCGAGAATTGAGAAGAGAAATGAGGCATTAGTCTTTAAAAGGATTAATAAACGGATTAATAAGCCGATTAAATTCTTTCAAGATTTAAAGGACTAAAAAGATCGAAACCTTTAATATTTTAATTTGAAACGTGAAATAGGATTGGGATGAGTTAGTGTCAAAAGTGAAACGAGAAGAGGTTAGACCCGTTAAGAAAACAAAACGGAATTAATACGAATCGTTTTATCCGGAAAACCTTTACGACCGGATAATTAATACCCGTAACGACACGACGACGACACCTGTCATCCACTTCTCTCCCTCTCACGCCACCTCACACCTCCTCTCCCATCATCCTTCAATTTCCAAGACTAAAATATCATGATTATGTCTTATGCATGGTATTACCTAAAGTTTGCATGCAAGTTAATATCACATCACCTATCAAGTCATGTCTTACTACAACTTCCAACAAGTGCACTTTATTCCTTATGTTGGATTTGAATTTCACTCACCTAAGACAAGAAGGGAGACTAAATCCATTCACTCCACCTCTCTCTCTCTCATTTCGATCTCTCTCTCTCTCCCAAGCAAGAAAGAAAACAATCTCTCAAACTCTCCCAAGCTCTCTCTCTCTCTCGGCAATCTCCCTCTCTCCCTCATACCTTGATTTTTCTTCACATGCAACCATGGATTCAAACTCTCCATCCATGAAAATGAAGTAGAAGTTATCAATGTCCATCCATTTCATCCATATTTTCAAAGAAAGGTAAGAATCTTCCAAGTTCTTGAAGTTAAATTCAAGAATCATCCAACACTTTTCTTTATTTTAATTCTTAAACCCTATGGATGATTAATCCCATGTTATTTCTTTTTCTTTGAGGATTCAAGAAGATTTCTTTCTTCTTTTCAAGTTCAAGCTTTGAAGCTACCATTTCCATCCATTTCAATTCCAAGAGCCAAGAGAAGGATTCCCATTTAATTAAGTATGAAATTTATTTGATTAGTTGTAAATATGTATGTCTATAAGTCCTAAAAGAAAGATCTATGCATGCATGTTATTTAAATTATGTTTAGGCAAACTTAGGATATGCATGTGCTAATCGAGTGAGAAAAATTCGTTAAGAGAATCGAGCATTAGATACTAATCGGTGAATTAAGAGAAGAGAACGAATTTAAAACCCTAAAAATTGGATAAATACTGAAAATTTTAGTAAAAATAGGAAAAATATGAATTCTTTGAGTTATTAGTATTATGATGCTTGATTTGTTATTTCTATCATATTGAGAATGAGATTATATGCATGAAAAATTGAGGAATAAATTGCACAAAATATGCATGTGTGTGCTGAGAATTTTGAAGAAAATAGAGAATTTATTTTGATGATTTTGTTGATGGATTGAGTGTTGTTTTGATCAATGGTGTTGGGAAATTTATTAGTATAAGTTTTGATGAATTCCAAAACCGGCTGACCCCAACCGAGTAGATGTTGCCAGAACCTAATGTTAGAATTTAGGCTCGCTATTTGAGCAAAGTTAAGATTTTATCTTTACAAGTCTCCAGCTGAAGATGGTAACAAGGCGTCACTCAGACAGAACATCAGTTGTGAAGAAAGACAACTGAGAGTTCATTTGTTCAGATGCAAACAAGGGGAAGTCTTCAAAACATCAGTTGAGAAGGAAACCAACTGAGCATTCATCAGATGAGAAACAGTTGAAAGGAAGAGAACATCAGATGAAAAGGAAATCATCTGAGGGTTCAAACCCAACTGAGTAAATACAAGGAAGACAACTGAGGGTTCAGTTTCAGAGCCTCAGTTATAGAATCCGAACAAGGAGTTCAACTATTTGAAGTTCAAAGTCAGCTGAGAGCTCGACAGATCGGAACATCAGCTGAAGATCACTCAGATGAAGGTCAAGACTTTCAACCGACAAACCGAAGTTGACTGTCAAAGATTTGAATTTCAAAAGGAAGTCACGTGAGGGTTTGACCGTTCAGTCATTACCCCATCTGGCCCAACACAAGGCTGTCTCAGATGGAAATCAGAAGAGCACAGATGCCATATCGGGAAAGTCTACAGAGATGAGAGACAAGCCATCGCTTTCAACCGATCAGAGATCAACTGCTCCTCCAACGGCTAGTTGATTCTCTCCGCCTATAAATAGAGGCATTCTCTTATTCGAGAGAGACAGACACTTAGACAACGAAAAATTCAAGAGCTTTCTCAAGAGAAATCAAAGCAAAAAGCAAATCTGCAAAATCATCATCTAAGAGCATCAGCAGCTGAAAGTTCCAATTTGAGAGAACATTAGTAGCTGAGGGTTCCTAGAGATCGAAACTGTTTTTGATCTTAGGTTGAGTGTTGATTCATTCAAGCCTTAGATTCAGCTCTCATTCGTGATCGAGCTGTAGTTGGAAATCCTACCCATTCTCACACCCTAAAAAGTGTGCTAGGACCTTACTCTTCCTGTAATTGAGTAGTCAGGTCGTCAAGTACCCGCAAACTTGACTTAGGCTGTTTAGTGCCCGGAAACTAAACTGTAACGGTTGCTCAGCCCGCGTAAGCTGAGTGGAACTGTCCAGAAGAACTTTGACTGAGGTGTGTGGACTCACATCTCCCCGTAGATGTAGGAGTTCTCTCCGAACCACGTAAATCTTGTGTGTCGTGTTTATTTTGTGTTCAGTCTTTATTTGCATATCTCAACTGACAAACTAACCGCATACAATCTGCATACTTTCACATCAACAGTTTTGGTTTTGACTAACCGTGCATAAAAGCGTGAATTTGTTTTTACGAGTTCATTTTCCCACCACATTCCGCACAGCACCACTCTTCCAGCTAAGGTTGCTTACTCAGCTGTGAGATCCCAACTGAGTCCTGTTACTCAGTTGAAGTTGATTTCAAGTGTTAAGTTTTTCGAAATTAAAAAATCGTAACTGGTGTATTCTCCCCCCCCCCATACACCAGTAACTCGTATCGGGACCATCAAGTGGTATCAGAGCAGTGGTTCAAAAGACTGCTGACTCTGTTTCACGAGGTGTGAATTCGAGAATTTTATTTCAGTGGTCAACTGAATAGATCTTTTCACGCTAGTGCATACTTGCTCGTTTTTTGTCCTATTTTTGTTTGTGCAGATGGACGTCAAGGACAAGATCGTAGTCATGTTCTCTGTCAAAGCATCATAGGATGCAACAAGTTCTCATATCTGGACCAATCGTCATACGAGACAGAATACTTCGCACTCCCAAAAATCCCAACGATGGAGATGCAGTGGTGGAGTATGTGGAGAAACAGCCAGAAGACTACACTCCGGAAGAGGCCAAGGTGAGCCAGCTGGATATCTGGGCTCAGAGCACAATAATGTCCACGGTTGGACAAGATTATCTGCCCTGGATAGAGGAGTGTGAGACTGCAAAAGAGATGTGGGACATCCTGGCTTCGCTAAGTGAAGAAAGCGACGAGACGAAGGAAAACAAGTTCTCGTATGCATGTCAAGATTTCGATAATTTCAGTCTGCGACCTGATGAGACCATCGATCAGCTAGAGCTCCGGTTTATGGACATCATCAGAAGAATCCAGTCCATCCGGAAAGGAAAATACACTCTAAGAGAAATAAACCTCAAAGTGTTGCAAGCTCTACCGGCTGAGTGGGATACTTTCACAAATATCCACGAGAGCCGAGCTGACCTTGGTGAAATGGGAACTGAAAGATTGTTCTCAATCTTGAAAGGAAATGAGTATAAGGTCAACAGAAGGAGGTCGCAGCCCTCAAGTCAGACAAATAGAATTGAGGATGTCGGCTCAGCATCAAAGTCAGTGGCCCTCCGAGCTGACTACTCAAAGTCGAGATCGTCAAGGCCAACCAGATCGGCTGACACGACTGCAAAGGAGCCGAGCAGAGAGGAACTGCAACAGAACATTGCAGCGTTGTCAAAGAAGTTAGCCGATATGGATACTCGGTTCGGCAAATATAAACGTTTCTATAAATCAAACCGAACTCGAGACAGTTCGAAGCCAATCACCAATGGTTGCTTTGAATGCGGCAAGGAAGGACACTTCAAAGCTGACTGCCCAGACCTCTCAAAGAAGGAAAGAGAAGCACTAAGGGCCAAGCAAACTGCAAAGAATAAGGCCATGGTAGCTGAAGAGGCAGCTGACGATATGGACATCTTCACAGACACTGAAGATGAGGATGAACTGACCTCTACCAACAAAGTCATCAGTCCGGATCAATGCCTCATGGCACTTGGAACCGACCAAGATGATATTGAGGTACAATCTAATCCTGCTCGCTTAAATTCTTCCAATACTTCTAACCTGCAGGAATCTTTGAGCGATGAGTTGGAACCCTCCTGGAATTATTTTCAAGAACTCAGTGAGGAACTGCATCAGCAGTCGGTTGAGTTTAAGAGTCTTCAAGCCCAGTTCGCCAAGCTTGAAGATTTCTTAACCGTAAAGGACGATCTGATCAAGAGACAAGCTGAAGAAATTGACCAGCTGAAAAGTATACTGAGTACAGCCAACCAAACTGAGGCTTCAACCGATGAACAGTTGAAGGAACAGATCAAGGCACAGAACGAACAGTTGAACAAGCAACAGGCTCAGATCGACCAGCTGATGAAGACATCAGATGCCCAGACCGAGCATATAGCCGTTCTTCTCAAGGATCTTCAAACTGAGAAGGACAACCTGACAAAGCTATATCAGTCATCCGAGATCATCAAGAATCTCATCAGATACAGACGGCATACGGATGATGTGTCTGGACTCGGATACGACGTGGCAAAGGACACTGGAATTCCACCAGCTACCTTCACCAAGGCTGAGGAAGTCATGGTTGCCAAACCTAACACAGTTGAGGAAGTCATGGTTGCCAAACCGACAAAGGCAACTATGGCTGAGAAAGGCAAAGGAGCTGCAGATGGAGCACCAACGAAACAGTCGGTGGAGTCTACAATCGAGGGGGAATGTTCCAAGACTCAACGGAGGAACCGGAGACGTCGGAGTCGCAATCAGAACCGAGCTCAAAATCGACAACATAACCAAGCTCAGAACCGACGTGATAATCGACCAACAAACCAACCACAGCAGAGATGGAACCAACAGAACCGACCAAGCTTCAACCGACAGAATCAACAACGGTTCCATCACCACAACAGCCAGAGGTTCCAACAGAGTCAACTTATGTGGAACAGTTACGACAGCTATGGTTACTCATGCCACAACATGAATCAACATCCGGGCATGAACAACTATCGTCAACAGCCAGGGCAATGGAATCAGAATCAGCCAAGAAGATTCCACAATGGCGTCCGACCTCACAGACAAACTCAACAGGATAAGAATCGCCATCAAAACAGGGGAAAAGCCTCACCTCCTAAAGCTCAACATGGGAGAAATCCAACTCCTCCCAAGAAACAGAACATCACTACTAACAACAAGCCTAAGGATAACCGAGGTGTTGTTATAGTTGATGATGAAGGAAAAGTAATTTGGAATGATAAATCCATCCAAGTTTACAGGGAAAAGCGACGCACGGTTCCAGCGGGAACTGGTTCTAACCCTCCAAGACCCAACTGAAATTGGGGACCTAAGCGAGTTTCTCCTTGCAGGTACAGGAGAAACAGCTGAGGAAGAAGAAGGCGTCTACAACAATGTGGGTGATGGATAGTGGATGCTCGAAACACATGACAAATCTAAAGGATTTGCTTGGAAGTTTCGTGGAGAAAGAAGGTCCATCAGTTACTTTTGGTGATAACTCAAAAGGTTATACCAGAGGTTACGGTACCCTTGAAACCAATCATGTTTCAATTTCTAATGTCTCTTATGTTGATGGATTGAAGCATAACTTGCTCTCCATCAGCCAATTCTGTGATAATGGTTTCTCTGTCAAGTTTAATGCACAGGGTTGCAGGGTGAAAGATGTCGGATCAAAGCAGCTGATATTGTTGGGAAATCGATCCCCAACCGGGAATGTGTACTACGCTGACTGGAACAGCAGCCTCCCCGACACTTGCCTGTTATCAAAGAGCAGTTCGGATGTGAGCTGGCTGTGGCACAAAAGGCTCAACCATCTGAACTTCAAGACGATGAACCGACTCACCAGACAAGAACATGCAAGAGGCATACCTAACCGGGTGTTTTCAACAACACACATCTGCAGTGCATGCCAGCTGGGAAAGCTCGCTAGGTCCTCCTTCCGGTTGAAGACAACTCCTTCAACTGACCGAGTGTTACAGCTGATCCACATGGATCTCTTCGGACCAGTTACACCAAAAAACATTAATGGAAACGAATATACTTTGGTTGTAACTGATGACTACTCAAGATATACGTGGACCATCTTCTTGCGCCACAAAAGTGAGACCCGAGATGAGCTGCCCAAGCTGATGGATCGGATATCGAATCAACAAGAGATGAAGATCATATCTATCCGATCAGATCGTGGAACGGAGTTTCTAAATGAAACCATCATTGAGTATTGCGAAAAGAATGGCATAACCCATCAGATATCAGCCGCGCGTACTCCACAACAGAATGGCGTAGCTGAGCGAAGAAATAGAACTCTGAAGGATGCAGCCACATCTATGTTAGCGAGCTCAGCACTGCCAAAGAGATTTTGGGCTGAAGCAATCAACACAGCATGCTACACTCAGAATCGATCTCTTCTCACCAAGCGGTTGGGAAAGACACCATACGAGCTGTGGAGACGCAGAAAGCCAGATATTTCGTATTTTCATGTTTTTGGATCTAAGTGTTATATTCACAACAATGGGAAGACTCAGTTGAAAACTTTTGATGCCAAAGCTTCGAAGGGCATATTTCTTGGATATGCAGCTCGGATCAAGGCATATAGAGTTTTCAACAATAGCTCTCGTGTTGTGGAAATAACACCTCATGTTAGTTTTGATGAATCTACCTTTGAGTGCAGGGAACAGGTAAAGGAACAACACGCGGATCCAGCTGTTCTACTAGTTCTCACCAGATCGCAAGCACTTCGGGAAAAGAACAGAGTTGAACCTCTAATATGGGCAACTGAGGATGAGGATCCATATTCCTCTGAAGATGAATGTGAAGACCTCAGCACATCTCAAGGGGGAACTTAAGCTGATGCCCCTCCAACTACATCAGCATACGATGCCCAACCAAGCTCAGTTCAAACTATTGTAAATGTTGAGGATCCAGACTCAACAGCTGATCAATCACCAGCTCTGAAGACTCCAACTCAGATTTCTGAACAGCCACAGTTGGAAGAAGAAGGAAGACGCAACCGAAGATGGTATGAAGTTCATTCCACTGACGACATCATTGGAGATCCAACCAAGGGTGTACGCACATGGAGCAGAGTTGCAAATCCAGAATCAACCGAGGAAGAATCCAACACTTATGCCCAATATGCTGAGGAATTAGCAGTTCTAGAAGAGTTCGAGCAAGCTGGAGATGTTGCCATGATTTCTTTCTTTGTAGTTGATGTTCCAGAACCAAAGAATGTTGGAGAAGCTCTCAACTGTGTCCACTGGACAACAGCCATGCAAGAAGAGTTGAATGAGTTTCTACGCAACTGTGTATGGGAGTTGGTAGAAAGACCAAATGGTGTCAAGGTGATTGGACTAAAGTGGATTTTCAAAAACAAGAGAGACGCCATTGGATTCATTGTGAGGAATAAAGCAAGGTTGGTAGCTCAAGGATACTGCCAACAAGAAGGAATTGACTTTGAAGATTCATTTGCACCAGTTGCAAGGCTGGAAGCCATCCGGATCTTTCTAGCTTATGCCGCACATCACAAGTTCAAAGTATATCAGATGGATGTGAAATGTGCATTCCCCAATGGAGATATCAAAGAAGATGTATATGTTGAACAACCTCCTGGTTTTGAGACTGGAGATGGAAGAGTGTACAAACTGAAGAAAGCTATCTATGGTATAAAGCAAGCACCAAGAGCATGGTATGACACTCTTTGTGGATTTCTTTTGGACTCGGGGTTCAAACGAGGTTCAGTTGATAAAACTCTGTTCACCATCAAAGTTGGAGAAGATATACTTGTCGTGCAAATTTATGTCGATGACATCATTTTCGGGTCCAAGTCGGAGGAGCTGTGCAAGAAATTCTCCGATCTTATGAAGGAAAAGTTCGAGATGTCAATGATGGGCGAGATGAATTATTTCCTTGGATTACAAGTGAAGCAGTCACCTGAAGGGATTTTCATCAACCAATCCAAATATACAAAGGAGCTCATCACCAAGTTCGGATTGCAGACAAGTAAGACAACCAAGATCCTTATGAACACGAACTGGAAGATCGAACTAGGAGCTGAGGGAAAACTCGTTGATGCCAGCCAGTATAAAGGGATCATTGGTTCGCTGCTATACCTAACTGTCAGCCGACCAGACATTTCATACGCAGTTGGAGTGTGTGCTCATTTTCAAGTCCAACCAAGAGAAGCACACATGTTGGCAGCAAAGAACATCATTAAGTATCTGAAAGGAACTGTCAATGTTGGGTTGTGGTACCCAACTGATGACAATATCCAGCTGACTGGATACTTAGATGCCGACCTAGCAGGAGATCTGTTGGATAGGAAGTCTACTTCTGGACACTGTCAATTCATGGGAAGCAAGCTGGTTTCATGGTTCTCCAAGAAACAAGCGTGCGTTGCTACTTCGACAACCGAGTCAGAGTACATGGCTGCCTGAAGCTGTTGCATGTAAGTATTATGGCTGAAGCAGTAGCTGAGAGATTATGAAGTCTTAACTGGACAGGTTCCCATTCATTGTGATAGCTCGAGTGCCATAGCTATCTCTCTAAACCCTGTTCACCACTCTCGGACTAAGCATATCGATATTTGTCATCATTTCATCCGAGACCATATTGAGAAGAAGGATGTGTCCATGGAGAAGATCCCAACTGAGATTCAGAGAGCTGACATCTTCACCAAACCTCTTCCTGAAGCCCGGTTCAAGATGCTGTGTGATCTTCTAGGACTTTTGGATCCGAGCTAAAAACTCTTCCGAGCTAAAGAGTCATCCGAGCAGAAGAGTCATCCGAGCTGACAAGGATTCATCCGAGCTGACGAATCGGATCTCGAATTAAGGGGGAAGCTCAGATGAAGGGGGAATCTCAGATACGAATTGCCAACTGAAGACATCAAACATCAGCTGAACAGATGAACTTGAGTCAGCTGATGGTATGCTGCAATAATGGAACAGACGTCAGCTGAACAGACGAACTCAAGTCAGCTGATGGTATGCGGCAACTGAGGAGCACAACTGTGGTATACAGCTGATATCAACATCAGCTGACAGGTATCATTTATGACTGAAGGTGTTATGATGATAAATAAGAATGTTTGAAATAAATTCAAACATTCCTGAACATGTTAGCTAGACTAAACAAGCCATCATATCGCATTTAATGTAAAGTCTGGCTGAACATCTATAGCCTTACTTTATAGTGCGACTGGGCTGACACCCTAAACTATTTACATTCTCACTCGCGCGCGTGGTATATCAGTCAAAATTAACCAACAATCGCGTAATCTCAGCCGTTAATAGATTCGCGCTATTTAACCCCAGCCGTTGATTTTATCCGAGTCAAAGATTATATAATACGGCGAATCAGGAAGTGATCCTTACCTTCTCTTTTCGTGCATATCTTTACTCTCTATTCATCATCTTCTCAAATCTTGTTTCGCCATTTCCAGTAAAGTCTTTCACTCTTTCTTTGCATATATATCTCATCGAGATGGCGCCCAAGTCAAAAGCTTCTAAGAATATGGTTTCCTCAGAGCCTGCAATGTCAACCCGAAAGCGATTATCCTTTTCAATTAATGGCGGAATCAAACCAAGAAGTTCGACATGGTGATGTCGAAGATTCATTTCCAACAGATATTATCCAGAGCGGCTCTCTCCTCGCCTGAGCTCGCTCCAATCGCCTCCATCCTCTCCGACCACCATCTGCTTGACTGGGCAACCCTCTCTCCGGCCCTGTTGCTCAGGAAGCAGATCGTACATTTCTACCGGAATCTGCAATGAGTTGCAAAAGACGGGCTTGTCACGATCATCCCGTGCAAGCAACGCCACAGAACCTCCCGGACAGTAGAAGACTCCGTTGTGGAGATAAAGGTGTCAAAGGAGCTGGAAAAGCTCATCCTCAGAAACCGTGAAGCCACAGATGTGGTGGGGAACTTTTCTGACAAGGACGCTGATGCCTTCCTTCAAACCATCCTTCTTGTTCCCGAACCATTGAAGGGGAGCATGCAAAGGACAAAGTTGAAGCCGGAACACCGACTTCTTTTCGATATAATTTCCAAATGCATCTTCGCATATGGTGGAGCCTTCGGGGACATAAGCCGTCCTAAGCTCAAGCAGCAGAAGGCCCTGGAAGAGATGCACCAGGTCGACTGGTTAGGATTTATAGAGAGCCAGCTGCTGATGGAGAAACAGAAAATCTCCGAGATAACAGCTGAGTATGGAGAACTGCTATTGAGTCTCAAGGGGACACTCAACTTCGGGACAAAGATATCAGCCCTCATCCTCCAAGCCACACAGGGTCTGCCGCTGACATGGGAAGGAAGTGAGGACACTCCAGTCAGCAAGTTGTCGCTGTTCCCCTCAGCCAAGAAGGCTAGGGATGTTGTAGAAGCTGTCTACACCCCCAAGGGTGTCCCCAAGCCAGCTGTGGAGCCAGCTGCTCGCCGCCCTTCAAGGTCCAAGCCAGCGAAGCGCCAGCTGAAGGAGGTGGCTGAGGAAGAGGAATAAGAAGAAGAAGAAGAGGAGGAAACCCTCCAGAAGAGGCCAAGGATCAGGATCGTCCAGCCCGCAGCTCGTCCTTTAACCAGTCCAATGGTGACAAAGCCTGCTGAGGAAAAAGAGTCAACCGAATCCAGCCAATCGGTTGACCCAGCTGGGTTTATTCTTCAACCTCGCTAGGAGGACATGGCTGAGGAGGCAGTTGAAGACGTGGAGGTCCAAGTCCTGGATGCCAGCTCCTCCTCAGATGACTCTTCTTCATCTGAGGAGTCCCACGACAGTCGAACTAGAGATGATGCCAGCCAGGTTAACCCACCTGTGACTGAAGAAACCCTCCAGCCAGCCAACTCTCCATCCAAAGAGGATCCAGTTCTCTTAACTAGTCCTCAGTCAGATATTCCGAGCCTCTCACTCGATGCCAACGTTGTGACCACTTCTTCGGCCAACGTTGATGAAACCATCGAACCCATAACCTTCGATATCGACCCCCCTCAGATCGATGAAGATGCCAACCGCCAGGCGATCCTGGCTGAGTATGAAGGAAGACTCAGCTACTGCTTCCGCAAGCTGATTGGTATGTTCCCCGAGGCAGCATCGATGCCCATTTTCTCTGTTCTCGGGACGGAACTTCTATACCAATTCAGTGTCATATTCAGCTACTGGTATGTGAAGGAGGAGACCCTCAGGATCCATGGTTGGGACAAGTTAAAGGTCGAAGAGTCCAACCTGAGGGAGTACTTCAACTACCAGAGCCTGGAGGTGGCTTACAATCAAAAGGTGGCTGTGCTCCGACGACGTCTGGACAAAAACATCCAAGAAGGGACAGACACCAGGGAGCTGTGCAACAACCCTGAAGCTGTTCACTTTCTTGATGACATGCTCACCAAAAATGCCTCCTGCATGGACGACGTCGACGCAGCTGATGAGGCGGCCAAGAGAGAAGAAGACAAGCTCAAGGCCTACCTCGCCAGCCGATCTGCCATGGTTGTCCCGGAGTCTGCTGCCCAGCCACAACCACCGCTTCTGCCCGGACCCTCCGATCAGCCAGCTCTCTCAACCGACGCCATCTGCGAGCTGATCTCGGAGAGGGTCAACCAGCTGAGGACGGAGATGCTGTCCAAGATCCAGCTGGGCAAGGAGGAAGAAGCTGACATGATGCAGCAGCTGATGGCCGATAATGCCAGCTTGAAGAATCAGTTGGAAATCCTCTCCTCGTCTCTTCAGCACAAGCTTGATGACCTCTCTACTTCTTCTAGTTCGGAGGTCTCAGCTCTAAGGAAGGCCATTCAGAGCCTCAGCTCAGATTTCAACGTGTTCAAGACAGTTGCTGAATCTGACCTCGCAAAGTCCCAGCAGACTCAGGACCAGGAGTGGATGGCTCAGTTCGCCTCTTTCCGAGCTGAGTTCGTCTCCCTCCACAAAGAGGTCTCTGCGACCTTTGCAGCTGTGCAGCGAGCTGAGCAGGAGCGCCAAGACTTGGAGTTGGCGAAGAAGGTGGAAGAGAAGGACGCTGTTGATGAGCTGTTTTCCCGCGTTCAACAAGCTGAAGCCAAGTTGACCTCTCTGGATGGCACTGTTGCCACCCTTTTGGATGATGCCAAAAAGGGGGAAGACAAGGAGCCAACAGCTGGGGAAGACAAGGAGCCAGCAGCTGTTGCTGGACGAGGGAAAGCTCTCCAACAAGCTGAAGGAACTCAGCAAGGAGAAGGAGTGCCAGCTGAAGCTGAAGCTGAAGGGTCGCAGCCCGAACTGGAAGTCTCCCACGACCTCGTAGCCGAGCTCACGGCCGAGCTCGATGCAGAACTTGATGGGATATCTGTTGAAGACTGCATTGAAGCTGCCAAAGCTATGGGGGAGTCAAAGGAGAAGTACTTGAATCCTTCTTGGATCAAGAAGTTCGCTGCCGATCAGGCCAAAAAGGTGGCCAAGTTCGAGAAAGAACTGGCCAAGGTGGAAAAGAGAATCGACAGGAATAAAGCCAGCCGGAGTGTGCGAAGAATCAACAAGCACCAGATGAAGGCTGAGGCTAGGAAGTCGACGCACCAACTGCAGAAGGACGCTCCGCTCCCGTCTCGATACCCACATGTTGACAAGTGGATGAATGCGGAGTGGAACGATGACTGGGAATAGTTCAAGCATGAGTTCGTCAATGACTTCTATTACAGGAAAGTCTACTCGACTGAAAGGCAAGCATTCAAGGAAGCCCTGTGGGAACTCAGATCTGGAGACCCTGGAATGTTTAGTCAGTTCAAGCAAGCTATGCTGAATGCTCAGCTTGATCCCAACACTGTTCCAGTTCCGAAGATGTGCAGGTACCGCCCTCCGATGATCAAAGGCACGAGCACGCCAAATAAAAATGCGATCATG
This sequence comes from Schizonepeta tenuifolia, assembly GCA_029490685.1. Classification (NCBI taxonomy): domain Eukaryota; kingdom Viridiplantae; phylum Streptophyta; class Magnoliopsida; order Lamiales; family Lamiaceae; genus Schizonepeta; species Schizonepeta tenuifolia. The sequence continues at coordinate 43,644,833 of CM055956.1, read as the reverse complement.
GCGTCAACACTGGGATCGAGTCGGAAGCGAAGAAGGAGATCTTCAACCGTATCTTCAGCAAGTACGGTCAACAGTATTTCTGAGCTGTCAAAGTTTTTGAGCTGATAATGTTTTTGAAGGTTGTAGTTTTTGAAGCAACTGTTGTATCTTTATCTGTTTTGTGCTTAATCTTGTAACCTTCAGTTGTAACAAAAACTTCAAAGTATATAATACGATTCACCTTGATGAACAATTCCTCATTGTCCAAGCTCTGAATCACAAAGTCCTTCAATTTCATGTTATAACTGTCCTAACCCTTTGATGTTTTATCTTATAGACTGTCTAGAATTTCAGCTGAGATTTTAGGTCAGTTAGAGAGGATTAGATCAATAGTGGTTTAAAGTTGTAAATGGTTTTGGCATCATCAAAAAGGGGGAAATTGTTGGGAAATTTATTAGTATAAGTTTTGATGAATTCCAAAACCGGTTGACCCCAACCGAGTAGATGTTGCCAGAACCTAATGTTAGAATTTAGGCTCGCTGTTTGAGCAAAGTTAAGATTTTATCTTTACAGGTCTCCAGCTGAAGATGGCAACAAGGCGTCACTCAGAGAGAACATCAGTTGTGAAGAAAGACAACTGAGAGTTCATTTGTTCAGATGCAAACAAGGGGAAGTCTTCAAAACATCAGTTGAGAAGGAAACCAACTGAGCATTCATCAGATGAGAAACAGTTGAAAGGAAGAGAACATCAGATGAAAAAGAAATCATCTGAGGGTTCAAACCCAACTGAGTAAATACAAGGAAGACAAATGAGGGTTCAGTTTCAGAACCTCAGTTATAGAATCCGAACAAAGAGTTCAACTGTTTGAAGTTCAAAGTCAGCTGAGAGCTCGACAGATCGGAACATCAGCTGAAGATCACTCAAATGAAGGTCAAGACTTTCAACCGACAAACCGAAGTTGACTGTCAAAAATTTGAATTTCAAAAGGAAGTCACATGAGGGTTTGACCGTTCAGTCATTACCCCATCTGGCCCAACACAAGGCTGTCTCAGATGGAAAGCAGAAGAGCACAAATGCTATATCGGGAAAGTCTACAGAGATGAGAGACAAGCCATCGCTTTCAACCGATCAGAGATCTACTGCTCCTCCAACGGCTAGTTGATTCTCTCCGCCTATAAATAGAGGCATTCTCTTATTCGAGAGAGACAGACACTTAGATAACGAAAAATTCAAGAGCTTTCTCAAGAGAAATCAAAGAAAAAAGCAAATCTGCAAAATCATCATCTAAGAGCATCAGCAGCTGAAAGTTCCAATTTGAGAGAACATTAGTAGCTGAGGGTTCCTAGAGATCGAAACTGTTTTTGATCTTAGGTTGAGTGTTGATTCGTTCAAGCCTTAGATCCAGCTCTCATTCGTGATTGAGCTGTAGTTGGAAATCCTACCCATTCTCACACCCTAAAAAGTGTGCTAGGACCTTACTCTTCCTGTAATTGAGTAGTCAGGTCGTCAAGTACCCGCAAACTTGACTTAGGCTGTTTAGTGCCCGGAAACTAAACTGTAACGGTTGCTCAGCCCGCGTAAGCTGAGTGGAACTGTCCAGAAGAACTTGGACTGAGGTGTGTGGACTCACATCTCCCCGTGGACGTAGGAGTTCTCTCCGAACCACGTAAATCTTGTGCGTCGTGTTTATTTTGTGTTCGGTCTTTATTTGCATATCTCAACTGACAAACTAACTGCATACAATCTGCATACTTTCACATCAACAGTTTTGGTTTTGACCAACCGTGCATAAAAGCGTGAGTTTGTTTTTACGAGTTCATTTTCCCACCACATTCCGCACAGCACCACTCTTCCAGCTGAGGTTGCTTACTCAGCTGTGAGATCCCAACTGAGTCCTGTTACTCAGTTGAAGTTGATTTCAAGTGTTAAGTTTTTCAAAAATTAAAAAATCCTAACTGGTGTATTCCCCCCCCATACACCAGTAACTCGTATCGGGACCATCAAATGGAATGATTGTATGTGATGTTGGTAAAATGATACATGTGTTTAAGTTAAGAAAATAAGTTTGCATGTTGAAGTTTTGAAAGAAATTAATTGTAGAAATAATAAAAAAAGATTGGATGTTAAGTATGTATTAATATTAATTTGAATATGGAATGAAGATAGAAGTTTTGACAAAAAGAGATTCAAAATTGAAAAGCTTTTAATTGAATAAAAAAATGAAAGATGTATGAAAAGATATATTAATTAAATGTCTTGTATTAAAATTTAAAGACTTGAAATTTTACTAAAACTACAACAAAAAGATCTTTTATAATGTAACTAATAAAGTAAGCTAATTCATAAAAATGTGTATGAAGAGATAAAGAAATTATTTAGTAAGAAATGACCTAAGTTAAAGACAAATAAAGAAGAAATTATTAAAGAAATAAGCAAAAATAGAGAAAACTAAGTTTAAGAGGAATTAATCAATAAGAAATAAAAAGGAAGTTAAATTGAGTAAAGAAAAGATACTAGACGAGTTAAGATAGATACTCGTATAAGTTGATCGAGAAAATGAGAATAAAATAAGATGTCGAGAATTAAATGGAAAGAAGATTAATTAAATAATTAATTAAATACGTTGTTTCTAACCAAGCGAATAAAAAGATAAACCTAGATAATAATTAGAGGAACAATAGTCGAGATAAGAAATGAGAATCGAATTAAAGATGAATAAGAAATCCAAATTTTATAAGAGTTAATAATAATAATTAAAGAGAAATTTTTGTTAATAGAATAAAGGTTATGAAATACCTTATAAGATAGCGGATGTAGAACAAAGCGTTGTCTATAAATAAGAAAGATCGAATTAATAGTTTAAGCCTTCATAAAAAGAAATGCATAATCAAGTTAGAATTTAAGACCTAAATTGAATGAATGTTAATGTGTCTTGAAGTATGTTTGATTTATTTGAATTCATTATATGATTGAATAAGTGTTTAAATGCATGATGTTAGTTATGTTGTGAAAAATAATTGAATGATTGAGTTATGATTTGTAAACCAAGATTCGATTAAAGCCTTTGAAAGAAAGCTCGAGTAATAGAATATTAACAATGAAGTTATTAATTAAAACGAGAAAAGTGTATGATATTGAGTAGTAAAGTTAACCAATTCGAATAGAGTTAATAATTTAAGGACGAGAACACGAGATCTTTTAGAAAAGTTAGAGCGAAGAGAGAGACGACTCAAATAGAAGTCCGTCAGTTAAAGTCCAACGCCTTTGTGTCCGTCTTTCATATATCTTATCTTCCTATCGATGTCGAACTGTGCAGGATCGAGCCGAACGGATCGTTAAGCGAGGACAAATAGCCCTAGACCACCTAGCTAGTTCTTCGGAAGTCAGGTGGGCTTTTCTGAACCAAAACTATCAATGAAAATTAGTTATGCTATTGAATATTATGATATGATTTCAAATGTGATTCACTTGCCATTTTTATTGAAGTTGGTATGTGTTATCATCTATTTATATGAGATGTTTTATCCTGTGAAAAGCAGGAACCCACGTGTGGTATATGTTGAGGTAACTGTGAGCCTTGCTTCAGTTAGGCCGGTCACAGTGTTTGAGAAGGAGGCCTACTTCTCGGCACAATGAGATTATTTGTGATAGATGATACATATTGTTATATTATATGTTATTTGACTGCGCAGTCTGTTTTAAAGAAAACGTTTTGACATGCACAAGTAAACTGTTTTTAAAACTGCTTATATACTTGTGATGTTTGGCAAGGCAAGTTCAATTATTATAGCTTTAAGAAGCATCTTTATTCAAATGTTTTGGCTTGTGTTCACTGAGTACAAAGTACTCAGCCCTGCGTGTGTTTCTAAACATGTAGGTTGACTGGATGGCGATGGCGTGGATACTTGGTGGTGTGGTTTGGTTTTGTTGGTTAAGTTGAGTTGAATTTCAGACTGGCATTTGTACGTCTTCATACGTGCAAGTGTTGGGTATTGATGCAAGTTTCCGCTGCAATCCTTTTGAATTAACTCGGTATATATATATTCGTATGTTTCCCTTTTTCTTTGGAATTCCCTTCCCATCAGTATGCATTACTGGTTTGAATTCCTGTTAAAAGTGAAGTTAAGATGCTCGGTTATTATTTCATTATGCTTTTGAAAACCAAATTCGATTGCCTTATATTCCATCTTTGTTTTCCCCGAGCATGTTCCCTTTAATTGAGTCAGTTGTTAGTTGTTTAGGTTTGTTGTTGTTCGTAAGTCGCACCTCGAGAGTCGGGGCGTGACACTTCTACTCATGGGGTTTGTGTTGCCTTCAAGCAGAGACTATAACTTTTCCATCCTGCATTAGGATACAATCTGGCCCTTTCATCAATGCAGTTGTAGTCCTTTCAATCCTCAATAAGGGCTAACACTGGAGCGGAGGTTAGTCTCGGTGTAAGATCTTAGAAACTTTCCTCGCACTCTTTAGATCCACTAGACTTTGAATCTTTCTTTAATAGGCTGATCATTAACTTTATTTCCTTGGAGGATTCTTCAATGAATCTCCGGTTGCGTCGTGCTAACTTAAGAAATTACAAATTTTCTTGAAGTGAGGTTGGTGATTTCTATTCTTGAATTGCTTGCACTTTTGCTGAATCAAATTTCATTCCTTCGGTTCCTTCGAACGACACAACATGTCCTAGGAATTGCATTTTTTTTAGCCAAAATTCACACTCGCTGAATTTGGCATTCAACTTCTTAGCTTTGAATTCCTCTAACGCGATCCTGGGAGGCTTCCACACTCGGCTTTACTCCTCGAATAACTTGAATATCGACTTTAAATACGGTCTTCAACTTGTCCAAATAATCATGAATGACTTGGGTTATTACATCTATGTATGCTACTAGAGCATTCGTTAATCCAAACGGCATCGCAACTAACTCACAATGTTTGCATCTTGAACTAGAATAGTTTTTGGAATATCTTCTTATTTATTCTTCAATTGGTGACATCTGGGTCTTAAATCCATCTTGGAGAAAATACTGATTCCTTTAGGTCGTCTATTCGTCACAAAGGGTACTTGTTCTTGAGCGGAATCTCGATAAGCTCTTAGTAGTCAATACCTATCCTCAGACTATCGTATTTTCTCTTCATAACAGAAGTGGTACTCCACACATAGTTGCACTTGATCGAGAGAAATCTAAATTCAACATCTCTTATGATGGAACCTTTCACTCTCGAAGGTCCTTTGGTGTCATCTTGAACGGTACATTTGAAATTGAGGCTGCTTCAGGCTCTAAATCAATCGTGAACTTCAATTTGCCTATCAGATGGTAATTAGGCGGGGCTTCTAGGAAAACATCCTCATACTCTCTATCTACTGCTACGTCTTTGATAGTTAACTCTTGCCCCTTATCTCTATTCTGATACACAAATGTATCCTTCTCTTCATCACTTTTCTTCTTTCATAGCCGGAATAATCGGCAATCTCCTCTTTTTCCTCTTCTCAATACTATGAACTTCGGTTGGCTTTTCAATGTTGATACGGGATCTTCCTCTAATCGCATCTAATCATCGCAAAATTCTCGATTAATCTGTACTAAATTATCCATGTCCCATAATTGAATCTGATTCAATGACTTATCGGATAACTTACAAATTCTAAATTCAAACTCTAAATTCGAGCGAACGCGCAAAACTATTACAGTCCTACCCAAAGGGGTTGACGCTCTAAATTCCCGTCTCGACTCTTCTCTAACTAGGCCAAGGGTATCTATGCAAACACTTGCTAAGAACAAGTGCGATGTACCAATATCAACTTGGCACACCTCGTCGCTTGATTATATTCGTGAGGATTTTCCCTGGTCCCCGTCTCCAACTTTCTGCTGCATCGTGATAATTCTCTGTTAGCGTGGCTACCCTAGTCAAGGAGGCTGCTGCCTCTTCTACTGCGGATGGTGTTATCTCCTTATACTCCACATCCTCTTACTCTGGTGATTTCCACCACTTCACTTTTGTTTTTTCTTTATTCTCTAAGGAAATCAATCCTCTTCTCGTCGGCATGACCAAATTCACGTCCAGGGCTCAGCTTCGACGGAAGTAAGACCATTCTTACTAGCAGAAATTTGTTCAGATATCGCGTTCTCGAAATTACGCAAAACAAACGCACATCTTCTCGTCCGTATCCACCTTGTCGGGGCGAAACAAACTAACTCACAAAACTCACGATCACACTCGACTACTAAATTCATCTCTTTTGACTCAGACTCACAAATTCATTTACTTTTCGATCTTGATAACACCTTGGTGCGATCTTTTCGAACGAGGCTTCTTTGAACTACACTCAACTTAACTTCTCAAGCTTCTCGAAAGAATTCGTCCTCTAACGGCTCTCCACCAGTAGTGGGTGTCTCTTCTTCGACAGGTACTTCATGCGCTCAAGATGTTCTCGGTCTCTATAACAAAGAAATTTAAAGATTCGCTCAAAAGAACAAATCCAGTCCTCAACTTTGATAGGACTGTCTTCATCGACGAATGTCGGCGGATTTTGTTGAAGAAAAAGTTCCTTGATTCTTTGGTCATTTGAAAAGGCGAGCTTGGCTCCCGTTACTATTCTCCAGCGTCTCTCGCGTTTCTTCTTCTTCTCGTAGGCATTAAAAGAAATGCTGAAACTAGGGAACTCGAAGCTTTTCTCAAAAATGAAGCTAACTCAAACTAAACTCTTCTCCACTTTTAAATTTCTTTTATTCAAAGATTACTAATTCTCAAACAATACTCGATACGTATATATAACTTATCAAAAGCAATTACTTTCTCAATCAAAGCAGATACTCAGGCATTTGCACTAAATTTTTTATCAACTCAATCACTTAATTGTTCACTCACATGCTTACTCAATCATAAATCAAGCATTCATCCATAATCATTAACTCAAACTTTGGCATAGATAACAATTTTCAGATATATGCAATTACTCAAACTCAAACATTCAATCACAATCATTTTCTCAAATAGTGTTGCGAATGACCATTTAAATAATTCAAAACTCAAGCATGGATTTAACAACACACTCAACTAATAACTCAAATTCTTTCTTAACTTATTCTCGGACCTCATACTTAAGAATTCAATCAATAACCCAGATTTAATAGACTCGACTATCAACTCAAATTTCAGCTCACTCTAAAATATTCTACTCGAGGTCTCAATAGATAAACTCAAACATCACTTCTAATATTAAACTCGGCATTAACTCGAACTTTTATCTAAGCACTATTCTTAAAATCGTTCTTATGGACTCCATATTTAACTCGATTGAACAAACTCAGGCATAGAACACAAAGGCTGACTTTTAATGATCTAACAATCTCTTTTCTCCTATTATCGGACAATGGCCTCTTTTAAGGACTTATACCAACACGGAGATATAACCATCAAGGTTATCCTAACATCAACTTGATGTTCTAAACTTCTCAAATCGCATGAGACACGAGCTACTACTTCACGTCTGACTCGATTACTATTCTTATCGTTAATTCTCACAATATTTATCTCGAGCGTCGAATATGAAGAGATTAATTCTTACATGTAAAATAAAGATTACTCAATCTTCCACAGCTTCCTAAACTGAATCTCTAAACGTCATTCTCGATTCAGTTCTCATCTTTATCTTTTTATCTCGGCTCTTCTTCGGGATCCTCTTATGGATTCTCATCATTTTCTAAGTTCTCATCGTCTTCTTTTTTTATGGCGGCTCGTATCTCCTTGAGATGTCTAAAATCAGATACAAGGGTCATCAATGGTAAACTATTTTTGTCGTACTGCTCATCTTTGTAAGTTACTGCGGTCTCCTCAACTTCTTGTCATCCTACAGAGGGGTCCCGTTGCTGTTATCATTACATCAGAGGTACACGGATACGTCGATGTCTCAATGAGCTCTAGCTCTAACTCCTGACTCGGCTTCAAAACGACGCCTCGAAGGCTGGAAACTAGAAACAAGATCAATTGCTCGCAATAAGCTGGAGGTGGCTTGTGCTTATCGTTGTTTCTGCAGAGGAGTACTTGAAAGGCTCGTCATCGTCGCTATTCTTGGTGCAATTTGGCTCAGAAGGCTTAACTATGATTCTCAGGGAAGAGTAAGTGCTGATATGAATACTTTTAACTTATTGTACGAAGAAGGCAAACTCGGAATGGATCGTACGAATCATCGGGTTATGTAGCTACAAAGTTAGCTGAGAAGTCTAGAGGAAAATGAACTAATCAGAAAAATAACTCTCGATTATTTGTTGAACTGAAAGCTTAGCACTCATCACAAGCGAGGCAAAGAAGAAACAAGAAATGAAATGAGATTGTCCTGAGATTAAGGCTCAGAACTGAGTCCATCGGCTCAAACTGTGGTAGATGGTTGAATAGTCCAAAGGACAAAGCATTCTTCCTAATGAACTGACTCAAGATTGTGGCGATAATACTTATTGCAGTTGCTGCAGAGGTAAACTCTAAGGTACTGACAACCGATGTAAGTCGGCACTGGGGAATTTACATACTCGTGCCACTCTTCGGGTAAAGCGCAGATAAGGTGTAATGAAAACATTGATGTCGAGGCACTTCACTATATTTCAAACTCGTGAAGACGTACTATGAATTCTATTATCGTCTCGTGATAACTCTTCCTCACTTGCTCGTACTCTCGCATCCTTGCTCAACTCCTTTCATCGTCTATATCATTTTCTTCTCTCAGAGGTGATCTTAGACTCAGAGCACTGGGTAAGTCCACGTCACGTAATTGATGGCACAATCGTTCCATCTCTTTGAATTCGAATGCCGAAGCACGATTAAGGGAGAGAACTCTAAAGCATTCTAGTTCTTCAAGCAACTTATCACTCTCATTACTTCTAGATAAGAGCAAATAATAATTAATGAATAACTTGGAATTATTTGAAAACCTGGAAGGATCTTAAAATTTTTTTCGTACCTGGTTGCCGGATGAGATAAGATGAGGTGCTTGGCTCGTTGTATACTCAAATAAGTCTAGGAAATCAAATCTAGACTCTGACTCTCAAAGAAGTTTAAGCTTAGAGCAGATGAGCTGCTCTGATACCACAATGTCACAACCCGAACTCTAGTGTATAATTAAGAACGACTAAAATCCATTTGACAGTGAAGGTGAAACAACGGAAAATAACAAAGGAACTTACTAAAAAATAAGGGATTATTTATTGAAAGCGAAAACGAATGATTAACTTGCTTTCAATTATCCATCTCAAAAGCTTAATTAAATAAACTTGTTATGTAAGAGTCGAGAGGAAATCAGATAAGGTGATGAGCATGAAACTCATCAAATAAATATCAGAGTTGGAAGAATTTAAAACACAAATAAGTATTAGTGTTGCAGCGGCATATTACATCAAATCCTAAAGTTATATGTATGAGGACATATAACCCAAGCTTAAACAATTCTTGATTCGAAACAACGAACGCCACCAAGCACGCCCCACCATCATCATCCTAGCTAACCTGCACGTTTTAGAAATAACATGCAGGACTGCCAAAATAAATTGAAAGCTTGCTCGATAAAGCTATATAATTGAACTTGCCTCTCTTGCTGCATCACAATTGTTAGAATTATGAAACAGTTAACTTGTGCATGCAGGAAAATCGTTTCACTTTAAAAAATGTGCGCGCGCAGGATAATATATAATAGGTATGAATCAATCTACCACGTAATCTCTTGTGTTGAGAAGTAGGTCTCCTTCTCAAACACGGTGACTGGTCTAACCGAAGCAATGCTCACAGTCACTTCAAACAATTAACAACATATGTGTTCCTATCTCACACAGGACAATAATAACTCAAGTAGATGATTAAACATACCAAAACTCAAATAAAATGGCAAGTCAATTAATTTAAAAATTCACATAATATGATAATAGTAATCACATTCATCGATTTGTTTTGGTTACAAAGCCCACCTGTCATCCAGTGGTTTTGCTCGAAATACCTTGTTTCAGCTCGCTCCTTACTTCTGGACTCCACTCGCTTCTTACTATCGAACTTCACTCATTCCTTCAAGGTTAACATTCTTATAAGGACGAGTTCTATTTCCAGAAAATGAAAAACGAGTTCTAACGCTCGGCTGAAGGATTCTACATGACTCGGGTTTCTTAACCTATCTCGACTTATCTGACTCGATCTTTCTCAGCTTCTTGATTCTATTCAAGTACTAAACCAACTGACTCTGAACTCAAGTACTTGACTTTAAACATATCTAAATATTTTATTAATAAAATAATCCAAAAAGGACAAAAATCACTATTCACACTTTATGTCTTATTTTTCTCGATTTCTCGAGTTAAATGAACTCAGAAAATTACGAAATAAATTCTCGATTTCTAAAATCACAGATTATTCACAAATAAACTTTTAGATCAAGAATCGAACATTCAAAAACAGGTAAACGATCGACTTCGATAATTAGTTGGAAAAAGAAATTTTGTTTGAATATAATAAAATATTCTAGGAAATTCTAGAAAATTAAATTAATTATTTAATCATAATTATAAACTCGGTTATTCATTCAAGACTCGGTTATTGAATTATGCGAACTCGATTCTGCTCGGTTTTCTAGAAAATATAAGTTATTAAACTTAAATGAAATTAGTTTCATTTCTCTTATATTAATTTAAAAAGTTTAATCATTTAATGAGAAATTAAAATTCGAAACTAACTTTACTAAATAAGGTTTTCGTCTTTTTCTCGTAAAACGTGACATCGCTTAGAAACTTATTAAACTCGATTAAAAAGATTCTAATCACTTCTAATTACTTATTAACTCGATTAATCTTCTTATTTTTCATTTCCTTTACATTATTTCTCGTTTCTTATTATTTTAACTCGATTTTTCATTAACGATTCCATTTCTCGATAACTTCTTCATCTTCACTCGGATTCAAAATTTTTGAAAAGAAACTCTAATTATTTTAATTTCATGTTCATCATCGATTCATCACATTCATCAAATCTAACATGAATCATCAAAAACTATCAACCATGTTCATCATTTTTATTTCGAATTTTATTAATAAAAGTTCCTAAAAATTCATTAAGAATTCATTCTTCTATTTCTTTTTATTTTAACATCTTTAATCTCATCAATTCTGTCACAGCCCCAAATCCCGAGGGACGGCAAAGCTGGGGTGCGACTATGGGTTGGATTAAAGAAGCGGGGAATAAATATTGAATAGATGCCTTAACTAATAATATTAAACAAGATGATATCTATGTACTGATTTCATTAACAAAAGAGAGTCGATATCGAAGGATCACTCGATGAAGTTGTTATCAGAGTAAACTAAGTTTAAAGTACGAAACTTAGACCAAAAGTTATACATCAAAATGAAATAGTTTTGCAGCGGAATAACATAGAAATGACACACTGATCTTCTTTCCTATATACAACTCTACTCAACCTTCGCCGCTTCCGTCACTCAACCTGCACATTTATAAATACATGCAGGGCTAAGTATAAACATACTTAGTGGGCACAGTGCCGAAAACATATCATAAGAGTATAGATTAATCAGGCATCTTAAAAAGTAACATATCGGGGTTTTTCATCAAAGGCCCGTGCTTACTAAACACTTTCCTCTTTTCACAATAAAGCTTGATCAAGCATTTTTCTGACAGATGTTACGTTCAACTTGCCCAACTTCTGTTTTAACACTGGGGGAGAGTATATTTCTCCCATGCACGTTCTATTCACCGTGGCTGACTCCTCAACAGAGTACCACACACACCGGCTACCGTGTACACTAACTCTGGAAAACCCTTCCGGTTAACTCAGAATCCGATCAATTAGTTAGCCCCCTTTGGCTAACTCAAAAAGGCACAAAAGAACTCACATAAAAAAAATCTTTTATGCACTGATAATCAATTTGAAAACACACTTATCAAAGCAGTAAGTAAACATTTTCGAGCATCGCTCGTTTTATTTGATATATAGAAAAAAGCCCACCTTAGGCGATATACAAAACAACTAAAGTTTCCGTCTTCGGTCTTCCGTCCTTTCTTCTAATTGCGACTTCCTCCTTCTATCGCAATCAAACATGCTTTAGTAAATCGGCCGAGACGATTAAAGAAAAAGCAATTCGAATTCGGTTAAGACTTTTAGGCATTTGCACTTTAACTAATTTCTTTTGATTAACGAAGAAACGAGACTCGAACACATCTCGTTTAGAACTAACTCGGTTCCTTACTTGACATTTAGATTAGTTAATAGCAAAATTCGATAACTTTTAATGACTTAAAAGTTCTTAAGGAATTAAGTTGAAAAGAATTCAACTTAAGAAAATGAGTTCCCGAAATTTTCTGCACAAGGCAGTAAGTCTGGAGCCTCTACAGAACAGAATACTTCGAAACAAAGAATGTTCTTGTACCAAAAGAAAGACACGGATGTCTAGTTTACTTTCCAATTTACGGATCTTGATTTCATTAAACGAGCTAAAAGTTATGAACCGTTTCCATGAAGGGTCGCAAAACTGCCGAAAAACCCTAATCGCTCGTAAAACTTGACGCACGATTCCCTAGGTTCGATCAATGCTATACAACCTTTATGTGCATGAAATTTCTATCACATTACAGTCAAGTCTCATAATTATCTAATGTGAATACTTACTCGTTCCTCGATTAAAACTACGACGATTACTTCTCGTCTTTTCAACCAATCATTTATACTTATAATTTCCATTTCAATTTCAATTTAATTTTAATATTCAACTTCTATTTCCTATTTCATAACCTATATGAAATCTTCATCAACTTCATTCCTACTTATTAATCAACTACGAACTCAAATCAATCGACATATAAAGTCTTGATTCCTTATTTCTTCTTTTACGTACTTACTTACGTTCTTTGTTTCTTGAAGTTTTTCTAATTCAATTCAAACCAAATTAGTTTCTATCATCTTCTTACTTAGTAATGAACATCTTAATGCATTAAACTCATTATAAACCATTACTTAACTAATCCACGTCATTTATATCGGTTTAAGAACTCGATTTTCCAAAGTTGTTAGTTAATTCTAAATTAATTCAACAACTACCCTAACATATCAACAATTACTAATATTCGATTAGTTTTCTCGTTCGATTTTTCTATCGACGATTACGCTAGACTCTTCGTCTCTTACGAAAAGTTCGACGTTCTTAGATTTCCTTCAAACTTTCCAATTATCATCATTAACCACATAGATTAACTAATATGCAAACCATAAACTTATATCATTATCGAAACAAATTCTATCGACGATTCTTCATCTCCAACGATTTCATTTTTATTTTTAGAAAAATCTAAATTAAATATATGTTGAACTACATGCTTCCTACATCATAAATATCAAATCATATCATCAAAATCATAAGATCTACTTAATCAAAATCATGCTTCTTCATCTCTTACATTTTCTGTAATACCCCAGATTTTCCGTACAGTCTTAAAATTTTAAAGTTATTAATAAAAATGGCTTTGCACGCCTAAGTTTACGATTCTGAATTCTAAAACTAACGGTGAAATCCGTTTCCGAAAATAAATTACGGAAGTCAGTTAGATGACTACTGTATTTAGGGTTATCGCGTACGAAAACTTTTTAGTTCTAAAACTTAGAACGGAAAACCGTCTGATTTTTACATTCACGAAATCGCGATACGAACTCGCTCGAGAAAGTTCTTTTTTTTTATTTTCCGGACAAAACTCGGACTGTGTCGTCCCGAGTTTTTGTCGGAATTAAGTTTTTAAATATTACTTTCCGATTAAGTTAAATACGTTATAATTTTTGGTCGAATCGGAATTTGACGATTTTGTGCCGAACTACGCTTTTCGTCGTTCGATTTCCGTAACGTCGTATCGCGCCGGAAAAGCGCGTAATTTCTTCTTTTTCCCCCTCATGACCGACTTCCCTCCCTCTCTTATACTTAATATTTTTGATTTTATATAGTATTAACATAATGACTCACTCTTAGATATTTTTATTTAACTTTACACCTAAGTCTTTATTAGATACATAATAACAATTTAGTCATCTCCCTCACTTACCTCTCCCTCATTTTCGAACACACACACACTCATATACTACTTTCATGTTCTTCATTCACCATTGAAGAACTTCAAGTTCTTGGAGCAAAATTTTCACACAAGTCATCATCCAACCATCGAATTCTAATTCCTCCTTTAGTAAAGTTCAAGGTATTTGTCTCCTCTTCACTTCTATCCATTCCAAATCCATTTCTTTTAATTTTTCATGTGGATCGAAATTTTGGATGATGGGAATTAGATGTTTTGATCTCTAATTAGTGTAATTAGGTGTATTAGTTATGGATCTATGATTAAAATTGAAAGAAATTCAAGAACCCTAAGTTCTAATAAGTACCGAAAATTAGGGGTTGTTGTAGGATAATTTGGATTCTTCAATTGATGGTATAATATTGCTTAGGAGTAGTTTAATTGATGATTAAAACAAAAAGAAATTGAAACCCCCATGAATTTGATGAGGACCGATTTTTGAGCTAGGGTTTGAATTGGGGGTTTTCAAATTCATGGTGTAATAAGACTTGAATTGATCAATTGATGATATAGTAGTATGATTAAGGGATTAATAATGATGTTCGATGAAGAAAATCACCCCCTTTAATTATATGCTATTACCGAAAAATATGAAAGAATTAGGGGTTTTCATGTAGTTGATTTAGTTGATGATTTATTGATGAATTTATGTCTCTAATGATATTAGTTGATGTTATGAATTTAATTGGAATTTTCTAAAAATATTTTGTGGATCATAAGAGACTAAGAACTCAATTTAAGTTGAGTTTAAGTAATGATATGGAGTTATGAAGTATATAATAATGAATCTCGTTAGATGATGATTGATGTCGTAGAATTTGAACGAATTCCGATAACTTTTAGAATTTCGTAAGAGACGAACAAGTGGACGTAATTAATAATCGAGAAGTCGAGTAAGGATTCTAATTAGATAATAATGTTGATAATGGACTAAGATACGACTTTGTAGTTGACGACATGAGCATCTGGAATATTATAATATGAGTTGTAGTTATAGTCGAGAACTAGAAACGTGAATTTGTTAACTTGATTTTGGTTTAATAAATGGTAGTTGAAACGACGAGGTTTGATCGTCGTAGTTCTAAGCGAGTTTTGAAAAGGAGTCCTTCACGTACGGGAGTACGTGTTGACTGCCTTGAGAATCAAGTTTCGTGAGAAATCGAGTACGAGAACTTAGAACGAACTTAGGAAGCTATACGTCGATTCTATCGGGCAACTAGGGTTAGCCGCGGCAGTTTCGCGACCCTTCCCGGAAACTGTAATATCTCTTAGCTCGTTTATCGGATTTAAAATCCGTAAATTGGAGCGTAAACTAGACTTTCCAAGCTTTCTAACGGTACAGGGCTCATACCCTGTTTCCAAATCCCCTGTTCTGGGCAGTCCCCAGAACTACTGCCTTGTGCAATGAAATTTCAGAAGTTGTTTTCCTAAGTTGTTTTCTTCGCAACTTAGTTTCTTTCGATCGTTTAAGCCGTAATAAGTTAACGACTACCTTCTCTACTGACCTAAGAGTAGATTATGAAACCTTTCGAGTTCTAAACGAGATTTGTTCAAGTCTCGTTCCCATTTAAACTAAGAAAGAAACTAGTAGCGTGCAAATGCCTAAAGAAATGAAACGACTAAAACCTAATTCGAATTTTCCTTGTTCGATTATCTTTTACGTCCGAATTTAAAGTGTTATTATTTTACGATGAAGGAGGAAGCCAGCAGTAAGGAAAGGACGGAAGATCAGGAGAACGGAAGCTCGTACTTAGTCCTGTAAACACTAAGGTGGGCTTTTATATATAAAACAAAACGAGCAATGCTCGAAAACCTTTCTTTATCGCTTTGATATCTATGTTTTCAAAGTGATAATTATGGCATGAACTGTTTTATGTTTTATGTGAGTTCTCTTGTACCTATCTGAGTTAACATTCATGTTTTCCAAATTTTAAGAGTTAATCTAAATAGGTTAACTAACGATCGGCTCTGAGTTAGCTATTAAGTGCTTTCCAGAGTTAGTGCACTTTGTAACCTGTGGTGTATGTGGTATCCTGTTGAGGGGTAACCAGCCACGGTGAATGAGAATTGGTTAACATTGAACGTAACATACCAGAAAATGCTCGGCCGAGTAAATTGTGAAAATAAGTCAGAAAATGTTTTAGAAAACACGGGCTAATTTTAAATAAAACCCCGATGTGCTACAAATTATGAAATGCCAGATTATCTCTACTTATGTTATGTTTTCAGCATCGTGCCCACTAAGTACTTTTGTACTTAGCCCTGCATATGTTTTATAAATGTGCAGGTTGAAGCGACGAGAGTGGCGGTGGTTGAAGTTGAGTCGAGTTGAGAAGTTAGGATTGCTTTAGCTATGACCTACTTTCCGCTACAAAACTCTAGTCTTTTTTTGAGGATATGTATATTAAACAAATCACTGTAGTCTAAGTCTGTAAACTTTAACTTGGATTCTTTCGAGTACCTTTTGTCGAGTAATCCTTCGTGATTAACTCTTCCTTTATAATAGTCAAGTCTTGTTCATTGAATGTATGATGTCTTTATGTATGTTTAGTTAGTCAGCCCCCTTCTTCTCCGCTTCTTTAATCCAACCCTAGTCGCACCCCGGCTTCTGCCGTCCCTCGGGATTTGGGGTTGTGACAGAGTGGTATCAGAGCAAGGCTTGTTTCCTGCTCTAGTCACGAGTCATTTTCCTAGTATGAGTCCTTCCTTCTATTGATACCACAGAGTGGTATCAGAGCAAGGCTTGTTTCCTGCTATGATTATGAGTCAATTTTGTAGTATGAGTCCTTCCTTTTAGTGATACCACAAAGTGGTATCTGAGCAGAGGTTCGTTTTCTACTCTGAATGCGAGTCAGTCTTCTAGTCTGAGTCATTCTTTCAGCAATACCACAAAGTGGTATCAGAGCAGTAGTTTGTTTCCTGCTCTAGTTATGAGTCATTCTTTCTTAGTATGAGTCATTCCTTCTAGCAATATCACAGAGTGGTATTTATATACAAGTCTTCCTTCGAGTAATAATATAGAGTATTCATTCGTACTCTATATCGAGTCTTCTTTCGAGTCATAGGATAGAGTATTTGTATATACTCTAGATCAGGGTCTTCTTTTAAGTAGAAGATAAGAGTTAGGTTATGACACTAAGATTGAGAGTGTAGATGTCAACTCAACCTCCCGCTACGTCGACTCAACAAGGAAAAAGGAAAGAATTTTAATTATGTGATTTCTTTTAAATAAGAAATTTATGAACAAGAATTCAATGAGATTGAGAATGAGAATGAGTTGTGTGCCAAAAATAAGAATTTTATGGAAGTATAATTTCTTATACTTTATGTGATTATGTGATAGTACGAGTACTATCTTATGTGAAATTATTTGCGCGATAATTTCATTCTTTTGAAAAAATTTTGGACACAAGAATATAGACGGATTTTAGGGATTTTTCCCGGTTCAATGAGAACGTAGACTCGAAACCTAAGATCTTTCCGGTTCTTCGAGAATTTAGACGTTTTAAGAAACCTTATTATGAAATGATTTCGAAAGGAGATCCCCGACACGAGGAGAACTTCTACTGATGAATGTCACGTGCGTTAAGTGACATGAATGAAGATTCGGCAAAGTCGATCTTTGTTTTATAAATTCAAACAAAAATTTCTAGCGAGGAAAATGAAATAGAAATGGAGATTCGACAAAGGGAACAATTAGACGTTTGAGAAGCTTTCGGCTTCGAATTAAGAAAGATATGAACGAGACGACGAAGATAGAATAAAGGGAATCAAAGCCAAATGAAATAAGCGATCGTTGCTTACGTGTAAGTAACTTAAATGACGTGATTCGTGTCACGTCATTCCGTTTTCTTTTCGTTTCGTGTTTCAATAGGGTTTGTCTTAATCGAACTCTACGAAGAAAATCGTATAGATTATTGGAAGTCGAGCACGAAGCTTGATTAATTTTTTCCATCGATCGCCCGATTCTAGCAGCGACAACTGGAACTTAGTTTCCAGAAAAGTTATTCTTTAAGTTATATTCTATTTTCTTTTGGAATTTAGTCCATACTTCGTCTTTGAGAAAAGACTACCAATAGTACGAGTATCAAGAGTCGTTAACGACAAATTCTTTTGTAAATGGATGTTACTTTTGAACAAGTAACATGAACAAAGTAAACGTACTTTGTTTTAATAAGTAAGAATCGTTAAGAAATGTTGTTGAGAAAGTACTAAAGAATTAAAGTAAGTAAGAATGTAGTAAGATAAGAATGTAAATAAAATCTTGAAATTATATATATATATTGTTTGAGTGCAATTTCTTGAATTGCTAGAAGTCTTGATAAGTGGTTGTCTTAAGTGGTGATGTTACAATTGAATAAGGAATGTTCATTTTGTAATTTAAGTATTACGTTGAGATAAGTTATTTCCCTACCGGTTACTGATCTGTGTTTTCTTAAAACTTTTGTAGGATGGCTAGGACTCGTGTTACTGCTCGAAAGAGCCAGCCCTTGGCCGTGTGTGAGCGTACCATACTAGATATGATTCAAGATGAGTATTATGAGTTCGAGGCAGATTACGGTGAGGAGGATGTAGGACAGATAGTTAGCAACTTTTCGTCAGTTTACTTTCTAGTACGGCACTTGATTCCGGAGAGTCAGGCGATATCGGACCTGATTGTGCACCTACCGGACGAGTGGCGCGGTTGGGCGCACCGCGTGGAGTGGTACTTTCTAGGGATCTTCGGCGACGACACTGAGCCGACCAGCAACTACACGGGATTCGCCTTGTTTGTACACATGCGCTTCTTTGACAGCAGATACATGTTTCCAGTTCCCTTTGAGCCGCATCTCCCCTACAGTCAGTTTTCCGCAGAGACCGAGCTAGAGCACCTCGACTTAGACCCAGAGTTTTCGGCTTTGTTGGAGTTGCCACCAGACTTTGTGCCGAGTGAGGAGTCTGACGTGGAGTCAGAGCAGTTAGAGAAGGACGCAGAGCCCGCTGTTACACCAGAGTTACCGCTAGTGAGTACACAGATCGAGGATTTGATCCCAGGACCGGGATTCGTAGAGATCGACGCCAAGACAGCCGTGTTGTTAGGACTATCTTCACCGTTCTTACCTGACGTTTGTGTTAGAGTCAGAGGACCTTTAGAGACAGGACTGTTTCAGGCAGAGTCAGAGTACCGAGGGATTGACGCGGAGCTTGCCGCCATGTTAGAGTTACCATCCCCACTGACACCGCTTGAGGAGATCTGTGCGAAGTGGGGCGTAGTCAGAGATCAGTTAGAGGCAGGACCGTCCAGAGTCCGTTCTAGGGAGGAGTTCGAGTCGGGTTCAGGTTCCGGTTCCGTTCCAGAGCACCTTCTTCCCCTGAAGAAGCGTGCAGTAGAGCTCAGTGAGGACTACCTTGTTTCCGAAATGGAGGAGACAGTTTCAGAGGCACCGTCACCCACTCTGCTTACACTTTCTGACGGCTCTACTCTGAGGGAGGATGAGGCACTCCAGCTCGTCTTTGGTTCAGAGTCTGAGGAGGAAGACCCGGACGAGGATCCTGAGGAGGACCCGAACGAGGATCCGGAGGAGGACCCAGAGGAGGACTCTTAGGGTTTTTAGGCCGTAGAGGGCAGTTCAGACTCGATTATAGTTTGTCGAGTAGAGCGTCGTAGACGCATGTTAGTAGTAGTGGTAGTTCTTTTGTCCTGTACATAGTCGGATCAGTAAATAGTTTTTGTAGTACTCTAACGGATACGAAATTCTATGAATCATTTCCATTCTAGTACTTTTAGTAGGTACGGAGTTGCAGCTTGTTAGTGCACCCGGTAAATAGTAGGCAGTTAGTCTAGTTTAGACTAGTAGAAGTCTAACTTTTTGTATAAGTCCTCGTTGGAGGCAGAATTAATATTCTTTTTGATGTATATATATATATACATGACCCATAAGAGGGTTTTTAATCACGAGAAAATTTTCCTATGAATCGTGTAATTAAATCAGAATGTCAATGAATTCGTGTGACGAGAAATTTAAGTTTAACTTGAAAGTTAAAAGATTACGAAGTTAATATCGAAACTATGTTCGATATGTCGTTCCGTGAACTTGATTAAGTTGAGAACGAGCTAGTAAGTTCTAAGAGCGATTAACAAGAGAGGATTAATGAGAATTTCAATTTCCTTTAGATCAAAGAAAATGACGCTGAGAAACGTAAACAATAGGAGAGGTCGAGGACCTAGGAGGCCTCGAGGACGTGGGAGACGTCAACCAGAGAACGACAGAGAACAAGAGCACGAGAAGAATGCTACCCCATCACCATCCCCATCACCATCCCCATCACCACCCTCATCACCACCACCTCCACCACCACCCCGTAGGGATATTGAGGATTTATTCCTCAAGAGAAACCCCCCGATG
This sequence comes from Schizonepeta tenuifolia, assembly GCA_029490685.1. Lineage (NCBI taxonomy): Eukaryota > Viridiplantae > Streptophyta > Magnoliopsida > Lamiales > Lamiaceae > Schizonepeta > Schizonepeta tenuifolia. The sequence continues at coordinate 43,624,370 of CM055956.1, read as the reverse complement.
TTTAATGGAACGGGCAGCCCTAGCGATGCTGAGCTATAGGTAAGATCTACCGAGAAGATATTCAAACTCCTTAGATGTACTGATGAGGAGAGAATGCTATGTGTCGCGTTCCAACTGACTGGATCGGCAGATTATTGGTGGGAAGCAAGGCAGAAGGTGATACCCGCAGAGCAGCTGGCTCGTTTCACGTGGGAAGAATTCAAGGAAATACTGTTTGATAAGTACGTACCCAAGACGTATAGAGCACAGAAGGAAGCCGAGTTCTATAATTTTGAAGCAAGGAAAGCTGACCGTGACTGAGTACAACGCCAAGTTTTGCGAGCTGTCTAGGTATGCACCTGCTTTGGTTGATACTGAGGAGAAGTTATCAAAGAAATTCCAAGGAGGACTACGACATGAACTGAGAATCGTGTTAGCTAGTCATGGGGGACTAGGCTACACTGACATTTTGGGAAGAGCATTGAAAATGGAGGCCGTCGTGCTTGACGAGTAGAAAGTTGTACCGACTGCATCAGCTTCAGCACAGAACCAGAACCGAGGCTATTATAACAACAATAATAGCAACTATCAGGGAAAGAGGATGTGGAATGGAGGAGGTAGTGGAGGCTACAATCGGAACTTCAACAACCAGGGAAGCCAGAGAAAGGGAAATAAAAAGGGCTATCAGCAGCCTGCTCAGAACAACAACAACAACAACAACAGCAACAGCAACAAAAGACCGTGGCAGGGAAACAACCAATCGGGGTTGTTTATTTAAGGAAATAAGCAGAACGCACCATGGAAGGGCAACGGTCAACAGAACCAACCGCAAGGGCAGCAGCGAAACTTCAACCAGGGAGGAATCAACCGAGGAAGGGTTACCATTCCTATCTGCCCTAAGTGCAACAGATCCCATCCCGGAGTCTGTCAGATAGGCACCCCCAACTGTTTTAATTGCGGACAGAAGGGGCAAATGAAGAAGGATTGCCCGAAACTGCTGCAAACAATACCTCTCAGAGCCATACAAGCACAGCCGCAGCAGCCAATGAACCAACAACAGTTACAGCAGCATGCATAGCAGCAACAGAATGCGAGGGCATGCGCTATCAAACAGGGTGGCCAGCACAAGGTAAAAGGCAACCTAGCAGGTATGGGAAAACTACACAACATCCCTATTAAGATACTATTTGATACTGGCGCATCGCATTCTTTCATTGCTGGCTTGGGTACCGATAACTTAGACATCAGACCTGTAAGAGCTGCACATTCTATGAGAGTAGCTACACCTTCAGGAGAGATCACTACTTCCACGCATGTTTGCTCTAACCTAGAACTAGAAATCAAAACTCTTAAGGTTAAGGCGAACAACTTAAACGTTATGATAATGTGGGACGTAGATATAATCCTATGAATGGATTGGTTGTCAGAGAATTATGCCACGATTCTCTGCAACGAGAGAAAAATCTCTTTTCAACCCCCGGGTAAAGAACCAACCAAATTCCATGGAATTTCCATGGGTAGAGGTGTACCAATTATATCAGCCCTTCAAGCCACGAAACTCATGAAGAAGAAAGGTACCACAACTTATCTTGTGTACCTAGTCGGAGAGCCAGAAGCCGAGAAGACCATCCAAGACATAAAAGTTGTGAATGAATACGAAGACGTCTTTCCAAAAGTATTACCAGGATTGCCACCAGATCGTCATGTGGACTTCACAATCGACTTAGAGCCAGGAGCAGCACCCAAATCTAAAGCCCCATATAGGATGGCACCGAAAGAACTAGAAGAGCTCAAAATCCAATTACAAGAATTGCTAGACCTTGGTTTCATCAGGCCAAGCGTCTCACCTTGGGGAGCACCAGTACTATTTGTTAGGAAAAAGGACGGATCGATAAGAATGTGTATAGATTATCGAGAACTGAACAAGATCACACTCAAGAACAAATATCCTTTGCCAAGGATCGAGGATCTGTTCGATCAGCTCAAGGATGCAGGAGTCTTCTCCAAAATAGATTTAACGTGCTTAGGATCGTAAACATATTTTCTCAACTGAGAAACGTGAAAAACATTATAAACGCTTCCTAGACTTGGCGGTAAGGCCAATCTATACGCGACTGATCCTATTCTCTCGAGGATTTCATAAGGTCCTATAAACCTGGGTCTTAGCTTACCCTTAACTCCGAACCTAAGGATTCCTTTGATCGGGGATATCTTAAGAAAAACTTTATCTCCTATTTCAAACTCAAGGTTGGTTCGACGGTCGTCTGCATACGACTTCTGTCGGCTCTGGGCCTCTTTCATTCTATCTCGAATCTGTCGAACTATCTCAATCATTTCATTTATCGCATCTGGGCCTAGGTTCTTTCTCTCACCTACTTCGTCCCAATAAAGCGGTGATCTACACTTTCTTCCATATAAAGCCTTAAACGGTGACATTCCCCCTTAGTACGAGAATTCGAGAAGATGGATATCAGAGTGCTTGACACACCAGCAACGATAACAAGTCAAATAGCAGCACTAGAAGCTACACCAGATTTGAGAGAAAGGATCATTAGTGCTCAGAGAAAAGATGAGTCAATGGAGAAGTTACGAGTAAGGATAAGGACGGATAAGTCGGAAGGATATTCTGAGGCCCCAGACAATGCAATACTTTACGAAGGCAGGATTCGTATTCCCGACAACGACAACGAATTGAAGAACGAAATCTTGAGTGAGGCTCACGATACGCCTTACACAGCACATCCAGGAAGTACGAAAATGTACCAAGATTTGAGAAGAAACTTTTGATGGAATGGAATGAAACGAGACGTTGCCTCGTTTATAGAAAGATGTCTAGCATGTCAACAAGTTAAGGCTTTACACCGATGACCGTATGGATTGCTACAACCATTGGATGTCCCAGATTGGAAATGGGAAGGCATAGCTATGGACTTTGTCACAGGCTTGCCTAAGTCGAAAAAGGGAAACATAGCAATTTGGGTAATAATAGATAGACTTACGAAGTCAACTCACTTCCTACCGATTAAGACTACATATGGATCTGAGAGACTGGCTCAGTTGTATGTCAGAGAGATTGTACGTCTACATGGAATACCGAAGGTCATAATATCAGACAGAGATGCTAAGTTTACCTCGAGATTTTGGATTACGATGCAGAAAGAGTTGGGAACGGAGCTAAATTTCAGTACAACTTTTCACCCACAGACAGATGGACAATCAGAGAGAACGATTCAAATTTTGGTCGATATGTTAAGAACAGTGGTTTTTTGGACCGAGGCACGAATTGGGAAGAAATTCTACACCTAATCGAATTCGCCTACAACAACAGCTATCAGGCCACGATTATGAAAAGACATCCTAAATTCGTTGGAGCCTTACGACTCAATGCATCTGCTGCCACATTAGCCTTTCTTGGATGGTAGTTAATTCCACAGTCATAATCTTTGACTAATTCGAGCCATCGTCTTTGTCTCATGTTTAGTTCTTTTTGCTCGAAAAAGTACTTCAGGCTCTTTTGATCGGTGAATATCTCAACTCTTACACCATAGAGATGGTGTCTCCAAATCTTTAGCGCATGCACTACGGCTACAAGTTCTAAATCGTGGGTTGGGTACTCAACTTCGTGGGGTCGAAGTTGTCGTGAAGCATAAGCTATTACTCATCCGTCTTGCATCAAGACACAACCTAATCCATTCTTCGATGCGTCAGTATAAACCACATATTCCTTGTTTGCGTCTGGAAGTGCTAGCACTGGTGCTGTAGTTAACTTTTCCTTAAGAGTTTGGAAACTCTTCTCGCACTCATCTGTCCACTTAAATTTGGTATCCTTTCTGAGTAGCTGCGTCATCGGGCGAGCGATTGTAGAAAATCCCTCGATAAACCTTCTGTAATAACCAGCTAATCCCAAGAAACTTCTAATCTCATTCTGATTTGTTGGTGTCTTCCAGTTGTGTACTGCTTCTACTTTGGCTGGATCCACCTTAATTCCTTCTGTTGATACTATATGTCCAAGGAACATTACTTCCTTCAGCCCAAATTCGCATTTACTGAATTTGGCGTAGAGTTTCTCATCTCTTAGTGTTTCCAACACTATCCGTAGATGTTCCTCGTGCTCCGTCTCATTCTTAGAATAAATGAGAATGTCGTCAATGAATACTAGAACAAATTTGTCCAAGTAGGGGTGGAAAACTCTGTTCATAAGGTCCATGAATATGGCTGGAGCGTTGGTCAAACCAAATGGCATCACTAAAAATTCGTAGTGGCCATATCGAGTTCTAAAAGCGGTCTTAGGTACATCTTCAGGTTTGATCTTGAGCTGATGGTACCCTGATCTCAGATCTATCTTGGAGAAGACTCCTGCACCCTTAAGCTGATCGAACAGATCCTCGATCCTTGGCAAAGGATATTTGTTCATGAGAGTGATCTTGTTCAGTTCTCGGTAATCGATGCACATTCTCATCGATCCGTCCTTTTTTCTAACAAACAGCATGGGTGCTCCCCAAGGTGAAACGCTTGGTCTGATAAAACCAAGATCTAGTAATTCCTGTAATTGGATTTTGAGCTCTTCCAGTTCCTTCGGTGCCATTCTGTAAGGGGCTTTAGACTTAGGAGCTGCTCCTGGTTCTAAATCGATTGTAAAGTCCACAAGACGATCTGGTGGCAATCCTGGTAGCACTTCTGGAAAAACATCTTCGTATTCGTTCACGACTTTTATATCTTGAATGGTCTTCTCGGCTCCTGGTTCTCCAACTAGGTACACAAGATAGGCTGTGGTACCTTTCTTCTTCATAAGTTTTGTGGCTTGAAGGGCTGATATAATTGGTACGCTTCTACCCATTGAAATTCCGTGGAATTCGGTCGGTTCTTTACCCGGCGGCTGAAAAGAAATTTTTCTCTCGTTGCAGAGAATTGTCGCGTAATTCTCTGACAACCAATCCATACCTAGGATTATATCTACGTCCCACATTATCATAACATTTAGGTTGTTCGCTATAACCTTATGAGTTCCGATTTCTAGTTCTAGGTTAGAGCAAACATGCGTGGAAGTAGTGATCTCTCCTGAAGGTGTGGCTACTATCATAGATTGTGCAGCTCTTACAGGTCTGATGTCTAAGTTATCGGCACATGAGCCAGCAATGAAAGAATGCGATGCGCCAGTATCAAACAATATCTTAATAGGGATGTTGTGGAGTTTTCCCATACCTACTAGATTGCCTTTTCCTTTGCGTTGACCGATTTGTTTGATAGCGCATGCCCTCGCATTTTGTTGCTGCTGTGCATGCTGTTGAAAATGCTGCTGGTTCATAGGCGGCTGCTACGGCTGTGCTTGGATAGCTCGGATAGGTACTGCTTGAAGCGGTTTAGGGCAGTCCTTTTTCATGTGTCCCTTCTGTCCACAGTTGAAACAGTTAGGGGTGCCTATCTGGCAGACTCCAGGATGGGCTCGGTTGCATTTCGGGCAGACAGGGATGGCAACCCTCTCTGGGTTATTTGCTCCCTGGTTAAAACTCCTCTGTTGCCCTTGCGGCTGCTTCGGCTGATTATTGCCCTTCCACGGCAAGTTCTGCCTGTTCCCTTGAATGAACAACCCCGATTGGTTGTTTCCCTGCCACGGCCTCTTGCCACTGTTGTTGTTGTTGGTAGGCTGCTGATAACCTCTTTTCTGTCCTCCCGGATTATTATAGCCCTGACTGTATCCTCCGCTACCTCCTCCGTTCCATTTTCTCTTCCCTTGATAGTTGCTGTTGTTGTTGTTGTAGTAACCTCGATTCTGATTCTGCGCTGGTGCCGACACAGTTGGCACAATCTTTTTCTCATCAGGCACGACGGCCTCCATTTCCAGTGCTCTTCCTAGTAAGTCTGAATAACCTAGTCCTCCATGACTAGCCAAAGTGATTCCCAATTCATGACGTAAACCTCCCTGAAATTTCCTTGATAACTTCTGCTCAGTGTCGACCAATGTCGGTGCATACCTCATCAACTCGCAGAACTTGACGTCATATTCCATCACAGTTAGCTTTCCTTGCTTTAGATTATAAAATTCGGCCTCTTTCTGTGCCTTATATGTCTTTGGGACGTACTTGTCAAAGAAAATCTCCTTAAACTCTTCCCACGAAAAACGAGCCAGATGCTCCGCAGGTATCACTTTCTGTCTTGCTTCCCACCAGTAATCTGCCGATCCTGTCAGTTGGAATGCGACACACAGCATTCTCTCCTCATCAGTGCATCTGAGGAGTTTTAAAATTTTCTCAGTCGACCTCACCCATAGCTCAGCATCGCTAGGGCTTCCAGTTCCATTAAACATTGAAGGGTTCCTTTTGAGGAAAAGATCCTCAATATCTCTACGGGGCTGTGGTAGAGGTGGTGGTGATGGTGACGGGGGTGGAGATGGGGATGGAGTGATATTCTGTTCATGTTCCTGTTCTTGGTCATTTTCTGGTTGACGTCCACCACGTCCTCTCGGCCTTCCAGGTCTTCGACCTCTCCTATTGTTTACATTTCTTGGCGGCATTTTCTTTAGTCTAGAGAAGAATTGAAAACTCTCATTAGCTTCCTTCTGTTAATTACACTTGGCACTTACTAGCTCGTTCTCAACTTAGTCAAACTCGTAGAACAACATGTCGAACCTAGCTTGATATTATTTATTAATCTTTTAACTTTCGAGTTAACTCATTTTCTCGTTACACAAGTTCATTTAATATTCAAACTTTTAATTACTCGATTCATAAGAAATTTTACTTGATTAAAAAAAAATAAAACCCTTTTTACGGTTTATATATATATACATTCAAAAAGAATATTACTTTTGCCTCTAACGAGGACTTATAGAAAAAGGGTTAGACTACTATTAGTCTAAACTAGGCTGACTGCCTACTATTTACTGGGTGCACTAACAAACTGCACTCCGCATCTACTAGAGTACTAGAACGGAAACGATTCATAAAATTTTGTATCCGCTAGAGTACTTCAAAACTAACTAGTTACTGATCCGACTGTATACAGGACAAAAGCTACCACTACCACTGATATTTACCCATATCTATAAGGCACTGCCTAACTAAACTGCAGAAGAAAACCAAAAACTACTTCAAAGTCTGCAAAATCCTAACAACCCTCCTTTGGGTCCTCCTCCGGATCCTCCTCCTCGGACTCCGAACCATAAACCAGCTCGAGTGGCTGGTCCACTCTCAAAGTAGAACCGTCGTCAAGTGTAAACACGGTGGGTGACGGTGTCTCAGAAACAGTCTCCTCCAAGTCGGAGACTAAGTAGTCCTCACTGATCCTCCTCGCACGCTTCTTCAGAGGAAGAAGGTGCTCGGGAACTGAATCTAAACCCGACTCGAACTCCTCCCTAGAACGAACCCTGGACGGTCCTGCCTCCCTGTGCCTCCAAGGTACTCCCAACCTCGTGCAGATCTCCTCCAGTGGTGTAAGTGGAGAAGGCAACTCCAACATGGCGGCGAGCTCCGCGTTGATCTCTCTACAGTCTGGTCCCTCTCTGTACAGTCTCGTCTCCGACGGTCCCCTGACCCTAACACAAACGTCTGGCAAAAACGGTGTAGACAACCCCAACAATGCGGCTGTCTCAGTGTCAACCTCTACAAAACCGGAACCCGGGATCAACTCCTCAATCTGCTGTGCAGCCGGTGGTGACTCTGGTGGAACTACCGTCTCCTCGTCCTCCTCTGGCTGCTCTAACTCAACCTCAGACTCCTACTCTGGTACGCCGTGTGGTAGCAAATCTAACAACTCTAACATCTCTGGGTCTAAGTCTAGCTCCTCAATCTCCGTCCCGGCTGGAAAGTGACTGTAGGGGATGTGTGGCTCTAAAGGAAGTGAAAGCATATGCCTGCTCTCGAAGAAACGTATGTGCACACACAGGGCAAATCTAGCGTAGTTGCCGGTCGGCTCCTTGTCGTCACCGAAGATTGCCAAAAAGTACCAAGCTGCCCGGTGCGCCCATCCGTGCCACTCGTCTGGTAAGTGTACGATCAGGTCTAGTATCGCCTGACTGTCCTTGATCAGGTGTCTCACTGGGTAGTAGGCCGAAGAAAAATTACTGACAATCTATCCCACATCCTCTTCCCCGTAGTCTACCTCAAACTTGTAGTACTCATCCTTCAACATATCCACTATGGTGCACTCACACGAGGCCAAGGGCTGACTCTTCCGAGCCGTGACACGAGTTCTAGCCATCCTACAAAAGGTTTAAGGTAACACGGATCAGTAACAGGTAGGAAAAAGAAAATGACTTATCTTAATTAAAATATAAATTACAAATGAATATCCCTTATTCAATTGTAATATCAACACTTAAGCCAACCACTTATTAAGACTTCTAGCAATTCAAGAAATTGCACTCAATAACATATATATATTTATACATTCACAAAAGATTTTATTTTTATTCTTTTTTTTTTTCACCATATTATTACTTATTTTAATTCTTCTACTTCTTTTATTTCTTAACTCACTAACTCTTACCGGTTTTCACTTTTTAAAACAAAGTATATTTACTTCGTTCATGCTACTTATTCAAAAGTAACATCCATTTTCAAAGAATTTTGTCGTTACGACTCTTGATATTCGTACTAAGTGTAGTCGTTGCTCAAAATGAAAATATGGAATTTAATTCCATAAAAAGAAAAAGAAATATAACTTAAGAAAAACTCCCTGGAAAACTAAGTTCCAGTTGTCGTCTCGTTCATATCTTTCTTAACTCGAAGTCGACAGCTTCTCGAACGTCTAATTGCTTCCTTCTTTTACTAATACGATTTATTGAATTTTATTCATTTTATTTCTTTTCCTCGCAGAAGATTCTTAGACGATAAGTTCGACTTTGCCGAATCTTTATTCATGTCACTAAGCGCACGTGACATTCATCAGAGGAAGTCCTTCTCGCAGTAGGGATCTCCTTTCGAAATCATTTCCAAACAACGTTTCTTAAAAACGTCTAAGTTCTCGAAGAACCGGAAAGTTCTTAAGTTTCACGTCTACGTTCTCATTGAACCGGGAAAATTCCCTAAAATCCGTCTATATTCTTGTATCCGCATACTTTTTCAAAAAAAAGAAAATCATTGCGCACATATTTTCCACATAAGATAGTACTTGTACTATCGCATAATCATATAAGTATAAAAATTATACTTCTGTAAAATTCTCTTTTTTTTTTTTTTTTTTTTTTTTTAAACACAACTCATTCTTATTTTCAAATTTCACTGAATACTTGCTCATAACTTTTCTTATGAAAAAGAAATCTCATTATTAAATTCTTTCACTTTTTCCTTGTTGAGTCGACGTAGCGGGCGGTTGAGTTGACTTCTACGTTCTCAATCTTAACATCATAATCTAACTCTTATCTTATACTTGGAAAAACAACTCTGATCCAAAGTATATCCAAATACCATGTCTCATGACTTGAAAGGAGACTCGATATAGAGTACGAACGAATACTCTATATTATTTCTCGAAGAAAGACTTGTATACGAATACCATTTTATGATATTACTTCAAAAAATGACTTGTACTTGAAAGAATGACTCATACTAACTCATACTAGAAGATTGACTCAGAAGCAGAGCAGAAAACGAGCACTGCTCTGATACCACTCTGTCACGGCCCCAAATCCCGAGGGACGGCAGAAGCTGGGGTGCGACTGGGGTTGGATTAAAGGAGCGGGGAAGAAGGGGGCTAACTGACTAAACATACATGATAAACATTGATAAACTATTAACAAGACTTGATTATAGATAAGAAATAGTTAATCCCTAAGGATTACTCGACAAAAGTACTACAAGAAACTAAGTTCAAAAGTACCGACATAGACTACTGAGTTGTTCAAAAATACATCTCAAAAAGATATACAAAGATTGGCAGCGGAAGGGTTCTACTAAACATCTTATCCTTTAACTCAAGATCAACCGTCGCCGCTCACCGTCGCTTCAACCTGCACATTTAGAAAGCAATGCAGGGTTAAGTACAAACGTACTTAGTGGGCACGATGCCGAAAACATACTCATAAATATAGATAAAATGGCATTTCATAAGCAAAGCACACGGGTTTTATTGAAAGAATCCGTGTCTACTAAACATTTTCTGATTTTTTTCTCATAAATCGCTCGCGCGAGCATTTTCTGACTAATGTTACGTTCAATCTTGACCAATTCTAATTCACCGTGGCTAGTACCCCTCAACAGGATATCACATACGCCACAGGTTACAAAGTGCACTAACTCTGAAAAGCACTTAGCAGCTAACTTAGAGCCGATCGTTAGTTAATCTAAAAATAGACTAACTCTAAATCTGGAAAACACGTATGTTGACTCAGATAGGTACAAGAGAACTCACATAAAAACATAAAACAGTTCATGCCATAATATCACTTTGAAAACACAGATATCAAAGCGATAAAGAAAGATTTTCCGAGCATTGCTCGTTTTATTTGTATATAAAAGTCCACCTTGTAAATACAGAACTTATACGCAAAAGCTTCCAACTTCGGATCTTTCGTCCTTTCTTTATAGTTGGCTGCCTCCTTCATCGTAAAAAGAACATACTTAAAAGCGGGTCGAACAAGAAATCGATTAAAGATGATTGAAGAAAGTTTTAGTTATTTTATTCTTTTGGGCATTTGCACGCTTATTAGATTCGTTTTACTTAAACGGGAAACGAGACTCGTACCAATCTCGTTTAGAACTTGAAAAATCTCATACTCGACTCTCGGGTCAGTAGATAAGGTTGTCGATATCTTAAAACGACTTTAAGGATTAAGAAACTAAGTTGGAAAGAAACAACTTAGGCGATTTTCATTTTAGAGCATCTCACGACTTATGAATATTTCTCGTTTATTACTTCTTTAAAGAAAGGATAAGAAATACGATCTCGACTGGTTTTCATCATTAAAGGTCTTTTCCTTGACTCTAGGGTCAGTAGGTAGGTATTCGTTAGATAAAAACGGCTTAAACGATTGAAAGAAGTTAAGTTGTGAACTAAACAACTTAGAAAACACGAAACTGAAATTTCACTGCACAGTCCAGTAACTCTGGAGGCTGTCCAGAACAGAGGACTTGGAAACAGGGGGTGAGCCCTGTACCACTAGAAAGCTTAGGAAGTCTAGTTTCTGCTCCAATTTACGGATCACAAATCCGATAAACGAGCTGGAAGTTATTACAGTTTCCGGCGAGGGTCGCAAAACTGCTCGAAAACCCTAATTTATTGATAAGTTTGCCGTATAACGTTTTAGGTTCGTTTTAAATTCTCGTATTCAACTTTTGTTTAGAAACTGGACTCTAAAGCAGTCATCACGTACCTCCGTACGTGACAAACTCTTTCAACTTACTCAAAAGCACGACGTTCTAACGTCGGATTTCAACTAACAAGTACTATACCAACAAAGAAATTTCAAACGCGTACTTGCTCTCGATTATAACTATAATTCATATCATATCAACTCAAAAGCTTATGCCATCAACTAGAGAGTTGTTCTAAATTTCATTATAAACAAATATATCATATTAGAACTCCCATCCGACTTCTTGATTACTAGTTACAACTAAATATTCGTCTCTTACGCGATTTCCAAAAGTCGTCGGTTTTCGTTCAAATTTTACGACGTTAAACTACGTCTAATGTAAACCGTTTTCATGCATGCAAACACATCTTAACATCTTTATAACTCAGTTTATATGGTGATTTTAGTCTCTTACATTCCATTGAACATTTTTAGAAAATTTCCAATTAACTTCTATAATCAACTAATATAATTTGCAACAATATTCAACTAACAATTCATCATTTATATTAAACATGTATAAACTCCTAATTACCTTATAAATTTTCTGATTTCATACATACTTTGAGGGGATGATTTTCTTATCAAATTAACAACATTTATTTACTAAACATACTCTTATATCACCAATTAATCAATTGCAATTCTATTATCAATTAACATGCAAAAACCCCTAATTTATACTTCAAACCCTAATTAAATTTCATAATAACATAGGGCTTTCAATCCCTTTTCATTCCATACACTAATTAATCACCTACTAAGCATGAATTCATGATCAAAAGGAGAAAAACAAAAATCCTACAATTTCCCAAAAAAATTCTGCATTCACACAATAATTAGGGTTCTTGATTTTGTTCCATTTTAATCTCCAATTATCATATCTAACATATCTAATTTTATTATTCTAAGATCAATTTATCTATCCCATAACCTTAAAATTTCGAACAAGAAGGAAAAGAAAAGAAAAGGAAACTAAATGGATAGAATTGTAGAGGATGGAAATACCTTAAGATTTAATGAAAGAAATATGGAATTGAATGGATGGATGGTGATTTGTGTTCTTCTTCAAGTTCTTGGTGAAGTCTTCAATGGTGGATGGGAAGGATGAAGAAGATGAAGATGGATGAGTGGGAGAGGGCTGCCGAGAGAGAGAGTGGAGAGAGAGATGAAAATGGTTTGTTCAAGTGTTGTCATGATGGAATGGTTGAAGTGGTGTAAAGTGGGATTAAGGTGTCATTATCTTAACAAGTCAACACATGCATGTTAACACCTAATTAAGGTGAGGTGGCGGCTATCCATGCAGAAATTTGGAGGGTTACGGTTTTTCCAGCGCGATCCGACGTTACGGGAAAACAAACGACGAAAAACGTTGTTCAGTACAAAATCGTCGCGATTCGATTTGACTTAAAAATTCTAACGTATGAACTTAATTAGAAAATAAATTTACAAAATTTATTTTGACAAAAACTCGGGACGACAAGTCCGAGTTTCGTCCGGAAAAACGTAAAAACAAACTTTCTCGGCGTGTTTGTATTGCGATTTTGTAGACGTAAAATTAAACAATTTTTCGTTCTAAGCTTACGAACTAAAAACTTTTCGTACGCGCTAACCCCTAATATAGGTAGTCGTCTAACCGACTTCTGTAATTATTTTTAATAACTGATTCGACCGTTAGCCTTATAAATCAAAAATTGTAACTTAGGCGTGCAAAGCCATTAATTAATTAACTCTAAATATTTTAAGAACGTAAGGAATTTACGGGGCATTACACGAATATTTAGTTGTAACTAAAAATCAAGAAGTCGGATGAGGATTCTAATATGATATTACTGTTTATAATGATATTTAGAACATCTTTCTAGTTAATGTCATAAGTGTTCGAGTTGAAATAATATGGATTATAGTTATAGTCGAGAACTAGAAGACGTTTGGAATTCCTTTGTTGGTTTAGTACTTGGTAGTTGAAATAAGACGTTAGAACGTCGTGCTTTTGAGCGAGTTGAGAAGGAGTTTGTCACGTACGGAAGTACGTGATGACTGCCTTGAGAGTCCAGTTTCTAAAAAAAAATGAATACGAGAGCTTAAAACGAACCTAAAACGTTATACGTCGAACTTATCAATCAATTAGGGTTTCCACGGCAGTTTGCGACCCTCGCCGGAAACTGTAATATCTTCCAACTCGTTTATCGGATTTATGATCCGTAAATTGGAGTACGAACTAGACTTCCTAAGCTTTCTAATGGTATAGGGCTAACCCCCTGTTTCCAAGTCCTCTGTTCTGGACAGCCTCCAGAGTTACTGGACTGTGCAGTGAAATTTCAGTTTCTTGTTTCCTAAGTTGTTTAATTCACAACTTAGTTTCTTTCAAACGTTTAAGCCGTTTTTAGCTAACGAACATCTCCCTACTGACCTTAGAGTCAAGTATAGAACCTTGAGTGATGAAAACCAGTCGAGATCTTATATCTTATCCTTTCATCAAAGGAGTAATAAACGAGAAATTTCATAAGTCATTCAAGGAACTAAAATATAAATCGCCTAAGTTGATTCTTTCCAACTTAGTTTCTTATAATCCTTAAAGTCGTATTAAGACATCGAATACCTTCTCTTCTGACCCGGGAGTCGAATATGAGATCTTCCGAGTTCTAAACAAGATTAGTACGAGTCTCATTTCCCGTTTAAGTAAAACGAATCTAGTAAGCGTGCAAATGCCAAAAGAATAAAATAACTAAATCTTTCTTCGATTCTCTTTCTTCGATTATTCTTTTGCGAACCGTTTTGAAGTATGTTTATTTTACGATGAAGGAGGAAGCCAAGTGTAGAGAAAGGACGGAAGATCCCAAGTTGGAAGCTTTTGCTTATAAGTTCTGTATTTTACAAGGTGGGTTTTATTATATGAAAATAAAACGTGGGTTTTTCCACAAACCGAAAGTAAAGTTTACAGCTTTGATAATTGTGTTTTATCAACGTGATAATCTTGGCATAAAATGTTTAACTGTTTTATGTGAGTTCTCTTGTACCTTTCTGAGTTAACCTTCGGGTTTTCCAGAATTTATAGTTAACCGCTAGGATTGTTAACTATTATCGATCGGCTCTGAGTTAGCTATTAAGCGCTTTCCAGAGTTAGTGTACTTTGTAACCTGTGGTGTATGTGGTATCCTGTTGAGGGGTAGCCAGCCACGATGAATTAGCTTTGGTCAAGATTGAACATAACATACTCTAAAAATGCTTGCGCAAGCTGCTTTATACAAATTAGTCAGAAAAGGTTTAGTAGGCTCGGGCCTTTTCAACAAAACCCCGATGCGCTACGGTTATAAAATGCTAGATTATTTATACTTATGATTATGATTTCGGCATCGTGCCCACTAAGTACGTTTGTACTTAGCCCTGCATTGTTTTCTAAATATGCAGGTTGAAGCGACGGTGAGCGGCGACGGTTGATGTTGAGTTAAAAGATAGGATGTTTAGTTAGAACCCTTCCGCTGCCAAACTTTGAATTTCTTTGATTTACTTTTGAACAATATTCAGTAGTCTAAGTATGTAAATTTTGAACTTAGTTTCTTTTTATACTTTTGTCGAGTAATCTTTAGGGATTAACTCTTTCTTATTGATATTCAAGTCTTATTCATAGTTTGTCGATGTTTTTCATGTATGTTTAGTCAATTAGCCCCCTTCTTCCCCGCTTCTTTAATCCAACCCCAGTCGCACCCCGGCTTCTGCCGTCCCTCGGGATTTGGGGCTGTGACAAAAAGGGCGCTAACTAAACAATCGGATGTGAGTTTAAAACCCACGGTGTGTCATTCGGAAATTAAATGTATATATATATATATATATATATATATATATTAGTAAACATTTTATGCGAGTATTTATGAAAAGATGCATGATTTGATTTAATCGGGTAAGCACGAGCCTTTTAAAGAAAAACCTCGTTGCGTTACATATAAAATGTTTTCGGCAATGTGCCCACTAAGTACTTTTGTACTTAGCCCTGCATGTTTGTTTTTTAATGTGCAGGTTGAGTGACGACGGCGGAGGAGGTTGAGTAAAGGTCTTTTCTCAGGAAAGAAGTTTAGTTGAGCCTCGATATCACATTCGATATGTGATATCATTTCTATGTTTTCCGCTGCCAATTCTGTAAACTAGTTTCAGTTATTATATAACTTTAGAACTAAGTTTCATTCCTTGAACTTAGTCTCTTCTAAGAACAGTTATGTCGAGTGATCCTTCGTGATCAACTCTTTCTTTCATTAATTATAGTCAATTCCCTTATTTATGTAAATCCTTTCGGTTTAAGTTCTTATTACTTTAAACCTAGTTTTCCCTGTATACAGTTTGACGAGCGATCCTTCAAGATCGACTCTCTTTTATTCAAGTTCATCGTAATTAGTGTTAAGTTAATGTGTTTTATTCATTTATTCTCTTCTTTTCCGTTTCTTTAATCCAATCCCTAGTCGCACCCCGGCTTTGCCATCCTTCGGGAAGTCGGGCTGTGAAATTACATCATCTAAATCATAACAATTACTACATCAAATCCCTACTTCTTTCTCTCTTACATTTTGGTTTCTATTTTTAGAAAATTCTCAATTAATTCCCACATCAATCTATCAATACATAGAACATAAATCCACAAACCAATTATCTAAAAATTGAACTTAAATTCACCTACAATTTTCTCAAAATTTTCGGTATTCTTTTATTATTAAGGGGGGGTGATTTTTATTAAATTTCAACCATAGAAATCCAATTCTAAGCATGAAATAACATGTATTAAGCATGAAAAAAACTAACCTTGAAGGAAATGAATTTCGTTTGGTTCAAACTATAGAGGAAGCTCTTACCTTGACGTTTTATGGACTCGGAAATAAGATCGATCGGTAGATGAACAACTTGTGGAGCTTGAGAGCTTGAAGAAGAGCAACAATGGTGGATTGAAGAACAAAAGAGAGAGAGAGAAAAGAGAGGGAGAGGTGACGGATTTGGGAGGAGAGGGAAGAGAGAAAAATGGTGATGAGGTGTAGATAATATTTCAAAAAGTAGGAAATATCTAACAAGTGATGAGTCATGGTGTTGGTGGCGGTTTAGTGTGATATTTTAGGCCAAAATATCGCGTTTTACTGGTCTAATACGACGTATATAAATCGAGAAATTATTTTCTTAGACGGTTATGTTTTTGACGGAATCTAATTCTACCACTAGATTAGAAATAAATCACTTACTCGGAAAACATAGTTCGTTTTCCGAAATCCGATAAAAAGTCGGGACTTCACAGTCCAAATTTCGTCCGGAAAAATAAATAAAACTGATTTTTACTAACTTACTCGTATCGCAAAATAAGTGAATGTAAAGTCTGACGGTTTTTCGATCTGAGTTTTCGAACGAAAATTCTATCGGTCGCGAAAACCCTAATACATTAGTCGTTCAACCGTTTTCTAGAATTTATTTTCAGAAACGGATTTCACCGTTAGTCTTAGAATTAAAAATCCTTAACTTAGGCGTGCAAAGTCTTAATTAATAATTAAAATATTATTTCTCGTCGGAAGAAAATATCTGGGGTATTACATCCTACCCCTCTAACAAGAAATTTCGTCCCGAAATTTGCTTATCTTCTTTAATCTGTTCGGGGTACTTCTTTCTCATCTCTTCTTCGAGTTCTCACGTGACTTTTTCTTGCCCGTGGTGATTCTATAATACTTTTACTAACTGCGTTGACTTGTTTCTTAACTCTCGTACTTTTCGATCCAAGATCGATTGCGGTCTTTCTTCATAACTTATAACTTAAATCGAAATCAAGAACTACGTTTTGCTGAAGAATCACGTGTGTTGGATCGAACACACATACTTTCTCAAATGAGATACACAAAACATAATGAATATTCCATAGACTTGGCGATAAAGCCAATCTATACATATTGGAAACTATCTTTTCAAGATATCTACTAATCATATAAATCTTTGTCTAAGCTTTATACTTGACATGAAATTAGTAATATTATCCTTAGAAGGATAATCATGAGGAAAGTCTTGTCCTCATTTTCTAAATTTAAGTCAGATTGACATACATTGCTTAAGACTTTAGTCACTTCTAGACTTCCTTTTCTTTTGTTCAAATCTGACGAAAGAATTTATCTATCACCTCACAGAGTGAATCTAGTTCTAGATTTTTCCTTTCACCTACCTCATCATATTAAAGCGGTTATCTATACTTCTTTCTATACAAGGCCTCGTAAGGCGCAATACTTATCGTTTTCTGATAACTATTGTTGTAAGCAATTCGATTAACAGCAAAAATATTCTCTCAGCTTGCCCTTTGATCTAATACTATCATTTCCAACATATCTATGAGTATTTGAATCGTTCTCTCGGATTGTCCATCTATTTAGGGGTGATAAAGTCGTACTAAACTAAGTCTTGGTACCTAACTCCTTCTGCATAGTGATCCAAAACCTTTAAGTGAATTTGGCATCTCTATCACACGTTATTGACTTCGGTATTCCGTGCAGACATACAATCTCATGAATATTCAACTGTGCCAATTTCTCTGATCCAAAGGTAATTTGGGATTGGTAAAAAGTGAGCCGATTTTGTGGGCCTATCAAAAACTAACCCAGATGGCAGTATTTCTTTCTCTAACTTGGGCAAACCCGTCACAAAATCCATGGCTATATCTTCCTACTTTCACGTTGGAATACTTAATGGTTGCAACATTCCTTGCGGTTGTTGGTATAAATCTTTCACTTGTTGGTAAGCCTAACATCGTTCTATAAACAAGGCAACGTCTTGTTTCAAACCGTTCCACCAAAAATTCTTTCCTAAATCTGGATACATCTTCGTACTCCCTGGGTACGCGGTATATGGTGTATCGTGCATCACTCACGATATCATTTTTTTTTCAATTCGTCGTCATCAGGGATACAAAGTCTGTCTTCAAATAAAATCGCATTATCTGGTGCTTCGGAATAACCGTCTGGTTTATCCGTTCTTACCCTTAGTCGAAGCTTCTCAATCGACTTGTCTTTTCTCTGAGCACTTATGATTCTCTCTCGTAAGTCCGATGTAGCTACTAGTGCCGCTATTTGGCTAGTTATCGTTTCAGGTATATCGAGCACTTCTAAGTCCATTTTATCAAATTCTCGTATAAGAGTTTCTTCCTCAACAAAGAGACATCCTAACTTGGTTGGAGTCTTGCGACTCAGCGATTCTGCTACTACGTTTGCTTTTCCTGGATGGTAGTTGATACCACAATCATAATCCTTGACTAATTCGAGCCATCGTCTTTGTCTCATATTCAATTCATTTTGCTCAAAGAAGTACTTCAAACTCTTATAATCTTTAAAAATATCAAACCTTACACCATAGAGGTGATGTCTCCAAATTTTCAACGTATGCACTATGACTGCTAATTCTAAATCGTGGGTTGGATAATCGACTTCATGGGGTATAAGTTGTTGTGAAGTGTAGGCTATCATCTTTCCTTCTTGCACCAAAACACATCCTAATCCTTTCTTCGATGCGTCATTAAATACTACGTATTCCTTATTTGCTTCTGTGAGAGATAACGCTAGTGCGATGGTCAACTTTTCCTTGAGTGCCTAAAAACTTGTCTCGCACTCATCAGTCCATTTATACTTGTTTTCCTTTCGGAGCAGTTGTGTCATAGGTCTAGCAATTGTAGAAATTCCCTTGATGAATCTTCTTTAATAGCCGACTAAACCTAAGAAACTCCTAATTTCGTTCGCGTACTGCCTCTATTTTGGCAGGATCTACTTTGATGCCTTCAGCTGATACTATATGTCCAAGAAACATTATTTCTTTTAGCCGAAATTCGCACTTACTGAATTTGGCGTAGAGTTTCTCAGCTCTAAGCGTTTCTAACACTATCCTCAGGTGTTCTTCGTGCTCCTTCTTATTCTTGGAGTAAATGAGAATGTCATCGATGAATACTAAGACGAATTTGTCTAAGTACGGGTGAAAAAAAAACTCGATTCATGAGATCCATGAATACTGCGGGAGCGTTAGTCAAACCGAATGGCATAGCTAGGAATTCGTAATGGCCCTATCTGGTTTGAAATGCAGTCTTAGGTATATTCTCGGGTTTGATTTTCAATTGATGATACCCAGATCTTAAGTCTATTTTCAAAAAGACACCTGCGCCCTTAAGCTGATCAAAGAGGTCTTCTATCCTTGGCAAAGGATATTTATTCTTAAGGGTGATCTTATTTAGCTCTTGATAGTCTATGCACAACCTAATAGAACTATCCTTCTTTCTGACAACAAAACAGGTGCTCCCCAAGGTGAAACACTTGGTCTAATGAAACCAAGATCTAACAACTCTTACAGTTGGATCTTAAGTTCTTCTAACTCCTTAGGCGTATGCTTCGTACAGATTGGTGCAGTTAATAGATAACCGGTCTATCCTATGGATTATATCTACATCGAACATTTTTCGTTACGTTTAGATCATTTGCTATGATCTTTAAAAGATCCTAAGTCAAATTCTATGTTTGAGCAAAACTTAAGGGAGTAATGATAATTTCTCCTAAGGGCGTGGTTATTCTCATTTCATGATTAGCACGCTCTGGTTTTACTTCTATAGTGTCTATAGGTACAAAAAAAAAAAAAACAAATATAGAGCTCTGGTATGAAGCAAAATCATGACAGGGTATTTAGGAAGTTCGTCCAATACCTGCCAAATTTCCCTTGTCCCTATTGTGCGCCTCTTGCCTAATCATGAATGCCCTTGTATTCTGTTGTTGTTGCGGATGTGCTTGAATAGCTCTCAAGGGTTGGGGCTGACCATACTGATTCGATCCTACTGGTTGCAAATGGTTTTGGGCAATTTCTTCTTACGTGTCCCTTCTGACCACATTTAAAACATCCGTCAATGTTTGCTAGACAACTACAAAAGTGCATTCTGTTACACTTAGGATTAGGTAGAAACGGTGATCCTTCCTTGGCTATTCCCTCCGTGGTTGTTGTTCTTTTGCTGCCCCTGGGGCTGACCAAACTGGTTTGGTTCCACCGTTTGAGACGGCTTTAGGCAATACCTCTTCATGTGCCCCATCTGCCCGCATTTAAAACAATTACCCGTGCCTGCCTAACAAACACCGGAATGCGCCCCATTACACTTAGGACAGGTAGGAAGAAGGATTTTTCCTTGGTTGTTTCCTCCTTGATTATTGTTCCTTTGTTGGCCTTGCAACTGTCCTTGTGGATTATTTTCCTTCCATTGTCCTGATTGTTTATTTCCTTGTGGTTTATTCCCTTGCCACGGCTTCTTACCATAATTGTAATTCTGGTTAGGCTGCTGAAAGCCTTGCTGATTTCTTCTCTGGTTCCGCAGCCACTATTATTTCCTCCTTCCCATTTTCTTTTTCCTTTATAGTTGTTATTGTTGTTGGAAAGGTTTTGAATTGGAGCCTGGGTTGGTGTTGGTAAGGACGCTATACTATTTCTTTTATCCGGCACAACTGCCTCTATTTCTTGGACTCGTCCTAGTATTTCCGTATAGCTCAGTCCCTCGTGACTGGCTAATGCTACTCCTAATTTATGTTTGAGTTCTCCACGAAACTTCTTTGTTATTTCCTCTTCGGTATTCACTTGATCGGATACATATTTATCATAAAATGCCTCCTTAAATTCTTCCAAAGTAATTTGAGCCATTCGCTCCGTCAGCATAACTTTCTGCCTAGTCTTCCACTAGTAATTAGCTGGTCCGGCTAGTTGAAACGCAACACATGAAAGGAGCTCCTTATCAGTATATCCTAGAAGCTTAAAGATTCTTTCTATAGATCGTACCCAAAGCTCAGCATCGCTTGGGTTACTGGATCCATTAAAAACAGGTGGATTTCTTTTGAAGAATAAATCCTCAATGTTACGATGTTGTTGGGGTAGCGGGAGTGAAGGGGTTGCTTGATGTTTTTGCTCTTCTTTGCTTCCACGTTGTCCTTGACCTCTACCAGGTCCTCTTTTGGTGTTAACTACTCTCAGCAGCATTTTGAAACTATAGGAAACAAGAATTCTCATTAGCACTTTTGCTTTTAAGCATCCCTTATTTACTAAACCCTTTTTCTAACTAAAACAAGTTCACGGAAAAGAAAATAGATAATAACCTCGATACTAGCTCTTTAAACTTTTAACTTCCCAAGTTAAACAAGAATATTTAACTAAACTTTTCTTATAATCGCGTTTAGAAGAAACTTTCATGATATCAAAGCCCTCTCACGGGGGGCATATATCTATATACGTCAAAAAGAATACTGATTTTTCCTCCAACGAGGACTTATACAAAACCAGACTACGACTAGTCTGAGTTAGGCCAACTGCCTGCCTGCGTATAGAATGCTCTAACCGGGTGCATTTCTGTACCTATACAAGGTACTAAGATGGAAACGATTTGTAAAAAAAAAAAAATATCATATCCGTGGAAGTACTACAAAAAGAAGTCTACTGATCCGATCTATATACAAAAATATCTTAAAACTACTAACACTTTTATGACTGACTACTCAAGAAGCTGAAGTCGAGTCCTCGCTGCCCTCTACAACCGAAACCTCCTTAAGATCCCCCATAGGGTCCTTCTCTAAGTCTGCTCCAAAGACTGACGCAAGTGTCTTGCTAATCTTAGTCGCAGTGCTGTCCATTGGCACTAGAAGTGGTGGCGGAGGTATCTCTGGGACGGTCCTCTCTAAGTGCAGAACCTAATCGGCCAAGCTGGTCGTTGTAGTCTGCTTCTTATGAGGAAATGGGTGCTCATGGTGCGAACTAGGCATGTATGCCTCTGGGAAAGAGACCCCTGATGGTTTTGGAACAACCGAAATGTAGCGGTAAAGGTAATGGGGTAGTATAGGAACAAGTACAATGTATCGACTCTGTAGATGTCGTGCCTGAATTGTTAAGGTGAATCCTATAAAGTCTCCTGTGGGTTCTACAGCGTCTCCCATTAAAGTGAGGCAGTACCAGGCAGTGTTGTTTGCCCATCCTTGCTATTCCTTGGCAGTCGACCGATAAGGTCCTTCATAGCTTTCTGTTCATCAACAAAATATCTAGCCAGATAATAGTGTGAAGCGGAGTCGCTGACAAGCTGTCTTATGTCATGACCTGAGTCGTGCGTGTAAACATGGTACTCATGTATAATCTGCTCTACGATGGAATGCTCTCCTAGAGGTATAGCCGTTCGTGGTCCAACACGTCTAGTAGCTATCCTAAAAAGGTTTTAGGAAGACACGGATCAGTGACTGGTAGGATAGTAACACCTCTTAAGGAATTTCTTAATTTACAAATAGAATAATTCCATTATTCAATTGTAATATCGCCAACACTTAATCAACAGCTTAGCTTAATTATCTAGCAATTTTAAGAAATTGCACTCAAACAACATAAGAATTTCCAAGATTTGTCCATTCTTTAACTTATTATCTTATTATCCTTTATTTTAATTCCTTTAAAATTGAAGCTCTTGTCACAGCCCCAAATCCCGAGGGACGGCAGAAGCCAGGAAGCGACTGGGGTTGGATTAAAGAAGCGGGGAAGAAGGGGGCTAATTGACTAAACATACATGAAAAACATCGATAAACCATGAACAAGACTTGAATATAAATAAGAAAGAGTTAATCCCTAAGGATTACTCGACAAAAGTACAAAAAGAAGCTAAGTTCATATTTACAGACTTAGACTACAGAGTATTGTTCAAAAGGTACATCTCAAAAAGAAATTCAGAGTTTGGCAGCGGAAGGGTTCTAACTAAACATCCTACCCTTTAACTCAACATCAACCGTCGCCGCTCACTGTCGCTTCAACCTACACATTTAGAAAACAATGCAGGGCTAAGTACAAACGTAATTAGTGGGCACGATGCCGAAATCATAATCATAAATATAGATAAATATGGCATTTCATAAGCGTAGCACATCAGAGTTTTATTGAAAGAATCCGTGTCTAATAAACATTTTCTGTCTTTTTCTCATAAATCACTCGCGCGAGCATTTTCTGACTAATGTTACGTTCAATCTTGTCCAATTCTAATTCACCATGGCTGGTACCCCTCAACAGGATATCACATACACCACAGGTTCCAAAGTGCACTAACTCTGGAAAGCACTTAGCAGCTAACTCAGAGCCGATCGTTAGTTAATCTAATTAGATTAACTCTAAATCTGGAAAACATGAATGTTAACTCAGATAGGTACAAGAGAACTCACATAAAACATAAAACAGTTCATGCCATAATATCACTTTGAAAACACAGATATTAAAGCGATAAAGAAAGATTTTCCGAGCATTGTTCGTTTTATTTGTATATAAAAGCCCACCTTGATATACAGAACTTAAAAGCAAAAGCTTCCAAACTTCGGATCCTCCGACCTTTCTTCACAATTGGCTTCCTCCTTCATCGTAAAACAAACATACTTAAAAACGGGTTGTAAAAGATAATCGATTAAAGAGAATCGAAGAAAGTTTCAGTTGTTTCATTCTTTAGGCATTTGCGTGCTTACTAGATTCGTTTTACTTAAACGTGAAACGAGACTCGTACCAATCTCGTTTAGAACTCGGAAGATCTCATACTCGACTCTCGGGTCAGTAGAGAAGGTAGTCGATATCTTAATACGACTTTAAAGATTATAAGAAACTAAGTTGGAAAGAATCAACTTAGGCGATTTACGTTTTAGTTCATTGAACGATTTATGAAATTTCTCGTTTATTACTTCTTTAATGAAAGGATAAGAGATAAGATCTCGTCTGGTTTTCATCACTCAAGGTCCTATACTTGACTGTAGGGTCAGTAGGGAGATATTCGTTAGATAAAACGGCTTAAACGATCGAAAGAAACTAAGTTGGGAACTAAACAACTTAGAAAACAAGAAACTGAATTTTTACTGCGCAGTCCAGTAACTCTGGAGGCTGTCCAGAACAGAGGATTTGGAAACAGGGGATGAGCCCTGTACCATTAGAAAGCTTAGGAAGTCTAGATCGCGCTCCAATTTACGGATTACAAATCCAATAAACGAGCTCGAAGTTATTACAGTTTCCGGCGAGGGTCGCAAAACTGCCGTGAAAACCCTAATTGCTTGATAGGTTCGACGTATAACGTCTTAGGTTCGTTCTAAGCTCTTGTATTCAATTTTTTTAGAAACTGGACTCTCAAGGCAGTCATCACGTACTTCCGTACGTGACAAACTCCTTCTCAAAACTCGCTCAAAAGCACGACGTTCTAACGTCGGATTTCAACTAACAAGTACTAAACCAACAAAAAAATTCAAAACGCGTTCTAGTTCTCGACTATAACTATAGCCCATATTATATCAACTCGAAAGCTTATGACGTCAACTAGAAACTTGTTCTAAATTCCATCATAAACAATAATATAGAATTAGACTTCCCATCCGACTTCTCAATTATTAGTTACGACTAAATGTTCGTCTCTTACGTGATTTTTCAAAGTTGTCGGATTTCGTTCAAATTTTACGACGTTAAACTACGTCTAACGTGAATCATTTTCATGCATGCAAACATATCATAACATCATTATAACTCAACTTATAAAGTGATCTTTATCTCTTATGTTTCATTAAACATTTTTAGAAAATTCTCAATTAAATTCTATAATCAACTAACATTATTTGCAACATATTTCAACCAACAAATCATCACTTAAATCAAACATGTGGAAAATCCTAATTATCCTATAACTTTCGGTTTTTATAAAGATGTTAAGGGGTGATTTTCTTCCCCAATTAACTACATTTATTTGCTAATCAACCTCTTATATCATCAAATGAAGAAAATTAAAAATAAAAATCCTACAAACATGCCCTAAAATTTCGGTACTAACATAGATATTAGGGTTCTTGTTTTTGTTCCATTTTAATCCCTAATTATCCAATCTAATACATCTAATTTCATTATTCCAAGATCAAAGCATCCATTCCATTACTCAAATTTTCGATCAAAGAAGAAAAAAATAAAAGAAGAAGAAGATGGTTGGCTGGAATTAAAGAGGAGATCATTACCTTGAATATTAGTAAAAGGAGTTAGATGATTCAATGGATGGATGATGATCTAAGATGGAATCCTTGTTTGAAACCTTGAAGCTTTCAAAAATGGTGAAGAACAAAATTTGAGAGAGAAAAAGAGAGAGTGCAGCCGAGAGAGAGAGAGAGGTGGGAGGAAAAATAGGTTGTTTTGTTTGTTTAAGACATTTGCTATGATGAAAAGGTTGAAAAAATGAAAAGTGAAGTTTAAGGTGTCACTTGATTAAACAATGTCTACATGCATGTTCCCCACTATAATTAAAAAAAAAAAAAAAAAAAACGGCTGCATGCAGAATTTTTAGAAGGGTTACGGGTTTTTCTAGCGCGATCCGACGTTACGGAAAAACAAACGACAAAAAACGTTGCTTGGTACAAAATCGTCGCGATTTGATTTGACCTTAAATTCTAACGTATGAACTTAATTAGAAAATAAATTTACAAAAATTATTTTGACAAAAACTCGGGACGACAAGTCCGAGTTTCGTCCGGAAAAACATAAAAACGAACTTTCTCGGGCGTGTTCGTATCGCAATTTCGTGATTTTAAAAATTAGACGGTTTTCCGTTCTGAGTTTACGAACTAAAAACTTTTCGTACGCGCTAACCCTAAATACAGTAGTCGTCTAGCTGGCTTCTGTAATTTATTTTTAATAACGGATTCGACCGTTAGTCTTAGAATTCAAAAATTTTAAACTTAGGCGTGCAAAGCCATTTATTTAATTAACTTTAAAATTTTAAGAATGTAAGGAATTTACGAAGCATTACATCCTACCCTCCTTACGAAAAATTTCGTCCCGAAATTTGCTTACCTTCTGCAAAAAGATGAGGATACCGCTCCTTCATCTTCTCCTCGAGTTCCCACGTGGCTTCTTCTTGCCCGTGATGGTTCCATAGCACTTTAACTATTGGTATCGATTTGGTTCTTAATTCTTGAACTTTTCTATCCAAGATTGATATCTGCTTTTCTTCATAACTTAGGTCAGATTCAAGAACTACGTCTTGCTGACTAATGATGTGCTTAGGATTGTAAACATATTTTCTCAACTGAGAAACGTGAAAAACGTTATGAACGCTTCCTAGACTTGGCGGTAAGGCCAATCTATACGCG
The DNA here is from genome assembly GCA_029490685.1 of Schizonepeta tenuifolia. Lineage (NCBI taxonomy): Eukaryota > Viridiplantae > Streptophyta > Magnoliopsida > Lamiales > Lamiaceae > Schizonepeta > Schizonepeta tenuifolia. Next base: position 43,597,964 of record CM055956.1, on the reverse strand, counting down.
ACTGATCCTATTCTCTCGAGGATTTCATAAGGTCCTATAAACCTGGGTCTTAGCTTACCCTTAACTCCGAACCTAAGGATTCCTTTGGTCGCGGATATCTTAAGAAAAACTTTATATCCTATTTCAAACTCAAGGTTGGTTCGACGATCGTCGGCATACGACTTCTGTCGGCTCTGGGCCTCTTTCATTCTATCTCGAATCTGTCGAACTATCTCAATCATCTCATTGATTGCATCTGGGCCTAAGTTCTTTCTCTCACCTACTTCGTCCCAATAAAGCGGTGATCTACACTTTCTCCCATACAAAGCCTCAAACGGTGCCATTTCTATTGTGGCCTAATAGCTGTTGTTGTAGGCGAATTCGACTAAGTGTAGAATTTCTTCCCAATTCGTGCCTCGGTCCAAAACCACTGTTCTTAACATATCGACCAAAATCTGAATTGTTCTCTCTGACTGCCCATCTGTCTGTGGGTGAAAAGCTGTACTGAAATTAAGCTCTGTTCCCAACTCTTTCTGCATCGTAATCCAAAATCTCGAGGTAAACTTAGCATCTCTGTCTGATATTATGATCTTCGGTATTCCATGCAGACGTACAATCTCTCTAACATACAACTGAGCTAGTCTCTCTGATCCATATGTAATCTTAATCGGTAAGAAGTGAGCTGACTTCGTAAGTCTATCTATTATCACCCAAATTGCTGTGTTTCCTCTTCTCGACTTAGGCAAGCCTGTGACAAAGTCCATAGCTATGCCTTCCCATTTCCAATCTAGGACATCCAACGGTTGTAGCAATCCATACGGTCGTCGGTGTAAAGCCTTAACTTGTTGACATGCTAGGCATCTTTCTATAAACGAGGCAACGTCTAGTTTCATTCCGTTCCACCAAAAGTTTCTTCTCAAATCTTGGTACATTTTCGTACTTCCTGGATGTGCTGTGTAAGGCGTATCGTGAGCCTCACTTAAGATTTCATTCTTCAATTCGTTGTCATTGTCGGGAATACAAATCCTGCCTTCGTAAAGTATTGCATTGTCTGGTGCCTCAGAATATCCTTCCGGCTTATCTGTCCTTATCCTTACTCGTAACTTTTCCATTGACTTGTCTTTTCTCTGAGCACTAACGATCCTTTCTCTCAAATCTGGTGTAGCTTCTAATGCTGCTATTTGACTTGTTATCGTTGCTGGCGTGTTAAGCACTCTGATATCCATCTTCTCGAATTCTCGTACTAAAGTTTCTTCTTCTACGAAAAGACATCCTAACTTCGTTGGAGCCTTGCGACTCAATGCGTCTGCTACCACATTAGCCTTTCCTAGATGATAGTTAATTCCACAGTCATAATCTTTGACTAATTCAAGCCATCGTCTTTGTCTCATGTTCAGTTCTTTTTGCTCGAAAAAGTACTTCAGGCTCTTGTGATCGGTGAATATCTCAACTCTTACACCATAGAGATGGTGTCTCCAAATCTTTAGCGCATGCACTACGGCTGCAAGTTCTAAATCGTGGGTTGGGTACTCAACTTCGTGGGGTCGAAGTTGTCATGAAGCATAAGCTATCGCTCGTCCGTCTTGCATCAAGACACAACCTAATCCATTTTTCGATGCGTCAGTATAAACCACATATTCTTTATTCGTGTCTGGAAGTGCTAGTACTGGCGCTGTAGTTAACTTTTCCTTAAGAGATTGGAAACTCTTCTCGCACTCATCTGACCATTTAAACTTGGTATCCTTCCTGAGTAGCTGCGTCATCGGGCGAGCGATTGTAGAAAATCCCTCGATAAACCTTCTGTAATAACCAGCTAATCCTAAGAAACTTCTGATCTCATTCTGACTTGTTGGTGCTTTCCAGTTGTGCACTGCTTCTACTTTGGCTGGATCCACCTTGATTCCTTCTGTCGATACTATGTGTCCAAGGAACATTACTTCCTTCAGCCAAAATTCGCATTTACTGAATTTGGCGTAGTGTTTCTCAGCTCTTAGTGTTTCCAACACTATCCGTAGATGTTCCTCGTGCTCCGTCTCATTCTTAGAATAAATGAGGATGTCGTCGATGAATACTAGAACAAATTTGTCCATGTAGGGGTGGAAGACTCTGTTCATAAGGTCCATGAATACGGCTGGAGCGTTGGTCAAACCAAATGGCATCACTTAAAATTCGTAATGGCCATATCGGGTTCTAAAAGCGGTCTTCGGTACATCCTCAGGTTTAATCTTGAGCTGATGATACCCTGACCTCAAATCTATCTTGGAGAAGACTCCTGCACCCTTAAGCTGATCAAACAGATCCTCGGTCCTTGGCAAAGGATATTTGTTCTTGAGAGTAATCTTGTTCAATTCTCGGTAATCGATGCACATTCTCATCGATCCGTCCTTTTTCCTAACAAAAAGTACGGGTGCTCCCCAAGGTGAGACGCTTGGCCTGATAAAACCAAGGTCTAGTAATTCCTGTAACTGGATTTTGAGCTCTTCCAGTTCCTTCGGTGCCATTCTGTAAGGGGCTTTAGACTTAGGAGCTGCTCCTGGTTCTAAATCGATCTTGAAGTCCACATGACGATCTGGTGGCAATCCTGGTAGCACTTCTAGAAAAACATCTTCATATTCGTTCACAACTTTTACGTCCTGAATGGTTTTCTCGGCTCCTGGTTCTCCAACTAGGTACACAAGATATGCTGTAGTACCTTTCTTCTTCATGATTTTTGTGGCTTGAAGGGCTGATATGATTGGTACGCTTCTACCCATTGAAATTCTGTGGAATTCGGTCGGTTCTTTACCCGGAGGCTGAAAAGAATTTTTTCTCTCGTTGCAGAGAATCGTAGCGTAATTCTCTGACAACCAATCCATTCCTAGGATTATATCTACGTCCCACATTATCATAACATTTAGGTTGTTCGCTATAACCTTATGAGTTTCGATTTCTAGTTCTAGGTTAGAGCAAACATGCGTGGAAGTAGTGATCTCTCCTGAAGGTGTGGCTACTCTCATAGATTGTGCAGCTCTTACAGGTCTGATGTCTAAGTTATCAGCACATGAGCCAACAATGAAAGAATGCGATGCGCCAGTATCAAACAGTATCTTAATGGGGATGTTGTGGAGTTTTCCCATACCTGCTAGATTGCTTTTTTCCTTTGCGCTGACCGATTTGTTTGATAGCGCATGCCCTCGCATTCTATTGCTGCTGTGCATGCTGCTGAAACTGCTGCTGGTTCATAGGCGGCTGCTGCGGCTGTGCTTGGATGGCTCGGAGGGGTACTGCTTGAAGCGGTTAAGGGCAGTCCTTTTTCATGTGCCCCTTCTGTCCACAGTTGAAACAGTTAGGGGTGCCTATCTGGCAGACTCCAGGATGGGCTCGGTTGCACTTCGGGCAGACAAGGATAGTAACCCTCCCTGGGTTATTCGCTCCCTGGTTAAAATTCCTCTGTTGCCCTTGTGGCTGGTTCAACTGATTATTGCCCTTCCACGGCGAGTTCTGCTTGTTCCCCTGAATGAACAACCCCGATTGGTTGTTTCCCTGCCACGACCTCTTGCCATTGTTGTTGTTGTGGGCAGGCTGCTGATAACCTCTTTTCTATCCTCCCTGATTGTTGTAACCCTGACTGTATCCTCCGCTACCTCCTCCGTTCCATTTTCTTTTCCCTTGGTAGTTGCTACTGTTGTTGTTGCAGTAGCCTCGATTCTGACTCTGCGCTAGTGCTGACGCAGTTGGTACAATCTTCGTTTCATTAGGCACGACGGCCTCCATTTCCAGTGCTCTTCCCAGTATGTCTGAATAACCTAGTCCTCCATGACTAGCCAAAGCGATTCCCAATTCATGATGTAAACCTCCCTGAAATTTCTTTGATAACTTCTCCTCAGTGTCGACCAATGTCGGCGCATACCTCATCAACTTGCAGAACTTGACGTCATATTCCGTCATAGTTAGCTTTCCCTGCTTCAAATTATAAAATTCGGCCTCTTTCTGTGCCCTATACGTCTTGGGGATGTACTTGTCAAAGAAAATCTCCTTAAACTCTTCCCACGAAAAACGAGCCAGATGCTCAGAAGGTATCACCTTCTGTCTTGCTTCCCACCAGTAATCTGTCGATCCCGTCAGTTGGAATGCGACACATAACATTCTTTCCTCATCAGTGCATCTGAGGAGTTTGAAAATTTTCTCAGTCGACCTCACCCATAGCTCAACATCGCTAGGGCTTCCAGTTCCATTAAACATTGGAGGATTCCTTTTGAGGAAAAGATCCTCAATATCTCTACGGGGCGGTGGTGAAGGTGGTGGTGATGGTGACGGGGGTGGAGATGGGGATGGAGTGATATTCTGTTCATATTCCTGTTCTTGGTTATTTTCTGACTGACGTCCACCACGTCCTCTCGGCCTTCCAGGTCTTCGACCTCTCCTGTTGTTAACATTTCTCGGCGGTATTTTCTTTAGTCTAGAGAAGAATTGAAAATTCTCATTAGTTTCCTTCTGTTAATTACACTTAGCACTTACTAGCTTGTTCTCAACTTAATCAAATTCATGGAACAACATATCAAACATAGCTTTGATATCATTTCATTAATCTTTTAACTTTTGGGTTAAACTCATTTCCTCGTCACACGAGTTCATTTAACATTCTGATTTTTTTTTATTTCTCGATTCATAAGAAATTTTACTTGATTAAAAACCCTCTTTACGGGTCATATATATATATACATTCAAAAAGAATATTACTTTTGCCTCCAACGAGGACTTATACAAAAGGGTTAGACTATTATTAGTCTAAACTAGGCTGCCTACTATTTACCGGGTGCACTAACGAGCTGCACTCCGTATCTACCAGAGTACTAGAACGGAAACGATTCATAAAATTTCGTATCCGCTAGAGTACTACAAAAATTAACTAGTTATTGATCCGACTCTATATAGGACAAAGAGCTACCACTACTACTGATATTTACCCATGTCTATAAAGCACCGCCTAACTAAACTGCAGAAGAATCCAAAAATTACCCCGAAGTCTGCAAAATCCTAACAACCCTCCACTGGGTCCTCCTCCGGGTCCTCCTCCGGATCCTCCTCCTCAGACTCCGAACCAAAAACCAGCTCGAGTGCCTGGTCCACCCTCAGAGTAGAACCGTCGTCAAGTGTAAGCAGGGTGGGTGAGGGTGCCTCAGAAACAGTCTCCTCAAAGTCAGAGACCAAGTCGTCCTCTCTAACCTCTCTCGCACGCTTCTTCAGGGGAAGAAGGTGCTCGGGAACTGAACCTGAACCCGACCCGAACTCCTCCCTAGAACGGACCCTGGACGGTCCTGCCTCCATCTGCTCTCGGGCTACTCTCCACTTCGCGCAGATCTCCTCGAGTGGCGTAAGTGGAGAAGGCAGCTCTAACATAGCGGCGAGCTCCGCGTCGATCTCTCGGTGGTCTGGTCCCTCTCTGTACAGTCTCGTCTCCAACGGTCCCCTGATCCTAACACAAACGTCAGGCACAAACGGTGAAGACAACCCCAACAGCGCGGCTGTCTCAGCGTCAACCTCTACAAAACCCGGGCCTGGGATCAACTCCTCACTCTGTTGTCCAACCGGTGGTGACTCTGGTGGAACTACCGTCTCCTCATCCTCCTCTGGCTGCTCTAACTCAGCCTCAGACTCCTCCTCCAGTACACCGTCTGGTGGCAACTCTAACAAAGCTAAGAACTCCGGGTCTAAGTCAAGCTCCTCAAGCTCCGTCTCGGCTGGAAAGTGACTGTAGGGGATGTGTGGCTCTAAAGGAAGGGGAAGCATAAACCTGCTCTCAAAGAAACGCCTGTGCACACACAACGCGAATCCGGCGTAGTTGCCGGTCGGCTCCGTGTCGTCGCCGAAAATCCCCAAGAAGTACCAAGCTGCACGGTGCGCCCATCCGCGCCACTCGTCCGGTAGGTGCACGATCAAATCTAATATCGCCTGACTCTCCCTGATCAGGTGTCTCACTGGGTAGTAGGCTGAAGAAAAGTTACTAACAATCTGTCCCACATCCTCTTCTCCATAGTCTACCTCGAACTCGTAGTACTCATCCTGCAACATATCAACTATAGTGCGCTCGCACGAGGCCAAAGGCTGGCTCTCCCGAGCCATAACACGAGTCCTAGCCATCCTACAAAAGTTTTAAGGTAACACGGATCAGTAACAGGTAGGAAAAAAAAATAACTTATCTTAACGAAAACATAAATTACAAAATGAATATCCCTTATTCAATTGTAACATCAACACTTAAGTCAACCACTTATTAAGACTTCTAGCAATTCAAGAAATTGCACTCAACAACATATATATATATATATATATATATATATATATTTATATACATAAAATTAAAGATTTTATTTTCATTTTTTTATTTCACCATATTATTTCTCATTTTAATTCTTCTATTTCTTTTATTTCTTAACTCATTAACTCTTAACGATTTTCACTTATTAAAAACAAAGTATTTTCACTTCGTTCATGTTACTTATTCAAAAGTAACATCCATTTTCAAAAGAATTTATCGCTTACGACTCTTGATATTCGTACTAATTGTAGTCGTTGCTCAAGACCAAAATATGGAATTTAATTCCATAAAAAGAAAAAGAAATATAACTTAAGAATAATTTCCTGGAAAACTAAGTTCCAGTTGTCTTCTCGTTCATATCTTTCTTAACTCGAAGTCGTAAGCTTCTCAAACGTCTAATTGCTCCCTTCTTTTACTAACACGATTTATTGAATTATTTTTATTCATTTTATTTCTTTTTCTCTCGTAGGAAATTCTTAGACGACAAGTTCGACTTTGCCGAATCTTTATTCATGTCACTAAGCGCACGTGACATTCATCAGAGGAAGTCCTTCTCGCGTTAGAGATCTCCTTTCGAAATTTCAAAACAACGTTTCTTAAAAACGTCTAAGTTCTCAAAGAACCGGAAAGTTCTTAGGTTCCAAGTCTACGTTCTCATTGAACCGGGAAAATTCCCTAAAATCTGACTATATTCTCGTATCCGCATAATTTTTTCATAAAAAAGGAAATTATTGCGCAAATATTTTCACATAAGATAGTACTTGTACTATCGCATAATCATGTAAGTATAAAAATTATACTTCTGTAAAATTCTGATTTTTTAAAACACAACTCATTCTCGTCTTCAAATTTTTATTGAATACTTCCTCATAAATTCCTTATTTAAAAGAAATCTCATTATAAAATTCTTTCATTTTTCCTCGTTGAGTCGACGTAGCGGGCGGTTGAGTTGACTTCTACGTTCTCAATCTTAGCATCATAGTCTAACTCTTATCTTATACTTAGAAAGACGACTCTGATCCAGAGTATATACAAATACCATGTCTCATGACTTGAAAGAAGACTCGATATAGAGTACAAACGAATACTCTATATTATTTCTCGGAGAAAGACTTGTATACAAATACCACTTTATGATATTACTTAAAGAAATGACTCGTACTAGAAAGAATGACTCACACTAACTCATACTAGAAAATTGACTGAGAAGCAGAGTAGAAAACGAACACCGCTCTGATACCAGTCTATCACAGCCCCAAATCCCGAGGGACGGCAGAAGCCGGGGTGCGACTGGGGTTGGATTAAAGAAGCGGGGAAGAAGGGGGCAAATTGACTAAACATACATGAAAAACATCGATGAACCATGAACAAGACTTGAATATAAATAAGAAAGAGTTAATCCCTAAGGATTACTCGACAAAAGTACAAAAAGAAGCTAAGTTCATATTTACAGACTTAGACTATAGAGTATTGTTCAAAAGGTACATCTCAATAAGAAATTCAGAGTTTGGCAGCGGAAGGGTTCTAACTAAACATCCTACCCTTTAACTCAACATCAACCGTCGCCGCTCACCGTCGCTTCAACCTTCACATTTAGAAAACAATGCAGGGCTAAGTATAAACGTACTTAGTGGGCACGATGCTGAAATCATAATCATAAATATAGATAAATATGGCATTTCATAAGCGTAGCACATCAGAGTTTTATTGAAAGAATCCGTGTCTACTAAACATTTTCTGTCTTTTTCTCATAAATCACTCGCGCGAGCATTTTCTGACTAATGTTACGTTCAATCTTGACCAATTCTAATTCACCGTGGCTGGTACCCCTCAACAGGATATCACATACACCACAGGTTACAAAGTGCACTAACTCTGGAAAGCACTTAGCAGCTAACTCAGAGCCGATCGTTAGTTAATCTAATTAGATTAACTCTAAATCTGAAAAACATGAATATTAACTCAGATAGGTACAAGAGAACTCACATAAAACATAAAACAGTTCATGCCATAATATCACTTTGAAAACACATATATTAAAGCGATAAAGAAAGATTTTCCGAGCATTGCTCGTTTTATTTGTATATAAAAGCCAACCTTGATATACAGAACTTAAAAGCAAAAGCTTCCAAACTTCGGATCTTCCGACCTTTCTTCACAATTGGCTTCCTCCTTCATCGTAAAACAAACATACTTAAAAACGGGTTGTAAAAGATAATCGATTAAAGAGAATCGAAGAAAGTTTCAGTTGTTTCATTCTTTAGGCATTTGCACGCTTACTAGATTCGTTTTACTTAAACGTGAAACGAGACTCGTACCAATCTCGTTTAGAACTCGGAAGATCTCATACTCGACTCTCGGGTCAGTAGAGAAGGTAGTCGATATCTTAATACGACTTTAATGATTATAAGAAACTAAGTTGGAAAGAATCAACTTAGGCGATTTACGTTTTAGTTCATTGAACGATTTATGAAATTTCTCGTTTATTACTTCTTTAATCAAAGGATAAGAGATAAGATCTCGACTGGTTTTCATCACTCAATGTCCTATACTTGACTCTAGGGTCAGTAGGGAGATATTCGTTAGATAAAACGGCTTAAACGATCGAAAGAAACTAAGTTGCGAACTAAACAACTTAGAAAACAAGAAACTGAATTTTTACTGCGCAGTCCAGTAACTCTGGAGGCTGTCCAGAACAGAGGATTTGGAAACAGGGGATGAGCCCTGTACCATTAGAAAGCTTAGGAAGTCTAGATCGCGCTCCAATTTACGGATTACAAATCCGATAAACGAGCTCGAAGTTATTACAGTTTCCGGCGAGGGTCGCAAAACTGCCGTGAAAACCCTAATTGCTTGATAGGTTCGACGTATAACGTCTTAGGTTCGTTCTAAGCTCTTGTATTCAATTTTTTTAGAAACTGGACTCTCAAGGCAGTCATCACGTACTTCCGTACGTGACAAACTCCTTCTCAAAACTCGCTCAAAAGCACGACGTTCTAACGTCGGATTTCAACTAACAAGTACTAAACCAACAAAAAAATTCAAAACGCGTTCTAGTTCTCGACTATAACTATAGCCCATATTATATCAACTCGAAAGCTTATGACGTCAACTAGAAAGTTGTTCTAAATTCCATCATAAACAATAATATAGAATTAGACTTCCCATCCGACTTCTCAATTATTAGTTACGACTAAATGTTCGTCTCTTACGCGATTTTTCAAAGTTGTCGGATTTCGTTCAAATTTTACGACGTTAAACTACGTCTAACGTGAATCATTTTCATGCATGCAAACATATCATAACATCATTATAACTCAACTTATAAAGTGATCTTTATCTCTTATGTTTCATTAAACATTTTTAGAAAATTCTCAATTAAATTCTATAATCAACTAACATTATTTGCAACATATTTCAACCAACAAATCATCACTTAAATCAAACATGTGGAAACTCCTAATTATCCTATAACTTTCGGTTTTTATAAAGATGTTAAGGGGGTGATTTTCTTCCCCAATTAACTACATTTATTTGCTAATCAACCTCTTATATCATCAAATGAAGAAAATTAAAAAAAAAAATCCTACAAACATGCCCTAAAATTTCGATACTAACATAGATATTAGGGTTCTTATTTTTGTTCCATTTTAATCCCTAATTATCCAATCTAATACATCTAATTTCATTATTCCAAGATCAAAACATCCATTCCATTACTCAAATTTTCGATCAAAGAAGAAAAAAATAAAAGAAGAAGAAGATGGTTGGGTGGAATTAAAGAGGAGATCATTACCTTGAATATTAGTAAAAGGAGTTAGATGATTCAATGGTTGGATGATGATCTAAGATGGAATCCTTGTTTGAAACCTTGAAGCTTTCAACAATGGTGAAGAACAAAATTTGAGAGAGAAAAAGAGAGAGTGCAGCCGAGAGAGAGAGAGAGGTGGGAGGAAAAATAGGTTGTTTTGTTTGTTTAAGACATTTGCTATGATGAAAAGGTTGAAAAAATGAAAAGTGAAGTTTAAGGTGTCACTTGATTAAACAATGTCTACATGCATGTTCCCCACTAAAACAAAAAAAAAATTAAAAAAAAAAAAAACAGCTGCATGCAAAATTTTTAAAAGGGTTACGGGTTTTTCCGGCACGATCCGACGTTACGGAAAAACGAACGACAAAAAACGCTGCTCGGTACAAAATCGTCGCGATTTGATTTGACCTTAAATTCTAACGGATGAACTTAATTGGAAAATAAATTTACAAAAATTATTTTGACAAAAACTCGGGACGAGAAGTCCGAGTTTCGTCCGGAAAATCATAAAAACGAACTTTCTCGGGCGTGTTCGTATTACAATTTCGTGATTGTAAAAATTAGACGGTTTTCCGTTCTGAGTTTATGAACTAAAAACTTTTCGTACGCGCTAACCATAAATACAGTAGTCGTCTAGCTGACTTCTGTAATTTATTTTTAATAACGGATTCGACTGTTAGTCTTAGAATTAAAAAATTGTAAACTTAGGCGTGCAAAGCCATTTATTTAATTAACTTTAAAATTTTAAGAACGTAAGGAATTTACGGGGCATTACATCTCTTACGGCTTTCATTTATAAAAACAAGTCGACTCCAACGAGTCTGTGTTCATGTCACTTTACGCAGGTGACATTCGTTTATTTAATTTGATTCTCTTTATTCTATCCTTCTCTTTAATTTGATTCTCTTAATTTGAAACCAACGCTTCTTAAACGTCTATGTTCTTAATGAATCGGGAAGGCCTTAGAATTAGTCTAGATTCTCATGCCAACAAAACATCTTAATCAAAGAATTTTTAGCTCACATAATTTCACATACTTTCACAAAGTATAGTACTCATACTTTCACATAATTCACATAATATCACAAAGTATAATTCTTATACTTTAATCCAATTCATTCTTGGCATACTTATTCACAACATACTTGCATACTTAATCAAAAATTCTTCTTAAAAGAAATCACACTTCTGAAATTCTTTCCTTTCTTTCTTTCTTTGGTTGAGTCAACATAGTAGAAGGTTGAGTTGTCGTCTATACTCTTAAACTTAGTGTTACGACCTAACTTTACTTGAAAGAACACTTGGGTGTAGAGCATATACAAATGCCCCATCGTACTACTGAAAGAAACTTGTATGCAGAGCTGAAACGATTGCTCTGATACCACTCTGTCACAACCCCAAATCCCGAGGGACGGCAAAGCCGGGGTGCGACTAGGGGTTGGATTAAAGAAATAGGGAGGAAGGGGGAATAAGATAAATAAACACAATAACTAAATAATAACTAATATCTATGAACAGACATTATTAAAAGAAAGAGAGTCGACCTCGAAGGATCGCTCGACAGAGTTGTTCTTAAAAGAAACTAAGTTCAAAGTACGGGACTTAGACCCAAAAAGATATACGTTGACACAAAAAGAGTTTGGCAGCGGAAACCGTAGAACTAGAACCCTAATTACAACCTTTACTCAACCTCCACCGCTCCCGTCAGCCAACCTGCACATTTTATAAAACATATGCAAGGCTAAGTATAAACATACTTAGTGGGCACATTGTCGAAAACATATCATAATAGTATAGATTATTCAGGCATCTTAAAAGTAACGCATCGTGGTTTTTCATCAAATGCCCGTGCCTACTAAACATTTTCATTCTTTTCACAATAGCTTGCGCAAGCCTTTACAGATGTTACGTTCAACTTGCCCAACTTCTGTTTCAACGCCGGGGAAGAATTAACTTCTTCCGCGTACGTTCTATTCACCGCGGCTGGCTACCCCTCAACAGAGTACCACACACACCGGCTATCGTGTACACTAAACCCTGGAAAACCCTTACGGTTAACTCAGCGGTCCGATCGATTAGTTAACCCCCTTTGGCTAACTCAGAAAGGCACAAAAGAACTCACATAAAACAAATATTTTCATTCCTTGATAATCACTTTAAAACACAGTTATAAAGTGATAAGTAAATATTTTCGAGCATCGCTCGTTTGATTTGATATGTGGAAAAAACCCCCACATTTTTGATAGAAAGCCCACCTTAGGCGATTACAGAACAACTAAAGCTTCCGTCTTCTATCTTCCGTCTATTCTTCTAAACTCGACTTCCTCCTTTGAACATAAATAATCAAACTTTAATAAACGGTCGAGACGATAAAAGAAAAGGAAATCAAATTCGGTTTATGACTTTTAGGCCTTTGCACTTTAACTACATTCTTTTGATCAACGAATAAACGAGACCCGAACATATTTCGTTTAGAAACTAACTCGGTTCCTCACTCGACACTTAGGTCAGTTAATAACGGAAGTCGATAACTTATAGCGATTTAGAAGTTTACAAGGAACGAAGTTAAAAAGATTTCAACTTGAGAAAATAGGTTTCGGAAAATTTCTGCACAAGGCAGTAACCCTGGAGTTCATACAGAACAGAATTCTGAGAAACAGGGGATGAAATTGGTACCAAAAGAAAGCTACGGATGTCTAGTTCACTGTCCAATTTACGGATCTTGATTTCATTAAGCGAGTAGAAAGTTATGACAGTTTCCGTGAAAGGTCGGAAAACAGTCCGCGTGAAACTCTAGGTGCTCGATAAAACTCGACGCTCAATTCCCTATGTTCAATCAATGCTATACAACCTTTAAACTCACGAAATTATTAACAAATTACAGTTAAGCCATACGTTCCTTTGTCGTGAATACTTTACGTCTCTTGATTAAACAAACGACGAGCATTTCCTCGTCTTTTTCAACTAATGAATTAATAAACCAATTCCAATTCAATTTCCACTTCAAACTTCTAACTTTAATCTTCTAATGACCCATAAAATCCTTACGTTCTAATATTTAAAGTTAATTAAATAAATGGCTTTGCACGCCTAAATTTATAATTTTTGAATTCTAAGGCTAACGATCGAATCCGTTATTAAAAATAAATTACAAAAGTCTGCTAGACGGCTACTGTATTTAGGGTTACAGCGAACGAAAAATTCTTAGTTTGTAAACTAAGAAGGGAAAACCGTTTAATTTTACGTTTACAAAATCGCAATACGAACACGCCGAGAAAGTTTGTTTTTACGTTTTTCCGGACGAAACTCGGACTTGTCGTCCCGATTTTTTGTCAAAATAAATTTTATAAATTTATTTTCTAATTAAGTTCATACACTAGAATTTTCAAGTCAAATTGAATCGCGACGATTTTTGTACCGAACAACGTTTTTCGTCTTTCGTTTTCCCGTAACGTCGGATCGCGCCGGAAAAACCCGTAACCCTTTAAACCACCTCCATGCAGCCGACACCTCACCTCATGAGTGGCAAACATGCATGTTGACTTGTGTAATTAAGTGACACCAAGTCTACACTTTATACAACTTTCAAACTATTCATCATAACCAAAAACTTGAACAAAAATCATTTTCATCCCATTTCTCTCTCTTTTTTCGGCTGCACCACTCCATTCTTCATCATCTTCATCTTCTCCACCTCTATCCACCATTGAAGAACACCTTCAAAGCTTGAAGAGTTCATACAAGTCACAATTCATCCAACAAAACTCTACACATCCTTTGTTAATTCTCTAGGTAATGATCTCCTCTCCATTTCTATCCATTTAGTTTTCTTTTTTCTTCTCTTTTCCATCTTGTTCGAAATTTTAAGGTTATGGGATAGATGATTTGAGCTTAGAACAATGTAATTGGATGTATTAGATATGATAATTGGAGATTAAAATGGATCAAAACCAAGAATCCTAACATCTATGTTAATGCAGAATTTTTTGGGAAAATGATAGAATTTCTAATTTTCTTCTTTTGACATGGATTCATGTTTAGTAGATGCTTAATTAGTGTTTGGAATGAAAAGATATTGAAAGCCCTATGTTATTATGAAATTCAATTAGGGTTTGAATTATAAATTAGGGGTTTTTGCATGTTAGTTGTTTTTGGAACTGTAAGTGATTAATAGTTGTTATAATAGTTTGATTAGTGAATAAGTGATGTTAATTAGAGAAGAAAATCAACCCCTTAACATCTATATGAAACCAGAAATTTATAGAATAAATAGGAGTTGATACATGTTTGATATTAAGTGATGATTTGTTAGTTGATTATGTTGCAAATCATATTAGTTGATAATAGAAGTTAATTGGAAATTTTCTAAAAAAGTTTAATGAAGTATAAGAGGCAAAGATCACTATATAAACTGAGTTATAAAGATGTTAAGATGTGTTTGCATGCATAAAAACGGTTCACATTAGACGTAGTTTAACGTCGTAAAATTTGAACGAAAACCGACGACTTTTGGAAATCGCGTAAGAGACGAATATCTAGTTGTAACTAATAATCGGGAAGTCGGATGAAAATTCTAACTTGATATTATTGTTTATAATGAAATTTAGAACAACTTTCTAGTTGACATCATAAGCATCCGAGTTGATATAATATAGGTTATAGTTGTAATCGAGAACTAGAACGCGTTTGGATTTCTTTGATTGGTATAGTACTTGTTAGTTGAAATCCGACGTTAGAACGTCATGCCTTTGAGCAAGTTGAGAAGGAGTTTAACACGTACAGAGGTACGTGATGACTGCCTTGAGAGTCCAGTTTCTAAAAAAGTTGAATACGAGAATTTAAACGAACCTAAAACGTTATACGGCGAACTTATCAATCTATTAGGGTTTCCACGGCAGTTTTGCGACCCTCGCCGGAAACTGTTATATCTTCCAGCTCGTTTATCGGATTTGTGATCCGTAAATTGGAGTGTGATCTAGACTTCCGAAGCTTTATAATGGTATAGGGATCACCCCCTGTTTCCAAGCCCTCTGTTCTGGACAGCCTCCAGAGTTACTGGACTGTACAGTAAATTTTTAGTTTCTTGTTTTCGAAGTTGTTTAGTTCACAACTTAGCTTCTTTCAATCGTTTAAGCCGTTTTTATCTATCGAACATCTACCTGGCCCGAGAGTCGAATATGAGAGCTTCCTAGTTCTAAACGAGATTGGTACGAATCTCGTTTCCCGTTTAAGTAAAACGAATTAATTAAGCGTGCAAATGCCTAAAGAATAAAACAACTAAAACCTTCTTCGATTCTTTTTAATCGATTATTGTTACGACCCGTTTTTAAGTATATTTATTTTACGATGAAAGAGGAAGCCAACTGTAGAGAAAGGACGGAAGATCCAAAGTTGGAAGCTTTTTCTTATAAGTTCTGTATTTACAAGGTGGGCTTTTTATCTATATCAAATAAAATGTGGGTTTTTCCACAACTCGAAAGTATTATTTATCGCTTTGATATTTGTGTTTTCAAAGTGATAATCTTGGCATAAACTGTTTCAACTATTTTATGTGAGTTCTCTTGTACCTATCTGAGTTAACATTCGTGTTTTCCAGATTTCTGAGTTAACCTTCGGGTTTTCCAGACTTTTAGAGTTAATCTAACTAGGTTAACTAACGATCGGCTCTGAGTTAGCTGCTAAGTGCTTTTCAGAGTTAGTGCACTTTGTAACCTGTGGTGTATGTGATATCCTGTTGAGGGGTACCAGCCACGGTTAATTAGTTTGGGTCAAGATTGAACATAACATACTCTAAAATGCTTGCGCAAGCTGCTTTATGCAAATCAGTTAGAAAATGTTTAGTAGGCACGGGCCTTTTCAACAAAACCCCGATGCGCTATGGTTATAAATGCCAGATTATTTATACATATGACTATGATTTCGGCATCGTGCCCACTAAGTACGTTTGTACTTAGCCCTGCATTGTTTTCTAAATGTGCAAGTTGAAGCGACGGTGAGCGGCGACGGTTGATGTTGAGTTGAAAGATAGGATGCTTTAGTTAGAACTCTTCCGCTGCAGAACTCTAAATCTTTTCAAACACACCTTCTGAACAATACACTGTAGTTAAGTCTGTAATTTTGAACTTAGTCTCTTCTGTGTATTTTGTCGAGTAATCACTCGTGATTAACTCTTTCTTATTTATATTCAAGTCTTATTCATGGTTTAATGATGTCTTTTCATGTATGTTTAGTCAGTTAGCCCCCTTCTTCCCCGCTTCTTTAATCCAACCCCAGTCGTACCCCGGCTTCTGCCGTCCCTCGGGATTTGGGGCTGTGACAAATATCGTCATCTACAATCTCGTTTATTAATCGACAACAATCATTAATATCAAATAAGTTTCCTCATTCGACTTTCCTATCGACATTTAAACTCGATTACTCGTCTCTTACCAAAATTTTAACTTTCTTAGAATTCGTTCAAACTTTCCAATAACGTTCCTTAACTACTAAGATTAGCGAATATTCAAACCATAAACCTATATCATTATCCAATCTCAACTTATTGGTGATCTTTCGTCTCTTATTAAAAATTCAACATTCTCCGATTTCGCTCAAACTTTCTGATTATTAACAACAACTACTAAGATTTACTAATATGAAAACCATATACTCAAATTATTATCGAATCTTAACTTATCGTCGGTTCTTCGTCTCTCACGATTTCTATTTTATTTTTAGAAAAATCCAATAAAATTATATGTTCATCTACACACTTACTACATCTCATTTATCATATTATATCATCCAAATCATAACAATTACTACATCAAATCCCTACTTCTTTCTCTCTTACATTTTGGTTTCTATTTTTAGAAAATTCTCAATTAATTCCCACATCAATCTATCAATACATACAACATAAATCGACAAACCAATTATCTAAAAATCGAACTTAACTTCACCTACAATTTTCTCATAACTTTCGGTGTTCTTTTATTATTAAGGGGGTGATTTTTATTAAATTTCAACCATAGAAATCCAATTCTAAGCATGAAATAACATGTATTAATCATAGAACATCCTCCTACATCTCATGAATTTTTCGAAAAAAATTAAACTTGAAGGAAATGAATTTCGTTCGGTTCAAACTATAGAGGAAACTCTTACCTTGACGTTTTATGGACTCGGAAATAAGATCGATCGGTAGATGAACAACTTGTGGAGCTTGAGAGCTTGAAGAAGAGCAACAATGGTGGATTGAAGAACAAAAGAGAGAGAGAGAGAAGAGAGAGGGAGAGGTGGCGGATTTGGGAGGAGAGGGAAGAGAGAAAAATGGTGATGTGGTGTTAGATAATATTTCATAAAGTAGGAAATACCTAACAAGTGATGAGTCATGCTGGTGGTGGCGGTTTAGTGTGATATTTTAGGCCAAAATATCGCGTTTTACGGGTCTAATACGACGTATATAAATCGAGAAATTATTTTCTTAGACGGTTATGTTTTTGACGGAATCTAATTCGACTACTAGATTAGAAATAAATCACTTACTCGGAAAGCATAATTCGTTTTCCGAAATCTGATAAAAAGTCGGGACTTCACAGTCCAAATTTCGTCCAGAAAAATAAATAAAACTGATTTTTACTAACTTACTCGTATCGATTAGACAGCACCCTTTTGGCTAACTCAGAATGGCACAAGAGAACTCACAAAAACAAATTCCTTTATGCACTGATAATCAATTTAAAACATTCATATAAAGCAATAAGTAAACATTTTGAGCAACGCTCACTTTATTTTATATAGAAAAGCCCACCTTATACGAATTACATAATTACTTTAACCTTCTGTCTTCCGTCCTTTCTTCTAGTCACGACTTCCTTCTTTTATCACAAACAATCAAACTTTAGTAAATCGGTCGAGGCGGTTTAAGTGAAACGGACTCGATAACGATTAAACAAGTTTTAGGCCTTTGCACTTTAACAAGTCTTTTACTAAACGAAACGAGACTCGAACACATCTTGCTAAAAACTAACTTGGTTCTTTACTCGACACTTAGAACATCATAACGGAAGTCGATAACTCTTATCGACTTTAAAAGTTCTTAAAGAATTAAGTTTTAAAAGAATTCAACTTAAGAAAATGAGTTTAGACTTTTTCCTGCACAAGTCAGTAGGTCTGGAGCCTCTACAGAACAGAGTATTTCGAAACAGGGGATGTGCCTTATGTCAAAACAAAGACACGGATGTCTAGTTTACTGTCCAATTTACGGATCTCGATTTCGTTAAACGAGCTAAGAGTTATGACCATTTCCGTAAAGGGTCGCAAAACTGTCCGCTAAACCCTAATCGTTTTAAAACTCGACGCACGAATCCCTAGGTTCGATCAATGCTATACAACCTTTATGTGCACGAAATTTCCATCAACTTAACAGTCAAAACACACAACCATCTAACGTGATCACTTTCACGTTCCTCGATTAAAATACGACGAGCACTTCTCGTCTTTTTAACTAATCAATTACACTTAGCAATTTCATTTCAAATTCAATTCAATTTTAATTCTCGACTTCTATTTCATAACTTTTATGAAATTATCATCAACTACACTCATGCTTATTAATCATCAATGAACTCAAATCAATCAACACATACTCATAATTATCAAACACGTCGTTTTTATCGAGCAACGAACATAGTTGTCGATTTTCTTAAACATTTTTATAAAATCTAAGAAATTCAAACTAAGTACATGTAATCATGCATATCATCAATACATCAACCATATCATTAATCGAAAACATACAAACCCTTGTTTATTTTATTTTATTGATTTCAAACCTACTTACTTTCTTCGATTCTTGAAGTTTTACTAATTCAATTCAAATCAAATTAGTTTCTATCATCCTCTTACTTAATAATGATCATCTTAACACATTAACATCATCGAAACTATTACTTAACCAATTCACGTCATTTTTATCGGTTTATGAACTCGATTCTTCATAGTTGTTAATTAATTCTCAATTAATTCCACAACTAACCTAACATACCAACAATCACTAATATTCGATTAGTTTTCTCGTTCGATTTTCCTATCGAAAATTATGCTCGACTCTTCATCTCTTACAAAATGTTCGACGTTCTTAGATTTCATTCAAACTTTCCAATTATCATCATTAACTACTTAGATTAACTAATATGCAAACCATAAGTCCATATCAACATCAAAACTAATTCTATCAACGATTCTTCGTCTCCAACGATTTTGTTTTTAGTTTTAGAAAAATCTAATTTAAATATATGTTGAACCTCATGCTTCCTACATCATATATATCAAATCACATCATCAAAAACATAAGATTTACTTAATCAAAATCATGCTTCTTCATCTCTTACAATATCGTTTTTATTTTTAGAAAATTCTAACTAAAATATATGTTCAACTACATGCTTCCTACTCCTCATAAATCATAACATCTCATCAAAATCATAACAATTGCTCAACCAAAATCCTACTTCTTCATCTCTTACAATCTTGTTTTTATTTTTAGAAAATTCCTAAACAATTCATACACCAACATACTAATACATAGAATGATAATCCACAAACAAAACATCTAATTTCAAGCTCAATCTTCAATTACATGCTCATGTAATTTTCGAAAATTATCATATAATTACTAACATGATTTATTCTTGATTTAAACCATAGAAATTCAATCCTAAGTATTAATAATCATGAAATAAACTTAGAACATCATCTCCTACTTCTCTTAAACTTTTCGAAAATTTCAAGAATTATAGAATAGGTTTTTTGTTCGGTTGGAATTAAAGAGGAGGCTCTGACCTTTACGTATATGCAATCGGAATTGAAATCGATCGGTAAAAGAGCAAGTTATGGAGCTTGAGAACTTGAAGAACTTGATGAACTACTTGAAGATTAACTTGAAGATGAAGAACAAGAGAGAGAAGAGAGAGTTTGGAGGGGGGGGGGGGGGCGCGGTAATGAGAGAGGGATGAGAGAGTTTGTGGGATATTAAGTTAATAAAGTAGAAGAAATATCAAGTGATGACTAGGGGGGGACGGCGGTTTAAGAGGGGATTTTCGATCCCAAAATATCTCGATTGCGGGTCTAATACTGCATACTAAAATTGATTAATTAATTTCTTAGACGGTTACGTAATCGACGAAATCTAATTCGACCAATAGATTGGAAATAATTTACTTAGTCGGAAAGCATGATTCAATTTCCGAAACCCATCGAAAAGTCGAGACGTGACAATCCAAATTTCGCCCAGAAAAATAAATAAAATTGACTTTTACCAGTAGACTCGTATCGCAAAATAAGTGAATGTAAAGTCAGACAGTTTTTCGATCTGAGTTCTCGAACGAAAATTTTATTGGACGCGGAAACCCTAATATAGTAGTTGGTTGAACAACTTCTGGATTTTATTTTCAGAAACGAATTTCACCGTTAGTCTTAAAACTGAAATTCCTTAACTTAGGCGTGCAAAGCCTTAATTAATTAGAATTTTTTTATTTGTAGTCGGAAATAATACCCTTAGAAAGGTCGGGGTATTACAAGGTTCAACTCTATTCTCAATTGGATAAAGAAATGCAATGATAAGTTAAAGCATAGAAAGGGAAAAGTTCAATCATCTTCCACTTCGTCTCCTGTTAAAAATGTTGTTAAGGAGAATGTCAGAAACACATCACCTAACATTAATACAATTCAATGTAGAGGATGTTCTGGAATGGGACATTATGCAAATGAGTGCCCCACTGTGTGTATACGGATGCAAAGGAACATGAATACTATGGTTTAAGGGAATACAAATTATGAGGAAACTGAAGAAATCAAGTATGCTCTTGTATTGTTCCTTGCAAATATTGATGAAGATGATTTCTCTAATGATGAGATAATAGATGTTTAAGTAGATCTGGATGATGTTTATGTTGTTTGATAAATCAGGAATTGAAATTGACGATCTTGATGTGACTACACCTATTGAAGGTAACGCTTTAGTTTTTCACCTTAGGTGGTGTTAATTACATTATTGCAAATGATTGTGATGTTATGTACACTAATGCTAGTGTTGCTGTAGGAGTTGGTAACAAACTTCATAATGTCAGTATTCACCATGTTGTTGATAACACTGACATGAATGTTGATTCTGACGTTTCGAACATGAATAATATTGATATTGCAGTTTTCTCTGATGTCAAAGTTAGTCAGGATGTAGAGAATATTTTTGAACCTTCATCAAATTTCATTTTCGCTAATGTATAGTGTTGATTGTGATATTGGTAACACAATGACTTTAACATCCAAACTAACTTGGTATGATTTAACTCTTGAAGAAGTTGAAAACTGACAAGATTGATCCTTCTTCGGTACTCTTCTTTGCATTAGTTGATAAAAATGATGGTTCTGAAAAAGAAATGTTAGAAGCTGTGAACGAAATTGAAATTTACTCTCATTTTGAAGATTTTGAAGACGAGTTGGACGAGCAGCTTACTTTCGCATCAAACTTTGAAGGTAACATTTCTTTAAACATTTTATCCAATGTTTATTGTAATACCCTAGACTTTTTCTACAGTCTTTAAAAATGAAAGTTAATAATAATTATGGCTTTGCACGCCTAAGATCATGAAATTAAATTCGAAGATTTACGGTGAAATCTGTTTCTGAAAATAATTTCCAGAAATCGGACGAACGACTATTGTATTAGGGTTTTCGCGTCCGGTAAGTTTTTCGTCAGAAAACTCAGAATCAAATTCCGTCAGAATTTACATTCACTTTTTCTTCGATGTAAGTTCACCGGAGAAAGTTAGTTTTTATGATTTTCTAGATGAATTTTGGACTATGAAGTCCCGACTTTTTCTCGGATTTTAAAAACGAATTAGGTTTTCCGAGTATATAAATTATTTCCAATCTAACGGACGAATTAGATTTCGTCGAATCCGTAACTACCTAGGAAAGTATTTCTCGACTTTTAAATCGACGTTTAAGAGCCGAAAACGAGATTTTATCGTCAAATATTTCCACGCCAAACGCATCCCTAACGAGTCACATTACTTTGTGGGATATTTCTCTTACTTTATGACTCACTACATGAGTCATCACCCTTCCCACCTTATACCTCCATGACCGCCACCCTCCATCTCCCTCTCTCTCTCATTTTTTCTTCATTTCTCCTCCATTGAAGCTCAACTTCAAGCTTTCTTCAAGATCATAACTCTTCCATCTACCGATCAAATCCATATCCGAGTTCATATTACGAAAGGTAAGAGCTTCGTCTATCATTTGAACCGAACAAATCTCTTTTCCCCCATTTTTATTTTTTTTGAAAATTTGAGGATTGAGATAGCATGTTGTCCTTTGATCGAATCATGTTCTAGGATGTTTAGAATCGAGTTCTACGGATTGAATCTTGAAGAAAATCACACCTCCATGTTCTAGATTATTACCGATTTTTTTTTCAAAAATTTGGGCTTTGATCGTAGCTCTATTTCTTTGTCGATTGAATGATAGATTAGTGTTCCTCATGATGTTAATTGACTCTAGGAATTGTTTTAGATTTTTCTAAAAATAAAATTCGAAATCTAAGAGACGAAGAAGGGTCGATTTAGGATAGTAAATGTTATGATATGCTCGATTGTTTAATGGAAATGAGATGTACGATGCATGAGGATGATTATATATTTAATTAAGATTTTTCTAAAAATAAAATGAAAAATGTAAGAGACGAAGATGTGTTGATAAGTTAGAGCTCGTTAATGTTTTGATAATATGATTTGCATGTTAGTAATGCTCATTAGATGATAATCGTTGTCGTAAAATTTGAACGAAAACGGAGAACGTAAAATTTATCATAAGAGACTAACGACGGACGATAAGTCCAGATTAGATAATAGTTTGAGGTTATGATTTACGTGAATAGGATTCTTGATAGATGATGAATAAGATTGTAAATTTTGATTGAATTCTAATGATGTTGGATTTCTCGTAAGAGACAAATGAATGATGATAAGTAATGATCGAAAAGTCGATTAAGGATTCTAATTGGATATTAATGATTATTATTTATTAATGAACGAGTTTGTAGTTGACGACATGTTCGTCCGAGTATTGAAAAGATGAGTTATAGTTATAAACGAGAAGTAGAGACGAGAAGTTGAACTTGATTTGGTATAGTAATTGCTTACTCGGAAATGACGATGTTTTAAACGTCGTGTTTATAAACGAGAAATGAAAAGGGGTCTATCACGTATAATGATACGAGTAGACTGTATTGATTCAGTAAATTCGTGAGAATTTAGGTTCGATAACATAGAACGAACCTAGAAAACCGTGCGGCGATTTTATCGAGCATTAGGGTTTCACTCGGCAGTTTTGCGACCTTCCACGGAAACTGCAATATCTCCTAGCTCGTTTATCGGAATCGAGATCTACAAATTGGAGAGTAAACTAGACACCCGTACCTTTCTTGTGGTATAAGACTCAATCCCTGTTTCGAAATACCCTATTTTGGGTGGACTTACTGACCTCGTGCAGAGAATGTTCAAAGTTAGATTTTTAAGTTGAATTCTTCTCAACTTAAACTCTTTCGATCTTTTTAGTCGTTTCAAATTATCGACTACCTTCTTTCAACCTACCTAAGTGTCAAGTACAGTACCGAGTGAGTGTCAAATGCCTAAAACGTCTAAAGAACAAAAACTTAACTCGACTATTCGTATTCGTTTATCGTTTGTGACCGAGCTTTAAATTATGATTTTTATGATGAAGGAGGAAGTCGACACCAAGGATAGGACGCAGACCGGAAGAAGGAAGCACGTGTCTTAAGTTCTGTATTTAATCAAGGTGGGCTTTCATATATGAAACAAAACGAGCAATGCTCGAAAACCTTTTCTTTATCCTTTGATAATCGTGTTTTCAAAGTGATAATTATGGCATGAACTGTTTTGTGATTTATGTGAGTTCTCTTGTACCTTATGAGTTTACCAAAAGTGGTTAACTAACGATCGGCTTTGAGTTAGCTATTATGCTTTCCAAAGTTAGTGCACTTTATAGCCTGTAGTGTATGTGGTATCCTATTGAGGGGTAGCCAACCACGGTGAATTATGACTGGTCAAGATTTGAACGTAACATCTATGAAAAATGCTTGCAAGCTAATTTATGAAAAAGAGAAAGAAAATGTTTAGTAGACACGAGATTTTAATGAAAAACCCCGATGTGCTACAGAAATGAAATGCCTGATTATCTATACTTATGATTATGTTTTCGGCAACGTGCCCACTAAGTACTTTTGTACTAAGCCCTGCATATGTTTTCTAAATGTGCAGGTTGAAGCGACGAAAGCGACGACGGTTGAGTTAGAGTTGAATAGAGTTAAGGAAGACTTTTGTATATAGTTCACAAATCTGCTGCTAGACTCTGAACTCTTTTTGATGTTATGTATAATAATCACTGTAGTCTAAGTTCTGTAATATAACTTAGAAGCTTTTGAAGTATCTTGTTCGAGTGATCCTTCGAGATCAACTCTTTCTTTCATTAATGAAGTCTTGTTCATAGAAATTATGCCGTCTATAAGTTGTTATGTATGTATGTCTATTCATTCATCCCCTTTCTTCCATGCTTCTTTAATCCAACCCCAGTCGCACCCCGGCTTCTGCCGTCCCTCGGGATTTGGGGCTGTGACAGAGTGGTATTAGAGCAATCGTTTCTGCTCTGTATACAAGTTTCTTTCAAAATAGTCAGAAAGAGTATTCGTTCATACTCTAATACCCGAGTCTTCTTTCAAGTAAGATAGGGTCGTAACACTAAGTTTAAGAGTGTAGGCGACAACTCAACCTCCCGCTACGTCGACTCAACGAAGGAAAGAACGAAAGGAAAGAACATAGACTTGCTACTTAAGATCTTTCCGATTCCTCGAGAACTTAGACGTTTTAAGAACGTTAGTTCGAATGATTTCGAAAAGAGATCGTGAAACGGGAAGAACTTCTGTAGACGAATGTCACGTGCGTATAGTGACATGAACAAAGACTCGGCAGAGTTATCTTTTGTTTTTATAAAAAAAAAATCGATAAGAAATTTCTTCGAGAAAATAAGATAAATAATGATAAGGTACGTTAATTCTGTACCAAGTAAACGAAAGAAACAAATGTTACTTCCGTAAAAGTGACATGAACGAAGGCATTTTCAGTTGGAGTTCACCTCGCTCGAACTTCAAGGAGGAATTGGTTATAATTACCACGAATCGAGTACGAATCTTAGTAAGTTTCCAATGATCGCTCGATCCGACGATGACTAGAACATTGGTTCTCCAGTTATAATTCCTTTTCTTTTGAATTTATTTATTTCATACTTCGTAATTGAACGAAGAATACGACGAGTAAGTGAGATTCGAGTGTCGAGAAAGGACAAAATCTTTTGTAAACAGATGTTACTTTTGAATAAGTAACATGAACAAAGTAAACGTACTTTGTTTTAATAAGTGAAAATCGTTAAGAAATTTTCCTTAAAAAAGAAATAATGAAGAAAAATAATAAAGAATAAAGAAAGAAAGTTTATAAGAAAATAAAGTAAGAAATGTAAATGAATAATAAGATAAAGGGTGGAAATTAAATCTTGAAATTTTATTTCTATATATTGTTTGAGTGCAATTTCTTGAATTGCTAGATGTTATGATAAGTGGTTGTTTAAGTGGTGATATTACAATTGAATAAGGAATATTCATTTTGTAATTTAAGTATTTCATTAAGATAAGTTATTTCCCTACCTGTTACTGATCCGTGTTTCTTTAAAACTTTTCTAGGATGGTTAGGAGACACGTTACAGCTCGGAAGAGCGTACCTTTACCACAGCGTACCCTAGCAGATATGATACAGGACGATTACCACGGTTATGGGGCAGATTATGGTGTGGAAGATGTAGGACATATAGTGAGTAACTTCTCGTCAGTTTACTATGCAGCACGACACTTTATCCCGGAGAGTCAGGCGATATCCGACGTGATTGTGCGACTGCCGGACGAGTGGTGCGGTTGGGCGCACCGCGTGGCGTGGTTTTTCCTTAGGGTTTTCGGCGACGACACAGAGCCGACGGGCAACTATACGGGATTCGCTTTATTTATACACGAGCATTACTTTGACAGCAGGCTCATGGTTCCAGTCTCTTTCGAGCCTCATCTTCCCTACCGTCACTTCCCAGCGGTTACCGAGCCAAAGCCTATAGACTTGGACCCAGAGTTGGCCGCGCTGTTGGAGATACCACTAGACTTCGTACCTAGTGAGGAGTCTGATTCGGAGGCAGAGCAGTTAGAGGAGGACGAGGAGCCCGCAGCTACACCAGAGTTACCACTTCCACTTGGACCACTTGAGGAGTTGATCCCTGGACCATAACTCGTAGGGATTGACGCAGACAGCTGCCCTATTAGGGTTAGCTACTCCTTTTCTACCCGAACCCAGTGTGAGAGTTCGAGGACCTTTTGAGACAGGACTGTTTGAGACAGGGTCAGGGAGCCGGGGGATAGACGCAGAGCTTGCTGCCATGTTAGAGCTACCATCTCCACTGACACCGCTTGAGGAGATTTGTGCGAAGTGGGAGGTAGTCAGAGGACAGTTAGAGGTAGGACCATCCAGAGTCCGTTCTAGGGAGGAGTACGAGTTGGGTTTCCAGTCTCTTTCGAGCCACATCTTCCCTACCGTCACTTCCCAGCGGTTACCGAGCCAAAGCCTTTAGACTTGGACTCAGAGTTGGCCGCGCTGTTGGAGATACCACTAGACTTCGTACCTAGTGAGGAGTCTGACTCGGAGGCAGAGCAGTTAGAGGAGGACGAGGAGCCCGCAGCTACACCAGAGCTACCACTTCCACTTGGACCACTTGAGGAGTTGATCCCTGGACCATGACTCGTAGGGATTGACGCAGAGACAGCTGCCCTATTAGGGTAAGCTACTCCTTTTCTACCTGAACCCAGTGTGAGAGTTCGAGGACCTTTTGAGACAGGGCTAGGGAGCCGGGGGATAGACGCAGAGCTTGCCACCATGTTAGAGCTACCATCTCCACTGACACCGCTTGAGGAGATTTGTGCGAAGTGGGAGGTAGTCAGAGGACAGTTAGAGGCAGGACCATCCAGAGTCTGTTCTAGAGAGGAGTACGAGTGGGGTTCCGTTCCAGAGCACCTTCTTCCTCTGAAGAAGCGTGCAGTAGAGACCAGTGAGGATTATCTTGTTTCAGACTTAGAGGAGACAGTTTCAGAGGCACCATACCACCCCTACTTACACTTTCTAACGGCTCTACTCTGAAGGAGAATGAGGCACTCCGGCTTGTCTTTGGTTCAGAGTCAGAGGAGGACGATCCAGATGAGGATCCGGAGGAGGACCCGGATGAGGATCCGGAAGAGGATCCGGACGAGGATCCGGAGGAGGACCCGGAGGAGGATTCTTAGGGTTTTACAGGCCATAGAGGGCAGTTCGGACTCAACTACAATTTGTTGAGTAGAACGCCGTAGACGCATGTTAATAGTAGTAGTAGTTTCTTTCGTCCTGTACATAGTCGGATCAGTAACTAGTTTTTGTAGTACTCTAGAGGATACGAAATTTTATGAATCGTTTCCGTTTTAGTACTTCCAATAGACATGGAGATGCAACTTATTAGTGCACCCGGTTCATAGATAGGCAGTCATCCTAGTTTAGACTAGTAGTAGTCTAACTTTTTGTATAAGTCCTCGTTGGAGGTAGAATTAATATTCTTTTTGATGTATATATATATACATGACCCGTGAAAGGGTTTTGATCACAAGAAAATTTCCTTATAAAGCATGTAGTAAACCAGAATGTCAAATGAACTCGTGTAACGAGAGTTTAGTTTAACTTGAAAAGTTAAAAAATTAAAAGGGCTAGTATCGAAGTTATGTTCGATTTTTCTTTTCCGTGAACTTGATTAAGTTGGAAAGAGGGTGAGTAAGTAAAAGAATGTTTAAAAGAAAGGACTAATGAGAATTCCTATTCCCTATAGTTAAAGAATAATGCCCCTGAGAAATGTTAACAACAGAAGGGGCCCTGGTAGGCCCAGAGGACGTGGAAGATGTCAACCGAAAAATGAAAGAGAGCAAGAACAAGAACAAGAACACCATGATACCCCTCCATCATCCCCTTCACCACCACCTCCACCACCACCCCGTAGGGACATTGAGGATCTTTTCCTCAAACGAAACCCACCCATATTTAATGGAACGGGCAACCCTAGCGATGCTGAGCTATGGGTGCGATCAATTGAGAGAATTTTCAAGCTCCTCAGATGTACTGATGAGGAGCGACTATCATGCATAGCATTCCAGCTCTCCGGACCAGCTGACTACTGGTGGGAGGCAAGACAGAAATTGATACCTGCAGTGCACCTGGCTCAACTTACGTGGGACGAGTTTAAGGAGGCACTGTACGGCAAGTACGTGCCGAAGACGTATAGAGCTCAGAAGGAGGCTGAGTTTTACAATCTGAAATAGGGTAAGATGACGGTGACAGAATACGATGCTAAGTTCTGTGAGCTATCCAGGTATGCACCTACTCAGGTCGATACAGAAGAAAAGATTTCGAAGAAGTTCCGTGGGGGACTTAGGCACGAATTGGGGATCGCTTTAGCCAGTCATGGGGGACTGAGCTATACGGATGTCTTAGGACGAGCTTTGGAAATGGAAGCCGTTGTGCCAGATGAGAAGAAAACAATAACAACCACACCAGCACCAACCCAAAACCAAAACCAAGGCTATTATAACAGCAATAATAGCAATTTCCAAGGAAAGAGAAAGTGGGAAGGAGGAAGTAGTGGTGGCTACAATCAAAATTTCAACAATCAGGGTAATCAGAGATGGGGAAACCAGCAAGGCTACCAGCAGCCTAGTCAGAACAACAACAAAAGACAGTGGTAGGGAAACAACCAGTCTGGGTTGTATTTACAGGGGAACAACCAAGCCGGATCTTGGAAAGGGAATAATCAGCAGAACCAGCCTCAGGGGCAACATAGGAACTTCAATCAGGGAGGAAATAACCCAGGGAGGGTTACCATTCCTATATGCCCCAAGTGCAACAAAACACATGTCGGTGTCTGTCAAGCAGGCACTCCCAACTGTTTTAACTGCGGACAGAAGGGACACATAAAGAAGGCTTGCCCAAAACCCCTGCAAGTAGTACCTCTAAGGGCCATACAAGCGCAGCCACAACAACAAATGAATCAGCAGCAGTTTCAGCAGCACGCGCAACAACAGTAGAATGCAAGGGCATGCGCGAATAGGCAGACTGGGCAGGATAAGGAAAAGGGAAAAAGAAACCTCGCAGGTGTGGGAAAACTTCACAACATCCCTATTAAGATATTGTTCGATACAAGCGCATCGCATTCTTTTATTGCTGGTTGTTGTGCGGATAACTTAGATATCATACCTGTAAGAGCTGAACACCCTATGAGAGTAGCTACACCTTCAGGAGAGATCACTACTTTCACGCATGTTTGCTCTAACCTAGAACTAGAAATCAGAACTCTTAAGGTTAAAGCGAACAATTTGAACGTTATGATAATGTGGGACGTAGATATAATCCTAGGGATTGACTGGTTTTTAGAGAATTATGCCACGATTCTCTGCAACGAAAGAAAAATCTCTTTTCAACACCCGGGTAGAGAGCCGACCGAATTTCATGGGATTGCAATGGGCAAGAGAGTACCAGTAATATCCGTCTTACAAGCCAAGAAGTTGATAAAGAAGAAGGGTTGCACAACCTATCTTGTGTACCTAGTTGGAGAACCAGGAGCCGAGAAGACCGTTCAAGACGTGAAAGTTGTCAACGAGTATGAAGACGTCTTTCCAGAAATTTTACCTGGTTTACCACCTGACCGTCACATAGATTTCTCGATTGACCTAGAACCAAGATCGGCCCCCAAATCTAAAGCCCCATATAGGATGGCACCGAAGGAGTTAAAAGAACTCAAAATCCAACTGCAAGAATTACTAGACCTTGGTTTCATCAGACCAAGTGTCTCACCTTGGGGAGCACTAGTATTGTTTGTCAGAAAGAAGGATGGGTCAATGAGGATGTGTATAGATTATCGAGAACTGAACAAGATCACCCTCAAGAACAAATATCCTTTGCCAAGGATAGAGGACCTTTTCGATCAACTCAAAGGTGCAGGAGTGTTTTCAAAGATAGATTTAAGATCAGGGTATCATCAACTGAAGATTAAACCCGAGGACGTACCTAAGACTGCTTTTCAAACCAGATATGGCCACTACGAATTCTTAGTTATGCCTTTTGGTTTGACCAACGCCCCTGCTGTATTCATGGATCTCATGAATAGAGTTTTCCACCAATACTTAGATAAATTTGTCCTAGTTTTCATAGACGATATTCTCATTTACTCGATGAATGAGAAAGAACACGAAAAACATTTGCGAATAGTGTTGGAAACACTTAGAATTGAGAAACTTTATGCCAAGTTCAGTAAGTACGAATTTTGGTTGAAGGAAGTAATGTTTCTCGGACACATAGTTTCAGCGGAAGGAATCAAGGTAGATCCTGCCAAGGTAGAGGCAGTGCATAATTGGAAGTCACCAACAAGTTCGAACGAGATCAGAAGTTTCTTAGGTTTAGCAGGCTATTATAGAAGATTCATCTAAGGATTCTCCACGATTGCTAGACCTATGACGCAGCTACTACGAAAAGAAAATAAGTTTAAATGGACGGACGAGTGTGAAAGGAGTTTCCAAATGCTCAAAGAAAAGTTGACCACAGCACCAGTATTAGCTCTTCCCGATGCAAACAAGGAATATGTGGTGTATACCGATGCTTCAAAGAACGGGATAGGTTGTGTTCTAATGCAAGATGGAAAGGTGATAGCTTATGCCTCACGACAACTTCGACCTCACGAAGTTGAGTATCCAACCCACGATTTAGAACTCGCAGCCGTTGTGCATGCTTTAAAGATTTGGAGACACCATCATTATGGTGTAAGGGTTGAGATCTTCACAGATCACAAGAGCCTGAAGTACTTCTTCGAGCAGAAAGAACTGAATATGCGACAAAGAAGGTGGCTCGAATTGGTCAAGGATTATGATTGCGGAATCAACTACCATCCAAGAAAGGCAAATATAGTAGCAGATGCACTAAGTCGCAAGGCTCCAACAAAGTTAGGATGTCTGTTTGTCGAGGAAGAAACCCTAGTACGAGAATTTGAAAAGATGGATATAAAAGTACTTGATACACCAGCAACGATCACAAGTCAAATAGCGGCACTAGAAGCTATGTTGGACTTAAGAGAAAGAATTATAAGTGCCCAGAGAAAGGACGAGTTGATGGAGAAGCTTCGCCTAAAGATAAGAACAGATAAACCAGAAGGATTTTCCGAAGCACCAGACAATACGATATTATTTGAAGGCAGACTTTGTATTCCTGATGGTGATGAAGGAATAAAGAATGATATCATGAGTGAGGCTCATGATACGCCGTATACAGCACACCCAGGGAGCACGAAGATGTATCAGGACTTAAGAAAGAATTTCTGGTGGAATGGATTGAAACGAGACGTTGCCTCGTTTGTAGAAAGATGCTTGGCATGCCAGCAAGTGAAAGCCTTACATAGACGACTTTATGGATTGTTGCAGCCATTAGATATCCCAGAATGGAAATGGCAAGGAATAGCTATGAATTTTGTGACAGGATTGCCTAAGTCAAGAAGAGGAAATACTGCCATTTGGGTGATTATCGATAGGCTCACGAAGTCAGCTCACTTTTTACCGATTAAGACTACCTACGGATCAGAGAAGTTAGCTCAGTTGTATGTCCGTGAGATTGTACGTCTGCACGGAGTACCAAAGTCCATAATATCAGACAGAGATGCCAAGTTCACTTCGAGATTTTGGATCACGATGCAGAAAGAATTAGGAACCGAACTTAATTTCAGTACAGCTTTTCACCCTCAGACGGACGGACAATCCGAGAGGACGATTCAGATTCTAGTTGATATGCTAAGGACAGTTGTATTGGATCGAAGCGCAAATTGGGAGGATATCTTACACTTGGTCGAATTCGCGTATAACAACAGCTATCAGGCGACGATAGGAATGGTGCCTTATGAGGCATTGTATGGAAGAAAATGCAAGTCACCACTTTATTGGGATGAAGTGGGTGAAAGAAAAAACTTAGGACCCGACTCGAATAATGAAATGATCGAGATCGTTCGACAGATTCGAGATAGGATGAAAGAAGCCCAGAGCCGACAGAAGTCTTACGCCGATGATCGACGAACCAATCTTAGTTTCGAAGTTGGTAATAAGGTTTTACTTAAGATTTTACCATCGAAAGGAATCATTAGATTCAGTGTTAAGGGTAAACTTAGACCAAGGTTCATAGGACCTTACGAAATTCTCAAGAAGATAGGACCGCTTGCTTATAGATTGGCCTTATCGCCAAGTCTAGGAAGTGTCCATAACGTGTTTCACATTTCCCAATTAAGAAAGTATGTCTATGACCCTAAGCACGTTATAAGTCAGCAAGACGTCGTTCTTGAATCTGACCTAAGTTATGAAGAAAAACCGATATCGATCTTGGATAGAAAAGTTCAAGAATTAAGAACCAAGTCGATACTAATAGTAAAAGTCTTATGGAATCACCACGGGAAAGAAGAAGCCACGTGGGAGCTCGAGGAAAAGATGAAGGAGAGATATCCTTATCTTTTTGAAGAAGGTATGCAAATTTCGGGACGAAATTTTTGGTAAAGGGGGTAGGATGTAATACCCCAGACTTTTCCAACAGTCTTTAAAAATGAAAGTTAATAATAATTATGGCTTTGCACGCCTAAGATCATGAAATTAAATTCTAAGATTTACGGTGAAATCTGTTTCCGAAAATAATTTCCAGAAATCGGACGAACAACTACTGTATTAGGGTTTTCGTGTCCGGTAAGTTTTTCGTCCGAAAACTCAGAATCAAATTCCGTCAGAATTTACATTCACTTTTTCTTCGATACGAGTTCACTGGAGAAAGTTAGGTTTTATGATTTTTCGGACGAATTTTGGACTGTGAAGTCCCGACTTTTTCTCGGATTTTGAAATACGAATTAGGTTTTCCGAGTACGTAAATTATTTCCAATCTAACGGACGAATTAGATTTCGTCGAATCCGTAACTACATAGGAAAGTATTTCTCTACTTTTAAATCGATGTTTAAGAGCCAGAAACGAGATTTTATCGTCAAATATTTCCACGCCAAACGTATCCCTAACGAGTCACATTACTTTGTGGGATATTTCTCTTACTTTATGACTCACTACATAAGTCATCACCCTTCCCACCTTATACCTCCATGACCGCCACCCTCCATCTCCCTCTCTCTCTCATTTTTTCTTCATTTCTCCTCCATTGAAGCTCAACTTCAAGCTTTCTTCAAGATCATAACTCTTCCATCTACCGATCAAATCCATATCCGAGTTCATATTACGAAAAGTAAGAGCTTCGTCTATCATTTGAACCGAACAAATCTCTTTTTCCCCATTTTTACTTTTTTCGAAAATTTGAGGATTGAGATAGCATGTTTTCCATTGATCGAATCATGTTCTAGGATGTTTAGAATCGAGTTCTACGGATTGAATCTTGAAGAAAATCACACCTCCTTGTTCTAGGTTATTACCGATTTTTTTTCAAAAATTAAGGCTTTGATCGTAGCTCGATTTCTTTGTCGATTGAATGACAGATTAATGTTCCTCATGATGTTAATTGACTCTAGGAATTGTTTTAGATTTTTCTAAAAATAAAATTCGAAATCTAAGAGACGAAGAAGGGTCGATTTAGGATAGTAAATGTTATGATATGCTCGATTGTTTAATGGAAATGAGATGTACGATGCATGAGGATGATTATATATTTAATTGAGATTTTTCTAAAAATAAAACAAAAAATGTAAGAGACGTAGATGTGTTAATAAGTAAGAGCTCGTTAATGTTTTGATAATATGATTTGCATGTTAGTAATGCTCGTTAGATGATAATCGTTGTCGTAAAATTTGAACGAAAACGGAGAAAGTATAATTTATGTGAGTTCTTTATCCTTTGATAATCGTGTTTTCAAAGTGATAATTATGGCATGTGAGTTCTCTTGTACCTTATGAGTTAATCAAAAGGGGTTAACTAACGATCGACTTTGAGTTAGCTATTATGCTTTCCAAAGTTAGTGCACTTTGTAGCCTGTAGTGTATGTGGTATCGTGTTGAGGGGTAGCCAGACACGGTGAATTATGTCTGGTCAAGATTTGAACGTAACATCTATGAAAAATGCTTGCAATCTAATTTATGAAAAAGAGAAAGAAAATGTTTAGTAGACACGGGACTTTAATGAAAAATCCCGATGTGCTACAGAAATGAAATGCCTGGTTATCTATACTTATGATTATGTTTTCGGCAATGTGCCCAGTAAGTACTTTTGTACTTAGCCCTGCATATGTTTTCTAAATGTGCAGGTTGAAGCAACGGAAGCGGCGACGGTTGAGTTAGAGTTTAATAGAGTTAAGGAAGACTTTTGTATATAGTTCACAAATCCACTGCTAGACTCTGAACTCTTTTTGATGTTATGTATAATAATCACTGTAGTCTAAGTTCTGTAATATAACTTAGAAGCTTTTGAAGTATCTTGTTCGAGTGATCCTTCGAGATCAACTCTTTCTTTCGTTAATGAAGTCTTATTCATAGAAATTATGCCGTCTATAAGTCGTTATGTATGTATGTCTATTCATTCATCCCCTTTCTTCCCCGCTTCTTTAATCCAACCCCAGTCGCACCCCGGCTTCTGCCGTCCCTCGGGATTTGGGGCTGTGACATTTATTTTGATGCTTCAACATCTAATTTCATTAGTAGCACTTATGTTATTAATCTGTCAGGTATTGAATGTGTTGTGGATAACACAACTGATGAAATACACATAGGGAATTGTGTTGAAGAGTGTCACACCCCGACTCCCGAGGTGCGACGGATGATACTAACACTACTAAACCATCTACTAACTCAACTCACATAAGGGAATCATGCTCGGGAAACCAGAGGAAATATCAACTGAAAGCGATAACAAACAAGGCATGCTTCCAAAATAAAATGAAACAACCAACGAGCATGGATAATTTACATATCAAGTCCGAAACGGAATAAGTATATCAAGTTCACAAGAGACGAGAATAACGGAAAAGCGATAAATTGTATTGAGCACATCGCTAGTGAATTAGAACAAGTATCAGAGTGAAATTCAAAAACATAATAAAAGGAACATCATATTATATTGTAGCAGAGACATCGACTCAAATCCCAACAACTACATGTATGAAGACATGTAATTGCCAGCCAACTTTCGACTCAACCAAAAGAACACACCACCAAGCCGTCCACACCATCCACATCCCGCTAACCTGCACGTTTAGAAATACATGCAGGGTTGAGTACTTCGTACTCAGTGAACACATTGCCAAAAACATTCTCAAAAACTTGCTCTTAGAGCTATATGATTGAAACTTGCCCCTCTTGCTGCATCACAAGGGTTAGACATATAGATAACTGCTTCAAAAGAATTTTCCACTCGTGACAGCCATAAAACATTTTTGTTTTGAAAATTGCTTGCGCAGGCTAAGCTTATATCTTAGGTATGTATCAATCTACAACTTATCTTTCTGTGGTGTCGAGAAGTAGGCCTCCTCCTCGAACACCGTGACTGGCCCAACCGAAGCAAGGCTCACAGTCACCTTAACTAATGCATGCATTGTCCCGTATCTTACAGAACCTTTATCCCGTGCATCCACAGGACCTTTATTAACTTTAACACGTAGATGATTGCATACCAAAACATTTAAAACTCAGGAAAGTCAATCAATTTAAAAAGCGCACGTAATACATAAATAGTACACGCATTCATCATTTGGTTTTAGTTTAGAAAGCCCACCTGTCCTCCGAAGATCTAGCTAGGCGGCTTACTCTTTTTGTGTCCTCGCTACTTCCCCGTTCCGCTCGGTCCTTCACAATTTGACATCGAATAAAGGAATAAAACTCTCAACTAGTAAGACATAAAGTAGATTTCGGTTTTGGATGAAGGACTTCTACTTGACTCGGGTCCTTCTATTTTTATCTATTCTAAGTCAATATCCTTTCTCGATTATCTCATTCTCGGTTCGTCAACTCTACTCGGTTACTAATTACTTAGTCTCACATTCTCATTTCTAAATCACTTCTACTTAGCATTTCTCACTAGTTAAGGAGATATTACTTATCTCGACTACATTAATCAATCATGTTGCATATATAAGCATTCTCAACAATCAAACAATTGATTTTATCATAACAAAACATAATCACTTTATTTAATCACATAAGTTCATTCAAGCATAATAAACTTAACATAAAAATTCAATCAAACATGCAATCTCGACATGATTCACATTTCAAATTCAATTAACAATTACTCGACATGGCTCGACTCTAGTTTTGGAAAATACTTACTTCGATTTCATAAAATAATTCTCGTCTTTCTAATAAAGCGAATAAAAGTTCAAGTAATAAGAATTTTCTTGAATTTAAAACTCAATAATCATTTAATATTTCTCGACTTAATATACGACAGTATTTCAAAATACATCGTCTTTCTTCAACTACATATACGTACTCGCATACGTACTATTATTTTATTTACTTTTTCTATAATTATAATTTCTCTTTTCTTATTCTCAATTAAACTCTTATTTAATAGAAATTTGTTTTCCATTTATAACTCGACTCTTAGAATTTCGTTTCCTTTAATAAAATTCTTGTTCCTTTTATTTCATGAAAACTCGACATCTAACTTAATAATCAAAACTCGATAACTTCATCGACTTATTTCAAATTTAAACGATTTGAAAAGCAAACTCAAATATCACTCGACTTATTATGAATAAATGAGCATTTAAACATTTACCAATTACTAAACTCGATTCTCAACTCTTATTAAATTTTCTTTCATTTTTCTAACACTTCTTATTTAATTTAATAATTAAATATTTAAAACTCTTTTATTATTTTAGTAAACAATTCTTACTCGATCCTTACTCATAAGCTTCTCCTACTCGGCTTATCTCTTCGTAAATTATTATCTAAGCTCAACTTTTCTTTTATTCTCATACTCTATTATTTCTTATTTTATTAAGAAATTATCTCTCTAATTATTTAATTCTAACTCTATTATTTTTATTTCAAAACTTTTCGGTTAATTTTGTAATGAAACGAGTAAACGAACGCAAACTCGACTTAACTTTTCCTTAAACTTCTTATGCTCGACTCTACAAATATTTTTCTGTTTAAAAGAGTATTTATTTAATTTAAGATTAATTCCTCTTTCTTAAATTCTTGTTCAATTGAACGTCTTAACCTCGACTAACTCATCTCAAATTTTATACTCAACTTTTAATTTTATTTTCTTAACTCTAACTCCTCTTTTATTTCTTCTACTAATATTTTCTCTCTTTTTACTTGTCAATTAGAATTATACTTCATTTTAATCATTTTTATTAAACTCGCTTAATTTCTCTTCTTAAGTTCTAGTTACTTAACAAAGAATTGTTTTTCTTTGTTTTTACTCAATTATATATCTCTTAAATAATTTAATAATTTTTTTTATTTTCTATTTAATTTTATTCTCATAATTTTCGAATTTTAAATTATTTTAATAATTAATTTAATTTATTTTTGAATTAATTTTATTAATCTTTAGATCTTCGTGTTCTTCACCAAGAACACCAATAACACACAGTCAAATATTCAAATTTTCACCAAGAACACCTAGAACACACACTAAATCCTCAAACTCATTTCCATCGATTTTCATGCTTAAAATTTCATTTCTTCACTTCAAAAATTCCTATTGATCATCTAATACTCCAAACTAAACACAAACACATTCATATCATCATATCATCAAAATCATCAAAAATATCATTTCTTCCATAAACTCATTCATATCGATTTTTCTCACAAAATTAACATAATAATTTATATCATTCAATCCATCATAATCTCATACTCAAGATAAACTCATAAACATCACTAAATCATCAAACAATAAATCAAATCAAATATTCCTCCACATACTCATATATCATGGTTTTGGCATAAAAATTAAGTAAATAATTTTCTTCAATTTCTCATGCATAAATCTCATTCCAAACATATTCATAAACACATATAAACCATAAATCATCAAGAAATCATGCAAATCTATTTTTTTCTTCTTTTTCCCTATTTTTCGGTTTCCATCATTTTCTTAGGGGATTAATATTTTCTTTTTAATTCCTAGATAATCTCTTAGGATTTGATTTTCTAATAATTTCCTCACATCGATTATCACATCTCACGCCCTAAGTTTGCCTAAACATAATTTAAAGCATGCATATTCTTTTCCTTAGGCTTTAGGGATTACATTTACAAGAATCAAATGATTAAACATACTTTTAAAGATTTAAATTCAAGCTCTCCTCTTGATCTTGTTTGAACCGAAAATGAAGGGATTGAGGCTCAAATCCATAGCTTGGAATTTCCATGGTGGATCTCATCTTGAACCTCAAGAAAAATAGAACAATAATTAATCATCTCTTCAAGGGTAATTATGCCGAAAATTAGAGAAAAATAGAGAGATGATTTTCTTGGAATTGAACTCAAAAAAATGATGAATTTGTTTACCTCTAGATTAGGTTCGAAGAACTAGGATGATGATGATCTTCTTTAGAGTTGGAAGCTTGAGAGCTTGAAGATCTAAGCTTTAATGGAGTTTTTCTCTACTATGTGTATGTGTGTGTATGTCATGGTTGGGAGGGAGAGAGATGAGAGAATTTTCTTCTTCTTTCCCTTGGTGAAGCACGATGGAGAGAGAGAGAGAATTGGCTTGATATTTTCTTAAGGAATGATGAAGTTTCAAATTAAGGAAGTAGGAATGATGATATTCTTTTAGGTGTTGAAAAATAATACAACTAGGAGAGAATTGTTATGGATCTAGCCTTTGATGATTTGTATTAATAATAATTCAGAATAAAAATGTAATCTTGGGAATTAGAGATAGAAAAGAGATAGATAAGGTAGAAGAGACGAAGAAAGATGAGATAGGAGAAATTAGATATTTCATTCTTAGGGTTTGTTGCAGCATGGTACCCATATTTATAATATGGTCCCAACAGTACGATACAAACTACTTTTGCATAAACATAGCAAATAACATAAAATAAAGATAAAGTGGAAATAGGCTTGTCAAGTAGAGAAACACGCCTTTTCCAATTCAGCAACTCTTCTTTAATCCTCAGCCATGTGTACAGCACTCCTCACATCTCCTTCCTTCATCTTTATTCTTCCCATGGTCAACGATCTCCTCCCCAAAATCTTCTGCTGTAATCTTTTCTCCTTCTTCAACAACAGTACCATCTTTCTCGATTATCTCTGTTCCGGCCACTCTCTCCCCATCTTTATCTTCCTTATTCTCCATACTCATGACAATACCCCTCCCAAATTGAGATCCTAGTCCTCGAGGATCTAAATCTGGGTATTAGTGTATGAGGGGCTTCAAATCCTCCCAACTTGATAGATTAGTACTGCTTTCGTGCCACTGAACAAGGACCTGTTGAATTTCTTTCCCTCCTCGACCAATAACCCTGCTATCCAGAACAGCAGTGGGAATTAATTTGAAGTGACCGTCGGCATCCACATCTGGCAGAGAAATTTAAGGTATGATATCCTTTCCCAAGCATTTTTTTAAAAGAGATACATGGAAAACAGGATGGATCTTGGATGAGTCTAGAAGAACTAACTTATATGCCACTGTCCCAATTTTCTGCAGAAATTTATATGGGCCGTAGTACTTCGCTGCCAATTTCAAATTCCTCCGTAAAGCAACTGAATTCAGACGGAAAGGTTGCAGCTTTAGGTAAACGAACTCGCCCTCCTCAAATCTTCGTTCACTCCTTTTCTGATCTGCGAAAAACTTCATTCTAGATTGAGCTAGCTTCAAGTTTTCTTTTAAGATATGCACTGCTGACTGCCTTTGAACCAACCATTCCTTAACTTCATGATTT
Source organism: Schizonepeta tenuifolia (assembly GCA_029490685.1). Classification (NCBI taxonomy): domain Eukaryota; kingdom Viridiplantae; phylum Streptophyta; class Magnoliopsida; order Lamiales; family Lamiaceae; genus Schizonepeta; species Schizonepeta tenuifolia. The sequence goes on along the minus strand of CM055956.1, from coordinate 43,557,795 downwards.
GTTGGCTTGAGGTAGGCTCCCAAACCTGTATGAGGGGGTGGTAAACCATATAGAGCCTGATACGGAGTGCACTTCAGACTTGTGTGGTAATTGGTGTTGTACCAATACTCCGCAAGTGGAAGCCATTTTAACCAGTGCTTAGGATTAGCTCCTGTCATGCAGCGTAGATACCCCTCGAGACACTGATTCACCCTTTCAGTTTGTCCATCCGTCTGGGGATGATATGATGTAGACATTTCTAGCTTAGTTCCCATTAATGTAAAAAGCTCCTTCCAGAATTGGCTAGTAAAAATCTTGTCCCTGTCAGAGATAATACTAACAGGAGGGCCATGTAACTTGTAGACATTATCCATAAGTAACTTAGCTACACTTTGAGCAGTATATGGGTGGGATAAAGCAAGAAAATGTGCATACTTACTTAGTTTGTCCACCACCACCATTATCACATCATTTCCACCTGATTTAGGAAGACCTTCTACAAAGTCCATGGAAATATGGGTCCAGAACTTATCAGTAATGGGCAATGGCTGAAGTAAACCAGGGTAACTAGAGAGATCAGACTTGTTTCTCTGGCATGTATCACACTTTTTCACCAAATCTTCAACATCTTTTTTCATTTGGGGCCAAAAAAAAAAAAGATTTAAGTCTAGAATATGTACCATGCACCCCTGAATGGCCTCCAAAAGGGGTTCCATGAACTTCAGTCAGTATGGACTGCCTTCCTTTGAATTAGATGAACCAATAACCACCCTTCCTTTGAATGTAAGAATGCCAGCCTTCAATTGAAACTCTGGAAATTTTGTAGTGTCAATGAGCTTAGTAGCAATTATGTTGGAGAAATGAGAATCCCCTTCATAGCTTTGCTGTACCTGCACAAACCAAGTAGGTGAAACTGTAGAAATCTCCACACAATTCTCCATTCCTCTGGGACATCTGGACAGAGCATCTGCCACCTTGTTCTCAGCCCCCTTCTTGTATTGGATTTCATAATCCAAACCCAAGAGTTTGGTAATCCACTTCTGCTGAACTGGATTCATTACCTTTTGGTCTAATAAATGTCTCAGTGTCTGCTGATCTGTCTTAATGATGAATTTGTGTCCCTGCAAATATGACTTCCATTTTTGTACAGCCAAGATCACAGCTAAGAACTCTCTCTCATATACAGATAAAGCTTGGTTCCTTGGACATAAGGCTTTACTCATGAATGCAATGGGCTTCTTATTTTGCAGCAGCACTGCACCAACTCCACTTCCACTAGCATCAGTTTCTACGACAAATTTCTAAGTAAAGTTAGGTAGTGCCAGGATAGGAGCAGTGGTCATTGCAGTTTTAAGTGTGGTAAAAGCATGATGTGTCTCCTCATTCCATCTGAAACAATCCTTTTTCAACAACTCAGTCAATGGCTTGCTGATTATGCTATACTAATAAACTTCCTGTAGTAACCAGTTAATCCAACGAAACCTCTCAATTGTTTAAGAGATTGTGGTACTGGCCAACTTACCATGCTAGCAACCTTCCCTGGATCGGTTGCCACTCCTTCTTTAGAGATGATGTGTCCTAGATACTCTATCTACTGTTGCCCAAATTGGCATTTACTTTTCTTGGCAAACAAAAAATTCTCCCTCAATTTCAGCAAAACTTCTCTTAAGTGTGTGAGATGTTCTTGTTCAGACTTACTATAGACCAGAATATCATCAAAGAAGACCAAAACAAACTTCCTAAGGTGAGGCTGAAAGACTTGATTCATCAAAGATTGAAAGGTAGCCGGTGCATTGCACAACCCAAAAGGCATTACAAGGAATTCATAGTGGCCATGGTGTGTGCTGAATGCAGTGAGATACCTGTCTGATTCCTTAACTAGAATCTGGAAATAGCCTGACCTTAAGTCCAGTTTTGAAAAATACTTGGCCCCATGCAACTCATCCAACAGTTCATCGATCAAAGGAATAGGATAATCATGTTTAATAGTGAGAGAATTCAAGTACCTGTAGTCAACACACATCCTCCAAGTTCCATCCTTCTTCTTAACTAAAAGGACTGGTGATGCAAAAGGGCTTTTGCTGTGCTGGATAATTCCTGTGTCTAGCAGCTCTTTAACAATTTTTTCAATCTCATTCTTGCTGTTGTGTGAAGTCCTGTATGGATACTGATGTTTTGGAATACAGCCAGGTTTCAGGACAATTTGGTGTTCAATTCCTCTTGTTGGGGGTAATCCATGTGGCTCAGCAAAAACATCATGGAATTCTTCTAAGAGTGATTCCACACTTGATAGCACAGGATTATCTTTCATCACCTGTTTCGAATTAACAAGGTATATTTCCTCAATCTCATCCAAGTGATAATGTATCATTTGATATAATCCTTGGCCTGATATCTCTTGGAGACTTGCACTATCTGTTTTTGCTCTTAACTTGATTCTCTGGGTGCCATTATGAACTGTGAAGGTCATTTTTTTGTAATCTAAAATGATAGGAGAGAAAAATTCTAACCAATCACTGCCAAGAATTAAATCATAGCCTTCACTTGCTAGAATTCTAGGAGAGAACATAAACTAATGCCCTTGTATCTCCCAACATAGATCTACAGCTCTCTGTGTGCTCACCAGTTTTTGTCCATTTGCCACCTTAACCAAAATTGGAGCATCACCTTCTAGTTCTACCCCTTGTTCCCTTGCAAACTTCTCCTGTAAAAAACTGAGGGTGCTCCTAGTATCAACAAGAATTTTGATTTGTTTTTCACCCACCTTGCCCACAACTCTCATAGTCCTTGATTTTGCATTGCCCAGCATAGCATGCATATTGATATGTACCTCCTCCATAGGTTCATTTTCTGCAATAACAAGTTCTACAAGCTCCTCCTCATGTTGCATATATGCAAGCTCCTGTTCTTCAGTCATTTCCATGTAATACATCTTATGCTTGCACTTGTGTCCCACCACAAACTTCTCATCACAATTGAAACACAACCCTTTTTCTTTTCTGGCCGCCATCTCTGCTGTAGTTAGCAACTTGATTGGTGTTCTAGTATTGACTGGACTGAAAGTTTTTGGTGTTGTTCCCCCCTCAGGCCTCTTGTAACCACCTCCTGTGTTCTGGAAATTCCTTGGTACCGGCTTGATTCTTTTGGCAATTGCTTCAAGAGTTGATAACTGTTTCTGTCTAGTTTCAATAGCCTCTATTACTGTTTGTGGTTTGAATAATAACATGAATCCTTGCATTTCTTCAGACAAGCCACTGATGAAGCTGGCTACAAAGTACTCCTCAGAATAACTCATGTTGCTACTGAGTAACAAACAAGCTCTCAATTCTTCAAAATTTTCCACATAATCAAGGTACGAACCCGTCTGTTTTAAATTTTTAAACTCCATAATTATCTTTCCCTTATTCAAATCATCAAACCTTGCAGCAACTACTTCCAGAAATTGTTCCCAAGTAATATCCAAAATATTTTCAAAACCAAAATTCTGAAACCATAGTACGGCTTTACCCTCAAAATTGTGCACATCCATTTGTATCATATGCTCATCAGAAATAGCAGAAGTAAGCTTAAAATAGCTATTGCACTTAATCACACATGCTCTAGGATTAGAACCATTAAACTTGGGAAAATCAACCTTATGTAGAGAATTTCCAGTACCAGTTTGAGAACAATAATCAGTTTTAAATTTTGAAGTGTAGGACTGACTACCTTCCTTCCTTGGTGTGTGAGGATGTGGACCTAAAATACTTCCAATTCCCTTGGTCTGGTTCAGATTTTGAAGCTGCAACTTGATGTCCTTAAACATAGCAGAGAGCTAGTCATATTTGAGGTCCACCTTTTGATCGACACTGGTAATCTGCTCACTTAACTTCTCCTCTGCTGCTGTTCTTTTCATAGTTTCTGTCTGAACAATTTGATCCAATTTTTTTTGTGCCTCATGCAGCCTCTTGAGACGAGTCCCATCTGCCATGACCGTGCAACTTTGCTAAATAAAAGCAAAGAAACCTTGCTCTGATATACCAAATGTTATGGATCTAGCCTTTGATGATTTGTATTAATGATAATTCAGAATAAAAACGTAATCTTGGGAATTAGAGATAGAAAAGAGATAGATAAGGTAGAAGAGACGAAGAAAGATGAGATAGGAGAAATTAGATATTTCATTCTTAGGGTTTGTTGCAGCATGGTACCCATATTTATAATATGGTCCCAACAGTACGATACAAACTACTTTTGCATAAACATAGCAAATAACATAAAATAAAAATAAAGTGGAAATAGGCTTGTCAAGTAGAGAAACACGCCTTTTCCAATTCAGCAACTCTTCTTTAATCCTCAGCCATGTGTACAGCACTCCTCACATCTCCTTCCTTCATCTTTATTCTTCCCATGGTCAACGATCTCCTCCCCAAAATCTTCTGTTGTAATCTTTTCTCCTTCTTCAACAACAGTACCATCTTTCTCGATTATCTCTGTTCCGGCCACTCTCTCCCCATCTTTATTTCCTTATTCTCCATACTCATGACAAGAATCTAATTATGGGGAGAGAGAAGGGAGGTGTATGTCGGCAAGAGAGAGAAAAGGAGAGAGATAAAAATAATTATCTTACTTTAACTGGCATAATTTTCCCCGGAAGAAAAAATTTTCCGGTAGAATATATCCGTATTATTTCATTTATACTGAAAACGGCTATAAACTCTCCTCGACTTGTTTCCAACATCGAAACCACCTCAATTCTATCTCATATCTCATGAAATAAATCAAGGAATCCGAATATCTAATTTTTAGGTTAAAATTCCAAGTAACGAAGAAAAACCTAAAAATCAATCGGTCAATTATTCCAGTAAGAACTAAATTCTTAAAACTCTGTCATATGGTCTCAGATGAGCTTCTAATATATCTCAGGGGTCTTAGAATTAATTCTAGATTCAAAAGACACTAATTATGCTAAATTCGGAGTTCGTCGGTGATTAGTGATTTCTCGGTTTATCGCCACTACTCGTCAAAAGTGAAAGTTCTCAGAATTCTCCGAAATTCATACTCATTATCATTCTCATATAAATAAACTCAATCAATTCATCACATACTCGATTCGAATAATTGAAACGAGAAAAATCATATTTAAGCACACAAGGGCATTTTCGTCATTTCAAGAAAATTTTCTTTTCTTGAAACATTTTTATCACTCAAGGCACGTTATTTAAATATATAAATGCATTTTAAAACACGCTCAACGAGTTATAAAAGTTTGGTGTATTACAAAGAGACAATTACTAACATGAATTATGAGGATTGTTTTAATGACAATGAAGCTACCATGGCAGAGCTAGTCAATTATGACAAACTCGACATGCAGATTGAAAATTTTCATGTTGACACTAATGATAACGTTGACACTATTGTTGGTAATAGTAGTGAACCAACATTGTATCCAACATGGTATGACATGACAATCTAAGAAGAAAAATATGCTGTAATACCCTGGATATTTAATCCGTCGTTAAAATAAAAAGTTAATTAATAATTAAGGCTTTGCATGCCTAAGTTAAGGATTTTTGATTCTAAGATTTATGGTGAAATCCGTTTCAGAAAATAAATTCAAGAAGTCAGTCGAACGACTACTGTATTAGGGTTTTCGCGTCCGATAGATTTTTTGTCCGAAAACTCAGAATTAAAATCAGTCAGAATTTACATTCACTTTTTCTTCGATATGAGTTCACCGGAGAAAGTTAGTTTTTATGATTTTCCGAGCGAATTTTAGACTATATAATCCCGACTTTTTCTCGAATTTTGAAAAACGAATTAGGTTTTCCGAGTACGTGATTTATTTCCAATCTAACGGACGAATTAGATTTCGTCGAATTCGTAACTACCTAAAAATTATTTATCGACTTTTTAATCGTCGTTTAAAGCCGGAAACAATAGATTTTTTTGTCTAATAAACCCACGCCAAACGGTCCTTAGCGACTCACCACTCTTTAGTTAGATTTTTTTCATCACTTTATGTATCCATAGCATGAGTCATCCCTTCCATCTTCTCCTCCATTAAAGCTTCAAAATCCAAGCTCTTCTCAAGCACACAAGTCCTCCGTCTACCGATCAATTCCATTTCCGAGTTCGTATTCCGCAAGTTAAGAACATCTCCTACGTTATGAACCGAACAAAGTCTTGATTCCATCCATTTCATTTTTTTTCGAAACTTAAGAGTTAAAGAAGCATGTTGATTCTTGTTTGATTCATGTTCTAGTATGTTTAGAATCAAGTTCTACAGATCGAATCATGAAGAAAATCACTCCCCTTTGCATTTTGTAATTACCGAAAATTTAAGTAGTTTTAGGGGTTTGATCGTAGTTCAATTTCTTTGATGTTTGATCGATAGATTAGTGATCTACATGTTGTTAATTGACTATATGAATTAATTTAGGTTTTTCTAAAAATAAAAGTTGAAGGATAAGAGAGGAAAAGGCATGATTTAGTATAGTAAATGTTATGATATGCTCGATTGATTAATAGAAATGAGATATACGATGTATGAGGATGATTATATATTTAATTGGGTTTTTTCTAAAAATAAAACGAAAAATGTAAGAGACGGAAACACGTCATTAAGTTGAAGCTCGATAATGTTTTGATAATATGATTTGCAAATTAGTGATGCTCGTTAGATGATGATCGTTGTTGTAAAATTTGAAAGAAAACGGAGAACGTAAGATTTTCGTTAAGAGACAAACAATCGACGATAAGTCAAGAATAGATAATGAATTAGGTTTTTGATTCGAACCTTTAATAATCTTGATAGTTAATGATCGTGACCGTAAAGTTTCAACGAATTTTAAGAAGTTTCGATTTTGAATAAGAGACGAAGAATCGAGTTTAAAAGCCGGTAGAAAAGTCGAATAAGGAAATCCCTTATAATAATAATGATTGTTATTGATTGACGAACAATATTGTAGTTAACGACTTTTCCATCTGAGATACGAGACGTTATGAGATATAGTTAAGAATCGAGAAGTTGTTGAACGAAATAGAAATTGAAATTCGTTTTGGTATAGTAAATGGTTAGTTGGAAATGACGAGAAAATGCTCGTCGTTTGTTAATCAAAAGTCGTGAATATGAATCCAATTATTGGATACTGTATGTAGACTGTCTTGGGATGAAAATTTCGTGAAAATAAAAGTGGAATAGTATTAATCGAACCTAGGGAATCGTGCGTCGAGTTTTGTCGAGCATTAGGGTTTCGCGCGACTGTTTTGCGACGTTTCACGGAAACTGTCATAACTTTTAGCTCGCTTAACGAACTCGAGATCCGTAAATTGGAGAGTAAACTAGACACTCGTACCTTTCTTTTGGTATAAGATTCATTCCCTGTTTTCGTATACTCTGTTCTGTATGAACTTACTGACTTGGGCAGTAAGTATCCAAAGTCTAGTTTCCTAAGTTGAATCCTTTTCAACTTCGTTCCTTGTGAACTTTTAAGTCGTTCTAAGTTATCGACACCCTTTTACCTATTGACCTGAGAGTCGAGTAGTGAGCCGAGTCATTTTGTAGTCGAAATCGAAGTCTCGTTTATTAGTTGATCAAAAAGAAGTAGTAAAGTGCAAATGCCTAAAAGACTAAAAAACCGTTTCGATTTCCTGTTTCTTTTATCGATTGCGTTCAAGTTGCTTAAGTCTGTTTATTTACGATAAAAGGAGAAAGTTAGCACCAAGGATAGGACGGAAGACCAGAGATGGAAGCTCGTTTAATAGTTCTGTAATCAGTCAGGTGGGCTTTTCTATATACAAACTAAAATGAGCGATGCTCGAAAATCTTTGTTTACAAGTTTTGATAATTATGTTTTCAAACGTGATAATCAGAGCATGAAATGATTTGTTTTTATGTGAGTTCTCTTGTACCCTTCTGAGTTAGCCAACCTGCTATCCAGAATTATTAGTTAGCCGACCTGCTAACTAAAACTATCGGACTTTGAGTTAGCCGACCTGCTATCCAAAGTTAGTGTACACAGTAGCCGTTGTGTGTGGAACCCTGTTGAGGGGTGGCCAGCCACGGTGATAGTTATTGGGCAAGATTGAACGTAGCATCTATCAGAAAAGTGCTTGATCAAGTCAAATTGTGAAAATGTTTAGTAGACTCGGGCCTTTATTGAAAAACCCCGGTGTGCTACAGAAATGAGATGCCTGATTTCTCTATACTTATGTTATGTTTTCGGCAACGTGCCCACTAAGTGCTTTTGTACTTAGCCTTGCATATATTTTATAAAATGTGCAGGTTGAACGACGGGAGCGGCGGTGGTTGATGTTGAATTAAGAAGTCATGACTAGAATAAAATCTTGTATTCAGATTTACGTTTTTCCGCTGCCAAACTCCAATCTCTTTTTGAAGTCATTGTATCTTTCTTTCGAGTCTAAACCCGTACAATTAACTCAGTTTCTTTTTGAGAACTTAATCGAGTGATCCTTCGAGATCAACTCTTTTTTTTATTAATGAAGTCTTGTTCATAGTAATTTATTATGTTATTAATGTCTGTTTATTCTTTCATTCTTATTCATTCCCCCTTCTTCCCCGCTTCTTTAATCCAACCCCTAGTCGTACCCCGGCTTTTGCCGTCCCTCGGGATTTGGGGCTGTGACATATGCTAAAACTAACGCATCAGGATCTACTTCTTTTGCAGATGTTGCAGTGAAATAGTACTTTGATAGTGGCTGCTCTAGACACATGACGGGTGTCAAGGGGTATCTCAATGATTATGTGACTATTAATGGAGATAAAGTTACATGTAGTGGTAGAGAAATGAAACATAGTTGGTGAAGGAACTCTGAATCTGTAATACCCCAGATATTTCTTCCGTCGTTAAAATAAAAATTTAATTATTAATTAAGGCTTTGCACGCCTAAGTTAAGGATTTTTGATTCTAAGACTAACGGTGAAATCCGTTTCTGAAAATAAATTCCGGAAGTCGGTTGAACGACTACTGTATTAGGGTTTTCGCGTCCGATTGAATTTTCGTTCGAAAACTCAGATCAAAAAACCGTCAGACTTTACATTCACTTTTTAGAAAATGAAATATGCTTTTCGAGTAAGTGATTTATTTCTAATCTAGCGGTCGAATTAGATTTCGTCAAAAACGTAACCGTCTAGGGTTTTAATTTCTCGATTTTATTACATCGTATTAGACCTGAAAAACGAGATATTTTGGTAAAAGAATCCCACCCAAACCGCCTCCCCTTGTGAGTCATCACCTTTTGTTAGATATTAATTCACTTTATGTAATTCTATCATACACCTCACCCCATTTTCTTCTCTCTCTCCTTCACCAAATCCGCCATCCTCCCTCTCTCTTCTCTCTCTCACTTTTGTTCTTCAATCCTCCATTGTTGTTCATCCTTCAAGCTCTCAAGCTCCACAAGTTATTCGTCTCCCGATCAATCTTATTTCCGAGTCCATAATCGTCAAGGTAAGAGCTTCCTCTATGGATTGAACCGAACAAATTCATCTTTTCCTTCAAGTCTTGTCATGACCGATTTTTTTTAGGAATTATAGGATGATGTTCTAAGTATAATACATGTTATTAGATGCATAGAAATGGATTCCCATGGTTGGATTTAAGAAGAAATCATCCCCCCTTAAAAAAATGTTATTAACGAAAATTTAATGAAATTAGGGGTTTAATGTTTAGTTCGATTTTTGGATGATTGATTTGTGGATTATTGTTCTATGTATTAGTAGATGAATGTAGGAATTAATTGGTATTTTTTCTAAAAATAGAAACCAAATTGTAAGAGAGAAAGAAATAGGGTTTTGATGGAGAAATTGTTATGATTTGTATGATGTGATGATATAAATGAGATGTAGTAAGTGTATAGATGATTATATAATTTAATTGAATTTTTCTAAAAATAAAATAGAAATCATAAGAGACAAAAAACCGACGATAAGTTAAGATTCGATAATAATTTGAGTATATGGTTTTCATATTAGTGAATCTTGGTAGTTGATGATCGTTATTGGAAAGTTTGAGCAAAATCGAAGAATGTCGAATTTTTAATAAGAGACGAAGAATCGTCGATAAGTCGAGATTAGATAATGATTTAGGTTTTTTATTTGAATATTTGTTAATCTTAGTAGTTAAGGAACGTAATCGGAAAATTTGAACGAATTCTAAGAAAGTTGAAATTTTGATAAGAGACGAGTAAACGAGCTAAATTGTCGATAGAAAAGTCGAATAAGGAAACTAATTTAATATTAGTGTTTGTTGGCGATTAATGAACGAGTTTGTAGTTAGTGATTTTCCCATACGAGATATGAATTTATAAACTAGAAATTGAAGAAATGGAAATTGAATTGGAATTTGGTATAGTAAATGATTAGTTGAAAAGGACGAGGAAATGCTCGTCGTTTGTTTAATCAAGAAATGTGAAGGTGTTCCCGATAAAGGAACCCATGTCTTAACTTTAATTTGTTAATAATTTCGTGAGCTTAAAGGTTTTATAGCATTGATCGAACCTAGGGAATCGTGCGTCGAGTTTTACGAGAACCTAGGGTTTCACTCGGACTGATTTGCGATACATTACGGAAACTGTCATAACTTTTAGCTCGCTTAATGAAATCGAGATCCGTAAATTGGACAATAAACTAGACATCCATAGCTTTCTTTTGATACCAAATTCATCTCCTGTTTCGCTGAATTTTGTTCTGTATGAGCTCCAGAGTTACTGCCTTGTGCAGAAATTTTCCGAAACCTATTTTCTTAAGTTGAATTCTTTTTAACTTCGTTCCTTGTGAACTTCTAAGTCGTTATAAGTTATCGACTTCCGATATTAACTAAACTAAGGGTCGATTAAGGAACCAAGCTAGTTTCTAAACGAGATATGAACGATTCTCGTTTCTTTGATTAATCAAAAGAATGTAGATAACGTGCAAAGGCCTAAAAGTCATAAAACGAATTCGATTTCCTTTTCTTTTATCGTCTCAACCGTTTATTAAAGTTTGATTATTTACGTTCAAAGGAGGAAGTCGAGTTTAGAAGATAGGATGGAAGACAGAAGACGGAAGCTTTAGTCGTTCTGTAAATCGCCTAAGGTGGGCTTTTCTTTTCTATATATCAAATCAAATGAGCGATGCTCGAAAATGTTTACTTATTGCTTTATAACTGTGTTTTAAAGTGATTATCAAGGCATGAAAATGATTTGTTTTATGTGAGTTTTTTGTGCCTATCTGAGTTAGCCAAAAGGGGTTAACTAATCGATCGAACCGCTGAGTTAACCGTAAGGGTTTTCTAGGGTTTAGTGTACACGGTAGCCGGTGTGTGTGGTACCCTGTTGAGGGGTAGCCAGCCACGGTGAATAGAACGTGCGCGGGAGAAGTATACTCTCCCCCGGCCTTGAAACAGAAGTTGGGCAAGTTGAACGTAACATCAAGTAAAGGCTTGGCCAAGCTATATTGTGAAAAGTGAAAGAAAATGTTTAGTAGGCTCGGGTATTTGATGAAAAACCCCGATGCGCTATTTATCGAGATGCCTGATTTAATCTATACTTATGATATGTTTTCGGCAAAGTGCCCACTAAATATGTTTATACTTAGCCCTGCATATGTTTTATAAATGTTCAGGTTGAGTGACGAGAGCGGCAGGAGGTTGAGTAGGGTTGTGAATAGGATGAAGAACTGTATGTCAAGCTTTACGCTTTCCGCTGCCAAACTCTTCTTTTTGTGTTATTGTATAAACTTTTGATCCAAGTCCCGTACAATGAACTTAGTTAACTTTTGAACAACTTGTCGAGCGATCCTTCAAGGTCGACTCTCCTTCTTTTAATAAAATCTGTTCATAGATATCAGTTCATGATTAATTATTGTCTGTTTATTCATTTATCCCCCTTCTTCCCCGCCTCTTTAATCCAATCCCTAGTCTTACCCCGGCTATGCCGTACCTCGGGATTTGGGGCTGTGACAGAATCTTCCAGACTTTCCAAATTTGACGAATGTTCTTCATGTTGAAGGACTAAAAGTAAACCTGATAAGCATAAACCAATTGGGTGATAATAATTTGACTTTGAGATTCGATAGACATCCCTGTGAAGTCTTTGATCGATATAACCACTTGGTGATGTTAGGATACAGATCTTCTGACAATTGTTATCAAACATATTGCTGACATTCACTAAAGCATTGGACTTTGAGAGATTTTATTTGCCTAAGAAAATCTCCTAAAATTTGCTTCTTTAAGGATGTTGGAAGGTATGTTGAAATCAATGTTGGTTTCTTGATTTTCAATTAAGTTAATTTACTTTACTAATTGACGTTATGAGACACGTGTGAACTAATGTTGGTTCACGATAATCTAATATGATATTTGATTCTCTTTGTTAGTAGGCGTTTGTTATTTCATTCCTAGTTTTTTTTTTGTTTCCTAGCTTAGTCTCTTTTTATTGCATTTCTTCCTCTGAAGATATTTGGTTGTTAGTAATATCTATGTTAGTCATTCTACTTCAAGATCGTATCTTCTAATCATTTGAACTTAACCTAATTAAATTTTTTTTTTTTTGGTTGTTTCTATTTTGATTGAAAGTCGGCCGAAGGCCAAGACTTTCAATCTATCATTGGTATTAGTTTAATATTTGTTAACTAATGTGTTTGAAGTAGTTCATTTGATGTTAGTAACATTGTTTACAACAACATTTCACTACTTTATTAATTTTTAGGGAGTTTTCAATTATCTCTCTTAAATAGTATTTGAAAATAATTCTTTGATTTATGGGGAGATTTTATATGTTTAGAACTTCTCTGTGTTTCTGTTAGAAGAAGTGTTTTCAACAATTTCTTCTTAAAAAAAATCTCTGTATTTTGGTTGGAAACTTATGTATTGGACACAATTTCATTTCTTCCGATGGACTTGAGTTGTGTTTGCTTACACCTTTAACTTCTATGCCATGCTGTTTTGGGATGTTTCTTCTATCATACCTTGCCATTTTATCTATGATGTTCAGCTGTTATTAATTCCAGCATAAGTGATGAAAGAAGACATTACAGAATCCTCTAGCAGTATTTCACAACACGACAAGTAACATTTACCACAATCAACTCATGATGTAGATCTTGTCATAGGACTTGTACCAGTTGATCCTGTGGAAGTGCAATGAACTTAGCAAATTTTGTTGAGTAGCAGCACACCTAAACATTACCAAACATTTGTACGCCGCTGAAGCTTAATTCTAGTAATTCATTCCTTCAACAAAAAAGGAGATGTTGGGAAATTTATTAAAGTTTTGATTGATTCCAAAACCAACTGACCCCAACCGAGTAGATGTTGTCAGATCCTAATGTTAGTAGTTAGGCTCGCTGTTTGAGCAATGTTAAGATTTTATCTTTACAGGTCTCCAGCTGAAGACGGCAACAAGGCTTCACTCGGATAGAACATCAGGTGTAAGAAAAATACCTGAGCGTTCAAGATTCAGAACAACAGTTGAGCATTCAAAGGGGAAAGATGCAAAAGTCAACTAAGTATTCAAAGGGGGAAGATGCAAGAGAATATCAGTTGTAAGAAAGACAACTGAGCGTTCAAGAGATAGAACATCAGTTGTAAGGAAGACAACTGAGCGTTCATCAGATGAGAATTAAAAAGGGAGAAGTTGTATGAAAATATCAGATGGAAGAAAGTCATCTGAGCGTTCGAGCCAACTGAGCATTCAAGATTCAGAACATCAGTTGAAGGACGCGAACTGAGAAGATCGACAACTTGAAGTTCAAAGTCAGCTGAGAGTTCAACTGTTCCTACTCAAACAGAAGCATTCAGATAGAACATCAGCTGAAGACCAATCAGATGAAGATCAAATGACTCAACCGACTATCAAATGTTGGAGGTCAAAGGTTAAGATTTGAATTTTAAATAAGGAAATCACGTGAAGGTTTGACTCTCTGTCATTACCTCATTTGGCCCAACACAAGGCTGTCTCAGATAGAAAACAGAAGCACTCAGTTTCCAAATCCGGAAAGTCTGCAGAGATGAGAGACAAGCCATCACTTTCAAAGAACAGAGATCAACGGCTCATCCAACGGCTAGTTGATTCTCTCCGCCTATAAATAGAGGCCTTCATTCATTCACCAAGATGACCGTCAGAATGAGACAGACAAGTGCAAGAAGAGAAAAAAGAACGAGATAAAGAACGAAAAACGGCACTCAAGCAAAACTGCTGTTATCCTCTAAGAACATCACTAGTTGAGAGTTCTAGAGTGTTAGATTTTGTCTTTGTGTTTTTCGATCCAACCTTGAGAACATCACTAGTTGAGAGTTCGTAGAGTGTTAGATCATAGCTAACTTCTTGTTCGAGCTATTAGTTGGAAACTCACCTTTTCACACATCCTCTCAAAAGGATTGTTAGAACCCTACTCTTCCCAAAATTGAGTAGATAGGTTGATAAGTACCCGTAAACTTATCTGTAAGGTTGATAAGTACCCGTAAACTTATCTCAACGGTTGCAAAGCCCGCGTAAGCTTTGTGGTTTTTGTCTAGAAGAACTTGGGCTGAGTTGTGTGGACTCAAAACTCCCCGTGGACGTAGGAGTTATCTCCGAACCACGTATATCCTTGTGTGTTGTGTTTATTATTCAGTTATTTATTGCATATTCAACTGACCAACTAACCAGCATACAAACATGCATCTTTTCATATCATCTATCTTGGTTATTGACCGACCTTGCATAAGCGTGAGTTGATTTTATACGAGTTAGGTTTTATCCACCACATTCCGCACAACACCACTCTTCCAACTGAGTTTGCTTACTCAGTTGTAAATCCAGCTGAGTCTTATTACTCGGTTGTTGATTTTTCAAGAGTTGTTTTAAAAAGTTATATTTGGTGTATTCCCCCCCATAAACCAGAACTCGTATCGGGACCATCAAGTGGTATCAGAGCAGCGGTTCAAAAGACTGCTGATTCTGTTTCACGAGGTTTGAATTCGAGGTGTTTTCTTCAGTGGTCAACTGAACAGATCTCTTTATCACGCTAGTGCATATCTGCTTGCATTTTTCTTCTATTGTTGTGTGCAGATGGATGTTAAAGACAAGATCGTGGTCATGTTCTCGGTTGTGAACTATACATCCTGGAGAACTCGGATGAAGAAGATCCTACTGTCAAAACATCATCGAATGCAATAAGTACTCACATCCGGACCGATCATCATCAGAGAAAAGGTCACTCGCACTCCTACAAATCCCAATGATGGGGATGCAACTGAGGAGTTAGTGGAGAAGAAGCCAGAAGACTTCACTCCAGAGGAAGCCAAAGTGAGCCAGTTAGATATCTGGGCTCAGAGCACTATCATGTCCACAGTTGGACAAGACTATCTCCTATGGATAGAAGAGTGCGACACCGCTAAGGAGATGTGGGATATTTTGGCATCTCTTAGCGAAGGTAGTGACGAAACAAAGGATAACAAATTCTCCCATGCCTGTCAAGACTTTGACAACTTCTGCCTGAGAACTGATGAAACCATTGATCAGTTAGAGCTCCGGTTCATGGACATCATCAGAAGGATCCAGTCCATCCGAAGAGGAAAATATACTTTGAGAGAAATCAA
Organism: Schizonepeta tenuifolia; assembly: GCA_029490685.1. Classification (NCBI taxonomy): domain Eukaryota; kingdom Viridiplantae; phylum Streptophyta; class Magnoliopsida; order Lamiales; family Lamiaceae; genus Schizonepeta; species Schizonepeta tenuifolia. The sequence goes on along the minus strand of CM055956.1, from coordinate 43,542,247 downwards.
CCTCAAAGTATTACAAGCTCTACCAGCTGAGGGGGATACCTTCACCAACATCCATGAGAGCCAAGCTGATCTTGGTGAGATGGGACCTGAAAGATTGTTCTCAATTTTAAAAGAAAACGAGTATAAGGTGAACCGACGAAGATCTCAGTCCTCGGTTCAGACGAGTCGACATGAGGATGTTGGTTCAGCCATAAAAACAGTAGCACTCTGAGCTGACTACTCCAAGCCGCGAACATCAAGGCCAACACGATCTGCGGACACAGCTACAAAGGAGCTAAGCAGAGAAGAGCTGCAACAGAATATAGTCGCCCTATCAAAGAAGCTAGCTGACATGAATACTCGGTTCGGAAAATATAAGAGGTTCTACATATCTAACCGAACTCGAGATAACTCAAAGCCTGTGAACAACGGTTGCTTTGAATGCGGAAAGGAGGGACATTTCAAAGCTGATTGTCCACACCTTTCGAAGAAAGAAAGAAAAGCGTTGAGGGCCAAGCAAACTGGAAAGAACAAGGCCATGGTTGCAGAAGAAGCAGCTGACGACATGGACATCTTCACCGACATTGAAGATGAGGATGAGCTGACTTCCACCAACAACGCTATCGGTCATGATCAATGCCTCATGGTATTTGGAACCGACCAGGATGACACTGAGGTACACTCTAGTCCTGCTAATTTAAAATTTTCCAATATTTCTAACATGCAGGAAACAGTAGAGGAAGAGTTGGAACCCTCCTGGGGTGACTTTCAAGAACTCAGTGAAGAACTGCACCAGCAATCGGTTAAGTTTAAGAGTCTTCAAGATCAGTTTGCCAGACTTGAACAATCCTTAACCAAAAGGACGATCTGATTAAAAGTCAAACTGAAGAGATTGATAATCTCAAAAGGCAACTGAATGAGTCCAACCGAACTAATGCTCCAACCGATGAGGAGTTGAAGGAGCAGATCAAGGAGCAGCATGATCAGTTGAAAAAGTAAGAGGCTCAGATCGACCAGCTGATGAAGAAGTCAGACGCACAGACCGAGCATACAGCTGTTCTCCTCAAGGAGTTGCAAACTGAGAAGGACAACCTTATAAAGCTATATCAGTCATCTAAAATCATCGAGAATCTCATCAGTTATCAAAGACAGATGGATGACGTGCTGGACTCGGTTACGACGTGATCAAGGATACTGGAATTCCTTCAGCAACCTTCATCAAAGCTGTGGAGGTCAAGGTTGTCGAACCTAACACAGTTGACTGAATCTCCGCAAATTAATCCAACCTCCACTTCTCAGCAAGCTCAACCGATCAATGGAACCTCAACTGAGAAAGGAAAAGGAGCGGTGGATGGAGAACAGAACATTCCATCGGTTGGGACATCAACCGAGGGGGAATGTTCCAAGTCTCAGAAGAGGAATCAGAGGCGTCGGAGATACAATCAAAACCGAATTCAGAACCGACCTCTGAACCGACCTCAGAGCGAACATCAGAAAGAATGGAACCGACCGCAAAACCGACAAGGATCCAACCATCTGAATCAACAGCGGTTTCATTATCAGTTCAACCAAAGGTTCCAACCAAGTCAACCGATGAGGAACAGTTCGAACAGCTGGAGATATTCATGCCACAACATGAACCAACAACAGGGCATGAACAGCTATCGACAACATTCAGGAAGATGGAATCAGAATCAGCCACAAAGATTCCAACATGGCGTCCGACCTCATCGATACAACCAACAGGATAAGAATCTCCATCAAAACAGGGGGAAAGCCTCTCCTCCGAAAGCCCACAATAGGAAAAATCCATCTCCTCCCAAGAAACAGAACATCACTGCTAACAACAAGCCTAAGGATAACCGAGGTGTTGTTATAGTTGATGGAGAAGGAAAAGTGATCTGGAATGATAAATCTATCCGAGTATACAGGGAAAAACGACCCACAGTTCAAGGGGAAACTGGTTCTAACCCTCCAGGACCCAACTAAAATTTGGGACCTAAGCAAGTTTCTCTGTGCAGGAACAAGAGAAATAGCTGAGGAAGAATAAAGCTTCACGAACCATGTGGGTGATGGATAGTGGATGCTCAAAACACATGACAAATCTGAAGGATTTGTTTGGGAGTTTCGTGGAGAAAGAAGGACCATCAGTTACCTTTGGTGACAACTTAAAAGGTCACGCCAAAGGAGACAACTCAAAAGGTCACACCAAAGGCTACGGTACCCTTGAAACCAATCACGTGTCGATTTCTAATGTTTCATATGTTGATGGATTGAAGCATAACTTGCTCTCCATCAGCCAATTTTGTGATAATGGTTTCTCTGTCAAGTTTGATGCACAGGGTTGCAGGGTTAAAAATGTCGGAACAAAGCAGGTCATATTGTTGGAAAATCGATCCCCAACCGGGAATGTCTACTATGCTGACTAGAATAGTAGTCCTCCTGACACCTGCCTGTTATCAAAGAGCAGTTCAGATGTGAGCTGGCTGTGGCACAAAAAGCTCAACCATCTGAATTTCAAGACTATGAACCGACTTGCAAGACAAGAACATGCAAAGGGCATTCCAAACCGAGTGTTTTCAACAACACATATCTGCAGTGCATGTCAGTTGGGAAAGCTCGCTAGATCCTCCTTCCGGTTGAAAACAACTCCCTCAACCGACCGAGTATTGCAGCTGATCCATATGGATCTCTTCGGGCCAGTTACACCAAAAAGCATGAATGGTAACAAGTATACCCTTGTTGTTATTGATGATTATTCTAGGTACACATGGACCATTTTCATGCGACACAAGAGTGGAACCCGAGATGAGCTACCCAAACTAATGGATCGGATATCGAACCAACAAGAGATGAAAATTATTTCCATCCGATCAGATCGTGGAATCAAGTTTCTAAATGAAACCATCATCGAGTACTGCGAGAAGCATGGAATTACTCATTAAACATCAGTTGCGCGTACTCCGCAACAGAATGGAGTAGCAGAGCGAAGGAACCGAACGCTGAAGGATGCAGCTACATCCATGTTGACAAGCTCAGCTCTGCCAAAGAGATTTTGGGCTAAGGTAATCAACACAGCCTGCTACACCCAGAACCGGTCACTTCTGACCAAGCGGTTGGGAAAGACACCATACGAGCTATAGAGACGCAGGAAGCCTGATATTTCATATTTTCGCATTTTTGGCTCTAAGTGTTATATTCACAACAATGGGAAGACTCAGTTGAAAACTTTTGATGCCAAGGCTTCGAAGGGCATATTTCTCGGATATGCCGCTCGGATCAAGGCTTATAGAGTTTTCAATAATAGCTCTCGTGTTGTGGAGATAACACCTCATGTTAGTTTTGATGAATCTACTTTTGAGTGCAGGGAACAGGCTAAAAGACAACAAGCTGATCCACATGTTCCACCAGCTCTCACCAGATCGCAGGCTCTAAGGGAAAAGAATCTAGCTGAACCATTGGTATGGGCAACCGAGGATGATGATCCTTACTCCTCTGAAGATGAATGCGAAGACCCCAGCTCATCTCAAGGGGGAACTTCAGCTGATGTCACTCCAACTGCATCAGCATCTGAAGCTCAACCGAGCTCAGTTCAAAATATTGTCAATGTCGAGGACCCAGACTCAACAGCTGATCAATCACCAGTTCTGAAGATTCCAGCATCTCCCACAGCTCAGGATTCACCATCAGTTGAAATCCTGGAACAGCCACTGTTGGAAGAAGAAGGAAGACGCAACAAGAGATGGTATGAAGATCATTCCACGGACAACATCATTGGAGATCCAACCGAAGGTGTGCGTACCAGGAGCAGAGTTGCAAATCCATACTCAACTGAAGAAGATTCCAACACTTACGCTCAATATGCTGAGGAGTTGGCAGTTCTGGAAGAGTTCGAGCAAGTCGGAGATGTTGCCATGATTTCTTGTTTCGTAGCTGATGTGCCAGAACCAAAGAATGTTGTGGAAACTCTCAACTGTGTTCACTGGACAACAGCCATGCAAGAAGAACTGAACAAATTTCTACGCAACTGTGTATGGGAGTTGGTAGAAAGATCAAATGGTGTCAAAGTCATTGGATTAAAATGGATTTTCAAGAACAAGAGAGACGCCATTGGATTCATCGTGAGGAATAAGGCATGGTTGGTAGCTCAGGGATATTGCCAACAAGAAGGAATCGATTTCGAAGACTCCTTCGCGCCAGTTGCAAGTTTGGAAGCCATCCGGATATTTCTAGCCTATGCCGCATTTCACAAGTTCAAGGTCTCTCGGATGGATGCGAAGTATACCTTCCTCAATGGTGATATCAAGGAAGATGTATATGTTGAACAGCCTCCCGGTTTTGAGACTGGAGATGGAAGAGTGTATAAGCTAAAGAAAGCTATCTATGGCTTGAAGCAAGCACCTAGGGCTTGGTATGACACTCTCTGTGGTTTTCTTCTGACCTCAGGGTTCAAACGAGGGTCAGTTGATAAAACACTGTTCACCATCAAAGTTGGAGAAGATATACTTGTTGTGCAAATCTACATCGATGACATCATATTCGGTTCCAAGTCGGAAGAGCTGTGCGAGAAATTCTCAACTCTCATGAAGGAGAAATTCGAGATGTCGATGATGGGTGAGATGAACTATTTTCTTGGACTACAAGTGAAACAGTCACCAGATGGGATTTTCATCAATCAGTCCAAATATACAAAGAAGTTCATCACCAAGTTCGGATTGCATACAAGTAAGACCACAAGGATCCCGATGAATACTAACTGGAAGATTGAACCTGCAACTGAGGGAAAGCTCGTGGATGCCAGTAAGTATAGAGGGATCATCGGTTCTTTGCTATATCTAACCGCCAGTCGGCCAGACATATCTTACGCGGTTGGAGTGTGTGCTCGGTTCCAAGTTCAACCGAGGGAAGCACACATGTTGGCAGCAAAGAACATCATAAAGTATCTGAAGGGTACAGTTAATGTTGGGTTGTGGTATCCAACCGAAGACAATATCCAACTGACCGGATACTCAGATGCAGATCTAGCCGGAGATCGGTTGGACAGGAAGTCCACATCTGGACACTGTCAGTTCATGGGAAGCAAGCTAGTTTCATGGTTCTCTAAGAAACAAGCATGTGTTGCCACTTCTACAACCGAGTCAGAGTATATGGCTGCCGGTAGCTGCTGCATGCAAGTGTTGTGGCTCAAGCAACAGTTGAGAGATTATGAAGTCGCAACTGAACAGGTTCCCATTCATTGTGATAGCTCAAGTGCCATAGCTATCTCTTTGAATCCTGTTCACCACTCTCGGACGAAGCACATCGACATCCGACATCATTTTATCCGAGATCATATTGAGAAGAAGGACGTTTCCATGGAGAGATTCCAACTGAGATTCAGAGAGCTGATATCTTCACCAAACCTTTAGCCGAAGCGCGGTTCAAGATGTTATGTGATTTACTTGGATTGTTAGATCCATCAGATGAGGAACCAGCTAAGGTGAGGAGATAGATATCCATCTGAGGGGGAAGCTCAGATGAAGGGGGAATCTCAAATGCAGATCGCCAACCGAAGACATCGGATGCGGATCGCCAACCGAAGACATCAGACGTTAGCTGAACAGACGAACTCAAGTCAGCTGATGGTATGCTGCAACATTGGATCAGACGTCAACTGAGCAGACGAACTCGAGTCAGCTGATGGTATGCCGCAACATTGGAACTCAGTTGATTCCGACATCAGCTGGCAGGTAAACACAGCTGATTCCGACATCAGCTGGCAGGTATCATTTATGGCTGAAGGTGTTATGATCTTAAATGAGAATGTTTGAAATAAATTCAAACATTCCTGAGCATGTCAGTAACATTAAGATAGCCATCATACCTTCATTTAATGTAAAGTATGGCTGAACATCAGTAGCCTACTTTATAGTGCGACTGGGCTGATATAGAAAAACAGTTCACCTTCTCACGCACTGGTTGGAACTCGGATCGTGACGTCAAGTCAAAGCGAGTCAACAGTCGTGAAATCTCAGCCGTTGATGGATTTGTGCCATTCAACCCTAGCCGTCGATTTCAACCGAGCCAAAAACCTATAAAAGGTGGAAAATCAGGAAGTGATCTCTTACCTTCTATATTTGTGATTATCTGCAGTAACTGTTCATCATCTTCTCAGCATCTGTCTAACCATTTTCTGCAAGTTTTTCTTTCCTTCTTATATATATTCTCACAGCATTACTAAATGGTACCCAAAGGAAAGAAGATGGCATCCTCCGGACCTTCTCTAGTCCCCACATCATACGAAGAATCTTTTGATCTGCTGGTCTCTAAGATACACTTTGAGCAGATCCTTTCAGAGGATGAATTGGAGTCGCCGGTGCTGTCTCCCCTCGCCAATACTCTTAGGGAGAACGGCCTCCTGAACTGGGTGACGCTCTTCCCATCCCACCTTCTCAGGCGACAGGTCGAATAGTTTTATCGGAACCTGCAACTTCCCATCGACAGCCGAGACGGGCTTGTTATAAAAGTTTCTTGCCGGCAACGGGATGTTCCTGTCAGAACGATTCTCCGTGTCACCGTTCCCATTGCAGTTTCCGACATTCTATGCCAAGTCATTCCGCCGAACCTGACCGCCACAGACACCATCGACAACATCACCGATGGGGAAGCCGATGAGTTTCTGGAGAGTGCTCTGATCACTTAGGAAAAATTGAAGAGTAATATGCAGAGGACGAAGTTGAAGCCGGAGCATCGACTTTTGTTTGATGTTGTATCTAAGGTTATGTTCGGTTACAGTGGTGTCTTCGGAGACATCAGCCGGCCGAAGCTCAAGCAACTGATTGCTTTGGAGTACAAAAACAAGCATGATGGCATCAACTGGTTGCAGTATTTTGAAAACTAGTTGACATTGGAGAAGCAGAAGATCTCCGAGACTACAACCGAATCCGGGGAGAAGTTGTTGAGTGTCAAGGAAACTCTCAACTTCGGTTGCAAAATTTCTGCCCTGATCCTGTTCGCAACTAAGGGTCAGAACATGGTCTGGGATGACTGCGAGGAGACCCCGGTGAAGAAGCTGATGTTGTTCCCAACAGCAAAGAAAGCTCAGGATGTGGTTAGGAGTGTTTATTCTCCTAAGGAGAAGAAGGATGCTGTGAAGACATCTGAAGAAAAGGATACAGCTGAGGAGGTACCAGCTGTCAGCCGCCCCTCAAAATCGAAAGCTGCTCGCCGACAAAGAGCTGAGTCGGAGAAGGAGAAAGCTGAAGAACCAGCTAAGAAGAAGCTGAGAGTTCGCATCAAGAAGACGGTTGCAGTACCAGCTGAGGACGTGCCAGCTGAGGATGTGCCAGCTAAGGATGCACCAGCTGAGGAGGAGGTACCAGCTGTGGTGGCACCAGCTGAGATGGCACCAGCTGAGGAGCCATCCGAGTCGAGCCACTCAGATGAGGCAGCTGCCTTCGAGATCGTTCCTCGCGCTGCTGGAACTGATGAGGCTGAAGGGATGGAAACAGATCTGACCTCGGATGCTTCTTCCTCCTCTGAGGAAATTGAAGACATTCCAACCTCCCCCACGGCAGGAGCTGATGCCGTACTGCCTAAAGAGCCTCTCGCTCTCACAATCGACTCACAGCCAGAAATTCCGAGCTCATCGCTCGATGCCAACATTGAGACCATTCTTTCAGCCAATGTTGAGGAACCTATTGATACCCCCCTTCCCACAGAGTCCGAAATTCCGAGCTCCCAGCTCGATGCCAATGTTGAGACCGCCTCTTTGGCCAACGTTGATGAAACTTTTGAACCGATTCCATACGAGAATCTATCTCCCTCCTCAATCGATGACGAAGTTGACCGTCAGGCCGTCGCGTTGGAGCATGAAGGCAAGGTGGCCTACTGCTTCGAGAAGCTGCTGTTCCCTGAAGTACGTGACATGCCGATTTTTGCTACGCTTGGGACCGAGCTGCTGTACCAGTTCAACCTCATCTTCAGTCACTGGTATGTGAAGGAAGATACCATAAGGGTATACAGCTAGAACCAGCTGAAGGCGGACGAGTCACGCATCAGAGATTATTTCAACTACACTAATCTGGAGGTTGCCTAAAATAATAAGGTTGCGCTGCTGACGCGTCGTCTGTACCTCAGCAAGGCGGAAGGCACATACACGAGGGAAAAGGCTGAACAAGATTGCATCAATTTCCTGGACAACATTCTTACAAAATCTGCTGATTTTATTGTTGATTTTGATGCAGCCGCCAAGAAGGAAGAAGAAGAGCTTCAACTGTACCTGGCCAACCGTCAAGCCATGGTTATAGTTGACCAGCCAGCTCTAATTGAACAACAAGCTCCAGCTGATCAGCCAGCACCCTCAACTGAAGAAATTTGTGAGCTGATAGCTGAGAGGGTAAACCAACTGAGGACGGAGATGCTTGCCAACCTCCAGCACAACAAAGAAGATCAGCTGAGGATGTTGGAAGCACAAGAGGAGAAGAACAAGCAGCTGCTGGAGGAGAATGTTTCACTGAAGATAAAGCTGGACGAATTCTCAACCTCCACCAGCCAAGACATCTCTGATCTGGTCAACTGTTCTGGGGATCAAGTCCGATCTAAATGTCTTCAAATCCATTTCTGATTCCAACCTCGCCAAATCCCAACAGACTCAAGACCAAGAATGGGAGTCTCGGTTCGAGTCAAGATGGGCTGAGTTCGTTGCTTTCCAGACTGAGGTAAATAAAACATTCGCTGGACTGAGGAAAGCCGAACAAGAGCGCCATGACTCTGAACTGGCAAAGAAGGTTGGAGTAGAATGCACGGTCGATGAACTCTTCAACCGCATCTAACAAGCTGAACAGCAACTCACCTCTCTGGATGGCTCAGTCGCAAGCCTTGTTGCTGATGCCAAAAAGGGGGAAGAGAAGACTGGGGAAGTTGAGATGCAGGGGGAAGATGAGACCCAGGTTGACGAAGAGATTCCAGCTGCAAAATCTCAGCCGAAAAGGAAGACAGTCCATAAGAAGAAATCCACTCCTAAGCCAACCGACGTCGGTGGAGCTGAAATGGCAAAGGACTTGGAGCAGGCCGAGCAGTATGGAGTTTCCTACAACTCCATAGCCGAGATCGCAGCCGACCTTGATTCGGAACTCGACGGTATCACAACCGAAGAGTGTATTGCTGCTGCCAAGGCTATGGATGTTGCCGAAAAAGACTACATGAATCCTGACTGGATCAAGAAGTTCGCAGCTAGCCAGGCTAAAAGAGTCAACCAGTTCGAGGAGGAGCTTGACAAGGTCACCAAGAACTTGGACCGGAATATCACCTCCCGTAGCCGACGACGAATAGACAAACATCAGGTTAAGGCTGAAGCTCGGCTGAAGCAACAGAGGCTGCCAGGGAAGGTTAAGGTCCAAAGTCGGTTCAGGCACGTAGACAAGTGGATGCCAGCCGAGTGGAACGAGGACTGGGAATCGTTCAAATAGGAATTTGTGAACGATTTCTATTATAGGAAGGTATTCTCAACTGACGATCCGAGGAGAGCGTTCAAGGAAGCGTTGACCGAGCTACACATTGGGGACCGGGGCATGTTCAGCCAGTTCAGGCGAGCCATGATAGATGCAAAACTGGATATGAACACAGTTCCGGTCCCTCAGAAAGTCACATATCAACCTCCCTTCCTCCCAGACTCTCGAAACCCCAACCGACAGAAAATAGCAGCTGAGGCAAGACAAGTTTGCCGAGAGCACGGGGTTGACATCTCGAAGGAGTCAGAAGCAAATAGAGAAATTTTTGTTAGAATGTTTAGTAAATATGGGCTTAAGTTTTAGCTCAGTTAGTTTTTGAGCAACTGATGTAATCCTTGATCTTTTGTGCTTACTTTGTAACCATCAGTTGTAATAAAAACTTTCTTCAGTTATACGATTCAACTTGACATACAATATCTCATTGTCCAAGCTCTGAATCGCAAAGGTATTTCAATACCATGTTATAACTGTGCTAACCCTTTGATGTTTTAATCTTATAGACTGTCTAGAATTTTAGCAGAGATTTTAGATAGGTCAGTAGGTTTTAGATCAGTTTGATCTGTAAAGGTTTTTTATAAGGGTTTTGGCATCATCAAAAAGGGGGAAATTGTTGGGAAATTTATTAAAATTTTGATTGATTCCAAAACCAACTGACCCCAACCGAGTAGATGTTGTCAGATCCTAATGTTAGTAGTTAGGCTCACTGTTTGAGCAATGTTAAGATTTTATCTCTACAGGTCTCCAGCTAAAGACGGCAACAAGGCTTCACTCGGATAGAACATCAGGTGTAAGAAAAACACCTGAGCGTTCAAGATTCAGAACAACAGTTGAGCATTCAAAGGGGGAAAATGCAAAAGTCAACTAAGTATTCAAATGGGGAAGATGCAAGAGAACATCAGTTGTAAGAAAGACAACTGAGCGTTCAAGAGATAGAACATCAGTTGTAAGGAAGACAACTGAGCGTTCATCAGATGAGAATTAAAAAGGGAGAAGTTGTAAGAAAACATCAGATGGAAGAAAGTCATCTAAGCGTTCGAGCCAACTGAGCGTTCAAGATTCAGAACATCAGTTGAAGGACTCGAACTGAGAAGATCGACAACTTGAAGTTCAAAGTCAGCTGAGAGTTCAACTGTTCCTACTCAGACATAAGCATTCAGATAGAACATCAGCTGAAGACCAATCAGATGAAGATCAAACGACTCAACCGACTATCAAATGTTGGAGGTCAAAGGTTAAGATTTGAATTTCAAATAAGGAAGTCACGTGAAGGTTTGACTCTCTGTCATTACCTCATTTGGCCCAACACAAGGCTGTCTCAGATAGAAAGCAGAAGCACTCAGTTGCCAAATCCGGAAAGTCTGCAGAGATGAGAGACAAGCCATCGCTTTCAAAGAACAGAGATCAACGGCTCATCCAACGGCTAGTTGATTCTCTCCGCCTATAAATAGAGGCCTTCATTTATTCACCAAGATGACTGACAGAACGAGACAGACAAGTGCGAGAAGAGATAAAAGAATGAGATAAAGAACGAAAAACGGCACTCAAGCAAAACTGCTGTTATTCTCTAAGAACATCACTAGTTGAGAGTTCTAGAGTGTTAGATTCTGTCTTTGTGTTTTTCGATCCAACCTTGAGAACATCACTAGTTGAGAGTTCGTAGAGTGTTAGATCATAGCTCACTTCTTGTTCGAGCTATTAGTTGGAAACTCACCTTTTCACACATCCTCTCAAAAGGATTGTTAGGACCCTACTCTTCCCGGAATTGAGTAGATAGGTTGATAAGTACCCGTAAACTTATCAGTAAGGTTGATAAGTACCCGTAAACTTATCTCAACGGTTGCAAAGCCCGCGTAAGCTTTGTGGTTTTTGTCCAGAAGAACTTGGACTGAGTTGTGTGGACTCATAACTCCCCGTGGACATTGGAGTTATCTTCGAACCACGTAAATCCTTGTGTGTTGTGTTTATTATTCAGTTATTTATTGCATATTCAACTGACCAACTAACCAGCATACAAACCTGCATCTTTGCATATCATCTATCTTGGTTATTGACCGACCTTGCATAAGCGTGAGTTGATTTTATACGAGTTAGTTTTTATCCACCACATTCTGCACAACACCACTCTTCCAACTGAGTTTGCTTACTCAGTTGTGAATCCAGCTGAGTCTTATTACTCGGTTGTTGATTTTTCAAGAGTTGTTTTAAAAAGTTATATCTGGTGTATTCCCTCCCCCCCCCCCCTTCATACACCAGAACTCGTATCTGGACCATCAGGTGAGTAGTAGGTGTTTCGGTTATGTGAAGTTGAATATTATTGCTACTCTGTTATTGTTGCTCAGTTATGTTGTCGCTGTTGAATGTTGTTCTCATGTTGATGTTGTCAATGTCAGGTTGAAGACTTTTATCAATTTAATTGCGTTTAACGCAATTTGATTTTACTGAATGAATGATTGGAATATGATTTGACATATTTTTGTTTCATTTTTTGGTGCGTTTGATCACATCTTAGTTTTTCAATTGTTATGTTAATATAGACTTTTTGCTACTGTTGTGCAGTAATATCAATCCTAACACTTCTACTTTGTCAATAAGCTAAGGGTTGTATTGGAGAGTTAGTTGTTTTTTAGGTTCGATGAAGCTACGAATCAGTATGTTGTTTTGTTAATATTATTTTTATAAGTTTTAGAGGGCGTCGGTGTCTCTTAGTATCTTTTGAATTCTTGTTTCTAATATTCTTCTTGCGTGTTAAGATACATGTTACTAACATTTCTCTTACAAGTTTCAGGAGGAGTTTCACACTTCTTAGTTTCTTTAAGTTTGTGTTACTAACATCATATCTGATGTGGAGGAGTTATGATACTTCTTCTTATTTCGTTTTTTAGAGTTGTCTAACATTTCTCATGATTCTGTACATATGTAAATAACATGTAAATATGTCAATTTCAAATTTCGAGGGAGCTTTTTATTTCTCTTTAAATATTTTCTTTTATTTTTTATTCTTTATTGTCAGGAAGGGTTTTTCTTTCACCCTCCATAATTCTTTTGTTCGATATTCTTTCTTTGAAGAGTTTCTTTTTGCTCTTCAAAGTTTAATATGTTTTTAAATAAATTGGAGAGTTTCCTTTCGCTCTTCAATGCCTTTTCAATAAAATGAAGAGTTTCCTTTTGCTCTTCATCTCGTTTTAGTTTCGTTTCAAATAATGTGAGAGTTTCTTTTTGCTCTAACTTCAGTTTATTTTGTGTATTTTCTTTATGTCAGTTTACTTGTTTTTGTAGGAAAAGCCATATACAATTAAGGAGGAGTTTGTTAGTTTTAAACTGACGAGTTATGTTAATGTGACTATTGGTAACATGTGTTACTAACATATTTGGTGTCAATTAAAATCGTATTAATTATTTAATTGTATATTTTTTCTTTTCCTTTTTTACACAAATTTTGTGTAGATAAACAAATAGCTGAAGGGCGGTTGTTGTAACGAAGGAGTTGGATTAGAGTGAAGTGCAAGGAAGTTTCAACACGTGGCATGTTAGGAGATCATGGGTTGTAACTGATGAGTAACCGCCTCCATCCACTCCTATGTTAACTGACTGGAAAGAAGTGGATAGGAGGAGTTATTGACGTTCAAATGTTGAGATGATGGAAATAAACTGCTCAACATATGGAGGACTATAAATACTGCAAATGATTAATTTCCAAGGTTGCGATTTTTTATTCAAGAATTCTCTATGCAAATTCCAGTTTCAATTGTTGCCATTCTGTCCACCCGAAGTGTTAGTAACATCTCAAACAGTTCATCACAAGAGTGAAGATTGTGAAATCTTCCAAGTGTGAAACTTGGTGAAGTGCAAAGAAACAAAACACGAAAGTAGGTAGTCTTATTAAGATTAGTCTTTTGTTAGATTAGTCTTCTTTCAATCTTTTTATACTTAGGCAGATTCATAGGCTGTAAAGTTTTGAACATGTTGTGTTAGTAGATTAGTCTAGGTTTAGATTTAATCTTCTAGTCATTCGACATTTGAAGCCTTGTTGGCTGCAAAGTTCGAATGTTCTTGTTATTGTTTCTGTATTGTAATCTTTGGTTTCAATATAGTTTTTAGTTGTAAGTCGTCGGCAGGTTTAATCACCTGCCAAAAAGTATTTCATTGTGTTCTTTACTTATTTCGCTGCATGATAGATCGAAAGCTATTAACAAACGGTCCAACGTTACTCTTTTGTTTACACAATGTCACAAAGTTATATGTTTGTGTTCTTTAATTTAATTTCCGATAAGTGTTAAATTTGATGTTGTTAACATGCGATTTAACATTCTCTGTTATGAACTTAAACTGTTGTTTTTGTTGTAATCTCGGACACTCATTTCTAACAATGTCCTTTGATTGAGTCTAGAAGTTTTAGAACTTGCATTTTCTAAGCAGATTCTTTGTAATAGATCGAGTCTCTAAGCCTTAGAAAGGTTTCATTAGTGAAAGATTTCATTAGTTGGAAAAACCACCAACCCCATTCTCTAGGTCCTCTTTGAACCTGTAATCAAAGAAACTAGATCTCTTAGAATTGGCAATCAAAGATAGGCTTTACACTTGCCCATAAAAGTGTTGTAAGGTTTAATTCAAACCTACAATCGAATTATTAGGTTGTTTGTGACTTGTAATGGATGATATTCTAATGTGTAGAAACGACTAGAATCCATTGGACAGTGAAGGTGTAACCATGAAACATACTCAACTCAACAAGGGAACATGCTCGGGAAAATGGGAATATAGATTGAAAGTGATAACAAATAACAACATGTTTCCAATCTTAACTCAAATAAACGAGCATTAATAAATGATTCAGGTGTCGGAAGTAAATCATATATCTCGAATCCAAGTCAAGTAGAATATAACAAAAATAGAAAATAGTTTCGAGCACAAGGCTCATTGTATCGACACCAATATCAGAGAAATAGTTTTAAAAACAAATAAAAATTTTGTTTTGCAGCGGAATCTCAAACTCTGGTCCAACAATTACATGTATGAAGACATGCAATTGCAAACTTAAACAAAAGACTCGACTTATTTTATCACACTGCCAATCATCCTCCGCCATCCTCATCTAAGCTAACCGGTACGTTTAGAAATACATGCAGGGACTGAGTACTTTGTACTCAGTGAACACATGCCAAAATAATTAAAACTTTGCTCGATAGAGCTATATAATTGAACTTGTCTTGCCACTGCATCACAAATGTTAGCACAATTTAAAACAGTTTATTTGTGGATGCAAAATCCATTTTCTTTTCTTCAAACAACTGCGTAGTCAATATATATATATATATATATGCAGGTATGAATCAATCTACTAGAACATCTTTGTGTCGAGAAGTAGGCCTCCTTCTCAAACACCGTGACTGGCCTAACCTTAGCAAGGCTCACAGTCACCTAACATAAATTAAATAACAACACGTGTGTTCCTGTCTCACTAAGGATGATAACTCAAGTAGACGATCAAACATACCATAACTCACATAAATTGGCAAGTCAATTAATTTAAAAACTCACGTAATAAGCAATACGTAATAGCATTCAACAGTTCTTGGTTTAAAAAGCCCACCTGACTGTGTAGAGTTAGTCGGGTTATCTGCTTCTTCTTCTTCTTCTACTTCTCGGTCCTGCTCGTTCCTTCAAAAATAACATCTTATAAGGGCGAGACTACTTACTCGAAAAATGTAACGAACTTTAACGCTTGGCTGAAGGACTTTTACTTGACTCGGGTTTCTTAACTTATCTTGGCTCGACTAACTTAATCTTTTTCGGTTTCTCGATTCTACCCGAGTACTAAACCATGGACAAATATCACATCAAACATTGACTCCAAACTTTAAACATGCATCATTTAAAACATAATCATCAAGAAGATTCACATAATTAAAAACAGAACAGGGCAGCCTTGGCTAGCTACCAGCCGCGGCTACCTTGACTTATTGTACCCAAAGACTAGCCTCGGCTAGACCTCAGCTTTGGCTTGGTTTACCCACTGCACAGAAATGCAGCCTTGGCTAGACCTTAGCCAGTGCTGGGCACCAATCTTAAGACTTTGAAATTTCCAACTAAACTCGATCAATGAATATTGAAAAACGAGAAAAACAATTTTCACAAACATTCATGCATCACAAATACTGTCTCGGAACTTCAAATATGGACTCAACACTGCCGATTTGAAAAATGAAAGTCGTCAGATTTTAATGAAAACAATTTCATTTTTCTTAAAATCAATAAAGGAATTCAAATATGAAATTGGATTCAAATTCCGAAGCCTTTAAATAAAATTTATCGGAATAAAGTCTACGTCACTTTGCTCGTAAAACGTGCACGTACTCGGAAAATTCTTAAAGTTGACAGTAACAATTCTAATTGACTAATTACTCGATTAATTATTTTTTATTCCATTTTTAATTTATTAAAAATGCTTGTTTTTCATTTCTTGACTTATAAATTCCATTTTGATCGACTTTTTGGACTTTAGTGAAATACTCGTTTGAATTCAATAATTCGAGTTTCTATTATACTTATAAAAATTCCAATTGATCGATTTCTCAATCAATTTACTCAAACGGACTCAATTACTAAAAATTCTCTTTTAAAGCTTATATGCTTCGGCTATTATGGAGTTCCCTCCATAGTTCTCCAGTTTTAATAATTTTAAGCTTCAACCTACCTCAAATAATTCTAACTTCACTAATCTTTACTCATCTTATTACCTAAAACACATAATAAGTAAAATCACTTATTCATCATCAAACTAAACTATACTAACACATAGCATAAAAAATCATCAAGTTATACTCATATATGGTTCGACTTTTTCCAAGAAATATAGCAAATTAACACATTTCTTCACCTTAATCACATATCATGCATAAATCATCATAAATCTTATCATCCTAACATATTTTTCAAGAACATCACAAAAATCATCAACTCCACATATATATACTCAAATCGGCATTTAAAAAAAAAACAAAGATTTCATACTTTTTAATTTCTCAAATTTTTCATGCATCATATCACTCAAAATCATCATATAGATCATCATATCATACAACAAAAATTCCTCTCCTTCCTCTTACCTATCCATCGGTTTTCATAAGGGGAAAAATGGGAAAATTTCTTCTCATTTAATCAACCATATAGAACTTCATGGATTAATTCATAGAACTCATTACTATCATCAATTTCATGCTTAATTCAAAAACATAAAAATCCCTAAATTCTACTAAGAAATTCGGCTCTCATATGAAGAAATAAACAAGATTTTTCCTTCATCTTCTCATGCATATAATCACACAAGGATCATGAATATCATACTAGAAAACAAAATTAAAACTTCCTCTTAATCTCTAACATGATCGGCGGTTTTGAAGGGAGGGAAGAATCAAGTTTTAAACTTCTATTTTCCATGAACAAACCTTGCAAAGCTTCAACTTCTAGGCCTCAAACAAGCTTGAATGGAGCTCCTCTCCTTAGCACAAAGCTGCCAAAATTTAAAGAAGAGAGAAGAGGGTGAATTCTAGTCTAAAAATGATCACCAAGACGAGAGGATTACGAATACCTTATTAGTTTAGTCGTTGGATGATCGGAGGCTATCTTCCTTGAAGTCTTGAAGCTTGGAAACTCTACCTTCTAGGGAGGTTTGTGAGTGATGGTGTGTGTGTGTGTATTGCCGAGAGAGAGAGAGAGATGAGAGAGGGGGTGATGTCGGCAATATTAGAAGAGGAAGAGAGAGTTTGGAGCGTGAGAGAGAGTGGGGAGAAGTGAGAGTGGGGGAGAGAAAATAGGGAGAGAGAGATAAATCAAGGAATCTAAAAATCCAGTTTTCAAATCAAAATTTCAAGCAACGAATAAAAATTCGAAAATCACTATTCATATTAAGGTTCACTACAAGAAAAACAGGCTATTGTGACGACAATCTGAGTGACGACAAAAATGTTGTCACTACAAACGTCTGTATTGTGACACCAATTTTTTTCGTCACAAAATACTATAACAGTGACAAATTTTATTGTTGTTAGTAGTTATTGTCACTATATGTTAGTGACGGCTATAATTTTGTCACTATAAATATATATGTTGCGACAATAAATGTTGTCGTCACAAAAACATATAACAGTGACACAATTTATTTTTGTCAGTATTTATCGTCACTATAAGCCAGTGACGATCATGTCATTGTCACTACAAACATATATTTTGTGAGACTTTTTTTTGGTCACAAAAAAATATAATAGTAACAAGTTTTGTTGTTGTCAATATTTTTTGTCATTAAAAGTCAGTGACAATATTATTTATGTCACTATATCCATATATGTGTAGTGACGATTATTTGTTACGTCACAATAAAATAAATCAGTGATACAATATATTATTGTCAATATTTACCGTGACTATATATCAGTGACTATTATGGTGTTGTCACTAAACACACACACACACACACACATATATATATATATATAGTGACAATATTTTCGTCCGGCACAAAAATTATATATTAGTGACACATTTTTTTGTTGTCAATATTTATCGTCAATATATGTTTGTGACAATCTTTTTTTGCCACTCCAAACATCTCTATATTATAATAATATCTTCCGTCACAAATAATAGATAACAGTGACAAATTTTATTATCATTACTATATACATGTCACTATATATCTGTAACACTTTAAATTTTTCACTATGAAGATGTATATAATGTTGATTTTTATTACAATATATTTAAAGGAAAAAAGTGATACGTGTAGTGAAATAAACGGTCGATGAGTTAGAATGTTTTTTAATTTGTGAAGCCCACCCTCATTAGTAAAATTATAGATTGTGACATTAACGCACACAAATAAATAAATATGCATATTTGCACTCTTTGCGCGAACATGCGATACTTTCTTATTTGTGCTTGATTGCAATTATATGAAAAGCTTGAATTTCTTGATAAAGAAAGTACCATATATGTATTAATTTACTATTTAATTAAGTAGGTGCATGAATCCACAAAACCTCATAATAGGAAGTAGACCTATATATTTGCGATGATTCTTAAAAATAAAATATTTATAATAATTTAAAAGGTTGATACTTACATAGTTTCATGAGTCATGTAAAGTCACTATAATCAATCCATGTAACAAGAAGATAAAATAAAATTTAAAATTAATCAGCATCAAAATTATCTTCACTTTCATGTATAGTATCTTCTTGAGTGTTACGAGCGTCATCATCATCATCATCCTCGTCGTCATCATCATCTTCTTCTTCTTCATCTTCTTCCTCTTCTAGATGTTCTTCATCTACTTCAGTGTGCTCTTTTCTTGATGTAACTGTAGATGTGGCGATAGTTGATGCTGCGATTTCATTTCTACACCATTGGATGGAATCATCATGATGGTGAATCAAGTCAACTATAGACTGAGATTCATTCTGCTGATAAGACTCATTAGACATGATACATTCATTATCTTTATTCTCAACCACATTCCATAAACTTCGAGCTTGTGCTGGGATAACGACTTTCCAATCATTGCCCAATTTGATGTCATTAACATAATAAACCTGTTCTGCCTGAGTTGCTAACACATATGGTTTACTAGTCTTCCATGGCTTTGGCATGTTCACACTTGTGTAATTGTATTTGTCCTGTTGTACTCTTTTAACTTCATACCAATCATAGTAAAATAATGTTACTTGATGATTCCCCAAATAGTCCACTTGAACTATATCTACCAGCACACCATAGTATTCTTGTAATCCAGATTCGTCGTCACCAACTTTCACAACCACACCATAATATTGGGTTCGCTTGTTCAACTCATGACGTTTTGTATGAAATCGCAATCCATTCACTATACATCAATCATAGTGAGTTGCTCTTTCATCAGGGCCATATGATAAGTACATTAGATTCTCATGAAATCGATGTCTTTCTTCAATCGAGGCCGATATGATCTAAAAGAGAATTAGATTAGATAACAAATAGAAATAAAGGTTGAAAAAGAAACTTAACATGATCACTCTAAAATAGAAATCGAACTTGAAGAAGATAGGATGATGACACTGAAAATTTAATTATCTCAACAATACATTAAAAATTACTAGTGTTGAAATAACGTGATCACGCTTAAAATTTTCATCATCTTATAAGAGAATAGTGTTAAATTAGTGTGATAACGCCTTTTCTAAAATATGCTTCAGCCTCAATTTTTCAATTGGATAACGAGCTTTTAGACATAAGGATGATCACATTCAAAAATGAAAATTTATAAAACTTACCCGTTTTTCGAACCATTTTGTAAAAGATTCATCATGTGCTCTTTCCACGTTTGTACATCCAATTTTTTTTAGTTCCTCCTTATGCTCACTATATAAATGCATTTCAAACAATGTGTGAGTTAATAGCGAGTAAAACTTATAGCATTTTTAATTTAATCTAACACTTAATGATATGGAATATATATAATTTAGTACCTTATAAATTCCAACACCTCATCGCAATTCTTCAAAATATAGGTGTGCACCTGCTTCAATGCAATTTTCTTAAGAGATGCATATGCTCCTTTTCCTAGAAAATGAACGTTCTCGGAGAAAACAAGCAAGTTGTGTTGTGCTAAATCTATGCGCTTTTCATAGTTACGTTCTGCTCTGTTGAATTGTGTTTCAATATCCTTCATATACATTGAGCAAAACGTCATGCATTCTTCAGCAATATAGCCCTCTGCCATTGATCCTTCTGGATGTGCCTTATTAGTAACATATTATTTCAATCGATACAAGTACCTACAACAAATAGTACACAAAAAAATGATGATATTTAATTTAAGAAAAATATATAATTATGCATAAAAATGTAGTTAACTACTAACCTCTCAATGGGATACATCCATCGATATTGTACCGGTCCTCCCAAAATTGCTTCTCTGACAAGATGCACCGGTAGATGCATCATGATATCAAAAAAATGTGGAGGAAAAATTCTCTCCAACTTGCATAATGTCAATGCAATATGATTTTCAAGAAGATCCAAGTCCATTCTTTTCAATGTTCTCGAACTTAACTGTCGGAAAAAATTACTTATTTCATGTATCATTTCATGAACATTATTATCTAACAACCTACGAATTGAGATCGGCAGTAACTGTTGTAAGATAATATGACAATCATGCGTCTTCAATCCTGTAATGTGACATGACATAGTGTTAACACGTTTTGACAAGCTCAAAGCATATACATCTGGATACTTCACTGATGCCAAAAATGAACATAATTTTCTTTTTTCAAGAATTGTTAACGTATAACATGTTGAAGGCACCAAATAAGAATTTCCCTGTAACTTTGGATGCAACTGAGGCCTTATACCCATTTCTTGCAAATCAAGTCTAGCATTAATAGTATCCTTCGTCTTTCCACTGATGTTTAACAATGTGCCTAGAATATTGTCACACACATTTTTTTCAATATGCATAACATCTAGGTTGTGTCGTAAACGTAGACTTTTCCAATATGGCAACTCGAAGAAAATACTATGCTTTGTCGAGTTTAACTCCACATCACGCTTCCTCTTCCTCTAATGTAATTGTAGCTTTCCAAATTTAACTGGGTTGACATTACTTAACTGTTGAACAACATCATCTCCAGTCAACGGAATTGGCTTATCTCTTAATTCGCTCTTTCCATCAAAAGCAGCTTTATTGCCACGCCATTTATGATTACGGGGCAAAAAATGTTGATGATCCATATAGCACACCTTTTTTCCATTTGGCAACCACCTACTGCAAGTTTCTTTATTACATACCGGACATGCTAGATACCCTTTTGTGCACCACCCTGATAGGTTTGCATACGCTAGGAAGTCATTTATAGTCCATAACACCGTGGCACGCAAGTTGAACATAGCATCTATCGAGGCATCATACGTTTTAATGCCATGATCCTAAAACTCCTTTAATTCATCAATTAATGGTTCTAGAAACATATCAATGTCATTTCCAGGAGACTTTGGTCCTGGAATAAGCATTGAAAGAATGAAGAATGGAGGTTTCAAGCACTTCCAAGGAGGAAGGTTGTATGACAGAAGCATCACAGGCCACGTGCTATGGCACAAGTTCATGTTCGAGAATGGATTAAAACCATCACTTGCTAAACCAAGTCTAACATTGCGAGGTTCCTGCCCAAATGATTCATATTTCTTGTCAAAATCTTTCCACTCTTGAGCATCAGCAGGATGTCTCAATACTCCATCATCTGTGCGTTGTTCCAAGTGCCATCTCATATCCTTTGCAGTCTCTTTAAACAAGAATAACTTTTGCAATCTAGACTTCAACGGAAAATAACGCAAAATCTTTTGAGGGATTTTTTTACGCTTTTTTCCATCAGTTGCATCCTTAGCAAGATCATTGAATTTATATCGTGGCGCTGAACAATTTGGGCACTCTTCTTCGTTCTCATACTGCTTCCTAAATAGCATACAATCATTGACACAGGCATGGACCTTTTCATAATTCAATCCAAGACCTTGAATTATTTTCTTAGCCTCATAATAAGAACTAGGGAGTGACTCATTATCTGGTAATGCCTTTTTTAACACTTCTAGCAACATGGAAAATGATTTGTTGCTCCATCTACTAATTATCTTGATATGCATCAGCGTCACAATAAATGATAGCTTACTGAAAGTCTTACAACCTGGATATAACTCCTTATCGGCATCTTTCAGTAATTTCATAAATATTTTAGACTCAAACTTTGACTCAGAATTCTGATTACTTGAAGACCCCTCCTTAGTTAAGTTCATTCTTGTTGGAGCATAAACATCTTCAATCATACTTTGTGTATCAAAAAAATTATAACCATCTACACCCGCCAGATTATCTTGGCTGCCATTTATGTCATGCCCATCAATCATTCCTTCATCCTCATCCTCATCAGAATCAGGAAGTTCTTCCCCATGAAGCATCCATATGAGGTAATCTTTAATAAAACCGTATTGTAACAAATCAGCCTCAACATCATCTCGACTCTGGTACAAAACGTTATTGCATTTTTTGCAAGGACATCTAATCTTCTCTTGTACATCCTTAGTAGAATATGCAAAACTTAAGAAGGAACGAACACCTTCTTCATATTGAGGAAGCCTTCTATTATTGAGATTAATCCAACTTTTGTCCATCGGAAATTATACACCTTTCATCAATTATGCAGTAAACATATACGAGTCATTCAGAAACCATAAATCGAATTCAGTGTTCAACAAATCATGTAAATTTTGAATTCAGGTCATATTGAATTCTACAGCTACTTGTCGTTCCTATCAGAAACTTATAACATGATTCCTTTGTCAAGTCCAAGTGCTAAAAACAATTAATGCAATCTAGTTTTCCATGTAATCATTATTAATCCCACAACTGAGTAATCTCGTGCTAGATGTACAAGGTTGTTATGATGGAGAATTAGCTAATAGATATCAATTCTAGAAAATCATAGAGTAATATTATGTGATACCAGATCACAGTATTTCATACTACTGGTATAGTTACTTATTCTTTCTCTGCTTATATCCTTATTCAGGTTATGTTATTCCCAAAGGAAGGAAGATATATGTGTACACAAGGGAGGTCAACTACGATCCATGCCTATATGATTTAAGATTCTTATTGCATGAAGTTATTCCTGTTAAAAGATGTTATATGTCCTCCACCTAAACTGATTGACATCAGTTATCACAAAACAGGTTTGACGTGTATTGCTGGTTGTTGGCATGTAGCAACTCTAAAGTTTCATTTGTTTCTAACAATGATAAAGGTCCTAGAAATATTTAAGAAAATGTACCAGCATTTTTTAATATGAATACATTAGGATTGAAGGAAGAAACAATGACTATTATCTTCTCCTGAGTGCTGCAATTTTTTATTTAAGATTCCATTTTGCATGAATGTGATAATTTGGCTTCACGTTTCACGCAAGACAGGCTGCCTTCCAAGAATAAAATACAAGTCTGTTCTTTTCTTATGTTTGCACTTAAACTGCTATGTTCGATTATGAGTTGAGTAGAGGGATATATATTCAACAATAATAACCAGAAATAGAGAAAAAAAAATCACAACGAATATGAACAGAACGACGCTCCTGTCACAGCCCCAAATTCCGAGGGACGGCAGAAGCCGGGGTGCGACTGGGATTGGATTAAGAAAGCAGGGAAGAAGGGGGCTGACTAACTAAACATACATAAAAGACATCATACATTCAATGAACAAGACTTGACTATTATAAAGAAAGAGTTAATCACGAAAGATTACTCGAATAAAGGTACTCGAAAGTATCTAAGTTAAAGTTTACAGACTTAAACTACAGTGATTCACCAAATGTACATAACGTCAAAAAGTCTAGAATTTTGCAGCGGAAAGTAGGTCATAGCTAAAGCAATCCTAACTTCTCAACTGGACTCAACTTCAACCACCGCCGCTCTCGTCGCTTCAACCTGCACATTTATAAACACATGCAGGGCTAAGTACGAAAGTACTTAGTGGGCACAATGCCGAAAACATAATCATAAGTAGAGATAATCTGGCATTTCATAATTTGTAGCACATCGGGATTTTATTTAAAATTAGCCCGTGTCTACTAAAATATTTTCTGACTCATTTTCATAATTTACTCGGCCGAGCATTTTCTGGTATGTTACGTTCAAATCTTGACCAATTCTCATTCACCGTGGCTGGTTACCCCTCAATAGGATACCACATACACCACAGGTTACAAAGTGCACTAACTCTGGAAAGCACTTAATAGCTAACTCAGAGCCGATCGTTAGTTAACCTATTTCGATTAACTCTTAAATCTGGAAAACACGAATGTTAACTCAGATAGGTACAAAAGAACTCACATAAAACGTAAAACAGTTCATGCCATAATTATCACTTTGAAAACACAAATATCAAAGCGATAAAGAAAGGTTTTTGAGCATTGCTCGTTTTGTTTTATATATAAAAGCCCACCTTAGTGTTTACAGAACTAAGTACGAGCTTCCGTTCTCCTGATCTTCCGTCCTTTCCTTACTGCTGGCTTCCTCCTTCATCATAAAATAATAACACTTTAAATTCGGTTGTAAAAGATAATCAAACATAGAAATTTGAATTAGGTTTTTGTTGTTTTATTTCTTTAGGCATTTGCACGCTACTTGTTTCATTTTAATTAAACGGGAACGAGACTTGAACAAATCTCATTTAGAACTCGAAAAGTCTCATAATCGACTCTTACGTCAGTAGAGAAGGTAGTCGTTAACTTATTACGGCTTAAACGATCGAAAGAAACTAAGTTGCGAAGAAAACAACTTAGGAAAACAACTTCTGAAATTTCACTGCACAAAGCAGTAGTTCTGGGGACTGCCCAGAACAGAGGATTTGGAAACAGGGGATGAGCCCTGTACCTTTAGAAAGCTTGGAAAGTCTAGTTTACGCTCCAATTTACGGATCTCAAATCCGATAAACGAGCTAAAAGATATTACAGTTTCTGGGAAGGATCGCAAAACTGCCGCGGCTAACCCTAGTTGCTCGATAGAATCGACGTATAACTTCCTAAGTTCGTTCTAAGTTCTCGTACTCGATTTCTCACGAAACTTGACTCTCAAGGCAGTCAACACGTACTCCCTTACGTGAAGGACTCCTTTTCAAAACTTGTTTATAACCACGACGATCAAACCTCGTCGTTTTAACTAACATTTACTATACCAACAACAAGTTAACAAATTCTCGTTTCTAGTTCTCGACTATAACTACAACTCATATTATAATATTCCGGATGCTCATGTCGTCAACTACAAAGTCGTTCCTTAGTCCATTATAAACACTATTATCAAGTTAGAATCCTTACTCGACTTCTCGATTATTAATTACGTCCACTTGTTCGTCTCTAGAGTTCTACGACATTGATCAACATCTTACGAGATTCATTATTATATACATCAACACTTCATATCATTACTTAAACTCAACTTAAATCCAATTCTTTGTCTCTTATAACTTCATTAATATTTTTAGAAAATTCTCATTTAATTCCTATCATCAACTATTATTATTAGCAACATCAATTCATCAACAAATCATCAACTAAATTAAGCTACATGAAAACCCCCGATTTCTCATAATTTTCGGTAATAACAATAATTTAAAGGGGGTGTTTTTCTTCATCAATTAACATCATTTATCCATTTATCAAACTACTACAACATCAATTAATCAATTCAAGTCTTATTACATCATTAAATTGAAAACCCCCAACTCAAACCCTAGTCTAAACTCGATCCTCTTCAAAAACATAGGGGTTTTGATTTCTTTTTGCATTAATCATCAATCGAACATCTCCTAAGATCAATTACAAAACTAATTGAAGAATCCAAACATCCTACATAAATTCCCTAAATTTCGGTATTCATTAGGAAATAGGGTTCTTGATTTTCTTTCAATTTTAATCATAGATATCATGTCTAAACCATCTAATTATCTTAATTAAAGATCAAGACATCTAATTCCATCATTTAAAATTTCGATCCACATGAGAAAAGAAAAGAAATGGAATCCAATTGGATAGGATTAGAGAGGAGATGAATACATTGAACTTTACTAAAGGAAGTTAGAGGATTTGATGGTTGGATGATGAACTTGTGGAAAATCTTTGTCCAAGAACTTGGAGCTTCTTCAATGGTGAAATGAAGAAAATGGAGAGAGGTGTGGTGTGTGTGTGTACCGAATTGGGAGGGAGAGAGTAGTGAGGATGGTGACTAAATTATGTATTATGTTATATCACTTAGATTAATAGGTGTAAAGTGTTAATAAAAGATCTAATGGTGAGTCATTGGTATAATACTATAAAGTAATGAAATATCTAGCTAGAGAGAGTGATGAAGTCGGTTAGAGGGGAAGAAAAAGGAGAAAAATACGCGTTTTTCCGGCGCGATACGACGCTACGGAAATCGAAAGACGAAAAACGTAGTTCGGCACAAAATCATCAAAATCCGATTCGACCAAAAATTCTAACGTATTTAACATATTCGGAAAGTAATATTTAAAAACTTAATTCCGACGAAAACTCGGGACGACACAGTCCGAGTTTCGTCCGGAAAATAAAAAAAAACGAACTTTCTCGGGCGAGTTCGTATCACGATTTCGTGATTGTAAAAATCAGACGGTTTTCCGTTCTGAGTTCTAGAACTAAAAAGTTTTTGTACGCGATAACCCTAAATACAGTAGTCATCTGACTGACTTCCGTAATTTATTTTCGGAAACGGATTTCACCGTTAGTTTTAGAATTCAGAATCATAAACTTAGGCGTGCAAAGCTATTTTTATTAATAACTTTAAAATTTTAAAACTGTGCGGAATTTCTGGGGTATTACATCCTACCCCCCTTGCAAAAAATTTCTTCCCGAAATTTGCATACCTTCTGCAAAAAGATGAGGATATCTCTCCTTCATCTTCTCCTCGAGTTCCCACATGGCTTCTTCTTGCCCGTGGTGGTTCCATAACACTTTAACGATTGGTATCGATTTGGTTCTTAATTCTTGGACTTTTCTATCTAAAATCGATATCGGCTTCTCTTCGTAGCTTAGGTCAGATTCAAGAACTACGTCTTGCTAACTAATGACGTGCTTAGGGTCATAGACATATTTTCTCAATTGAGAAACGTGAAATACGTTGTGGACACTTCCTAGACTTGGCGGTAAGGCCAATCTATAAGCGACGAGTCCTATCTTATCGAGAATTTCGTAAGGTCCTATGAACCTGGGTCTTAGTTTACCCTTAACTCCGAATCTAAGGATTCCTCTAGTCGGTGATATCTTGAGGAAAACTTTATATCCTATTTCAAACTCAAGATTGGTTCGACGATCATCGGCGTAAGACTTCTGTCGGCTCTGAGCTTCTTTCATTCTATCTCGTATCTGCCGAACTATCTCAATCATCTCATTTACTGCATCGGGGCCTAGGTTCTTTCTCTCACCTACTTCGTCCCAATAAAGTGGTGATCTACATTTCCTTCCATACAAAGCCTCATACGGCGCCATTCCTATCGTGGCCTGATAGCTGTTGTTGTAAGCGAATTCGACTAAGTGTAGGATTTCTTCCCAATTCGCGCTTCGGTCCAATACCATTGTCCTTAACAATCGACTAAAATCTGAATCGTTCTCTCGGACTGTCCATCTGTCTGTGGGTGAAACGTTGTACTGAAATTAAGCTCTGTTTCCAATTCTTTCTGCATCGTAATCCAAAATCTCGAGGTAAATTTGGCATCTCTATCTAATACTATGACCTTCGGTACTCCATGCAGACGTACAATCTCTCTAACGTACAACTGAGCTAGTTTCTCTAATCCGTAGGTAGTCTTAATCGGTAAGAAATGTGTTGACTTCGTAAGTCTATCGATAATTACCCAAATAGCTGTGTTTCCTCTTCTTGACTTAGGCAAGCCTGTGACAAAGTCCATAGCTATGCCTTCCCATTTGCATTCTGGGACATCCAATTGTTGTAGCAATCCATACGGTCATCTGTGTAAAGCCTTAACTTGCTGACATGCCAAACACCTTTCTACAAACGAGGCAACGTCTCGTTTTATTCCATTCCACCAGAAGTTCCTTCTCAAATCTTGATACATTTTCGTACTTCCTGGGTGTGGTGTATAAGGTGTATGGTGAGCCTCACTCAAGATCTCGTTTTTCAGTTCGCTATCGTCATCAGGAATACAAATCCTGGCTTCATAAAGGATCGCATTGTCTGGTGCTTCGGAATATCCATCTGGTTTCTCTGTTCTTATCTTTAATCGCAACTTTTCCATTGACTCGTCCTTCCTCTGAGCACTGATGATTCTTTCTCTTAAATCTGGTGTAGCTTCTAATGCTGCTATCTGACTTGTTATCGTAGCTGGCGTGTCGAGCACTTTGATATCCATCTTCTCGAATTCTCGTACTAAAGTTTCTTCCTCTACAAAAAGGCATCCTAACTTCGTTGGAGCCTTGCGACTCAATGCGTCTGCTACCACATTAGCCTTTCCTGGATGATAGTTAATTCCGCAGTCGTAATCCTTGACTAATTCGAGCCATCTTCTTTGTCTCATATTCAGTTTCTTCTGCTCGAAAAAGTACTTCAGGCTCTTATGATCGGTGAATATCTCAACCCTTACACCATAGAGATGGTGTCTCCAAATCTTTAACGCATGCACCATGGCTGCGAGTTCTAAGTCGTGGGTTAGGTACTCAACTTCGTGAGGTCGAAGTTGTCGTGAAGCATAAGCTATAACTCATCCATCTTGCATTAAGACACAACTTAATCTATTTTTCGATGCGTCGGTGAGACCACATACTCCTTGTTTGTGTCTGGAATAGCTAATACTGGCGATGTGGTTAATTTCTCCTTGAGCATTTGGAAACTCTTCTCGCACTCGTCCATCCATTTAAATTTGGTTTCCTTCCTGAGTAGCTGTGTCATCGGCCTAGCAATCGTAGAGAATCCTTTGATAAACCTTCTGTAGTAGCCTGCCAAACCTAAGAAACTTCTGATCTCGTTCGGACTCGTTGGTGACTTCCAGTTGTGCACTGCCTCTACCTTGGCTGGATCCACTTTGATTCCTTCCGCCGATACTATGTGTCCAAGGAACATTACTTTCTTCAGCCAAAATTCGCATTACTGAATTTGGCGTAGAGTTTCTCAGTTCTTAGTGTTTCCAACACTATCCGTAGATGTTCCCCATGCTCCTTTTCGTCCTTAGAGTAAACGAGGATGTCGTCGATGAATACTAAAACGAATTTATCCAAGTAAGGGTGGAAAACTCTATTCATAAGATCCATGAATACAGTTGGAGCGTTGGTTTAACCAAATGGCATCACTAGGAATTCGTAATGGCCATATCGGGTTCTAAAGGCGGTCTTCGGTACGTCTTCAGGTTTGATCTTCAGCTGATGGTACCCTGACCTTAAATCTATTTGGGAGAAGACTCCTGCACCTTTAAGCTGATCGAATAGATCCTCGATCCTTGGCAAAGGATATTTTTTCTTGAGTGTGATCTTGTTCAGTTCTCGATAATCTATACACATTCTCATCGATCCGTCCTTTTTCCTAACAAATAACACTGGTGCTCCCCAAGGTGAGACGCTTGGCCTGATGAAACCAAGGTCTAACAATTCTTGTAACTGGATTTTGAGCTCTTCTAGTTCTTTCGGTGCCATCCTATATGGGGCTTTAGACTTAGGAGCTGCTCCTGGTTCTAAGTCGATCGTGAAGTCCACGTGACGATATGGTGGCAATCCTGGTAATTCTTCTGGAAAGACATCTTCGTATTCATTCACAACTTTTACATCTTGGATGGTCTTCTCGACTCCTGGCTCTCCGACTAGGTACACAA
This sequence comes from Schizonepeta tenuifolia, assembly GCA_029490685.1. NCBI lineage: Eukaryota > Viridiplantae > Streptophyta > Magnoliopsida > Lamiales > Lamiaceae > Schizonepeta > Schizonepeta tenuifolia. The sequence goes on along the minus strand of CM055956.1, from coordinate 43,512,364 downwards.
GATAAGCTGTGGTACCTTGCTTCTTCATAAGTTTCGTGGCTTGAAGGGCTGATATAATTGGTACGCCTCTACCCATGGAAATTCCATGAAATTCGGTTGGTTCTTTACCCGGGGGTTGAAAAGAGATTTTTCTCTCGTTGCAGAGAATTGTGGCATAATTCTCTGACAACCAATCCATTCCTAGGATTATATCTATGTCCCACATTATCATAACATTTAAGTTGTTCGCCTTAACCTTAAGAGTTCCGATTTCTAGTTCTAGGTTAGAGCAAACATGCGTGGAAGTAGTGATCTCTCCTGAAGGTGTAGCTACTCTCATAGAATGTGCAGCTCTTACAGGTCTGATGTGTAAGTTATCGGTACACGAGCTAACAATGAAAGAATGCGATACGCCAGTATCAAACAGTATCTTAATAGGGATGTTGTGTAGTTTTCCCATACCTGCTAGGTTGCCTTTTCCTTTGTGCTGGCCACCATGTTTGATAGCGCATGCCCTCGCATTCTGTTGTTGTTGTGCATGCTGTTGGAACTGTTGTTGGTTCATTTGCTGTTGTGGCTGTACTTGTATGGCTCTGAGAGGTATGGCTTGCAGCGATTTCGGGCAATCCTTCTTCATATGCCCCTTCTGTCCACAATTGAAACAATTGGGGGTGCCTATCTGACAGACTCCGGGATGGGCTCTGTTGCACTTAGGGCAGACAGGAATGGTAACCCTCCCTGGTTGAAGTTTCGTTGCTGCCCTTGTGGCTGGTTCTATTGACCGTTGCCCTTCCATGGTGCGTTCTGCTTATTTCCCTAAATAAACAACCCTGATTGGTTGTTTCCCTGCCACGGTCTTTTGTTGTTGTTACTGTTGTTGTTGTTGTTGTTGTTCTGACCAGGCTGCTGATAGCCCTGCTGATTTCCCTTTCTCTGACTTCCCTGGTTGATGAAGTTCTGATTGTAGCCTCCACTACGTCCTCCATTCCACTTCCTCTTTCCCTGATAGTTGCTATTATTGTTGTTATAATAGCCTCGGTTCTGGTTCTATGCTGGTGTTGGTGCAGTTGGTACAACTTTCTTCTCGTCAGACACGACGGCCTCCATTTCCAATGCTCTTCCCAAAATATCAGTGTAGCCTAGTCCCCCATGACTAGCTAACGCAATTCCCAGTTCATGTCGTAGTCCTCCTTGGAATTTCTTCGATAATTTCTCCTCGGTATTAACCAAAGCAGGTGCATACCTAGACAGCTCGCAAAACTTGGCGTCATACTCAGTCACGGTCAGCTTTCCTTACTTCAAGTTATAGAACTCGGCTTCCTTCTGTGCTCTATACGTCTTGGGTACATACTTATCAAACAGTATTTCTTTGAATTCTTCCCACGTGAAACGAGCCAGCTGCTCTGCGGGTATCACCTTGTGCCTTGCTTTCCACCAATAATCTGCCGATCCAGTTAGTTGGAACGCGACACATAGCATTCTCTCCTCATCAGTACATCTGAGGACTTTGAATATCTTCTCAGTAGATCTCACCCATAGCTCAGCATCGCTAGGGCTGCCCATTCCATTAAATATCGGGGGGTTTCGTTTGAGGAAGAGGTCTTCAATATCCCTACGGGGTGGTGGTGGAGGTGGTGGTGATGGGGATGGTGATGGGGATAGTGATGGGGATGGAAATGGGGTATTATTCTGTTCTTGCTCTTGTTCTCTGTCATTCTCCGGTTGACGTCTCCCACGTCCTCGAGGCCTACCAGGTCCTCGACCTCTCCTATTGTTAATGTTTCTTGGCGGCATTTTCTTTAATCTAAAGAAAATTGAAATTTTCATTAGTCCTTTCTGTTAATCGCTCTTAGTACTTACTAGCTCGTTCTCAACTTAATCAAGTTCATGGGACGACATATCGAACATAGTTCCGATATTACTTCGTATTCTTTTAACTTTCAAGTTAAACTTAAATTTCTCGTCACACGAATTCATTGACATTTTGATTTAACTACACGATTCATAGGAAATTTTTCTCGTGATTAAAAACCCTCTCATGGGTCATGTGTATATATATACATCAAAAAGATTATTAATTCTGCCTCCAACGAGGACTTATACCAAAATTTAGACTACTACTAGTCTAAACTAGGCTGACTGTCTACTATTTACCGGGTGCACTAACAAGCTGCAACTCCGTACCTACTAAAAGTACTAGAACGGAAACGATTCATAAAATTTCGTATCCGTTGGAGTACTACAAAAACTAGTTACTGATCCGACTATGTACAGGACAAAAGAACTACTACAACTAACATGCGTCTACGACGCTCTACTCACAGACTATAGTCAAGTCGGAACTGCCCTCTACGGCCTAAAAAAAAAAACCTAAGAGTCCTTCTCTGGGTCCTCCTCCGGGTCCTCCTCAGGATCCTCGTCCGGGACCTTCTCAGGATCCTCGTCCGGGTCCTCCTCAGGATCCTCATCCGGGTCCTTCTCCTCAGACTCTGAACCAAAGACAAGCTGGAGTACCTCGTCCTCCCTCAGAGTAGAGCCATCAAAAAGTGTAAGTAGAGTGGGTGACGGTGCCTCTGAAACTGTCTCCTCAAGGTCTGAAACGAGATCAGTGTAAGCAGAGTGGGTGACGGTGCCTCTGAAACTGTCTCCTCAAGGTCCTCACTGATCTCTACTACACGCTTCTTCAGGGGAAGAAGGTGCTCTGCAACGGAACCAGAACCTGAACCCGACTCGAACTCCTCCCTAGAACGGACTCTGGACGGTCCTGCCTCCATCTGACCTCTGACTACGCCCCACTTCTCACAGATCTCCTCAAGCGGTGTCAGTGGAGATGGTAGCTCTAACATGGCGGCAAGCTCAGCGTCAATCCCTCGATACTCTGACTCTGCCCGAAACAGTCCTGTCTCTAAAGGTCCTCTGACTCTAACACAAACGTCAGGTAAGAATGGTGAAGATAATCCTAACAACGTGGCTGTCTCGGCGTCGATCTCTACGAATCCTGGTCTTGGGATCAACTCCTCGATCTGTGTACTAACTGGCGGTAACTCTGGTGTAAGAGCGGGCTCTGCGTCCTCCTCTAACTGCTCTGACTCTGCGTCAGACTCCTCACTCGGCACAAAGTCTGGGGGTAACTCCAACAAGGCAGAAAACTCTGGGTCCAAGTCGAGGTGCTCTAGCTCGGTCTCTGCGGGAAAGTGACTGTAGGGGATATGCAGCTCAAAATGAACTGGAAGCATGTATCTGCTGTCAAAGAATCGCTTATGTACAAACAGGGCGAATCCTGTGTAGTTGCCGGTCGGCTCTGTGTCGTTGCCGAAGATCCCTAGAAAGTACCACGCCACGCGGTGCGCCCAACCGCGCCACTCGTTCGGTAAGTGTACAATCAGGTCTGATATCACCTGACTCTCCGGAATCAAGTGTCGTACTGGAAAATAAAACGACGAAAAGTTGCTTACTATCTGTCCCACATCCTCCTCACCGTAATGTGCCTCGAACTCATAATACTCGTCTTGTGTACGCTCGCACGCGGCCAAGGGCTGGCTCATTCGAGCAGTAACACGAGTCCTAGCCATCCTACAAAAGTTTTAAGAAGACACGGATCAGTAACAGATAGGGAAATAACTTATCTCAACGAAAAATACTTAAATTACAAAATGAACATTCATTATTCAATTGTATGTCACAGCCCCAAATCCCGAGGGATGGCAGAAGCCGGGGTGTGACTGGAGTTGGATTAAAGAAGCGGGGAAGAAGGGGGCTAATTGACTAAACATACATGAAAAACATCAATAAACCATGAACAAGACTTGAATATAAAAGAAAGAGTTAATCCCTAAGGATTACTCGACAAAAGTACAAAAAGAAACTAAGTTCATATTTACAGACTTAGACTATAGAGTATTGTTCAAAAGTACATCTCAAAAAGAAATTCAGATTTTGGCAGCGGAAGGGTTCTAACTAAGCATCCTATCCTTTAACTCAACATCAACCGTCGCCGCTCACCGTCGCTTCAACCTGCACATTTAGAAAACAATGCAGGGCTAAGTACAAACGTACTTAGTGGGCACGATGCCGAAATCATAATCATAAATATAGACATATATGGCATTTCATAAGCGTAGCACATCGGAGTTTTAGTGAAAGAATCCGTGTCTACTAAACATTTTCTGACTTTTTCTCATAAATCACTCGCGCGAGCATTTTCTGACTAATGTTACGTTCAATCTTGACCAATTCTAATTCACCGTGGTTGATACCCCTCAACAGGATATCACATACACCACAGGTTACAAAGTGCACTAACTCTGGAAAGCACTTAGCAGCTAACTCAGAGCCGATCGTTAGTTAATCTAAAAAGACTAACTCTAAATCTGGAAAACATGAATGTTAACTCAGATAGGTACCAGAGAACTCACATAAAACATAAAACAGTTCATGCCATAATATCACTTTGAAAACACAGATATCAAAGCGATAAAGAAAGATTTTCCGAGCATTGCTCATTTTATTTTGTATATAAAAGCCCACCTTGATTTACAGAACTTAAAGCAAAACTTCCAACTTCAGATCTTCTGTCCTTTCTCTATAGTTGGCTTCCTCCTTCATCGTAAAATAAACATACTTAAAAAAAAGGTCGTAAAAGTTAATCGATTAAAGAGAATCGAAGCAAGTTTTAGTTGTTTCATTCTTTAGGCATTTGCACGCTTACTAGATTCGTTTTACTTAAATGGGAAACGAGACTCGTACCAATCTTGTTTAGAACTCGGAAGATCTCATACTCGACTCTCGGGTCAGTAGAGAAGGTAGTCGGTATCTTAATACGACTTTAAAGATTATAAGAAATTAAGTTGGAAAGAATCAACTTAGGCGATTTACGTTTTAGTTCATTGAACGATTTATGAAATTTCTCGTTTATTACTTCTTTAATGAAAAGATAAAAGATAAGATCTCGACTGGTTTTCATCACTCAAGGTCCTATACTTGACTCTAGGGTCAGAAGGGAGATATTCATTAGATAAAATGGCTTAAACGATCGAAAGAAACTAAGTTGTGAACTAAACAACTTAGAAACAAGAAACTGAAATTTTCACTGCACAGTTCAGTAACTCTGGAGGCTGTCCAGAACAGAGGATTTGGAAACAGGGGATGAGCCCTATACCACTGGAAATATTGGGATGTTTAGTTCGTGCTCCAATTTACGGATCACAAATCCGATAAACGAGCTGGAAGTTATTACAGTTTCCGGCGAGGGTCGCAAAACTGCCGTGAAAACCCTAATTGCTTGATAGGTTCGACGTATAACGTCTTAGGTTCATTCTAAGCTCTCGTATTCAATTTTTTTAGAAACTGGACTCTCAAGGCAGTCATCACGTACTTCTGTACGTGACGTACTCCTTCTCAAAACTCGCTCAAAAGCACGACGTTCTAAACGTCGGATTTCAACTAACAAGTACTAAACCAACAAAAATTTAAAACGCGTTCTAGTTCTCGACAATAACTATAGCTCATATTATATCAACTCGAAAGCTTATGACGTCAACTAGAAAGTTGTTCTAAATTTCATCATAAACAATAATATCAAATTAGAATTCCCATCCGACTTCTCAATTATTAGCTACGACTAAATGTTTGTCTCTTACGCGATTTTTTCAAAGTTGTCGGATTTCGTTCAAATTTTACGACGTTAAACTACGTCTAACGTGAATCATTTTCATGCATGCAAACATATCATAACATCATTCTAACTCAACTTATAAGGTGATCTTTACCTCTTATGTTTCATTAAACATTTTTAGAAAATTCTCAATTAAATTCTATAATCAACTAACATGATTTGCAACATAATTTAACCAACAAATCATCACTTAAATCAAACATGTGAAAACTCCTAATTATCCTATAAAATTCTGTTTTTATAAAGATGTTAAGGGGGTGATTTTCTTCCCCAATTAACTACATTTATTTACTAATCAACCTCTTATATCATCAATTAATCAATTGCAAAACAATTATCAACTAACATGCATAAAATCCCTAAATTCAACTCAAACCCTAATTTAAATTTCACAAACACATAGGTCTTTTGATTCCTTTTCATTCTAATCACTAATTAAACATCTATTAAACAAGAATCAATCATCAAAAGAAGAAAATTAAAAATCCTACAAATCACCCAAAAATTTCAGTATTAATGCAAGAATTAGGGTTCTTGGTTTTGATCAATTTTAAACCCTATTTAATTTATCTAACACATCCAATTTCATTATTTCAAGATCTAAATATCTATTCCAAAACTCTAAAATTTCGATCAAGAAAAAAAGAAAAAGAAAAGAAAGATGATTGGATAGGATTGTGGAGGAAAGAATTACCTTGAGAATTAAACAAGGATGTATGGAGTTTGAATGGATGGATTGTGACTTGTGTGATTTCTTCTTGTTCTTGGAGCTTGTCTTCAATGGAGGATGGAAATGAAGAAGATGAAGAATGGAGAGAGTGGTGCAGCCGATGGTGTGTGTTTGGGAGGAAAAGGATTGTTTTAATTTTGTTAACACACTTGATATGATGAAATGGTTTGAAAATGTGAAAAGTGAAAATTAGGTGTCATTTAGTAAAGCAAAATCAACATGCATGTTCCCCACTAAGAAGGAAATGTCGGCTGCCATGTAGTATTTAGGAGGGTTACGGGTTTTTCCGGCGCGATCCGACGTTACGGAAATCGAACGACGAAAAATGTTGCTCGGTACAAAATCGTCGCGATTTGATTTGACCATAAATTCTAACGTATGAACTTAATTGGAAAAATAAATTTACAAAATTTATTTTGACAAAAACTCGGGACGACACAGTCCGAGTTTCGTCCGGAAAAACATAAAAATGAACTTTCTCGGGCGTGTTCGTATCGCAATTTCGTGATTGTAAAAATCGAACGTTTTTTTTCCGTTCTGAGTTTACGAACTAAAAACTTTTCGTACGTGCTAACCCTAAATACAGTAGTCGTCTAGCTAACTCTCACAGCCCCAAATCCCGAGGGACGGCAGAAGCCGGGGTGCGGCTGGGGTTTGATTAAAGAAGCGAGGAAGAAGGGGGCTAACTGACTAAACATACATGAAAAGACATCATTAAACCATGAACAAGACTTTAATATAGATAAGAAAGAGTTAATCCCTAAGGATTACTCGACAAAAGTACAAAAGAAGCTAAGTTCATAATTACAGACTTAAACTACTGAGAATTGTTCAAAGGTGTGTTTGAAAAGATTTAGAGTTCTGCAGTGGAAGAGTTCTAACTAAAGCATCCTATCTTTCAACTCAACATCAACCGTCGCTGCTCACCGTCGCTTCAACCTGCACATGTAGAAAACAATGCAGGGCTAAGTACAAACGTACTTAGTGGGCACGATGCCGAAATCATAATCATAAGTATAAATAATCTGGCATTTTATAACCGTAGCGCATCGGGATTTTGTTGAAAAGGCCCGTGCCTACTAAACATTTTCTGACTGATTTGTATAAAGCAGCTTGCGCAAGCATTTTTAGAGTATGTTATGTTCAATCTTGACCCAAACTAATTCACCGTGGCTGGCTACCCCTCAACAGGATACCACATACACCACAGGTTACAAAGTGCACTAACTCTGGAAAGCACTTAGCAGCTAACTCAGAGCCGATCGTTAGTTAACCTAGTTAGATTAACTCTAAAAGTCTGGAAAACCAGAAGGTTAACTCAGAATCTGGAAAACACGAATGTTAACTCATATAGGTACAAGAGAACTCACATAAAAAATAGTTGAAACAGTTAATGCCAAGATTATCACGTTGAAAACACAATTATCAAAGCGATAAATAATACTTTCGAGTTGTGGAAAAACCCACATTTTATTTGATATAGATAAAAGCCCACCTTGTAAATACAGAACTTATAAGCAAAAGCTTCCAACTTTGGATCTTCCGTCCTTTCTCTACAGTTGGCTTCTTCCTTCATCGTAAAATAAATATACTTAAAAACGGGTCGTAACGATAATCGATTAAAAAGAATCGAAGAAGGTTTTAGTTGTTTTATTCTTTAGGCATTTGCACGCTTAATTAATTCGTTTTACTTAAACGGGAAACGAGATTCGTACCAATCTCGTTTAGAACTAGGAAGCTCTCATATTCGACTCTCGGGTCAGTAGAGAAGGTAGTCGATATCTTAATATGACTTTAAAGATTAAAAGAAACTAAGTTGGAAAGGATCAACTTAGGCGATTTACTTTATAGCTCATTTCACGACTTATGAAAGTTATCGTTTATTACTTCTTTAATGAAAGGATAAAATATATGATCTCGACTGGTTTTCATCACTCAAGATCCTATACTTGACTCTAGGGTCAGTAGGTAGATGTTCGATAGATAAAAACGGCTTAAACGATTGAAAGAAGCTAAGTTGTGAACTAAACAACTTAGAAAACAAGAAACTGAAAATTTACTGCACAGTCCAGTAACTTTGGAGGTTGTCCAGAACAGAGGGCTTGGAAACAGGGGGTGAGCCCTGTACCATTAGAAAGCTTAGGAAGTCTAGTTCGCTCTCCAATTTACGGATCACAAATCCGATAAACGAGCTGGAAGTTATAACAGTTTCCGGCGAGGGTCGCAAAACTGCCGTGGAAACCCTAATTGATTGATAAGTTCGCCGTATAACGTTTTAGGTTCGTTTAAATTCTTGTATTCAACTTTTTTAGAAATTGGACTCTCAAGGCAGTCATCACGTACCTCTGTACGTGACAAACTCCTTCTCAACTTGCTCAAAGGCATGACGTTCTAACGTCGGATTTCAACTAACAAGTACTATACCAATCAAAGAAAATCCAAACGCATTCTAGTTCTCGATTACAACTATAACCCATATTATATCGACTCGGATGCTTATGATGTCAGCTAGAAAGATGTTCTAAATTTCATTACAAACAATAATATCATATTAGAATTCTCATCCGACTTCTTGATTTTCAGTTACAACTAGATATTCGTCTCTTACGCGATTTTTTTCAAAAGTCGTCGGTTTTCGTTCAAATTTTACGACGCTAAACTATATCTAACTTGAATCATTTTCATGCATGCAAACACATCTTAAAATCTTTATAACTCAGTTTATAAGGTGATTTTAGTCTCTTACATTTCATTAAACATTTTTAGAAAAATTCCGATTAACTTCTATAATCAACTAATATGATTTGTATTATAATTCCATTAACAATTCATCATTTATATCAAGCATGTATAAACTCCTAATTATTCTATAAATTTCTGGTTTTATATAAATGTTAAGGAGTTGATTTTCTTCTCCAATTAGCAACATTTATTTACTAAACATACTCTTATATCACCAATTAATCAATTGCAATTCTATTATCAATTAACATGCAAAAACCCCTAATTTATACTTCAAACCCTAATTGAATTTCATAATAACATAGGGCTTTCAATACCTTTTCATCCCAAACACTAATTAAACCTCTACTAAGCATGAATTCATGATCAAAAGAAGAAAAACTAAAATCCTACAATTTCCCAAAAAAAATTCTGCATTCACATAATAATTAAGGTTCTTGTTTTTATTCCATTTTAATCCATGATTATCCTATCTAACATATCTAATTACATTATTCTAAGATCAAAACATCTATACCAAACCTCCAAAATTTCGAACAAAAAGAAAAAAGAAAAGAAAAGAAACTAAATGGATAGGATTGTAGAGGATGAAAATACCTTAAGATTTAATGAAAGAAGTATGGGAATGATTGGATGGATTGATGAACTATAGTGATTTCTTCTTGTTCTTTGAAAGGTCTTCAATGGAGGATAGAGGTGGATGAAGAAGATGAAGATTGAGGGAGAAGAGAGAGCTGGCCGAGAGAGAGAGAGTGAGAGAGAGATGAAAATTTGTTTTGTCTTAGAATTGAAATGATGAAAAATTGAATTTGTATAAAGTGGATTTAGGTGTCACTATTTTAACTAAGTCAACACATGCATGTTGACACCTATTTAAGGTGAGGTGGCGGCTGCATGCATGGGGTTAGGAGGGTATGGGTTTTTTTCCGGCGCGATCCGACGTTACGGAAAAACGAACAACGAAAAATGTTGTTCGGTACAAAAATCGTCGCGATTCGATTTGACTTAAAAATTCTAATGTATGAACTTAATTAGAAAATAAATTTATAAAATTTATTTTGACAAAAACTCGGGATGACAAGTCCGAGTTTCGTCCGGAAAAACGTAAAAACGAACTTTCTCGGCGTGTTCGTATCGAAATTTTGTAATTATAAAATCTAGGCGGTTTTTCCGTTCTTAGTTTATGAACTAAGAACCTTTCGTACGCGCTAACCCTTAGCCTTAGAATTAAAAATTATAAACTTAGGCGTGCAAAGCAATTTATTTAATTAACTTTAAACTTTTTAGAACGAAAGGAATTTACGGGGCATTACACTGACTTCTGTAATTTATTTTCAAACACGGATTCGACCGTTAGCCTTAGAATTCAAAAATTGTAAACTTAGGCGTGCAAAGCCAATTATTTAATTAACTTTAAAATTTTTAAGAACGTAAGGAATTTACGGGGCATTACATTGTAACATCACCATTTAAGACAATCACTTATCAAGACTTCTAGCAATTCAAGAAATTGCACTCAAACAATATATATATAATTAAAATTAAAATTTCAAGACTTTTATTTCCATTCCTTATCTTACTACATTCTTACTTACTTTAATTCTTTAGTACTTTCTCAACAACATTTCTTAACGATTCTTACTTATTAAAACAAAGGTACGTCTACTTTGTTCATGTTACTTATTCAAAAGTAACATCCATTCACAAAAGAATTTGTCGTTAACGACTCTTGATACTCGTACTATTGGTAGTCTTTGCTCAAAGATGAAATATGGAATAAATTCCAAAAGAAATGGAATATAACTTAAAGAATAACTTTTCTAGAAACTAAGTTCCAGTTGTCGTCGCTAGAATCGGGCGATCGATGGAAAAATTTAATCAAGCTTCGTGCTCGACTTCTAATAATTTATACGATTTTCTTCATAGAGTTCGATCAAGGCGAACCCCACTGAAACACGATACGAAAAAGAAACGGAATGACGTGACACGAATGACGTCATGTACATTACTTACACGTAAGCAACATTCACTTATTTCATTTGGCTTTGATTCCCTTTATTCTATCTTCGTCGTCTCGTTCATATCTTTCTTAATTCACAGTCGAAAAGCTTCTCAAACGTCCAATCGTTTCCTCCGTTTACTAACACGATTTACCGAATCGTTTTTATTTCATTTCCCTCGCAGGAAATTTTTGTTTGGATTTTTAAAACAAAGATCGACTTTGCCGAATCTTTATTCATGTCACTTTACGCACGTGACATTTATCAGTAGAAGTTCTCCTCGTGTCGGGGATCTCCTTTCGAAATCATTTCATAATAACGTTTCTTAAAAACATCTAAATTCTCGAAGAACCGGAAAGATCATAGGTTTCAAGTCTACGTTCTCATTGAACCGGGAAAAATCCCTAAAATCCGACTATATTCTTGTGTCCAAAAATTTTTCAAAGAAAGAAATTATCGCGCAAATAATTTCACATAAGATAGTACTTGTACTATCACATAATCACATAAAGTATGCAAAGTATAAAAATTATACTTCCATAAAATTCTTATTTTTGGCACACAACTCATTCTCATTCTCAATTTCGTTGAATACTTGTTCATAAAATTTCTTATTTAAAAGAAATCACAAAATTAAAATTCTTTCCTTTTCCTCGTTGAGTCGACATAGCGGGAGGTTGAGTTGACATCTACATTCTCAATCTTAGTGTTATAGTCTAACTCTTATCTTTTACTTAAAAGAAGACTCTGATCTAGAGTACATACAAATACTCTATCTTAGGACTTGAAAGAAAACTCGATATAGAGTACTAATGAATACTCTATATTATCACTCGAAGGAAGACTTGTATATAAATACCACTCTGTGATATTACTAGAAGGAATGACTCATACTAAGAAAGAATGACTCATAACCAGAGCAGGAAACAAACTACTGCTCCAATACCACTTTGTGGTATCACTAAAAGAATGACTCAGACTAGAAGATTGACTCGTAAGCAAAGCAGAAAACAAACCTCTGCTCTGATACCACTCTGTGGTATCACTAAAAAAATGACTCATACTAGAAAATTAACTCATAATCAGAGCAGGAAACAAGCCTTGCTCTGATACCACTCTGTCATAGCCCCAAATCCCGAGGGACAGAAAAAGTCGGGGTGCGACTGGGATTGGATTAAAGAAGCGGGGAAGAAGGGGGCAGACTAACTAAACATATATAAAAGACATCATACATTCAATGAACAAGACTTGACTATTATAAAGAAAGAGTTAATCACGAAGGATTACTCGACAAAAGGTACTCGAAAGTATCTAAGTTAAAGTTTACAGACTTAAACTACAGTGATTCACCAAATGTACATAACGTCAAAAAGTCTAGAGTTTTGCAGCGGAAAGTAGGTCATAGCTAAAGCAATCCTAACTTCTCAACTGGACTCAACTTCAACCACCGCCGCTCTCGTCGCTTCAACCTGCACATTTACAAACACATGCAGGGCTAAGTACGAAAGTACTTAGTGGGCACGGTGCCGAAAACAAAATCATAAGTAGAGATAATCTGGCATTTCATAATTTATAGCACAACGGGATTTTATTTAAAATTATCCCGTGTCTACTAAAATATTTTTTGACTCATTTTCACAATTTACTCGGCCGAGCATTTTCTGGTATGTTACGTTCAAATCTTGACCAATTCTCATTCACCGTGGCTGGTTACCCCTCAACAGGATACCACATACACCACAGGTTACAAAGTGCACTAACTCTGGAAAGCACTTAATAGCTAACTCAGAGCCGATCGTTAGTTAACCTATTTCGATTAACTCTTAAATCTGGAAAACACGAATGTTAACTCAGATAGGTACAAGAGAACTCACATAAAACGTAAAATATTTCATGCCATAATTATCACTTTGAAAACACAAATATCAAAGCGATAAAGAAAGGTTTTCGAGCATTGCTCGTTTTATTTTATATAAAAAAGCCCACCTTAGCGTTTACAGAACTAAGTACGAGCTTCCGTTCTCCTGATCTTCCGTCCTTTCCTTACTGCTGGCTTCCTCCTTCATCGTAAAATAATAACACTTTAAATTCGGTCGTAAAAGATAATCGAACATAGAAATTCGAATTAGGTTTTAGTCGTTTCATTTCTTTAGGCATTTGCACGCTACTAGTTTCATTTTAATTAAACGGGAACGAGACTTGAACAAATCTCATTTAGAACTCAAAAGGTCTCGTACTCGACTCTTAGGTCAGTAGAGAAGGTAGTCGTTAACTTATTACGGCTTAAACGATCGAAAGAAACTAAGTTGCGAAGAAAACAACTTAGGAAAACAACTTCTGAAATTTCACTGTGCAAAGCAGTAGTTCTGGGGACTGCCCAGGACAGAGGAATTGGTAACAGGGGATAAACCTTCCACCTATAGAAAGCTTGGAAAGTGTAGTTTACGCTCCAATTTACGGATCTCAAATCTGATAAACGAGCTAAAAGATATTACAGTTTCCGGGAAGGGTCGCAAAACTGCCGGGGCTAACCCTAGTTGCTCGATAGAATCGACGTATAACTTCCTAAGTTCGTTCTAAGTTCTCGTACTCGATTTCTCACGAAACTTGACTCTCAAGGCAGTCAACACGTACTCCCGTACGTGAAGGACTCCTTTTCAAAACTCGTTTATAACCACGACGATCAAACCTAGTCGTTTCAACTACCATTTTACTACACCAACAACAAGTTAACAAATTCTCGTTTCTAGTTCTCGACTATAACTACAACTCATATTATAATATTCTGGATGCTCATGTCGTCAACTACAAAGTCGTTCCTTAGTCCATTATAAATACCATTATCAAGTTAGAATCCTTACTCGACTTCTCGATTATTAATTACGTCCACTTGTTCGTCTCTTACAAGATTTCAAAAGTTATCGGAATTCGTTCATTTTCTACGACATTAATCAACATCTTACGAGATTCATTATTATATACATCATCACTCCATATCATTACTTAAACTCAACTTCAATCCAACTCTTTGTCTCTTATAACTTCATTAATATTTTTAGAAAATTCTCATTTAATTCCTATCATCAACTATTATTATTAGCCACATTAATTCATCAACAAATCATCAACTAAATCAAGCTACATGAAAACCCCCAATTTCTCATAATTTTCGGTAATAACAATAATTTAAAGGGGTTATTTTTCTTCATCAATTAACATCATTTATCCATTTATCAAATTACTACAACATCAATTAATCAATTCAAGTCTTATTACATCATTAAATTGAAAACCCCCAACTCAAACCCTAGCCTAAACTCGATCCTCTTCAAAAACATAGGGGTTTTGATTTCTTTTTGCATTAATCATCAATCGAACATCTCCTAAGATCAATTACACAACTAATTGAAGAATCCAAACATCCTACATAAATCCCCTAAATTTCGGTATTCATTAGGAAATAGGGTTCTTGATTTTCTTTCAATTTTAATCATAGATATCATGTCTAAACCATCTAATTATCTTAATTAAAGATCAAGACATCTAATTCCATCATCCAAAATTTCGATCCACATGAGAAAATAAAAGAAATGGAATCCAATTGGATAGGATTAGAGAGGAGATGAATACCTTGAACTTTACTAAAGGAAGTTAGAGGATTTGATGGTTGGATGATGAAGTTGTGGAAAATCTTTGTCCAAGAACTTGGAGCTTCTTCAATGGTGAAATGAAGAAAATGGAGAGAGGTGTGGTGTGTGTGTGTACCGAATTGGGAGGGAGAGAGTAGTGAGGATGGTGACTAAATTATGTATTATGTTATATCACTTAGATTAATAGGTGTAAAGTGTTAATAAAAGATCTAATGGTGAGTCATTGGTATAATACTATAAAGTAATGAAATATCTAGCTAGAGAGAGTGATGAAGTCGGTTAGAGGGGAAGAAAAAGGAGAAAAATACGCATTTTTCCGGCGCGATACGACGCTACAGAAATCGAAAGACGAAAAATGTAGTTCGGCACAATATCGTCAAAATACAATTCGACAAAAAATTCTAACATATTTAACTTATTCGGAAAGTAATATTTAAAAGCTTAATTCCGACAAAAACTCGGGACGACACAGTCCGAGTTTCGTCCGGAAAATAAAAAAAAACGAACTTTCTTGGGCGAGTTCGTATCGCGATTTCGTGAATGTAAAAATCAGACGGTTTTCCGTTCTGAGTTCTATAACTAAAAAGTTTTTGTACGCGATAACCCTAAATACAGTAGTCATCTGACTGACTTCCGTAATTTATTTTCGGAAACGGATTTCACCGTTAGTTTTAGAATTCAGAATCGTAAACTTAGGTGTGCAAAACCATTTTTATTAATAACTTTAATATTTTAAGACTGTACGGAATTTTTGGGGTATTACAGCTCCAGCAGAGAGAGAGAGAGAGAGAGAGAGAAGACGATACCTCCAAAAAGCGCACAGACACACGAAGGCGAAGGCGAAGGCGGCTCTGGAAGGAAGCTGCGACTGCGGCGGTGGCAGCTCTGGAAGGAAGCTGCGACAGCGGCGGCAGTGGCTCTGGACAGAAACGGCATCGGTGTAGGAGCAGCAGATGGAAGGTAGAGAATTGGGGGGAAATTGGGGGGAATTTTGGAATTGGTGGAATTGGGGGAAGATTGCGCGGAGCAGCCGTAGGAGAAGGTTGAGACTTGGGGAATTTGGGGGAAATTTTGGAATTGGGGGAAAGAATCGAACTCCTACTTCATTATTATTATTTATTATTAATTTTTTTAATTTTACAATAGTTTATAAATATTTATTGTCTATATAGACAATAAGTATGTAGAATCCTTGTCTATATGCATTATTATAGATAATAGTAAAAAAATTCGAGTTGTTTACTATAGCAATAGACAACAGGTTTTGTAACCGATTGTCTATAACGACATGTTTTATGGTTAAAGACAACAGGTTTGGCTTCGGCACTTGTCTATTTTGTAATTGACAACACGTTTCACTAAAACCTATTGTCCGCTCTGTGTTGTCCATGTCCAAAATTCTTGTAGTGTAATACGTGACAATATATTTTTTTTATAATTGACCCATCTACCCCCATGCATCCGGGTCAGACCAGCTCGTTCACCACGATTCTGATTTTTGCTTTTCGTTTGAGTATTAAGGATGATCTTTTTGATAGTAAATATCTCTTTGTCGCACATTATTTTAGAGAAAAAATAATTTTGAAGATAATTTGTAAGAATGAAGGTGATTGTAAATATTTATCCTACATTATAAGTTCAACACAAAATTTTAAAAAATAAAAATAAAACGCTCGTTTGGAATCGGCCCGTCTATCCCCAATTCCAGGTCGGTGTGATGATTCACTGATTCTAAGTATTTATAATTTTCAATAAAAAAATATGACTGTTTATTCGGACAATTAATTATTCACAAAATAAAATTATTTGTGCAAAGGATGTAAAAAAAATACACAATGAATATAGAGAATATTATGTGATATAACCTATATGAGCATATAAATTATGGCTCACTCTCTTCATAAATATAAATTATGGCCATTTTTTTGAACTTAGGACCTAAATACTCATTTTCCTCTTCTATTTGTGATCCATCACTCCTTGATCTATTTTATTGACACTTGATTCCCTTTCCAAGTTTTTTTTTTCTTTTTTTCTGTTTTTTTTTTCTTATTTTCCAAATTTCTTTTTCTTTTTTTTTTATTTTTAATTTTCAGTTTTCTTTTTTTTTCTTGATTTCCAGATTTCTTTTTCTTTTTTTCTATTTTTTTCCAGATTTTTTTTCCTTTTTTTCTGTTTTTATTTTTTTATTATTTAGATTTCTTCTTTAATTCCTAAATTTTTGTTTGCCTCTTCGTTTTTTGTTTCCCTCTTCATTTTTTTGTTTGCCGCTTCTTCTTTGGTCAAAATTCGAGCAAGTGGAGCCGAAAGCCTCAGAGTGAGCCAACGAAATCTAAATTATTGCCCGACGATTATCCTTATATTAGTATTCGGAGCGAAGACGGAGCTGCAAAATCGGAGCTATATAACTTGGAATAATTGGAATGTTCGTCCTAAGAGTACCATGTCATAACTTGAAACATCTGGAACTAATTCGACAATTCGTCCCAATTGTACCAAATCTGGAATAATTGGCATTAATAAGGCTAAATTTGTATCAGATGCACTAGAATAATTGGTACTAATATGACTAAATTTGTACCGGATGTACCAGATGCCTCAACTGTAAACCCCACCTTAACCATTCTTGACTTGACTGAAAAATTTGCAATTAAATAGTTAAGTCTTATGCGCCGTTCCTATAAATGCTATATAAACTTAATTACATGTTCTTCCAATCTAAAA
Source organism: Schizonepeta tenuifolia (assembly GCA_029490685.1). Classification (NCBI taxonomy): domain Eukaryota; kingdom Viridiplantae; phylum Streptophyta; class Magnoliopsida; order Lamiales; family Lamiaceae; genus Schizonepeta; species Schizonepeta tenuifolia. The sequence goes on along the minus strand of CM055956.1, from coordinate 43,494,865 downwards.
TATGCATAATTGAAATAATTAACTATTCCATATGAAAATTTGTATGTATAAGCTAAACACGCATGCTTTTAAATTAGATAAGTGGATTTAAGATCAAATAGTCTAATATACTTTTGAAAATATTACAAAAATACACACATATATACATACAATTAAATTCATTCACAATAAATAGAAAAAAAAATTTAAATACGTGGCATATCGGGGAAGGGAGAGAGAGACTTCTGCAAATTAATTTTCCCCTCTCTGCAAATCAATATCTCTCAACATTCCAAATCTCTCTCCAAATCGATTAGGGAATATCGACATTTCCCTCAAGAGCAAATACGAAGCTCTCTGCAAATCGAGAGATAGAGAGAGCTCTGCAACCTTATCGTTCCCACGCCTCTCCGGTGGTTCCGCAGCGGTGACTCCTCCCGACTTGGCGACGGCAGCAGCGACCTCCCCTCCGACTTCGTGACAGCATCATTTGCACAAGACAAGCCACCCCCTCTCCAGTTGTTCCACGGCGGCAGGTCAGAGCCTCTCCGGGGGTTCCACAACGGCGGCAACGACCCCCTCTTCGTGAAGGCCGATCCTCTCTCTCTGCACAGGTTAGAGCCTCTCACTCTCTCTGCACCAGAATCAAGAACTCGAGCTTTGAATTTGATAAACTGAGCCACTTGAATCCCAAAGGAGAATGGGCTAATGGATTTGGGTTTGGCAGGAAGAATAGTAGAGCCTCATGTTGCAAAATTGCATGCACTTTTGAATTTTTGTGCACCTACTACATCCAAATATGGCCTCATAAATGGCAATCTCATTGCATCCACTGCACAACGTAATTAATTCAATTCATTGCTTCATCAAGGCCGGTCCTTTTCTTATGCTTCATTAATGTAATTAATTCATTGATTTTTGAGGAATGGACCAAATGATTTGCAGAACTCTCTCTCTCTGTGTCGTGATATGCCCTAAGAACAAAAGGGGGAATTTTTTAGGAATGGACCAATACTTATTTTGTAATAATTTATATACACACACGCATAAACAGACTAAATATGAAAGATTCATAAATCTGGATAGAAACATAAGTTAATCTTATATACAGTAAGGTTAGAAATTTAGAATATAAAATGATACAATGATAAAATATATAGTAGATATTGATTTCGTAGATATCTCTTGCTCAGAAGCTGCATACGGACGGTAATTTTATTTCTTAAATATATATTTTAAGCTTTGAAAAATATAACCCTGAACAATATTAAAAGTCACTACTATAAAAAATACCGCATTTGAAATTTTTAAGAGCCAATCCCAAAAATAATTGAATTTACCGCGTCTGAAATTTATGAGAGCCAATCCCAAAAATAATTTGATTTACCGCCAACACTAAATAACACGTTCGGATATATATTACACACGTTCTCACCAAACCCTTATTCACCAAACCCTTATTTCTTCTCCATTGTTCCAGCCGTTTAAGTCCCTTATTTCTTCTCCATTGTTACAGCCGCTAAGTTCTTTTATTTATTCTCCAGTGATCGTTTCTCTTTTTTTCTATTACCGTGTATTGCTTCTTCTTCCATCAACATGAGTTATTCTGCCACGGCAAGTCATCGCTTTCTCGCAGTAAACAACACTGGTATGCATTATTTTCTATATTTTTATTTTCATTTGGATATACGTTTAATCTACATATTTCTTTTTTCTTCAGTTTTGGACGAATCTCTTGAAGATCGGGAAGATGAGCAGATATTAACTTTAGGAAATGATGGTTATAATGTTTCATATATTTCTAGATATTCTTTGCTTAGATTTATTACATAATTGCTCATATTTGTTTATATGTTGTAGGTTCCATCAAAAGAAAAGTTCGAGGAGTTACGAAAGGTTTATCGGTGCAAAAAAAGAGGCAGTCTTCTCAAAAGTTAAATGTCGTGATCCATCCTACAAGAAATCGTATTGTTGGTGATAATGCAAAAGATTTTAAGACGGAAGCATGTGTGATAGTGAAACAATATGCACATGTTCAACACAGTCGTTGGAGGGATATTCCGATGGATATTAAGAGGAAAATGTTATCTGGAATGAAGGTATATAAAATATATTTGTATAAAGTATGAAAATATCGTTTTTCTTCTTCATTCTCTTTGATAAGAATATATATTAAAATGATGCAAATCTTCATTCTATTACAGCAAAAGTTTAATTTGGCTAATGATGTTAAAGTTATGAAAGTGGTGTTCGACCAACTCAACCGTCAATATAGGAGTTATCGACATAAATTGCACCTGCACTACCTTAAGAACAAAGGCAAAAGCGATGGAGAAATCATTGACAATCCTCCAAATGGAGTTAATAGTGAAGATTGGAAAACGTGTATTGATTATTTCGAGAGTGATGCTTTTAAGGTGATAAGCTCTCTTCATTTGTTGTATTTATGTTTGGTTGGGTATTGAAGATGATTCGTTCATTGTTTTGTGGTGGCAATAGCTAGTTTTGGTGAGATCGATCTATTGCATATGTTTAGGATTCTGTGCAGTTTTTTTTTTCTTGAAGTATCTGATCTGATAGATTTACTGGTAAAATCTCGTCAAAGTAGTTTTAACTCTTCTAGTTTGTTTGATAATTTGCTAGTTTTTAAATTTTTCCAGGAAAAGGCATGTTCACGCTTATGGGCAATTTTCTGTAGAAAAGCTAATTATCAGATAAGCGTGATCACATCGTTCTGTATATGGTCTTTGAAATTTCAGCATGTATGCAGTGATTGATTATTGAAATGATAGTTAAGAAAACGTGATCACGCTCTTTCATAAATTGTCTGCTGATACTTAATATTCTTCCTTTGTAGAAAATTAGCGATAGGAATAGAGAGAATAGAAAAAAGTTACAGATGAATCATGCATGCGGAACAAAATCCATTGCACGGTTTTGCTACGAAGAGGTACATTAATTTACATGCTTCCATAGATCAAATGCTTTGAAATACTTGTCATGTTAACTAACTTATATATTAGCGTGACATTGAAACTGGAGAGGAGCCTACTAGTACAACTGCATGGAGATTGAGCCGGTATAGTAATGCAAAAAAGGAATGGATCGATGAAGCCTCAAAGGAAGTTTATGTGAGTGAATAGTTAATTATTGTGTGTATATGTATTTCTGGAAATTGTAAATACTAATATAAATTTAATTGTTCAGGACAAACTTATGAGGTTGCAAACTGAGAACATTGAAGATGATGAGGGTCATATGTCAGAAGACGAGGCTTTTGTCAAGGTTCTCGGGGAGGAAAAATTGAGCCGACTTCGTGGATGTGGAGATGGATTGAAGCCACCGTCCAAAAGAGGAGAGAGGATTAATCTTGATTTGCAAAAGGAAAATGAAGAGCTGAAGAAAAAGAATGAAGAGTTGGCCTCTCGGTTTGAGTCTTTAGAAACTCAAATGAGCAACCACCAAGTGAATCTACAATCTCAAGTAGAAGATCTTTTGAGAGCTCAACTCCCTGCTATCATTCGAGGCCTAAATCAAAATAGTCAAATCCCAAGTTCTAATTGATGTAGCATTAGTTGTCTAAGTTTATCTATTTTGTTATTATGTTTTATGCTATTTTTGCTATTTTCAACGTTTGATGAAACAATACTATTTAATTAGCGTGATCACGCCTTTTATTAAAGAAGCTCCTACATCAATGTTGCAATCCGATCTCGAGTTTTTTAAATTAAATGTGATCACACCCTTTCTTAAAGAAGCTTCTTATATTAAAATAATATCTATAATGACGATGTCAAAAGCATTAGTGATAAATAATTTATTGTTATTACGCTACTATTGTGACCACTTTTTAATATTTTTTTGGTTACTAAATGATTAAGAATTTGTGACAACAATTATTGTGATAATAATATATCTCACAAAAATTAAAAACTATAGTGACTAAACGAACTAATTTCAGTGATACAATAGATGTGTCACTACAAATCTTAATTTTAATGACAATAATTTTAATTTTTTTGTGACAACAATTGTAGGTGATTATTAAACAAAATTTTAGTGACGAAAATTGATTGTAACTACATGATGGAAAATTTAGCGACGATTATGCTTTTTCATCTCTATAGTTATGTAATTTTAGCGACGATTATAGCATGTGACTAAATGAATGCGTATTAGTGACAATAAAAGCATGTGACTACTTGTTGGTTTATTTAGTGACGGCGACAATCATGTCACGAAATTAGAGAATTGTAGTGATGACAAATACATGTGACTATTGATTGAAAAATTTAGTGACATTTGTATCATGTCACTAAACTACATAGTTATAGTAACGACAATATCATGTCACCGCAAACAGAAACTATGGTGACAAGCTTGAAACGTGGCTATAAATTTCAAAATATAGTGACGAAAGTAAATTCATCACAATTTAATCAAATTCAGTGGCAACATCATATGTCACAATAATTAGATTTGCAGTGACAATGTTTTGTCGTCGTCACTGTAGCTTTTAGCGACAGTTGATATAGCTGCAACTTACCGACGATCACAAAAGTTGTCACTGGGATGCTTTAGTGACGACTTTGGCACTTATAGTGACAAAAATTGTTGCCACTAAAAGCCTGTTTTTTTGTAGTGGTTCTTTAGACCATCAACTCAAAAATTTTAGACTCAAAAGACACTAATTAGATGAAATTCAGAAAAGTTTGATGAATAGTGAAAACTCGGGATAGGTTACTATTCATCCGAAACAAAACTTCTTAGAATTTTCAAAAATTCAAACTCAGACTCAAACTCATATAATCATGCTCAATCAATTCATCACACGTTAAAATCGGATAACCGAAACGAGAAAAATCACATAAGGGCACTCAAGGGCATTTTAGTAATTTCACGACTTTTGAAAGATCGGGGTATTACATTCAAGGCATATAAACTCAATCAATATGAATTTTTATCACACAAAAGCACACATTCAAGGCATATAAACTCAATCAATATGAATTTAAAGACTTTTGAAAGATCGGGGTATTACATGACTGCAAACCAAAGCTAACGTTTGATAAGTACACGTAAACTTATCTAGTGGATTACTACCCCAAAAAGGTAGTCGTGGACGTAGGAGTTCATCTCTGAACCACGTAAAAATATTGTGTAGCTTTTATTTTCTAGTATTTAAGTTTCAATCTATTTCACTAACGAACTAACCAGCATAAAATAGCCTTTACAAAAATCTGCGCTAAGTGTTTACGAACTTGGCCTTCGCACTTAAAGATTTTTTCAGTAAAGTATAGAGTCTAAAATTCCACCACTTTATGCATTGCAAAACTCTTTTCAAACTTCAGTCAGGAATAAATAGTTGACCTTCAGTCAAAGAAGTCAACTATGCACCTAACTGTGTTGACTTTCACAGATGTCGAGCATATCGAACTAAGTAGTTCAATCTAAGAAAAAGTTTTTAAGAAAATTCGTTAGTGGCGTATTTCCCCCCCCCCCCCCCCCTCCTCCATACACCAGTTCACTTGTTACCAGAACCATCAGGATCAATATAAGGATGGTTTCGAAAGTTAGGGTAATATTATGGAGCTGAGTCTGAAATAGCGAAGAGAACGCGGTGGGGGCGATGATTGGAGAGTTTCTGCTGAGTTTGCTGAAATCCGGTGATCAGTGGTGAATTTGTCGGTTAGTTTCTCACAGGTGAAGAAGGAGAAGAGGATGAGGGGCAACGATGTAGTCAATAGGAATGGGGGGAAGAGATGGTAGGAATTATTAACTCTAATAAAATAATTAAAAAAAAGAAAAATTAAATTAATTTTTTAACGGTCTCGTTAATGGTTTAACAAACTGTAATACTCTGAATCTTCATAACCCTAATTAATTGTCCTAAATGTGATTATGCATGCCTAAGTGCTTCTTAAATGTTATTATATGTGTCTATGTGATAAAAGTTTTCTCGTAAAATTACCAAAATACCCTTGAAGGGCAAAATCGTAATCTTTCTCATTTCGGAAACTCGAAACGATGATGTGAATAGTTAAATGAGTTTAAGAATGTGCGATTTAGTATGAGTTCGAATTTCGGATAATTTCGAGACAGTTGACTTTAGTGTAATTGGAATCTAGAATTTATTTTAAGACCATGATACAAGTTTGAGAATTTTTCGAGATCATTTGAGTCGAGTTTGAATTTATTTTTGAAGACGTAACAAATGTGAATAATAACTTTTTACGACTTCTTCATTATTCGGAAATTTCCCCTAAAACTTGGGTGCTTCCGAATCTAAAAATTATTCTAAAATGACACAGGTTAGAGTGAAATCTGAGGGCTAGAAAGTGTCAAAAGGAGAGGTTAGAGTTATGAGATTTAATATTTTAAAGAGGAATATATTGTACGTATAAAATCTTTTCTTCCGAGGATTTTATCTGATAAAAATCAAGTTTCTTCCCTCATGACCGACCTCACACTCTCCTCCTCACACTATTAAAATCCCACTCTCAATTTAAGTGTGTGAAGTGCATTCTGTCTCATTCTCTAAATTGCATACGGCAATTCCTCTCTCTCTCTCCATCTCTCTCCACCTCTCCATTTGGTCATCACCATCATCTCTCTATCTCCTTCATCATCTCCATAGCAGCAGCTTCCCCATGGCTGTCGAGCTCTATACTCCACCATAAGCTGTCATTTTCTTCCATTAAAAAGAAGCAAAGATGTTAGAAATCAAGTGAAGAACACCATAAGCTTGAAGAACAAGTAAGAGATTCCATATTTTCTTCTTCTTCACTTCCATGGTAGCCGTGCATTTTCTCTTTTAAACCTTTAAGTTTTCTTCTCTTAAACAAGGAAAGGAAGCTAGAGTTGTGAGGAACGAAGTAGAGATTATCGATTAAAGAAGAATTAGTAAGATTTCCAACTTTCAAGCTTAAGAACTACTCCATGTTTATTCTCCCTCTGTCACAGCCCCAAATCCCGAGGGATGGCAGAAACCGGGGTGCGACTGGGATTGGACTAAAGAAGCGGGGAAGAAAGGGGTCATAAGAATAAACATACATAGAAGGCAGCACAATTTCTATGAACAAGACCTCGATATATATTTATAAGGAAAGAGTTGATCTTGAAAGATCACTCGAACAAGATTAAAAAAAAAATCTAAGTTAAATACAGAACTTAGACTACAGTGATTAATATACAACATCGTAACAGAAGTTCATCTAGAGTTTGGCAGCGGAGAAAGTGAACTACATTCTAAAGTCTTCTCCTATTGACAACATTAACATTTAACTCAACCGTCACCGCTCCCATCGCTTCAACCTGCACATTTAGAAAACATATGCAGGGCTAAGTACGAAAGTACTTAGTGGGCACATTGCCGAAAACATAATCATAAGTATAGATAAAACAGGCATTTCATTTCTGTAGCGCACTGGGGTTTTGCATTTAAAAGAGCTCGTGCCTACTAAACATTTTCTTTCTCATTTTCATAATTTAGCTTCGAAGCATTTTCTCATAGATGTTACGTTCAATCTTGACCAAATATAAATAACCGTGGCTGGTTACCCCTCAACAGGATACCACATACACCACAGGCTACAAAGTGCACTAACTCTGGAAAGCCCCTTTTGACTAACTCAGAGCCGATCGTTAGTTAACCCCTTTTGATTAACTCATAATTCTGGAAAGCACGACGGCTAACTCAGAATGGTACAAGAGAACTCACATAATACATAAAACAGTTCATGCCATGATTATCACTTTCAAAACACGATTATCAAAAGATAAAGAAAGGTTTTCGAGCATAGCTCATTTTGTTTTATATATAAGAAAATCCCACCTTAGATTACAGATCTAATAAATGAGCTTCCGTTCTTTAGTCTTCCGTCCTTTCCTTGTGTTGACTTCCTCCTTCATCGTACATAAAATATAACCTCGATGAGTCGTTGAGACGACAACAGAAAACGGACATCTAAATCAAATTTGATTTAGTCTTCTATGCTTTCAAGCTTTTAGGCATTTGCACGCTTAACAAAATTCCTTTACTTAAACGGATACAAGAAACGAACTCATCTTGTTTAGCACTCAAGGCTCTATACTTGACACTGAGGTCAGTAAGAAAAAGGCATTCGTTAACTCATGATGACCTTAAAGATCGAAAGAAACTAAGTTGAGAAGAAAACAACTTAGGAAATTAGGTTTTTGATATTCACTGCACAGAACAGAGGTTCTTGGGACTGCTCAGAACAGAGCATCCCGAAAAAGGGGATGTGCCCTGTACCGAATGAAAGACATGGAAGTCTAGTTTACTTTCCAATTTACGGATCTCAATTCCGATAAACGAGCTAAGAGATATAGCAGTTTCCGTGAAACGTTGCAAAAACTGCCGAGTGAACCCTAATGCTCGATAAAAATGACACACGGCTTTCTAGGTTCGTTTTATGCTATCGAACCTAATTTCTCACGAATTTTACACAACAAGGCAGTCAACACGTATTTCCATACGTGAAGGACTCCTTTCATTTCTCGTCTATAAATACGACGATCAAAACCTCGTCGTTTTAAACTAAACAATTACTGTACCATATCAAGTTAACATTTCTCGTCCTATCTTCTCGATTATAACTAAAACTCAACATTTCATAACTCGGATTAACACGTCGTCAATTACAAAATCGTTCCCTCATCATTAACAATTATTATTATCTAATTAGAATCCTTAATCGTCTTTTCTATCATTACTTATCAACATTCATTCGTTTCTTACGAATTATCCAACGTCATTAGAATTTGTTGAAATTCTACAACATTTTTCAACAACTATCAAGGATCATTACTACGTATATCATAATCTCAATTCATTAACCAATCTCGATTTATTTAGGATTTTTTGTCTCTTACGTTTTACATTATATTTTTAGAATAATTCCAATTAATTAATATCATCATCTAATATCATAAGGAACATTAATCCATCACTATAACATCAATTAAATCAAGCTACACACAACCCCTAATTTCCTCATAATTTTCGGTAGTGACTAAATAATTAGGAGAGTGATTTTCTTCATCAATTAACTCCATTAATCCATTACTCATACTACAACAACATGAATTAATCATTGATTAACACTTCTACATCATTAATTGGAAATCCAACTTGAAACCCTAACCCTAATTCGATTGTCATCAAAATTATTAGGGGATTTCATTTATTTTTGCATCAATCCTCAATTAAACTACTCCTAAGCTCAATTATCCAATCAATTAGTGAATTAAAACACCCTACATAAAACCCCTAAAAATCGGTCCTAGTTCAAAATTAGGGTTCTTGATTTTCTCTCTCTAATTCATCCATAGAATCATATCTAATACATCTAATTGCATTAATTAAAGCTCAAATCATCATCCTAATTCATCACCATAATTTCGGTCCATACTAAAAATTAATAGATTGAAAATCTAATTGGATAGAAGTGAAGCTAGGATGATTACCTTGAATTATTGTGAAGGTAGAATGAAATTAGATGGATGATGGATGACTTGTGGAAATTTCCTTGCACAAAAGCTTCAATATCCTTCAATGGAGAATGAAAATTGAGAGGGAGAGTTGAAGGAGGGGCTGGCGGTAATGGGGAGGTTTGGGAGGGATGATGATTTAGTTAATTATGTATAAAGTATCCAACAACTTAACATAGGTGGCTAATTTAATAATATAAGAACTAAATAGAATAAGTGAGTCATAAAGTGTAAACAATATAAAATTTGAAATATCTCTTATGTGTGTGTGTATAAGTCGGTTGGGAGAGAAATTATTCTCCAAAACCGTGTTTTTTCGGCTCGTTACGACGTCAAAAATCGAGAAACTAAAAACGTATTCGGCACGTTTTCGTCGAATTCCGATTCGACCATTAAATCCGACATATTTAACTTGTTCGGAAAATATATTTTAAAACCTAAAATCTGACAAATTCTCGGGACATCACAGTCCGAATTTCGTCCGGAAAAATAATAAAAACGATTTTTCCGAACTTACTCGTCTCGCCGAAAAAGTGAATGTAAAGTTCGACGGTTTGTCGAACCGAGTTTTCTAACGAGAAATTTCTCGACCGCGATAACCCTAATACAGTAGTCGTTTAACTGACTTCCGTAATTTATTTTCGGCAACGGATTTCACCGTTGGTTTTAGAATTCAAATTCATGAACTTAGGTGTGCAAAGCCATAATCACTAATTACTTTCATTTTCGAAGACAGAGAGAATTTTCCGGGGTATTACACCCTTAGTATTACGAAATTCATGAGCATATGAATAGAGTTTTGATCCTTATATTCTTGAGCATGAAACTATGCTTATGCATTCCTTCCATGCTTAAAAACAAGAAGAAAAATCCATGTTTCCTCCAACCATGAAACCTTCGACTTTTATTGTCACAGCCCCAACTCCCGAGGGACGGTCAAGCAGGGGTGCGACTAGGGATTGGATTAAAGAAGCGGGGAAGAAGGGGAGTATGAATGAATAAACAGACAAATATAACTGAAACTACTAAGAACTTTACTTCATTGGATAAAAGAGAGAGTCAATCACAAAAGATCGCTCGACAAAGTTGTGATCAGAGAAAACTAGGTTTAAAGTATGAATAACTTAAACCGAAAGGATTTACAATAATAGAAGAACAAACTTTATTTAATGAAAGAAAAAGAAAATCACGGAGGATCACTCGACATAGCTATTCTTAAAAGGGACTAAGTTCAAAGGATGAAACTTAGTTCTAAGTTATACTTTAACTGAAACTAGTTTACAGAATTGGCAGCGGAAAAGCGTAGAAAATGATATCACATATCGAATGTGAAATCGAGGCTCAATTAATCTTTACTTCCTTAATTACGACCTTAACTTAACCTCCTCCGCCTTCGTCACTCAACCTCCACATTCAAAAACAAACATGCAGGGCTAAGTCACTACTAGAAAAATGCACATACATAACACAGTTTCTCCGTTATCTATGTGCTCAAAAAACCGTTACGTATAATGGTGTTATCTATAATGCGCACATACATAACGGACAAATATCCGTTATGTATAATATTATACATAACGGTTGTTTTTTAATACATAACGTTTTTTTCTCCGTTATCATTCTAATTTTACATAACGGTTCTTACCGCTATTAAAAATTAATTTTTTGCGTTATGAAATGCACCTCATCTGTGTTATGCATCGTTATAGATAACGATTTTTTCCATTTTTTATAACATTGTTTTCGCGTTATGTTTTTCATTTTTTATAACGCTGATTTTTTCTTTTAGATGACGGAACCTATACAATTATGTACTCATGCTACAACAGTATATATATAATTTTTTCCCCCAACTTTCATGTATTTATCATAGAATAACAAAATTACATTAACATCCATACATTGTCATTCCAAACATCCATACATTGTCATTTAAATGTCACACATGTTCTATGTAACGATATGTCATAAAAGAAGACAACATATAAATTCCAACATAAAACACAAAATAATAACTAGGATTCCTGGTGAATATTTCTTGCCATCATATGCTCCTTCAGCTCAATGCAATCGATACCTTGTTTCAATCGAAGACATGCTTTATCACACAACTTGCTCATTTCAAACGAACCTCATTGATCTCCGCTTGAGAATATGTATGAGCATCCTTAAACTATGAATACAAAAAAGTTCATAAATAAATTAATAACTAATAATATGATATTAGAAATAACATAAATCAGATATAAAAATATAAACTTTTCTTTATAAATAAAAAAAGTAAAATATCAACCTTACCAAATGTATGCAGCGATGCAGTTTCTCGAAATCACTGCCAATTTACAAAAATGAATGACATCAGCCTCCAAAAATATCAAAACATTAATATCATGCCCGAAGACTTCATCATCCACAGTATCATGTATTCCTTCATCCTTGAATGACTTCTTCATTGAACAATAGAGTTTTCTTAAAAGTGATTTGTGTTAGAAGAACTTAGGAAAATTTCAGCTATATTCAACATGTTGGCATCAAATGGCTAAAAGAGATAAATTTCTGCATGCAATAGCAGAATAATCAATATCAAGCTCGTTGTATTTATTATGTCACAACCAAAATTGCAATTGCCACCAATAAAATTTCCTCCGAAATTGCAATCGCCACAAATAATCATTTAAGTACATGCAGCATGAATATTTGAGCAAGAGCATTCTGCTGCAATTTGAATAATTTTGAGAACATACACAAATTAAAAGAGTTGGTATGCCTGTCTAACTTGAAGAATATTTGAATTTAAATATAAAAACAGACAAGACAATTAAGAAGGGAATTTCAGGGCGAGTTGGCCTAGAACTTATTCATTTTGATGAATAACTACAATTGGTTCTCAAGAAACCAATCTTGCATATTGAGAGCTAAATATGAGCTAAAAGAGTTGGTATGCCTGTCTAATTTTCAATCCTGCATGTATGTATGTTAACCGATACGGACAAGATATTTTCGGTCATAGCAATATAATTAGGAGGGATGTTTTCATCATCAAATTAATCCATTTTAACACTCCTAAGTCCATTACAACATATATTAATCATTGAATTAAACTTCTACATCATTTATTTAAATTGATCCTCAAACCCTAAGTAAAAATCGGTCCCTCAACAAAACTTAGGGGAATTGAAATATCTTTGTATCAAACATCAATTAAACACTATCTTAGTTTATTTCTCCAATCAATTTTAGGATTAAAACATCCTATACTCATGCCCCAAATTCGGTCCCCTCATTAGACTTAGAGTTCTTGGATTTCTTTCATTAATTCCCTCATGAAATCATTTACTAACCAACTAATTATAAGAATTAAGACTAAATCATCATCCAATCCATTTATTAAATTTTCGGTCCACATCATAATAAATAGAAATTAAATTTTAATTGGATAGAATTGTAGCTCTAGGAATTACCTTGCTAGATATGGAATTAGGAATGAAATTGATGGATGATTGATCAATTGATGTAGAAATCTTGTCAAGAACTTGATGAACAACAATGGAAGATCAAAGAAAATTGAAGGAAGAGTATGTGTGTGTGTTACCGTGAAAGAGAGGGAGAGGAATGAGGTGATGACAAGCTTTGTTTGATTTTTAATCCTAGCTTAGGTGTCCAATATTTTAACATTAGAAATTCAAGAGAAGAAATGAGTCATAGACTTTAAAATATAAACTAATGAAATATCCTAATGAATAAAGGCATGAAGTCGGTCATGGCTTAAAAATTAGGGAAAAATACGCGTTTTTTTTGGTGCGATACGACGTTATAAAAATCGAGTATAAAAACGTATTCGGCACGTTTTCGGCGAATTCCGATTTAACCAATAAATCCGGAATATTTTTCTTACTCGGAAAATAATATTTAAAACTTAAATTCCAACAAAACCTCAGGACGTCACAGTCCGAGTTTCCTCCGGAAAAAATCATAAAAACGAAGTTTCTCGGGCGAACTCCTATCGAAATTTCGTGAATGTAAAAATCAGACGGTTTCCCGATCTGAGTTCTCGTACTAAAAAGTGTTCCTCCGCGAAAACCCTAATACAGTATTCGTTTCACTGACTTCCGGAATTTATTTTTAAAAACAGATTTCACCGTTGGTCTTAGAATTGAAAATCGGGATCTAAGGCGTGCAAAGCCATAATTATTATTAATTTTAAATTTTTAACGCAGAAGAAATTTTCCGGGGTATTACATCCTACCCCCCTTACGAAAAATTTCATCCCGAAATTTGCTTACCTCCTTTGCAAAAAGTTCCCACGTAGCTTCCTCTTGCCCGTGGTAATTCCAGAATACTTTACTGATCGTATCGACTTAATTCTTAACTATCGCACCTTTCGATTCCGGATTGATTGCGTTCTTTCGTTATAACTTATATCGGAAATCAAGAACTATGTCTTGCTGATGAATCAAGCGTTTAGAATCGAACACGTACTTTCTCATACGAGGTACAAAAATATAATAACATTTCATAGACTTGGCAACACGGCCAATCTATACGTCCTTTCAAATTCATCTTTCCCGAGATATCCGATACTCATAATAAGCTTCATTTAAGCTTATACTTTACGTGAATCAAATGATTCTTTTAACGGAGAAATCTTAAAGAAAACTTTATCTTCTTTTTCGAATTAAGTTCTGATTGTCGCATATACGTAAGACTTTCGTCTTCTCGAAACTTGTAATGCAGCGGAAATTCCTTACGATCTCAAAAATTTAAAGTTAATAAAATAAATGGCTTTGCACGCCTAAGTTTACGATTTTGAATTCTAAGACTAACGGTCGAATCCGTTTCCGAAAATAAATTACGGAAGTCAGCTAGACGTTACTGTATTTAGGGTTAGCGCGTACGAAAAAATTTTAGTTCGTGAACTCAGAACGGAAAACCGTCTGATTTTTACATTCACGAAATCGCGATACGAACTCGCCCGAGAAAGTTCGTTTTTATGATTTTCCGGACGAAACTCGGACTGTGTCGTCCCGAGATTTTGTCACAATAAATTTTATAAATATTATTTTCCGATTATGTTTAATACATTAGAATTTTTTGATGAATCGGATCGTGACGATTTCGTGCCGAGCCCACGTTTTTCGTCGATCGATTTCCGTAACGTCGTATCGCGCCGGAAAAGCGCATTTTTTCCCTCCCTTCCCTCTAGTGACCTCTCTCTCTCTCTCTTTTAGTTAGATTTTTTGTGTTTTATATTGTTATATGTGGACACCTAAGTCTTTACTATTCACCCTTTACACCTTTACACTTATTAATCCTTATAACATATGTTATATCAAATTAAATCACATCTCCTCCTTCCCTCCCCCCATTTTCGGCAGCCTTCACTCCTCTCTCTCCCATCTTCATTCCATTTTCCTCCATTGAAGAAGCTTCAAGATCTTGAGCAAGAAATCACACAAGTCTTCATCCATCCATCAAAACCTATTACTTCCTTTGTTAATCCTCAAGGTATTCATCTCCTCCATGTTCCTATCCAATTGGATTCCTCTTCTTTTTATTTTCTTCTTGGATCGAGTTTTAGAAAAGATGAACTAGATGTTTTGATCTTCGATTAAGTGAAATTAGTGGGTGATTAGATATGAATTCTAGGGTTAACATTGATTGAAAACCAAGAACCCTAACTTCTCTATATTACCGAAATTTTAGGGCTTATGGTAGGATTTTTGGAATTCTTCAATTGATGTTAAATTCATGCTTAGGAAGTGTTTAATTAGTGATTAGAACCAAGAGAAATCGAAAGCCCTTTGTTTGATTGAAATCGATTTAGGGTTTAGGGTTTGAAATTGGGGATTTTTGCATGTTAATGTGTAATTGGACTTCAATTGATTAATGGATGAGATAATAGTGTAATTAAGAGATAAATGGTGTTGATTAATGAAGAAAATCACTCTCTTAATCTTTCTATAAATACCGAAATTTATTAGACAATTAGGGGTTTTATATGGCTTGGTTTAATTGATGAAATGATGATAGAATATGATTTCTAATGATGTTAGTTGATAATAGGAATTTATTTTGTCACAGCCCCAAATCCCGAGGGATGGCAGAAGCTGGGGTGCGACTGGGGTTGGATTAAAGAAGCGGGGAAGAAGGGGGCTAATTGACTAAACATACATGGAAAAGGGTATCGTTAAAACATAAACAAGACTTGAATATAGAAGAAACTAAGTTCATAATTTCAGACTTAACTACAGAGTTGTTCAAAAATACATCTCATAAGATATTCAGAGTTTTGCAGCGGAAGGGTTCTAACTAAGCATCATATCCTTTAACTCAACACCAACCGTCGCCGCTCACCGTCGCTTCAACCTGCACATTTAGAAAACAATGCAGGGCTAAGTACAAACGTACTTAGTGGGCACGATGCCGAAATCATAATCATAAATATAGATAAATATGGCATTTCATAAGCGTAGCACATCGGAGTTTTATTGAAAGAATCCGTGTCTACTAAACATTTTCTGACTCTTTTCTCATAAATCACTTTCGCGAGCATTTTCTGTACGTTCAATCTTGACCAATTCTAATTCACCGTGGCTGGTACCCCTCAACAGGATATCACATATACCACAAGTTACAAAGTGCACTAACTCTGGAAAGCACTTAGCAGCTAACTCAGAGCCGATCGTTAGTTAATCTAATTAGATTAACTCTAAATCTGAAAAACATGAATGTTAACTCAGATAGGTACAAGAGAACTCACATAAAACATAAAAAAGTTCATGCCATAATATCACTTTGAAAACACAGATATTAAAGCGATAAAGAAAGATTTTCCGAGCATTGCTCGTTTTATTTGTATATAAAAGCCCACCTTGATATACAGAACTTAAAAGCAAAAGCTTCCAAACTTCGGATCTTCCGACCTTTCTTCACAATTGGCTTCCTCCTTCATCGTAAAATAAACATACTTAAAAACGGGTCGTAAAAGATAATCGATTAAAGAGAATCGAAAAAGTTTTAGTTGTTTCGTTCTTTAGGCATTTGCGCGCTTACTAGATTCGTTTTACTTAAACGGGAAACGAGATTTGTACCAATCTCGTTTAGAACTCGGAAGATCTCATATTCGACTCTCGGGTCAGTAGAGAAGGTAGTCGATACCTTAATACGACTTTAAAGATTATAAGAAACTAAGTTGGAAAGAATCAACTTAGGCAATTTACGTTGTAGTTCATTGAACGATTTAAGGAATTTCTCGTTTATTACTTCTTTAATGAAAGGATAAGAGATAAGATCTCGACTGGTTGTCATCACTCAAGGTCTTGTACTTGACTCTAGGGTCAGTAGGGAGATATTCGTTAGATAAAACGGCTTAAACGATCGAAAGAAACTAAGTTGTGAACTAAACAACTTAGAAAACAAGAAACTGAATTTTCACTGCGCAGTCCAGTAACTCTGGAGACTGTCCAGAACAGAGGATTTGGAAATAGGGGATTTGCCCTGTAGTAATGGAAAGATTGGGATGTCTAGTTCGCGCTCCAATTTACGGATCACAAATTCGATAAACGAGCTAAAAGTTATTACAGTTTCCGGCGAGGGTCGCAAAACTGCCGCGAAAACCCTAATTGCTCGATAGGTTCGACGTATAACGTCTTAGGTTCGTTCTAAACTCTCGTATTCAATTTCTTTAGAAACTAGACCCTCAAGGCAGTCATCACGTACTTCTTTACATGACGAACTCCTTCTCGACACTTGCTCAAAAGCACGACGTTCTAAACGTCGGATTTCAACTAACAATTACTAAACCAACAAAAATTCAAAACGCGTTCTAGTTCTCGACTATAACTATAGCCCATATTATATCAACTCGAAAGCTTATGATGTCAACTAGAAAGTTGTTCTAAATTCCATCATAAACAATAATATCAAATTGGAATTCTCATCCGACTTCTCGATGATTAGTTACGACTAAATGTTCGTCTCTTACGCGATTTTCAAAGTTGTTGGATTCCGTTCAAATTTTACGACGTTAAACTACGTCTAACGTGAATCACTTTCATGCATGCAAACATATCATAACATCATTATAATTCAACTTATAAGGTGATCTTTATCTCTTACGTTTCATTAAACATTTTTAGAAAATTCTCAATTAAATTCTATAATCAATTAACATTATTTGCAACATAATTCAACCAACAATCCATCAATTAAATCAAACATGTGGAAACCCCTAATTATTCTATAAATTTCGGTTTTCATAAAGATGTTAAGGGAGTGATTTTCTTCTCCAATTAACTACATTTATTCATTAACCAACCTCTTATAACAACTATTAATCAATTGCAAATCAATTTCCAACTAACATGCATCAAATCCCTAAATTCAACTCAACCCTAATTGAAATTTCACAAACACATAGGGCTTTTGATTCATTTTCATTCTAATCACTAATTAAACATCTATTAAACAAGAATCAATCATCAAATGAAGAAAATTAAAAATCCTACTAACATGCCCTAAATTTCGGTATTAATATAGGTATTAGGGTTCTTATTTTTGTTCCATTTTAATCCCTAATTATCCTATCTAATACATCTAATTTCATTATTCCAAGATTAAAATATCTATTCCAATACTCTAAAATTTCGATCAAGAAAAAAAGAAAAAGAAAAGAAAGATGATTGGATAGGATTATAGAGAAGGGAATTACCTTAAGAATTAAAGAAAGATGTATGGAGTTTGAATGGAAGGATTGAGACTTGTGTTCTTCTTCAAGTTCTTGGAGCTTTCATTAATGGAGGTTGATGAAGTGAAGAAGATGATGAATGGGGGAGTGCTGCCGATTGTGTGTGTGTTTGGGAGGAAATGGGTTGTTTTAATTTTGAATTAACTATATGTTGTAAACTAATAGGTGTAAAGTTTCACTAGTGGAAGTAATAGGTGTCACTAAATTAGGCTTTACCAACATGCATGTTTTCTAATTAATTAAAAATAATAAAAAAAAAGTCGGCTGCCATGCAGATTTTTAGGAGGGATATGCGTTTTTCCAGCGCGATCCGACGTTACGGAAAACGTTCGACGAAAAACGTTGCTCGGTACAAAATCGTCGCGATTCGATTTGACCTAAAATTCTAACGTACGAAACTTAGTCGGAAAATAAATTTACAAAATTTATTTTGACAAAAACTCGGGACGACACAGTCCGAGTTTCGTCCGGAAAAACATAAAAATGAACTTTCTCGGGCGTGTTCGTATCGCGATTTTGTGAATGTAAAAATCAGACAGTTTTCCGTTCTGAGTTTACGAATTAAAAACTTTTCGTACGCGCTAACCCTAAATACAGTAGTCATCTAGCTGACTTCTGTAATTTATTTTCAGAAACGGATTCGACCGTTAGTCTTAGAATTCAAAATCGTAAACTTAGGCGTGCAAAGCCATTTATTTAATTAACTTTAAAATTTTAAGAACGTAAGGAATTTACGGGGCATTACATATTTAGATTTTTCTAAAAATATTTTGTGGGATGTAAGAGACGAAGAACTCGTCATAAGTTGAGATATAGTGTTGATATGAAGTAATTATATGCATGAAATTGATTCTCGTTAGATGTTGTTTAATGACGTAAAATTTGAACGAAATTCGACAACTTTGAAAATTGTGTAAGAGACGAACAATTAGACGTAACTAATAACCGGGAAGTCGAATGAGAATTCTAACTTGATATTATTGTTTATGATGGACTTGAGAATAACTTTGTAGTTGATGTCATGAGCTTCCGAGCTAATATAATATGAGTTATAGTGATAGTCGAAAACTAGAACGAGAATTGATAACTTGTTGGTTTAGTACATGTTAGTTGAAAGCCGACGTTTAGAACGTCGTGCTATTGGACGAGTTTTGAGAAGGAGTTCATCACGTACGGGGATACGTGTTGACTGCCTTGAGGGTCAAGTTTCATAAGAAATCGAATACGAGAACTTAGAACGAACCTAAGAAACTATACGTCGATTTTATCGAGCAACTAGGGTTAGCGCGGCAGTTTTGCGACCCTCGCCGGAAAGTGTAATAACTTCTAGCTCGTTTATCGGATTTGTGATCCGTAAATTGGAGCGTAAATTAGACATCCCAAAATTTCCAACGGTATAGAGCTCATCCCCTGTTTCCAGATCCCCTGTTCTGGGCAGTCCCCAGAGTTACTGTAATGCGCAGTGAAATTTCAGTTTTCATTCTTCTAAGTTGTTTCGTTCGCAACTTAGTTTCTTTCGATCGTTTAAGCCGTAATAACTAATGACCATCTCCCTACTGACCCTAGAGTCAAGAAAGGAGCCTTGAGTGCTAACCGAGACGAGTTGGTACCTCTTATCCGTTCAAGTAAAGAAGTTTAGTTAAGCGAGAAATTGCATAAGTCGTATAATGAATTAAAACTTATTTTCCTAAGTTGATTTCTTTTCCAACTTAGTTCCTTTTGATCTTTTAAGTCATATTAAGCTATCGACTACCCTCTCTACTGACCTGAGAGTCGAGTATGAGACCTTTCGAGTTCTAAACGGGATTTGTTCGAGTCTCGTTCCCGTTTAAGTAAAATGAATCTAGTAAGCGTGCAAATGCCTAAAGAATGAAACGACAAAAACCTATTTCGATTTTCTTTGATCGATTATCTTATACGACCCGATTTTAAGTATTATTATTTTACGATGAAGGAGGAAGCCAGCAGTAAAGAAAGGACGGAAGATCCGAAGATTGGAAGCTAGTACTTCTTAGTTCTGTATTACGAGGTGGGCTTTTATATATAAAATAAAACGAGCAATGCTCGTAAAATCTTTCTTTATCGCTTTGATATCTGTGTTTTCAAAGTGATATTATGGCATGAACTATTTTACGTTTTATGTGAGTTCTCTTGTACCTATCTAAGTTAGCATTCGTGTTTTCCAGATTTAGAGTTAATCTAACTAGGTTAACTAATGATCGGCTCTGAGTTAGCTGCTAAGTGCTTTCCAGAGTTAGTGCACTTTGTAACCTGTGGTGTATGTGATATCCTGTTAAGGGGTACCAGCCACGGTGAATGAGAATTGGTCAAGATTGAACGTAGCATACGAGAAAAATGCTTGCAAGCTAAATTGAGAAAAGAGTCAGAAAATGTTTAGTAGACACGGGCCTTCTTAATAAAACCCTCGATGTGCTACAAATTATGAAATGCCATATTTGTCTATACCTATGATTATGTTTTCGGCATCGTGCCCACTAAGTACTTTTGTACTTAGCCCTGCATTGTTTTCTAAATGTGCAGGTTGAAGCGACGTGAGCGGCAACGGTTGAAGTTGAGTTGAAAAGATAGGATGCTTTAGTTAGCACTCTTCCGCTTCCAAACTCTAAGTCTTTTGAGAATCTGTTTATTGAACAAAACTCTGTAGTATAAGTCTGTAAACTTGAACTTAGATACCTTGTGAACTTTTGTCGAGTAATCACTCGTGATTAACTCTTTCTTTATTATATTCAAGTCTTGTTCATTGATTGTTTGATGTCTTTTATGTACGTTAGTCAGTTAGCTCCCTTCTTTCCCACTTCTTTAATCCAACCCCAGTCGTACCCCGGGCTTCGGCCGTCCCTCGGGATTTGGGGCTGTGACAGAGTAGTATCAGAGCAATGGTTCGTCTCTTGCTCTGACTATGAGACAATCTTCTAGTTCGAGTCATTTCCCTAGTATGAGTTATTCTTTTAGTAATACCACAAAGTGGTATCTGAGCAAAAGTTCATTTTCTGCTTTGGATGCGAGTCAGTCTTCTAGTCCGAGTCGTTCTTTTAGTAATACCACAAATTAGTATCGGAGCAGTAGTTTGTCTCCTGCTCTGGTTATGAGTCATCTTTTTCTAATACGAGTCATTCCTTCTAGTAATATCATAGAGTGGTATTTATATACAAGTCTTCCTTCGAGTAATAATATAGAGTACTCATCTGTACTCTATATCGAGTCTTCTTTCGAGTCATAAGATGGAATAATGGTATGTACTTTAGATCAGAATCTTCCGTCAAGTAGAAGATAAGAGTTAGACTAGAACACTAAGATTGAGAATGTAGATGTCAACTCAACCTCCCGCTGTGTCGACTCAACGAGGAAAAGGAAAGAATTTTAATTATGTAATTTCTTTTAAATAAGAAGTTTTATGAATAAGTATGCAATGCATTTGAGAATGAGAATGAGTTGTGTTCCGAGTTTAAGAATTTTATGGAAGTAAAATTTTATACTTTATGTGATTGTATGATAGTACGAGTACTATCTTATGTGAAATTATTTGCGCAATGATTTCCTTTTTATGAAAAATTATGCGGATACAAGAATATAGTCGGATTTTAGGGATTTTTCCCGGTTCAATGAGAACGTAGACTCGAAACCTAAGATCCTTCCGGTTCTTCGAGAATTTAGACGTTTTTAAGAAACGTTGTTATGAAATAATTTCAAAAGGAGATCCCCAACGCGAGGAGAACTTCTACTGATGAATGTCACGTGTGTTAAGTGACATGAATGAAGATTCGGTAAAGTCGAACTTTGTTTTAAAAAATCCAAACTAGAATTTCCTGCGAGGAAAGTGAAATGAAAAATAAAAGTGATTCGGTAAATCGTGTTAGTAAACGAAGGGAACGAGTAGACGTTTGAGAAGCTTTCGGCTTCGAATTAAGAAAGATATGAACGAGACGACGAAGACAGAATAAAGGGAATCAAAGCCAAATAAAATAAGTGAACGTTGCTCCCGTGTAAGTAACGTAAATGACGTCATTCGTGACACGTCATTCCGTTTTCTATTCGTTTCGTGTATCAGTAGGGTTTCGTCTTGATCGAACTTTACGAAAAAAAATCGTATAAATTATTAGAAATCGAGCACGAAGTTTGATTAAATTTTCCATCGATCACCCGATCCTAGCGACGACAACTGGAACTTAGTTTCCAGAAAGTTATTCTTTAAGTTATATTTCATTTTTCTTTTGGAATTTAAGTCCATATTTCGCCTTTGAGCGACGACTACAACTAGTACGAGTACCAAGAGTCGTAAACGACAAAATTTCTTGTAAATGGATGTTACTTTTGAATAAGTAACATGAACAAAGTAAATATGCTTTGTTTTAATAAGTGAGAGTCGTTAGGAAATGTGTTGAGAAAGAAATAAAGAATTAAAATGAGTAAAACTATGGTGAAATAAAGAATGAAAATAAAATCTTTAATTTTATGTATACATATATGTTGTTGAATGCAATTTCTTGAATTGCTAGAAGTCTCGATAAGTGGTTGACTTAAGTGATGATGTTACAATTGAATAAGGAATGTTCGTTTTGTAATTTAAGAATTTCGTTGAGATAAGTTATTTTTCCCTACTTGTTACTGATCCGTGTTTCCTTAAAACTTTTGTAGGATGGCTAGGACTCGCGTTACGGCTCGGAAGAGCCAGCCTTTGGCCTCGTGCAAGCGCACTATAGTAGACATGCTACAGGATGAGTACTACGAGTTCGAGGTAGACTACGGAGAGGAGGATGTAGGACAAATTGTTAGTAACTTTTCTTCAGCTTACTACCCAGTGCGACACTTGATCCGGGAGAGTCAGGCGATTCTAGACCTGATTGTTCACCTACCGGATGAGTGGCGCGGTTGGGCGCACCGTGCGGCGTGGTACTTCTTAGGGATTTTCGGCGACGACACTGAGCCGACCACCAACTACACCGGATTCGCCCTGTTCGTGCACAGGCGCTTCTTTGAGAGCAGATTCATGCTTCCCATCCCATTAGAGCTGCACCTTCCCTACAGTCAGTTTCCTGCAGAGACAGAGTGTCACGCCCCGACTCTCGAGGTGCGACTTACGAACAACAATAAACCTAAACAACTAACAACTAACTCAAATAAGGGAACATGCTCGGGGAAAACAGAGATGGAAGACAAGACAATCGAATTTGGTTTTCCAAAAACATAATGAAATAACTACCGAGCATCTTAACTTCACCTACAACAGGAATTCAAACAAGTAATTCATGCTGATGGGAAAGGAATTCCAACAAAAAGAGAAAGCATACGAATATATATCAAGTTAAAGGATCATGTTCAACAACAATTCAAGTTAACGAGCCCATCGCTCGGAATTACAAGTTAAAGAGTTACGAATTCAACAAGTATTCAAAGTCTTCGAGCACAACGCTCGGGATCAAAAACATGAGTATTAAAGTACTAGCATCAACAGACATTAATTCAAAAGGGTTGCAGCGGAAACTTGCATCAATACCCAACACTTGCACGTATGAAGACGTACAAATGCCGGTCTGGAATTCAACTAAACTCAACCAACAAAACCAAACCACATCACCAAGTATCCATGCCATCGCCATCCAGTCAACCTGCATGTTTAGAAACATATGCAGGGCTGAGTACTTCGTACTCAGTGAACACAAGCCAAAACATTTGAATAAAGATGCTTCTTAAAGCTATAATAATTGAACTTGCCTTGCCGAACATCACAAGTATATAAGCAGTTTTAAAAATAGTTTACTTGTGCATGTCAGAACGGTTTCTTTAAACAAACTGCGCAGTCAAATATCATATAATATATCAGTATGTATCATCTATCACAAACAATTTCACTGTGCCGAGAAGTAGGCCTCTTTCTCGAGCACTGTGACCGGCCTAACCGAAGCAAGGCTCACAGTCACCTCAACATATACCACACGTGGGTTCCTGCTTTTCACAGGATAATAACATCTCCATATAAATAGATGATAACACATACCAACTTCAATAAAAACGGTAAGTCAATCACATTTGAAATCATATCATAATACTCAATAGCATAACTAATTTTCATTGATAGTTTTGGTTCAGAAAAGCCCACCTGACTTCCGAAGACTAGCTAGGTGGTTTAGGGCTATTTGTCCTCGCTTAATGATCCGTCCGGCTTGATCCTTCACAGTTCGACATCGATAGGAAAATAAGATATATGAAAGACGGACACAAAGGCGTTGGACTTTAACTGATGGACTTCTATTTGAGTCGTCTCTCTCTTCGCTCTAACTTTTCTAAAGGATCTCGCGTTCTCGTCTTTAAATTATTAACTCTATTTGAATTGGTTAACTTTACTACTCAACATCGTACACTTTTCTCGTTCTAATTAATAATGTCATCGTCTATATTCTATTACTCGAGCTTTCTTTCAAAGGCTTTAATCAATTCTTGGTTTAACAATTAATAACTCAATCATTCAATTATTTTTCACAACATAACTAACATCATGCATTTAAACACTTATTCAGTCATATAATGAATTCACAGAAATCAAGCATACTTTAAGACACATTAACAATCATTTAATTTAGACCTTAAAATCTAACTCGATTATGCATTTCTTTTTATGAAGGCTCAAACTATTTATTCTATCTTTCTTACTTATAGACAACGCTTTGTTTTACACCCGTTATCTTATAAGGTATTTTATAACTTTCATTCAATTAGTAAAAATTCTCTTTAATTATTATTAATTCTTATAAAATTAGGATTTCTTATTCATCCTTAATTCGATCCTCATTTCTTATCTCGACTATTGTTCCTTCAATTATTATCTTGGTTTATCTTTTTATTCGCTTGGTTGGAAACAACGTACTCAATTAATTATTTAATTAATCTTCTTTCAACTTATTATTCGATATCTTATTTTATCCTTATTTTCTTGATTAACTTATACGAGTATCTATCTTAACTCGTCTAGCATCTTTTCTTTACTCGATTAAAAACTTCCTTTTTATTTCTTCTCGATTAATTCTTTTTAAAGTCGGTTTTCTCTATTTTTGGTTATTTAATAAATTCTTCTTTTGTTGTCTTTAACCCTTTAAGTTATTTCTTACTTAATGATTTCTTTATTTTCTTAATAACATTTTTATGAATTAGCTCACTTTATTAGTTAAGTTATAAAAGATCTTTTTGTTGTAGTTTTAATAAAAATTTCAAGTCTTTAAATTTTAACACAAAGACATTTAATTGATATATGTTTTTATACATCTTTCATCTTTTATTTAATTAAAAGCTTTTCAAATTTAAATCTTTTTATCAAAACTTCTATCTTCATTCCACATTTAAACTAACATTCATATATACATTGAAATACTTAAACATCCAATCATTTTATTATTTGACAATTAATTTCTTTCAAAACTTCAACATGCAAACTCATTTTCTTAATTTAAACACATGCATGATTATATCAACATAACATACAATCATTTCATTGATCAAAATATCACTCAATTTATCAACAAAATCAACAAAATAAAAACTCCATTTTTGCTCAAAACACACGGCACACACATGCACTTTCTTGTGCATTTTATTTCTCAATTTTTCATGCTTAAATTCTCATTCTCAACATGATAAAAATAGCAAATCAAGCATCAAAATAATGATAACTCAAAGAATTCATATTTCTCCTATTTTCCTTAATTTTTTCGGTATTCATCTTAGGTTTAGGGTTTTAATTTCTTTTTCTTTCCTTAATTTACCGATTAAACCTAATATTCGATTCTTCTAACGAATTCTTCTCACTCGATTATCACATGCACATCCTAAGTTTGCCTAAACATAATTTAAATAGCATGCATGCATAGTTCTTTCTTTTAGGACTTAGAGATATACATATTTACAACTAATCAAATGAATTTTCATACTTTAATTTAAATAGAATCCTTCTCCTTGGCTCTTGGAATTGAAATGGATGGAATGTGAAGCTTCAAAGCTTGGACTTGAAGAGAAGAAGGAAGTCTTCTTGAATCCTCAAAGAAAAAGAAATAACATGGAATTAATTATCCATTCCTTTTAGGGTTTAAGAATCAAAATGAAGAAAGTGTTGGATGATACTTGAATTTAACTTCAAGAACTTGAAAACTATTTACCTTTTCTTGAGAATATGGATGAAATGAATGGAGATTGATACTTTATACTTCATTTCCATGGATGGAGAGTTTGAATACATGGTTGCATGTAAAGGAAAATCCAAGTATGAGGGAGGGGGAGAGATTGCCGAGAGTGAGAGAGAGCTTGGAGAGTTTGAGAGTTTTTCTTTTCTTTCTTGCTTGGAGAGAGGGAGAGATCGAATGAGAGAGAGATAGATGGAGTGAATGAATGTGTTTTTCTTGTCTTAGATGAATGCATGTGAAATCCAACAAAAGGAATAAAGTGAACTTGTTGGAAGTTGTATTAAGACATGACTAGATAGGTTGATGTGATGTTAATTGCATGCATACTTTAGTTCACAATTTACTAAGTATGTTGGTCATTTCTAGAGTGTAGGCATGATGACATCTAGGTATAGCTTATAGGTAGTGTGAGGTGGCGTGAGGGAGTGAGAGGTGGATGACACGTGTCTTCATCGTGTCGTTACGGGTGTTAATTACCCGGTCGTAAAGGTTTTCCGGATAAAACGATTCGTATTAATTCCTTTTTGTGCTATTAACGGGTCTAACCTCTTCTCGTCTCACTTCCAACACTAAGCATTTCAACCCTATTTCACGTCTCAATTTAAAAGATTAAAGGTTTCGATCATTTTAGTCCTTTAAATTTTTAAAAGAATTTAATCGGCTTATTAATCCGTTTATTACTCCTTTTAAAGATTAAATCCTCATTTCTCTTCTCAATTCTCGGATAAGTTCTTACCCTATCTCAGTGATCTTAAAAGAAATTCTAAGTTCGAAGGTTCTAGTTCAATTCTATTATAGTTTCTTTGGCTTAAACATATTTCTCGGCGATTAACATTACGTTATCTCAATCAAACAAACTCTTCGGGATTTTTCCGGAATTTAAACTCATACTCAACAAGCATATCACATCATCATCATCTCAGATAAATAGAACAGATAAATTCACACAAGATTCACAAGGCAATTTAAACGTTTCAGCCAATTCTCTTCGTTTAGAAAAGAAAAATTTTACTCTTAAATTCTCATCTTTTAACTTACTCGGTTAATTACACGCTCTCTAAAGGTATAAAAACTCGGGGTATCACATATCTGCCAAAGCATCTTGACTTAGACCCAGAGTTTGCCGCCCTGTTGGAGTTGCCACCAGACGGTGTACCGAGTGAGGAGAAGGACGCAGAGTCCGAGCAGTTAGAGGAGGACGCAGAGTTAGGACAGTTAGAGGAGGACGAGGAGACAGTAGTTACACCAGAGTCACCACCAGTTGGTCAGCAGATCGAGGAGTTGATCCCAGGGCCGGGATTCGTGGAGATCGACGCTGAGACAGCCGCGCTTTTAGGGTTGTCTTCACCTTTTGTGCCAGACGTTTGTGTTAGAGTCAGGGGACTGTTAGAGACGAGACTATATAGGGAGGGGCCAGACCACCGAGAGATCGACGCGGAGCTCGCCGCCTTGTTAGAGTTACCTTCTCCACTTACGCTGCTGGAGGAGATCTGTGCGAAGTGGGGAGTAGTCAGAGAGCAGATGGACGCAGGACCATCCAGGGTCCGTTCTAGGGAGGACTTCGAGTCAGGTTCAGGTTCAGGTTCAGTTCCCGAGCACCTTCTTCCCCTGAAGAAGCGTGAGGTAGAGGTCAGCGGGACTACTTGGTTTCCGACCTGGAGGAGACAGTTTCAGAGGCACCCTCGCCCACCTTGCTTACACTTGCTGACGGTTCTACTCTGAGGGTGGACGAGACACTTCAACTT
Source organism: Schizonepeta tenuifolia (assembly GCA_029490685.1). Lineage (NCBI taxonomy): Eukaryota > Viridiplantae > Streptophyta > Magnoliopsida > Lamiales > Lamiaceae > Schizonepeta > Schizonepeta tenuifolia. Next base: position 43,466,693 of record CM055956.1, on the reverse strand, counting down.
GTTTTTGGTTCAGAGTCTGAGGAGGATGACCCGGAGGAAGATCCCGAGGAGGAGCCGGAGGAGGACCCGGAGGAGGACCCAGCGGAGGATTGTTAGGGTTTTTGCAGACCATAGGGGGTAGTTTTTGGACTCGACTGCAGTTTAGTTGGGCAGAGCATTGTAGACGCGGGTAAATATCAGTAGTAGTAGTAGTAGCTCTTTTATCCTGTATAGAGTCGGATCAGTAACTAGTTAGTTTTTATAGTACTCTAACGGATACGAAATTTTATGAATCGTTTCCGTTCTAGTACTTTAGTAGATATGGAGTTGCAGCTTGTTAGTGCACCTGGTAAATAGTAGGCAGTCAGCCTAGTTTAGACTAATAGTAGTCTAACCTTTTTGTATAAGTCCTCGTTGGAGGCAGAATTAATATTCTTTTGATGTATATATATATACATGACCCGTGAAGATGGTTTTTAATCACAAGAAAAATTTCTTACGAATCGAGTAATTAAAATCAGAATGTCAAATGAACTCGTGTAACAAAGAATTGAGTTTAACTTGAAGTTAAAAGATTAATGAAATAATATCGAAGCTTTGTTCGATATGTTGTTCTGTGAACTTGATTAAGTTGAGAACGAGCTAGTAAGTACTAAGAGTAATCAACAGAAGAGAACTAATGAGAATTTCAATTTTTCCCTAGACCAAAGAAAATGCCGCCGAGAAACGTGAACAATAGGAGAGGTCGAGGACCTGGAAGGCCTAGAGGACGTGGGAGACGTCAACCAGAAAACAACAGAGAACAGGAGTATGAGCGGAATGCTACCCCACCACCATAACCATCACCACCACCATCACCATCACCACCACCTCCACCACCACCCCATAGGGATATAGAGGATCTCTTCCTCAAGAGGAACCCCCCGATGTTCAATGGAACGGGCAGCCCTAGCGATGCTGAGCTATGGGTGAGATCTACAGAGAAGATTTTCAAGCTCCTCAGATGCACTGATGAGGAGAGAATGCTATGTGTCGCATTCCAACTGACTGGATCGGCAGATTACTGGTGGGAAGCAAGACAAAAGGTGATACCAGCAGAGCATCTGGCTCGTTTCACGTGGGAAGAGTTCAAAGAGATCTTGTTTGATAAGTATGTCCCCAAGACGTATAGGGCGCAGAAGGAAGCTGAGTTTTACAATCTGAAGCAAGGAAAGCTGACCGTGACTGAGTATGATGCCAAGTTTTGCAAACTGTCAAGGTATACGCCGGCATTAGTTGATACCGAGGAAAAGCTATCCAAGAAATTTCAAGAGGGTTTACGACATGAGCTAGGAATCGCTTTAGCTAGTCATGGAGGACTAGACTATACGGATATTTTGGGAAGAGCACTAGAAATGGAGGCCGTCATGCCTGATGAGAAGAAGATTGTACCAACTGCATCAGCACCAGCGCAGAATCAGAACTGAGGCTACTATAACAACAATAGTAGCAACTATCAGGGTAAGAGAAAATGGAACGGAGGAGGTAGCGGAGACTACAATCAGGGTTATAACAACTAGGGAGGTCAGAAGAGGGGAAACCAGCAGGGTTTTCAAAAGCCTGGCCAGAACAACAACAACAACAACAACAACAACAACAACAACAACAACAACAACAACAACAAGAGGCCGTGGCAGGGAAACAACCAATCGGGGTTGTTTATTCAGGGGAATAAGCAGAACTCACCGTGGAAGGGCAACAACCAACAGAACCAGCCACAAGGGCAACAACAAAATTTCAACCAGGGAGCAATTAACCCAGGGAGGGTTACCATCCCCGTATGCCCGAAGTGCAACAGAGCCCATCCTGGAGTCTGCCAGATAGGCACCCCTAACTGTTTCAACTGTGGACAGAAAGGGCACATGAAAAAGGATTGCCTTAAACCGCTTCAAGCAGTACCCCTCCGAGCCATTCAAGCACAGCCGCAGCAGCCGCCAATGAACCAACAGCAGTTTCAGCATCATGCACAGCAGCAACAGAATGCGAGGGTATGCGCTATCAAACAGGGCGGCCAGCGCAAAGGAAAAGGCAATCTCGCAGGTATGGAAAAACTCCACAACATCCCCATTAAGATACTGTTTGATACTGGTGCATCGCATTCTTTCATTGCTGGCTCGTGCGCCGATAACTTAGACATCAGGCCTGTAAGAGCTGCATTCTATGAGAGTAGCTACGTCTTCAGGAGAAATCACTACTTCTACGCATGTTTGCTCTAACCTAGAACTAGAAATCGGAACTCATAAGGTTATAGCGAATAACTTAAACGTTATGATAATGTGGGACGTAGATATAATCCTAGGGATGGATTGGTTATCAGAGAATTACGCTACAATTCTCTGCAACGAGAGAAAAATCTCTTTTAAACCGCCGGGTAAAGAACCGACCGAATTCCACGGAATTTCAATGAGTAGAGGCGTACCAATTATATCAGCCCTTCAAGCCACGAAACTCATGAAGAAAAAAGGTATTACAGCTTATCTTGTGTACCTAGTCGGAGAACTAGGAGCCGAGAAGACCATCCAAGACGTAAAGGTTGTAAATGAATATGAAGACGTCTTTCCAGAAGTATTACCAGGATTGCCACCACATCGTCATGTGGACTTCACGATCGATTTAGAACAAGGAGCAGCTCCTAAGTCTAAAGCCCCATACAGGATGGCACCGAAGGAACTGGAAGAACTCAAAATCCAGTTACAGGAAGTACTAGACCTTGGGTTCATCAGGCCAAGTGTCTCACCTTGGGGAGCACCCGTGCTATTTGTTAGGAAAAATGACGGATCGATGAGAATGTGCATCGATTACCGAGAACTGAACAAGATAACACTCAAGAACAAATATCCTTTACCAAGGATCGAGGATTCTTTCGATCAGCTCAAAGGTGCAGGATTCTTCTTCAACATAGATTTGAGGTCAGGGTACCATCAGCTCAAGATCAAACCTGAAGATGTACCGAAGACCGCTTTTAGAACCCGATATGGCCATTACGAATTCCTAGTGATGCCATTTGGTTTAACCAACGCTCCAGCCGTATTCATGGACCTTATGAATAGAGTCTTCCACCCCTACTTGGACAAATTTGTTTTAGTATTCATCGACGACATCCTCGTTTACTCTTAAGAATGAAAAGGAGCACGAGGAACATCTACGGATAGTGTTGGAAACACTAAGAACTGAGAAACTCTATGCCAAATTTAGTAAATGCGAATTTTGGCTGAAGGAAGTTATGTTCCTTGGGCACATAGTATCGGCGGAAGGAATCAAGGTGGACCCAGCAAAAGTAGAAGCACTACACAACTGGAAGTCACTAACGAGTCAGAATGAGATCAGAAGTTTCTTGGGTTTAGCCGGTTACTACAGAAGGTTTATTGAGGGATTCTCTACGATCGCTCGCCCGATGATGCAGCTACTTCGGAAGGATACCAAATTTAAGTGGACAGATGAGTGTGAAAAGAGTTTCCAAACGCTCAAGGAGAAGTTAACCACAGCGCCAGTACTAGCACTTCCTGACACAAGCAAGGAGTATGTGGTCTACACCGACGCATCGAAAAATGGATTAGGTTGTCTTAATGCAAGATGGACGACATGACAACTTCGACCTCACGAAGTTGAGTACCCAACCCACGATTTAGAACTCGCAGCCGTAGTGCATGCGTTAAAGATTTGGAGACACCATCTTTATGGTGTAAGAGTCGAGATATTCACCGATCACAAGAGCCTGAAGTACTTTTTCGAGCAAAAAGAACTGAACATGAGACAAAGAAGATGGCTCGAATTAGTCAAGGATTATGACTGCGGAATCAACTATCATCCAGGAAAGGCTAATGTGGTAGCAGACGCATTGAGTCGCAAGGCTCCAACGAAGTTAGGATGCCTTTTTGTAGAAGAAGGAACTTTAGTACGAGAATTCGAGAAGATGGATATCAGAGTGGTTGACACGCCAGCTACGATAACAAGTCAGATCGCAGCATTAGAAGCTACACCAGATTTGAGAGAAAGAATCATCAGTGCCTAGAGAAAAGACGAATCAATGGAAAAGTTACGAGTGAGAATAAGAACAGATAAACCAGAAGGATATTCTGAAGCTCCAGACAATGCGATACTTTATGAAGGCAGAATTTGTATTCCTGACGACGACAGCAATTTGAAGAACGAGATCTTGAGTGAGGCTCACGATACGCCTTACACAGCACATCCAGGAAGTACGAAAATGTACCAAGATTTGAGAAGAAACATTTGGTGGAATGGAATGAAACGAGACGTTGCATCGTTTGTAGAAAGATGCCTAGCATGCGAGCGAGTTAAGGCTTTACACCGACGACCATATGGATTGCTACAACCATTGGATGTCCCAGAATGGAAATGGGAAGGCATAGCTATGGACTTTGTCACAGGCTTGCCTAAGTCGAGAAGAGAAAACACAACAATTTGGGTGATAATAGATAGGCTTACGAAGTCAGCGCACTTCTTACCGATTAAGATTACCTACAGATCAGAGAAACTAGCTCAGTTATATGTCAGAGAGATTGTACGTCTGCATGGAGTACCAAGGGTCATAGTATCAGATAGAGACGCCAAATTCACTTCAAGATTTTGGATTACGATGCAAAAAGAATTGGGAACAGAGCTTAATTTCAGTACAGCCACAGACAGATGGACAGACAGAGAGAACGATTCAGATTTTAGTCGACATGTTAAGAACAGTGGTTTTGGACCGAGGCGCGAATTGGGAAGAAATTCTACACTTAGTCGAATTCGCTTACAACAACAACTATCAGGCCACGATAGGAATGGCGCCGTTTGAGGCTTTGTATGGAAGGAAATGTAGATCACTGCTTTATTGGGACGAAGTAGGTGAGAGAAAGAACCTAGGCCCATATGCGATTAATGAGATGATCGAGATAGTTCGGCAGATTCGAGATAGAATGAAAGAAGCCCAGAGCCGACAGAAGTCGTATGTCGATGATCGTCGAACCAATCTTGAGTTTGAAATAGGAGATAAGGTTTTCCTTAAGATATCCCCGACCAAAGGAATCCTTAGGTTCGGAGTTAAGGGTAAGCTAAGACTCAGGTTTATAGGACCTTATGAAATCCTCGAGAGAATAAGACCCGTCGCTTATAGATTGGCCTTACCGCCAAGTCTAGGAAGTGTTCATAATGTTTTTCACGTTTCTCAGATGAGAAAATATGTTTACGATTCTAAGCACGTCATTAGTCAGCAAGACGTAGTTCTTGAATCTGACATAAGCTATGAAGAGAAGCCGATATCGATTTTGGATAGAAAAGTTCAAGAATTAAGAACCAAATCGATACCGATCGTTAAAGTGCTTTGGAACCACCACGGGCAAGAAGAAGCCACGTGGGAACTTGAGGAGAAGATGAAGGAGCGATATTCTCATCTTTTTGCAGAAGGTATGCAAATTTCGGGATGAAATTTTTCGTAAGGGGGGTAGGATGTAATGCCCCGGAAATTCCTTACGATCTCAAAAATTTAAAGTTAATAAAATAAATGGCTTTGCACGCCTAAGTTTACGATTTTGAATTCTAAGACTAACGGTCGAATCCGTTTCCGAAAATAATTTACGGAAGTCAGCTAGACGACTACTGTATTTAAGGTTAGCGCGTACGAAAAGTTTTTAGTTCGTGAACTCAGAACGGAAAACCGTCTGATTTTTACATTCACGAAATCGCGATACGAACTCGCCCGAGAAAGTTCGATTTTATGATTTTCCGGACGAAACTCGGACTGTGTCGTCCCGAGATTTCGTCAGAATAAATTTTATAAATATTATTTTCCGATTAAGTTTAATACGTTAGAATTTTTGGATGAATCGGATCGTGACGATTTCGTGCCGAGCCCATGTTTTTCGTCGATCGATTTCCGTAACGTCGTATCGCGTCGGAAAAGCGCGTGTTTTCCCTCCCTTCCCTCTAGTGACCGACCTCTCTCTCTCTTTTAGTTAGATTTTTTGTGTTTTATATTGTTATATGTGGACACCTAAGTCTTTACTATTCACCCTTTACACCTTTACGCTTATTAATCCTTATAACATATGTTATATCAAATTAAATCACATCTCCTCCTTCCCTCCACCCATTTTGGCAGCCTTCACTCCTCTCTCTCCCATCTTCATTCCATTTTCCTCCATTGAAGAAGCTTCAAGATCTTGAGCAAGAAATCACACAAGTTTTCATCCATCCATCAAAACCTATTACTTCTTTTGTTAATCCTCAAGGTATTCATCTCCTCCATGTTCCTATCCAATTGGATTCCTCTTCTTTTTATTTTCTTCTTGGATTGAGTTTTAGGAAAGATGAACTAGATGTTTTGATCTTCGATTAAGTGAAATTAGTGGTGATTAGATATGAATTCTAGGGTTAAAATTGATTGAAAACCAAGAACCCTAACTTCTCTATATTACCGAAATTTTAGGGCTTATGGTAGGATTTTTGGAATTCTTCAATTGATGTCAAATTCATGCTTAGGAAGTGTTTAATTAGTGATTAGAACCAAGAGAAATCGAAAGCCCTTTGTTTGATTGAAATCGATTTAGGGTTTAGGGTTTGAATTGGGGATTTTTGCATGTTAATGTGTAATTGGACTTCAATTGATTAATGGATGATATAATAGTTTAATTAAGAGATAAATGGTGTTGATTAATGAAGAAAATCACTCTCTTAATCTTCCTATAAATACCGAAATTTATCAGACATTTAGGGGTTTTATATGGCTTGGTTTAATTGATGAAATGATGATAGAATATGGTTTCTAATGATGTTAGTTGATAATAGGAATTTATTTAGATTTTTCTAAATATATTTTGTGGCATGTAAGAGACGAAGAACTCGTCGTAAGTTGTGATATAGTGTTGATATGAAGTAATTATATGCATGAAATTGATTCTCGTTAGATGTTGTTTAATGACGTAAAATTTGAACGAAATCCGACAACTTTGAAAATTGTGTATGAGACGAACAATTAGACGTAACTAATAACCGGGAAGTTGAATGAGAATTCAAACTTGATATTATTGTTTATGATGGACTTGAGAATAACTTTGTAGTTGATGTCATGAGCTTCCGAGCTAATATAATATGAGTTATAGTGATAGTCGAGAACTAGAACGAGAATTGATAACTTGTTCGTTTAGTACAAGTTAGTTGAAAGCCGATGTTTAGAACGTCGTGCTATTGGACGAGTTTTGAGAAGGAGTTCATCACGTACGGGGATACGTGTTGACTGCCTTGAGGGTCAAGTTTCATAAGAAATCGAATACGAGAACTTAGAACGAACCTAAGAAGCTATACGTCGATTCTATCGAGCAACTAGGGTTAGCGCGGCAGTTTTGCGACCCTCGCCGGAAACTGTAATAACTTTTAGCTTGTTTATCGGATTTGCGATCCGTAAATTGGAGCGTAAACTAGACATCCCATAATTTCCAACGGTACAGGGCTTATCTCCTGTTTCCAGATCCCCTGTTCTGGGCAGTCCTCAGAGTTACTGTAATGCGCAGTGAAATTTCAGTTTTCATTCTTCTAAGTTGTTTCGTTCGCAACTTAGTTTCTTTCGACCGTTTAAGCCGTAATAACAAATGACCATCTCCCTACTGACCCTAGAGTCAAGAAAGGAGCCTTGAGTGCTAACCGAGACGAGTTGGTACTTCTTATCCGTTCAAGTAAAGAAGTTTAGTTAAGCGAGAAATTGCATAAGTCGTATAATGAATTAAAACTTATTTTCCTAAGTTGATTTCTTTTCCAACTTAGTTCCTTTTGATCTTTTAAGTCGTATTAAGCTATCGACTACCCTCTCTACTGACCTGAGAGTCGATCATGAGACCTTTCGAGTACTAAACGGGATTTGTTCGAGTCTCGTTCCCGTTTAAGTAAAATGAATCTAGTAAGCGTGCAAATGCCAAAAGAATGAAACGACAAAAACCTATTTCGAATTTCTTTGATCGATTATCTTTTACGACCTGATTTTAAGTATTATTATTTTACGATGAAGGAGGAAGCCAGCAGTAAAGAAAGGACGGAAGATCCGAAGATTGGAAGCTAGTGCTTCTTAGTTCTGTATTACGAGGTGGGCTTTTATATATAAAATAAAACGAGCAATGCTCGGAAAATCTTTGTTTATCGCTTTGATATATGTGTTTTCAAAGTGATATTATGGCATGAACTATTTTACGTTTTATGTGAGTTCTCTTGTACCTATCTGAGTTAGCATTCGTGTTTTCCAGATTTAGAGTTAATCTAACTAGGTTAACTAACGATCGGCTCTGAGTTAGCTGCTAAGTGCTTTCCAGAGTTAGTGCACTTTGTAACCTATGGTGTATGTGATATCCTGTTGAGGGGTACCGGGCACGGTGAATTAGAATTGATCAAGATTGAACGTAGCATACCAGAAAAATGCTTGCAAACTAAATTGAGAAAAGAGTTAGAAAATGTTTAGTAGACACGGGCCTTCTTAATAAAACCCCCGATGTGCTACAAATTATGAAATGCCATATTTATCTATACCTATAATTATGTTTTCGGCATCGTGCCCACTAAGTACTTTTGTACTTAGCCCTGCATTGTTTTCTAAATGTGCAGGTTGAAGCGACGTGAGTGGCAACGGTTGAAGTTGAGTTGAAAAGATAGGATGCTTTAGTTAGGACTCTTCCGCTGCCAAACTCTAAGTCTTTTGAGAATCTGTTTATTGAACAAAACTCTGTAGTATAAGTCTGTAAACTTGAACTTAGATACCTTGTGAACTTTTGTCGAGTAATCACTCGTGATTAACTCTTTCTTTATTATATTCAAGTCTTTTTCATTGATTGTTTGATGTCTTTTATGTATGTTAGTCAGTTAGCCCCCTTCGTCCCCGCTTCTTTAATCCAACCCCAGTCGCACCCCGGGCTTCGGCCGTCCCTCGGGATTTGGGGTTGTCACAAAACTTCTTTCTTCAATCTTCATACATCTTCATACTTCCTGGGTATGCGGTATACGACGTATCGTGAGCCTCACTCATGATATCGTTCTTCAATTCGTCGTCGTCAGGATACAAAGTCTATCTTAAATACGATCGTATCATCTAGTGCTTTGGAATAATCGTCAGGTTTATCCGTTCTTATCTTAAGTCAAAGCTTTTCGATCGACTCGTCCTTTCTATGGGCACTTATGATTATCTTTCGTAAGCCCGGTGTAGCTACGAGTGCTACTATTCGGCTGGTTGGTTATTTTAGGTGTATCGAGCACCTCTAAATCTATTCTCTCGCATTCTCGTATAAGTGCTTCTTCCTTGATAAAGAGACATCCAAACTTGATTGAAATGTTGCGACTCTTCGCACCTGTTACCACGTTTGCTTTTTTTGAATGGTAATTGATACCACAATCATAATTTTTCCATCCTATGGATTATATCAAACGTTTCATTAACACTTACTTTAAGCCTACGATTTAGAGAAAATATCTTTACGAAGTCAGAGCCCACTCGCGGGGTCATATATACATATACGTCGAACGAGTACTGGTTTGCCCCTAACGAGGACTTATACAAAAATACTACTAGTCTGAAATAAGCCAACCCCTTGCCTAGTGACCCTTGCCGTTGTCCTGTGCTTCTGGCTCATTCACAAATGCCCATGCATTCTGCTCTCGTTGCTGTGGTAGTTGTTGTTGCTGCGGCTGTGGCTGAGCTTGCATAGCTCTCAAGGTTAGCAATGGTTTCGGACAATTCCTTCTTACGTGTCCCTGCTGACATCAGTTATAACAACCGTCGAAGTTCGCCATACAGTTACCAAAGTGCATTTTGTTACACTTAGGGCAGGTAGGAACAGTGATTTTTCCTTGGTTATCGTCTGCATGTTGTCCCTGCCACTGTCCTTGTAGATTATTTAGATTCGGTTGCTGAAGGCCACGCTGATTTCCACCCTGGTTTCCTCCTTTTCTTTTCCTTTTTCCTTTATGGTTGCTATTTCTGTTGTTGGAATGGTCTGGAGTTGGTATCTGGGTTAGTGCTGATACGGGCACTACAGTCTCTCGTTCATCTGGCATAACTACCTCCATATCTAAGGCTCGTGCTAGTATGTCTGTATAGCTTAGTCCTCCATGGCTGGCCAGTGCCAATCCTAGTTCGTGTCTAAGTCCCCCACGGAACTTCTTTGCTATCTTCTCATCCGTATCTACCTGCTCGGGTGCATACCTTGATAATTCACAGAAAGTTGCATCGTATTCAGTCACTGTCATATTCCCCTGTTTCAGACTATAGAACTCTTCTTCTTTCCTTGCTCTATAGGTTTTAGGAATGTACTTGTCGTTAAATGCTTCCTTAAACTCATCCTAAGTAAACTGAGCCAGATGCTCTGTCGGAATAACCTTCTGCCTAGTTTCCCACCAATAATCAGCTGGTCCATTGAGTTGAAAAGCAACACATGATAGACGTAGAGGAATAGATTCTCTATGTCACGACGTAGAGGTGGTGGAGGTGGATTGTTTTCCTGATGTCCTTGATCTTCCTCCCTCTCATGATGTCTATGATCTCTTCCCGGTCCTCCAGGCCTACTGCGTCATCTTCCTCTGTTATTCGCAACTCTTGGCGGCATTTTGAAACTTAAGGAAACCAAAAATTCTCGTCAATTCCGTGCCTTAAGCACTCATCCATTCACTAAGGAATTATCTTATCTTAATCATCTAGCATTTTTTTTCTCAAATTGCAAACAAACTCTTAACGGTTCTTAGCTTACCTTAACCATCTTAACTTATCTTTATCGTCTTAACGTACTCTTAATCACCTTAGCTTAGACTTCTTAGCTTTCTTGAAGAGAAACTCTTAACTGTCCTTCAATATTAAAACAAGTCAACTCCAAAGAGACTTGTTCATGTCACTTATACTTATGTAACATTCGTTTATAAAAGACTTGTCGTTCTCATCACCTAATGCTCGTATTCGTCGTATTCTTCGTTCAATTATGAAGTATGAAATAAATTCCAAAAGAAAAAATGGAATAATAATTAAGGAATAATTTTTAGAACACAAGTTCTAGTCGTCGTCGGAATCGAGCGATCGTTGGAAATTAGCTAAAATTTTAGTACTCGATTCTTAATAATAAAACGGATCTCCTCTTGGAGTTATAACGTAGCAAACTCCCATCGAAAGATGACTTCATTCGTGTTACTTGTACGGAAGTAACACTTGTTTCTTCATTCTCTTTGATTCCCTTTATTCTGTCCTCTTCGTCTCGATCGTATCTTTCTGGTTTCGAAGCCAATGCTTCTCAAACGTCAAATCGTTTCTTTCGTTCACTTAATACAGAATTAAATTACCTTATCATTCAAATTTTCAAAATAAAAACACTTTTAATACCTTTCTTTTCTTCCTTGGTTGAGTTGACGTTGCGGGAGGTTGAGTCGTTTACTACATTCTTAAGTTTAGTGATACAAACTAAACTTTACTTTCTCAAAAGAAGACTCAGGTATAGAGTATATACAGATACTCTATCTTACTACTTGAAAGACATATACAGAGCAGAAATGATTGCTCTGATATTACTCTGTGGTATCACTAGAAAAATAACCCATGGTCAGAGCAGGAACGATTGCTTTGATACCATTCTATCACAGCCCCAACTCCCGAGTGACGGCCAAGCCGGGGTGCGACTAGGGATTGGATTAAAGAAGCGGGGAAGAAGGGGAGTATGAATGAATAAACAGACAAATATAACTGAAACTACTAAGAACTTTACTTCATTGGATAAAAGAGAGAGTCAATCACAAAAGATCGCTCAACAAAGTTGTGATCAGAGAAAACTAGGTTTAAAGTATGAATAACTTAAACCGAAAGGATTTACAATAATAGAAGAACCGACTTTATTTAATGAAAGAAAAAGAAAATAACGGAGGATCACTCGACATAGCTATTCTTAAAAGGGACTAAGTTCAAAGGATGAAACTTAGTTCTAAGTTATACTTTAACTGAAACTAGTTTACAAAATTGGCAGCGGAAAAGCGTAGAAAATGATATCACATATCGAATGTGAAATCGAGGCTCAATTAAGTTTTACTTCCTTAATTACGACCTTTACTCAACCTCCCCCGCCTTAGTCACTCAACCTGCACATTCAAACACAAACATGCAGAGCTAAGTACAAAAATACTTAGTGGGCACGTTGCCGAAAACAACTCACAAGAGTATTGACTTAATTATGCATCATTTCATAAAACACTTATATACAACTATTACTGATATATATACATTTAATTTCTGAATGACACACTGTGGGTTTTAAACTCACATCCGATCGTCTGGAAAGCACCTGAGGGCTCACTCAGAAACTGTCCCTCTGGATAGCACCTGTGGACTATCTCAAAATCTGATCGTTTAGTTGGAATTATCTGGATAGCAGCTTGAGGGCTATCTCAGAATCCAATACTCTGGTTAGCGCCTAAGGGCTAACGCATAGAGACATAATAGAATTCACATAAACAATTCATTAAAGCACTGATAGAACTTTAATACTCACTTATTAAAACAATACGTAATCACTTTCGAGCAACCGCTCGCATATAAATACTTTAATACTCATTTATTAAAGCAAAACATAAACACCTTCGAGCAACGCTCGCATATAAATAAAGCAGTAATTGATACACTTTCGAAAAGGCCCCCTCGCTCGTTTACAGAACTATTACTCGTGCTTCTGTCTCTGATCTTCCGTCCTGTCTTCTAACCTCAACGTCCTCCTTTGAACGCAAGCAGACACATTTTAATAATCGGTTGAGACGTTAAAAGAAACAGAGAATCGGAAACGGTTAAGTCTTTTAGGCTCTTAGGCATTTGCACGTTAAACTAACTTCTTTAATTAAACGGGAACGAGACTCGAACACATCTCGTTTAGCACTTGCTCAGTTTCTTACTCGACACTGAGGTTGGTTAATAATGGTAGTCGATAACTCATAACGACTTAAAAGGTCTTAAGGAGTTAAGTTGAAAAGAATTCAACTTGTGAAAATGAGTTTTGAAAATTCATTGTACAGGTCAGTAGCCATCACGGAGAACAGGGGATTTCGAAACAGGGGACGTGCCCTGTATCAAAAGAAAGCCACGGATGTCTAGTTTACTCTCCAATTTATGGATTTCGATTTCGTTAAGCGAGCTAGGAGTTATGACAGTTTCCGTGAAACGTTGCAAAACAGTCCGAGTTTAACCCTAGGCTCGATAACTCGGCGCACGACTTCCTAGGTTCGATTTATGTTAATCCTCTATTTTTCACACGAAATTTATACCTCAAGGCAGTCAACACTTAACCTCATACGCGATGAACTCCATTTCATTTCTCGATTACTAATATGACAATTAAAACCTCGACATTCAAACTAACCAATTACTAAACCAATTCAAGCTCTTAAATCAAATTCCAACTTCTCGATTTCAATTAAAACCTATCATTCCATAACTCGAATTAACACGTCACCAACTACAAATTCGTTCTCCTAATGATAGGATTCATTAATACGTATATCATAATCTCAATTCATTACCCAAACTCGATTTGTCAATGAACTTTTGCCTCTTATGATTTCCTTATTATTTTTAGAATATTTCCAATAAATTCATATAATCACCTAATATCATTAGGGACCTTAATTCATCATTATCTCGTCATTAGAACCAAACCTCACTAAACCCCTAATTTCCTTTATATTTTCGGTTATAGCAATATAATTAGGAGGGATGTTTTCATAATCAAATTAATCCATTTTACCACTCCTAAGTCCATTACAACATATATTAATCATTGAATTAAACTTCTACATCATTAATTTAAATTGATCCTCAAACCCTAAGTAAAAATCGGTCCCTCAACAAAACTTAGGGGAATTGAAATCTCTTTGTATCAAACATCAATTAAACACTATCTTAGTTTATTTCTCCAATCAATTGATGAAGAAATCTTGTCAAGAACTAGATGAACAACAATGGAAGATCAAAGAAAATTGGAGGAAGAGTATGTGTGTGTGTTACCGTGAAAGAGAGGGAGATGAATGAGGTGATGACAAGCTTTGTTTGATTTTTAATCCTAGCTTAGGTGTCCAATATTTTAACATTAGAAATTCAAGAGAAGAAATGAGTCATAGACTTTAAAATATAAACTAATGAAATATCCTAATGAATAAAGGCATGAAGTTGGCCATGGCTTAAAACTTAGGGAAAAATACGCATTTTTTTGGCGTGATACGACGTTATAAAAATCGAGTAAATAAAAACGTATTCGGCACGTTTTCGGCGAATTCCGATTTAACCAATCAATCCGGAATATTTTTCTTACTCGGAAAATAATATTTAAAACTTAAATTCCGACAAAACCTCGGGACGTCATAGTCCGAGTTTCGTCCGGAAAAAATCATAAAAACGAACTTTCTCGGGCGAACTCGTATCAAAATTTCGTGAATGTAAAAATCAGACGGTTTCCCGATCTGAGTTCTCGTACTAAAAAGTTTTCCTCCACGAAAACCCTAATACAGTATTCGTTTCACTGACTTCCGGAATTTATTTTTAAAAACGGATTTCACCGTTGGTCTTAGAATTGAAAATCGGGATCTAAGGCGTGCAAAGCCATAATTATTATTAATTTTAAATTTTTAACGCAAAAGAAATTTTCCGGGGTATTACATTTATGGAGTAAAATTTAGGATCACACCTTGATATATTTCTTGATTTTTATGATAGAAGTAAGTTCTAGAAATACATCTGTTGGGAAATTTATGAGTATAAGTTTTGATGAATTCCAAAACCGGCTGACCCCAACCGAGTAGATGTTGTCAGGACCTAATGTTATAATTTAGGCTCGCTGTTTGAGCAATGTTAAGATTTTATCTTTATAGGTCTCCGGCTGAAGATGGCAACAAGACGTCACTCAGACAGAACATTAGTTGTGAAGAAAGACAACTGAGAGTTCATTTGTTCAGATGCAAACAAGAGGAAGTCTTCAGAACATCAGTTAAAGGAAACCAACTGAGCGTTCATCAGATGAGAAACAGTTGAAAGGAAGAGAACATCAGATAAAAAGGAAATCATCTGAGGGTTCAAACCCAACTGAGTAAATACAAGGAAGGCAACTGAGTGTTCAGTTTCAGAACCTCAGTTATAGAATCCGAACAAGGAGTTTATCTGTTTGAAGTTCAAAGTCAGCTGAGAGCTCGACAGATCGGAACATCAACTGAAGATCACTCAGATGAAGGTCAAGACTTTCAACCGACAAACCGAAGTTGACTGTCAAAGATTTGAATTTCAAAAGGAAGTCACATGAGGGTTTGACCGTTCAGTCATTACCCCATCTGGCCCAACACAAGGCTGTCTCAGATGGAAAGCAGAAGAGCACAGATGCCATATCGGGAAAGTCTGCAGAGATGAGAGACAAGCCATCGCTTTCAACCGATCAGAGATCAACTGCTCCTCCAACGGCTAGTTGATTCTCTCCGCCTATAAATAGAGGCATTCTCTCATTCGAGAAAAAATACATGTAGATAGACACATAGACGACGAAAAATTCAAGAGCTTTCTCGAGAGAAATCAAAAGCAAATCTGCAAAATCATCATCTAAGAGCATCAGCAGCTGAGAGTTCAAATTTGAGAGAACACTAGTAGCTGAGGGTTCCTAGAGATTGAAACTGTTTTTTGATCTTAGGTTGAGTGTTTATTCGTTCAAGCCTTAGATCCAGGTCTCATTCGTGATCGAGCTGTAGTTGGAAATCCTACCCTTTCTCACACCCTAAAAAGTGTGCTAGGACCTTACTCTTCCTGTAATCAAGTAGTTAGGTCGTCAAGTACCCGCAAACTTGACTTAGGCTGTTTAGTGCCCGGAAACTAAACTGTAACGGTTGCTCAGCCCGCGTAAGTTGAGTGGAACTGTCCAGAAGAACTTGGACTAAGGTGTGTGGACTCACATCTTCCCGTGGACGTAGGAGTTCTCTCCGAACCACGTAAATCTTGTGTGTCGTGTTGATTTGTGTTCAGTCATTATTTTGCATATCTCAACTGACAATCTAACCGCATACAATCTGCATACTTTCACATCAACAGTTTTGGTTTTGACCAACCGTGCACAAAAGCGTGAGTTTGTTTTTACGAGTACATTTTCCACCACATTCCGCATAGCACCACTCTTCCAGCTGAGGTTGCTTACTCAGCTGTGAGATCCCAACTGAGTCCTTTTACTCAGTTGAAGTTGATTTCAAGTGTTAAGTTTTTAGAAAGTTGAAAAATCCTAACTGGTGTATTCCCCCCCCCCCCCCCCCATACACCAGTAACTCGTATCGGGACCATCAACATCTAAGACTATTAGAATGATTGATTGAAGAAAATAAGTATTTATGCATGGAAATAATGAATAATTCGAAGTTTATACCTTATAAGTGATTTTTATGTGTTTTGATTTAATTCTTGAATTTGATACTTGGTTTGAGATATATGATAATATATAAGCATGATTGAATGAAGAGAATGAAGAAATAATCACTAGAACATGAAAAAGAATTATGGAGAAGATGATGAATAGTAAAAGTTGGTTTGTGATATATGAGTTTTATGCTTGATTTGATTATGGAATAAATTAATTCAAATATGAATAAGCATGATTCTATGATTTATTTGAGAGTATGAATTTATTTGAGCCATATCTTGATAAAACCGAAAATTATGTATAAAAATATAATATTATATGATTTATTTGATGAATTGGTGGTTTGGAAATGAAATTCAATAATATGTATGGATAAAAATACCAGAAAGAAAGAAATGAGTTTATATAATTATATTTATAATTTTCACAATTTACATATATAAGAAATTGGGAATTTTAATTCCTATAACTATATGGAAGAATTGATGTTATAAAAATGAAATTAGAGATGAAATAAGCATAAGTTTAAGAGGATGTAATACCCCAGATATTTTCTTCCGATGAGAAATAAAAATTGATGGTCCCGAAACGAGTTACTGGTGTATGGGGGGGGGGGAATACACCAGTTAGGATTTTAAAACTTAACCCTTAAAAATTACTTCAACCGAGTAAAACGGACTCAGTTGGAATCTCACAGCTGAGTAAGCAACCTCAGCTGGAAGAGTGAGGCTGTGCGGAATGTGGTGGAAATTAAAACTCGTTAAAGCAACTCACGCTTTTTAGTGCAGGGTTGGTCAAAAACCAAAACAGTTGAATATGCAAAAATGCAGTTTGTATGCTGGTTAGTTTGATCAAATAAGAATGCAATAAGCAACTGAATAAAAATAAACACAGACACACGGGATTTAACGTGGTTCGGAGATAACCCTCCTACGTCCACGGGGAGATGTGAATCCACACTACTCAGTCCAAGTTTTTCTGGACAGTTCCACACAGCTTACCCGGGCTGTGCAACCGTTGCAATAAGTTTATGGGTACTTATCAACCTTTACAGTTAAGTTTGCGGGTACTTAACAACCTATGTCAAGTTTGCGGGTATTTGACGACCTAGCTACTTAATTACAGGGAGAGTATGATCCTAACAGACACTTTTTAAGGTGTGTATGTGGGTGGATTTTCCAACTACAGCTCGATCACGAATGAGAGCTGGATCTATGGCTTGAACGAATAAACACTAAAACTAAGATCTAAGACAGATTATAACTCTATGAACCCTCAACTACTAATGTTCTATCACTCTTGAACTCTCAGCTGCTGATGCTCTTAGAATATGATTTTTGCAGATTTTTCTTGCGCTTGTTTTTCTTGTGATTGCACTTCTCTATCTCTTGTCTCGTATGTCTCTCGAATGAGAGAATGCCTCTATTTATAGGCGGAGAGTATCAACTAGCCGTTGGAGGAGTTGTTGATCTCTGATCGTTGAAAGCGATGGCTTGTCTCTCATCTCTGCAGACTTTCCCGATATGGCATCTGTGCTCTTCTGCTTTCCTTCTGAGACAGCCTTGTGTTGGGCCAGATGGGGTAATGACTGAACGGTCAAACCCTCATGTGACTTCCTTTTGAAATTCAAATCTTAAACCTTTCTGACAGTCAACCTCGATTAGTTGGTTGAAAATCTTGATCTTTATCTGAGTGGTCTTCAGCTGATGTTCTGACTGAACCGTTGAACTCTCAGCTGACTTTGAACTTCATGCTGTTGATCTTCTTGTTTGAGTTCTACAACTGAGGTTCTGAAACTGAACCTTCAGTTGTCTTCCTTGTATTTAGTAAGTTGAGTTTGAAACTTCAGATGACTTTCTTTTCATCTGATGTTCTCTTCCTATCTACTGTTTCTCATCTGACGAACCCTCAGTTGGTTTCCTTTACAACTGATGTTCTGAAGACTTCCCCCTCATTCCATCTGAACAAATGAACTCTCAGTTGTCTTTCATCATAACTGATGTTCTGTCTGAGTGATGCCTTGTTGCCATCTTCAGCTGGAGACCTGTAAAGATAAAATCTTAACTTTGCTCAAACAGCGAGCCTAAATTCTAACATTAGGTTCTGGCAACATCTACTCGGTTGGGGTCAGTCGGTTTTGGAATTCATCAAAACTCTTACTAATAAATTTCCCAACAATTTCCCCCTTTTTGATGATGCCAAAACCACTTACAACTTTAAACCACTATTGATCTAAACCTCATTAACTGACCTAAAATCTCAGCTGAAATTCTAGACAGTCTATAAGATAAGACATCAAAGGGTTAGCACAGTTATAACATGGTATTTAAAAGACTACGATTCATAGCTTGGACAATGAGATATTGTTCGTCAAGTTGAATCGTATATATGCTTTGAAGTTTTTGTTACAACTGAAGGTTACAGGGTTAAGCACAGAACAAATAAAGATACAACAGTTGCTCCAAAAACTACATCAGCTCAAAAGACAAAAATTAGATCAGCTCAAAAATACTGTTGACCGTATTTGCTGAAGATACGGTCAAAGATCTCCTTCTTCGCATCCGACTCAATCCCAGTATTGACACCATGTTCCTTGTAGACTTGTCTCGCCTCAACCATGATCGCATTTCTGTTTGGCGTGCTCGTGCCTTTGATCATCTGAGGGCGGTACCTGCACATCTGCGGAACTGGAATGGTGTTGGGATCGAGCTGAGCCTTCAGCATGGCTCGCTTGAACTGACTAAACATTCCAGGGTCTCCAGATCTGAGTTCCCACAGGGCTTCCTTGAAGGCTTGCCTTGGGTCTTCAGTCGAGTAGACCTTCCTGTAATAGAAGTCATTGATGAATTCATGCTTGAACTGCTCCCAGTCATCGTTCCACTCAGCATTCATCCACTTGTCAACATGTGGGAACCGAGACGGGAGCGGGACGTTCTTCTGCAGCTGTTGAGTCGACTTCCTAGCCTCAGCCTTCATCTGTGTTTCATTGCTTGCACGGGATGATAGTGACAAGCCCGTCTTCTGCAACTCGCTGCAGATTCATGTAGAAATGTACAACCTGCTTCCTGAGCAACTTGGATGGAGAGAGGGTTGCCCAGTCGAGCAGACTGTGGTTTGAAAGAATGGCTGCGACTGGTGTGAGTTCCGGCGAGGTCAGGGCATCCCTAGAAAGAATCTGTTCGAAATGAATCTTCGACATCACCATGTCGAAAGATTCCTGGAATGTAGCAGGCTCTGCGGAAACCATCTTCTTGGAAGCTTTAGATTTAGGCGCCATCTCAAAGAGATATATATGCAAAGAAGAAGGGAAATCTTTACTGAAAATGGTGAATCAAATGTGGAGAGGATGATGAATAGTTAGTAAAGATATGCACGAAAAGAGAAGGTAAGGATCACTTCCTAATTTGCCGTATTATATAATCTTTGACTCGGATAATATCAACGGCTGGGGTTAAATGGCGCGTATTTTTCAACGGCTGGGATTGCGCGACTGTTGAGTAATTTTGACTGATGCTCCACGCGCGCGAGTGAGAAGGTGAATAGTTTAAGGTGTCAGCCCAGTCGCACTATAAAGTAAGGCTATAGGAGTTTAGCCAGACTTTACATTAAATGTGATAGGATGGCTTGTTTAGTCTAGCTGACATGTTCAGGAATGTTTGAATTTATTTCAAACATTCTCATTGAATATTATAACACCTTCAGTCATAAATGATACCTGCCAGCCGATGTAGAGATCAGCTGCATACCTCAGTTGAGTTCCCCAGTTGCCGCATACCATCAGCTGACTCGAGTTCGTCTGTTCAGCTGATGTTTGATGTCTTCAGTTGGCAATTCGTATCTGAGATTCCCCCTTCATCTGAGCTTCCCCCTCGGATGGATATCTGACTCTTCATCTCGGATGGATCCTCTGCAGCTCGGATGATTCTTTAGCTCGGATGGATTTTCTCCAGCTCGGATGACTCTTCATCCGATGGATCCAATAGTCCAAGAAGATCACACAACATCTTGAACCGAGCTTCAGGAAGAGGTTTGGTGAAGATGTCAGCTCTCTGAATCTCAGTTGGGATCTTCTCCATGGACACATCCTTCTTCTCAATATGATCTCGGATGAAATGATGACGAATGTCGATATGCTTTGTTCGAGAGTGGTGAACAGGATTCAGAGAGATAGCTATGGCACTCGAGCTATCACAATGAATGGGAACCTATCTAGTTGCAACTTCATAATCTCTCAGCTGTTGCTTCAGCCACAACACTTGCATGCAACAGCTTCCGGCAACCATATACTCTGACTCGATTGTAGAGGTTGCAACATATGCTTGTTTCTTGGAGAACCATGAAACCAGCTTGCTTTCCATGAATTGACAGTGTCCAGAGGTAGACTTCCTGTCCAACCGATCTCCTGCTAGGTCCGTATCTGAGTATCCAGTCAGCTGGATATTGTCGTCAGTTGGATACCACAATCCAACATTAATAGTTCCCTTCAGATACTTGATGATGTTCTTTGCTGCCAACATGTGTGCTTCTCTTGGTTGAACTTGGAATCGAGCACACACTCCAACTGCGTATGATATGTCTGGTTGGCTGGCAGTTAGATATAGCAGCGAACCGATGATCCCTCTAAACTGGCTGGTTCCTTCACCTCCGGGTTCAATCTTCCAGTTAGTATTCATTGGGATCCTCGTGGTCTTACTTGTTTGCAATCCGAACTTGGTGATGAGCTCCTTTGTATACTTGGACTGGTTGATGAAAATCCCTTCAGGTGACTGCTTCACTTGTAATCCAAGGAAATAATTCATCTCACCCATCATTGACATCTCGAACTTCTCCTTCATGAGATCTAAGAATTTCTTGCACAGCTCCTCCGACTTGGAGCCGAAAATGATGTCATCGACGTAAATTTGCACAACAAATATATCTTCTCCAACTTTGATGGTGAACAGAGTTTTATCAACTGAACCTCGTTTGAACCCCGAGTTCAGAAGGAATCCACAAAGAGTGTCATACTAGGCCCTTGGCGCTTTCTTTAGACCATAGATAGCTTTCTTCAGCTTGTACACACTACCATCTCCAGTCTCAAAACTAGGAGGCTGTTCAAAATATACATCTTCTTTGATATCTCCATTGAGGAATGCACACTTCACATCCATCTGATACACTTTAAACTTGTGATGTGCGGCATAAGCTAGAAAGATTCAGATGGCTTCCAGCCTTGCAACTGGTGCGAAGGAATCTTCAAAGTCGATTCCTTCTTGTTGGCAGTATCCTTGAGCTACCAACCTTACCTTATTCCTCACTATGAATCCAATGGCGTCTCTCTTGTTTTTGAAAATCCACTTCAATCCAATCACCTTGACACCATTTGGTCTTTCTACCAACTCCCATACACAGTTGCGTAGAAACTCATTCAGTTCTTCTTGCATGGCTAGTGTCCAGTGAACACAGTTGAGAGCTAACCCAACATTCTTCGGTTCTGGTACATCAGCTACAAAGCAAGAAATCATGGCAACATCTCCAGCTTGCTCGAACTCCTCTAGAACTGCCAACTCCTCAGCATACTGGGCGTAAGTGTTGGAGTTTCCTTCAGTTGATTCTGGATTTGCAACTCGGCTCCTTGTATGCACACCCTCGGTTGGATCGCCGATGATGTTGTCAGTGGAATGAACTTCATACCATCTTCGGTTGCGTCTTCCTTCTTCTTCCAACTATGGTTGTTCTGAAATCTGAGTTGGAGTCTTTAGAGCTGGTGATTGATCAGCTGTTGAGTCTGGATCCTCAATATTGGTATTAGGTTGAACCGGACTCGGTTGGGCTTCGGATGCTGAAGCAGTTGGAGGAACATCAGTTGAAGTTCCCCCTTGGGATGTGCTGGGGTCTTCGCATTCATCTTTAGAGGAGTATGGATCCTCATCCTCAGTTGCCCAAACCAGTGGTTCAGCTAGGTTCTTTTCCCTTAGAGCTTGCGATCTGGTGAGAACTGGTGGAACAGTTAGATCTGCTTGTTGTCCTTTAACCTGTTCCCTGCACTCAAAGGTAGATTCATCAAAACTAACATGAGGTGTTATTTCCACAACACGAGAGCTGTTGTTGAAAACTCTATATGCCTTGATCCGAGCTGCATATCCAAGAAATATGCCCTTTGAAGCTTTGGCATCAAAAGTTTTCAACTGAGTCTTCCTATTGTTGTGAATATAACACTTAGACCCAAAAACGCGAAAATAAGAAATATCTGGCTTTCTGCGTCTCCACAGCTCGTAGGGTGTCTTTCCCAACCGCTTGGTGAGAAGAGATCGATTCTGAGTGTAGCATATTGTGTTCATCGCTTCAGCCCAAAATCTCTTCGGTCGAGCTGAGCTCGCTAACATGGATGTGGCTGCATCCTTCAGCGTTCTGTTTCTTCGCTCAGCTACGCCATTCTGTTGCGGAGTACGCGCGGCTAATGTCTGATGAGTTATTCCATTCTTCTCGCAATACTCGATGATGGTTTCATTTAGAAACTCAGTTCCACGATCTGATCGGATAGAAATGATCTTCATCTCTTGTTGGTTCGATATCCGATCCATCAGCTTGGGCAGCTCATCTCGGGTTTCACTCTTGTGACGCATGAAAATGGTCCACGTGTACCTCGAGTAATCATCAGTTACAACCAATGTATATTCGTTGCCATTTATGCTTTTTGGTGTAACTGGCCCGAAGAGATCCATATGGATCAGCTGTAACACTCGGTCGGTTGAGGGAGTTGACTTCAACCGGAAGGAGGATCTAGCGAGCTTTCCCAGCTGGCATGCACTGCAGATGTGTGTTGTTGAAAACACTCGGTTAGGTATGCCTCTTGCATGTTCTTGTTTGGCGAGTCGGTTCATCGTCTTGAAGTTCAGATGGTTGAGCCTTTTGTGCCACAGCCAGCTCACATCAGAACTGCTCTTTGATAATAGGCAGGTGTCAGGGAGGCTACTGTTCTAGTCAGCGTAATAGACATTCCCTGTTGGTGATCGATTTCCCAACAATATCACCTGTTTTGATCCGACATCTTTAACCCTGCAACCCTGTGCATCAAACTTGACAGAGAAACCATTATCACATAATTGGCTGATGGAGAGTAGGTTATGCTTCAATCCATCAACATAAGAGACATTAGAATTTGAAACATGATTGGTTTCAAGGGTACCGTAACCTCTGGTATAACCTTTTGAGTTATCACCAAAAGTAACTGATGGACCTTCTTTGTCCACGAAACTTCCAAGCAAATCCTTCAGATTCGTCATGTGTTCCGAGCATCCACTATCCATCACCCACATTGTAGCAGACGCCTTCTTCTTCCTCAGCTGTTTCTCCTGCACCTGCAAAGAGAAACTCGCTTAGGTCCCCAATTTCAGTTAGGTCCTGGAGGGTTAGAACCAGTTCCCGCTGGAACTGTGCGTCGCTTTTCCCTGTAAACTCGGATGGATTTATCATTCCAAATTACTTTTCCTTCATCATCAACTATAACAACACCTCGGTTATCCTTAGGCTTGTTGTTAGTAGTGATGTTCTGTTTCTTGGGAGGAGATGGATTTCTCCCATGTTGAGCTTTAGGAGGTGAGGCTTTCCCCCTGTTTTGATGGCGATTCTTATCCTGTTGAGTTTGTCTGTGAGGTCGGACGCCATGTTGGAATCTTTGTGGCTGATTATGATTCCAACTTCCTGAGGGTTGTCTGTACCTATTCATGCCCTGATGATGATTCATATTATGGCATGAATATCTCCAGTTGTTTGACCAGTTCCTCATTGGTTGACTCGGTTGGAACCTTTGGTCGAGCTGATGTTGGAACCTCGGTTGATTCAGATGATTGAACCCCTGTCTGTTCTGAGGTCGGTTCCATTTCTTTGGATTTTGACTTTGAGTTTGATGCAGAGGTCGGTTCGGATTCTGAGTTCGGTTGCGGTTATGCCTTCGACGCCTTTGATTCCTCTTCTGACTTTTGGAACATTCCCCCTCGGTTGATGTCCCAACTGATGGAACATTTTGTCCTACATCCGCTACTCCTTTTCCCTTCTCAGTTGTGATTCTATTGGTTGGTTGAATTTGCTGAGAGGTGGAGGTTGAATTAGCTTCTGGAGACTCAGTTGTGTTATGCTCGATAGCTATGACTTCTACAACTTTGATGAAGGTAGCTGGTGGAATTCCAGTATCCTTGACAATATCATAACCGAGTCCTGACACGTCATCCATCTGCCTGCTGTAACTTAAAAGGTTTTCGATGATCTTGGATGACTGATACAGCTTGATTAGATTGTCCTTCTCAGTTTGCAACTGTTTGAGGAGGACGGTTATCTGCTCGGTTTTACCATCTGACTCCTTTATCAGCTGGTCGATCTGAGCCTCTTGATTTTTCAACTGATCTTGCTGCTTCCAGATCTGTTTTGTCAACTCTTCATCTGTTGGAGTCTTAGCCTCATTCAATTGACTCTTGAGATTTTCAATCTCCTGAGTTTGACTAGTGATCAGATCGTCCTTTTCGGTTAAGGAATCTTCAAGCTTGGCGAACTGAGCTTGAAGACTCTTAAACTCAACCGACTGCTGATGCAGTTCCTCGCTGAGTTCTTGAAAATCATTCCAGGAGGGTTCCAACTCATCGTTCAGAGATTCCTGCATGTTAGAAGTATTGGAAGAATTTAAGCGAGCAGAATTAGATTGTACCTCAATATCATCTTGGTCGGTTCCAAGTGCCATGAGGCATTGATCCTGACTGATGACGTTGTTGGTAGAGGTCAGTTCATCCTCATCTTCAGTGTCTGTGAAGATGTCCATGTCGTCAGCTGCTTCTTCTGCTACCATGGCCTTGTTCTTTGCAGTTTGCTTGGCCCTCAACGCTTCTCTTTCCTTCTTTGAGAGGTCTGGGCAGTCAGCTTTGAAATGTCCTTCCTTGCCGCATTCGAAGCAACCATTGGTGACTGGCTTAGAACTGTCTCGAGTTCGGTTTGATTTATAGAAACGTTTATATTTGCCAAATCGAGTGTCCATGTCGGCTAGCTTCTTTGACAAAGCTGCAATGTTCTGTTGCAGTTTCTCTCTGCTTGGCTCCTTTGCAGTCGTGTCAGTTGATCTGGTTGGCCTTGATGATCTTGATTTTGAGTAGTCAGCTCGGAGAGCAACTGACTTTGAGGCTAAGCCAACATCCTCAATTCTACTTGTCTGACCTGAGGGCTGCGATCTCCTCTTGTTGACCTTATACTCATTTCCTTTCAAGATTGAGAACAATCTTTCAGTTCCCATTTTACCAAGGTCAGCTCGGCTCTCGTGGATATTGGTGAAAGTATCCCACTCAGTCGGTAGAGCTTGCAACACTTTGAGGTTAATTTCTCTTAGTGTGTATTTTCCTCTCCGGATGGACTGGATTCTTCTGATGATGTCCATAAACCGAAGCTCTAGCTGATCGATAGTCTCATCAGGTCGCAGACTGAAGTTGTCGAAATCTTGACATGCATGTGAGAACTTGTTTTCCTTCGTCCCGTCGCTTCCTTCACTTAGCGATGCCAGGATGTCCCACATCTCTTTTGCAGTCTCACACTCCTCTATCCAAGGCAGATAATCTTGTCCAACTGTGGACATTATTGTGCTCTGAGCCCAGATATCAAACTGGCTCACCTTGGCCTCCTCTGGAGAGTAGTCTTCTGGCTGTTTCTCCACATACTCCACAACTGTATCTCCATCTTTAGGATTTGTGGGAGTGCGAGCTATTCTTTCTTTAATGACGATTGGTCCGGAAGAGAGAACTTGTTGCATCCTGTGATGTTTTGATAGAAGGATCTTCTTCATTCGAGTTCTCCATGATGTATAATTGACTACTGAGAACATGACGACGATCTTGTCCTTGACGTCCATCTGCACAAAAATAAATAGGACAAAAATGCGAGCAAATATGCACTAGCGTGAAAAGATCTGTTCAGTTGATCACTGAAGAAAATTTCTCGAATTCACACCTTGTGAAACAGAGTCAGCAGTCTTTTGAACCACTGCTCTGATACCACTTGATGGTCCCGAAACGAGTTACTGGTGTATGGGGGGGGAATACACCAGTTAGGATTTTAAAACTTAACCCTTAAAAATTACTTCAACCGAGTAAAACGGACTCAGTTGGAATCTCACAACTGAGTAAGCAACCTCAGCTGGAAGAGTGAGGATGTGCGGAATGTAGTGGAAATTAAAACTCGGTAAAGCAACTCACGCTTTTTAGTGCAGGGTTGGTAAAAAACCAAAACAGTTGAATATGCAAAAATGCAGTTTGTATGCTGGTTAGTTTGATCAGATAAGAATGCAATAAGCAACTGAATAAAAATAAACACAGACACACGGGATTTAATGTGGTTCGGAGATAACCCTCCTACGTCCACGGGGAGATGTGAATCCTCACACCCCAGTCCAAGTTCTTCTGGACAGTTCCACACAGCTTACCCGGGCTGTGCAACCGTTGCAATAAGTTCACGGGTACTTATCAACCTTTACAGTTAAGTTTGCGGGTACTTAACAACCTATGTCAAGTTTGCGGGTACTTGACGACTTAGCTACTCAATTACAGGGAGAGTATGATCCTAACAGATACTTTTTAAGGTGTGTATGTGGGTGGATTTTCCAACTACAGCTCGATCACGAATGAGAGCTGGATCTATGGTTTGAACGAATAAACACTCAAACTAAGATCTAAGACAGATTATAACTCTATGAACCCTCAGCTACTAATGTTCTATCACTCTTGAACTCTCAGCTGCTGATGCTCTTAGAATATGATTTTTGCAGATTTTTCTTGCGCTTGTTTTTCTTGTGATTGCACTTCTCTATCTCTTATCTCGTATATCTCTCTAATGAAAGAATACCTCTATTTATAGGCGGAGAGTATCAACTAGCCGTTGGAGGAGTTGTTGATCTCTGATCGTTGAAAGCGATGGCTTGTCTCTCATCTCCGCAGACTTTTCCGATATGGCATCTGTGCTCTTCTGCTTTCCTTCTGAGATAGCCTTGTGTTGGGCCAGATGGGGTAATGACTGAACGGTCAAACCCTCATGTGACTTCCTTTTGAAATTCAAATCTTAAACCTTTCTGACAGTCAACCTCGATTAGTTGGTTGAAAATCTTGATCTTTATCTGAGTGGTCTTCAGCTGATGTTCTAACTAAACCGTTGAACTCTCAGCTGACTTTGAACTTCATGCTGTTGATCTTCTTGTTTGAGTTCTACAACTGAGGTTCTGAAACTGAACCTTCAGTTGTCTTCCTTGTATTTAGTCAGTTGAGTTTGAAACTTCAGATGACTTCCTTTTCATCTGATGTTCTCTTCCTATCTACTGTTTCTCATCTGACGAACCCTCAGTTGGTTTCCTTTACAACTGATGTTCTGAAGACTTCCCCCTTATTCCATCTGAACAAATGAACTCTCAATTGTCTTTCATCATAACTGATGTTCTGTCTGAGTGATGCCTTGTTGCCATCTTTAGCTGGAGACTTGTAAAGATAAAATCTTAACTTTGCTCAAACAGCGAGCCTAAATTCTAACATTAGGTTCTGGCAACATCTACTCGGTTGGGGTCAGTCGGTTTTGGAATTCATCAAAACTCTTACTAATAAATTTCCCAACAAAAATTTTCTAATTAATTAAGGCTTTGCATGCCTAAGTTAAGGAATTCCAATTCTAAGACTAACGGTGAAATCCGTTTCTGAAAATAAATTGTCACGCCCCGGCTCTCGGGGTGCGACTTACGAACAACAACAAACCTAAACAACTAACAACTAACTCAAATAAAGGGAACATGCTCGGGGAATACAAAGGCGGAATATAAGGCAATCGAATTTGGTTTTCAAAAGCATAAAGAAATAATAACCGAGCATCTCAACTTCACTTTGAACGGGAATTCAATCAAGAAAATCATGCGGATGGGAAGGGAATTCCCAAAAAAAGAGGAATCATACGAACATATGTACATCAAAATAGGGAAAATCATGTTCAACAACAAGTCAAGTTACGAGCCCATCGCTCGGGATTACAAAATAAAGGGGTTACGAATTCAACAAGCATTCAAAGTCTTCGAGCACAACGCTCGGAATCAAGAACATGAGAATAAAAGTGCAGACATCAACAGACATAAGATCAAAAAGATCGCAGCGGAAATTAGCATCAACTCCCAACACTTGCACGTATGAAGACGTACAAATGCCAGTCCGAAATTCTACCAAACTTAACCAACAAAACCAAACCACACCACCAAGTATCCACGCCATCGCCATCCAGTCAACCTGCATGTTTAGAAACACACGCAGGGCTGAGTACTTCGTACTCAGTGAACACAAGCCAAAACATTTGAATAAAGATGCTTTTTAAAGCTATATCAATTGAACTTGCCTTGCCAAACATCACAAGTATATAAGCAGTTTTAAAAACGGTTTTACTTGTGCATGCCAAAACATTTTTATTTAAAACGGACTGCGCAGTCAAATATAATATAATTAGCATGTATCATCTATCACAATTAACTTCATGTGCCGAGAAGTAGGCCTCTTTCTCAAACACTGTGACCGGCCCAACCGAAGCAAGGCTCACAGTCACCTCAACATCTACCACACGTGGGTTCCCGCTTTCACAGGATAATCACATCTTCATAGATGATAACACATACTAACTTCAATAAAATGGCAAGTCAATCACATTTGAAAAACCATAACATAATATTTAATAGCATACTAATTTTCATCGATAGATTTTGGTTCAGAAAAGCCCACCTGACTTCCGAAGAACTAGCTAGGTGGTCTAGGGTTATTTGTCCTCGCTTAACGATCCGTCCGGCTCGATCCTTCATAGTTCGACATCGATAGATAAGATATATGAAAGACGGACACAAAGGCGTTGGACTTAACTAACGGACTTCTATTTGAGTCGTCGCTCTCTTCGTTCTAACTTTTCTAAAAGATCTCACGTTCTCGTCTTTATTTCATTAACTCTATTCGAAAAGGTTAACTCTATCGTATACTTTTCTCCTTCTAGTTAATAACTTCATTGTTACAATTCTATTACTTGAGCTTCCTTTCAAGACTTTAGTTCATTCTCATTTTAACAATCGATCATCTATCATACAAATTCAATCATATTTCACATTATAATATTATCATGCATTTAAACATATATTTACACATATAATGAAATCATATAGAATAAACATACTTCAAGACACATTAACATGCATTCCATTTTGACTTTAAGGTCTAACTCGATTATGCATTTCCTTTTATAGAGGCTTAAACTATTAATTCTATTTTTCTTATTTATATAGACAACGCTTCGTTCTACATCCGCTATCTTATAAGGTATTTTATAACTCTTATTTATTTAACAAAAATTCTCTTAGCTTTTAATAAACTCTTATGAAATTATAAATTCTTGTTCAATTCTAACTTGATTCTCATTTCTTAACTCGAATATTATCCTTTCTCGGTTTATCTTTTCTTCGCTTGATTGGAAATAACGTACTCAATTATTTAATTAATCTTCTTTCAACTTATTATTCGACATCTTATTTTATTCTCATTTTCTCGATCAACTTATACGAGTATCTATCTTAACTCGTCTAGCATCTTTTCTTTATTCAATTTAACTTCATTTTTTTATTTCTTATCGATTAATTCTTCTTAACTCGGTTTTGTTTATTTCTTAAATAATTTCTTCTTTATTTGTTTTAAACCTTTAAGCTATTTCTTACTTAATGATTTCTTTATCTTTTGATAAACATTTTTAGGAATTTCTTCACTTTATTATAAAAGATCTTTTTGTTATATTTTTAGTAAAAATTTCAAGTCTTTAAATTTTAGTACAAAATATTTAATTAAGAAATCTTTTTCATACATCTTTTATTTAATTAAAAGCTTTTCAAATTTAAATCTTTTTTATCAAAACTTCTATCTTTTTTCTATATTCAAACTATCATTCATATAAACATTGAAATACTTAAACATCCAATTATTTTTATTATTTCTATACTTAATTCTACAATTAATTTCTTTCAAAAATTTCAACATGCAATCCTATTTTCTTCACTTAAACACATGTATGATTATACTAACACAACATACAATCATTTCATAGATCAAAACATCACTCAATTCATCAACAAAATCAACAAAATAATTTCTCCATTTTCTTCAAAAACACACGGCACACATGCACATATTTTGTGTGTTTTATTTCTCAATTTTTCATGCAATTAATCTCATTACTAACATGATAAAAATAACAATTCAAGCATCAAAATAACAATAACACAAAGATTCACATTTTTCCTATTTTTACTATATTTTTCGGCATTTATCATTTTTTTAGGGTTTTAGTTTCTTTTTCTTCTCTTAATTCATCGATTAACATCTAGTGCTCGATTCTCCTAACGAATTCTTCTCACTCGATTAGCACATGCATATCCTAAGTTTGCCTAAACATAAATTAAATAACATGCATGCATAGATCTTTCCTTTAGGACTTATAGACATACATTTTACAACTAATCAAATGAAATCATACTTAAATAAATGGAATTTCTTCTCTTGGCTCTTGGGATTGAAATGGATGGAAATGGTAGCTTCAAAGCTTGGATCTTGAAAGAAAGAAGAATATCTTCTTGAATCCTCAAAGTAAAGAAAAATATAGGATTAATCATCCATAGGTTTAGGAATCAAAATGAAGAAAAGTATTGGAAAATTCTTGAATTCAACTTCAAGAACTTGGAAATTTGTACCTTTCTTTGAAAATATGGATGGAATTGATGGAGGATTAATGGCTTCTACTTCATTTCCATGGAGGATAAGCTTGAATCTATAGTTGCATGTGAAGAAAAATCAATGGAGGTGTGAGAGAGAGGGAATGCCGTGAGGGAGAGAGAGTTGGAGAGGTTTGGAGAGTTTTTCTTTTGTTTTGTGAGAGAGAGATAGATCGAATGAGAGAGAGATGGAAATGAATGAATAAATTGCTGGTTTCCTCTCTTGTCTTAGATGAAAAGGTTTCAAAATTCAACAAAGTGAAAAGGAATTAACTTGTTGGAAATTACATAAGACAAGATTTGATGGTTTGATTTGAAGTTAACTTGTTTGCATAATTCAAGCAAGCTATGTACAAGACACCACTATGTCTTGTTGGTCTTGGAACTTGAGGGTTGATGGGAGAGGGTTGTGAGGTGGCGAGAGAGGGAGAGAGGTGGTTGACACGTGTCGTCGTCGTGTCGTTACGGGTATTAATTATCCGGTCGTAAAGGTTTTCCGGGTAAAATGATTCGTATTAATTCCGTTTTGTTCTATTAACGGGTCTAACCTCTTCTCGTTTCACTTTTTACACTAACTCGTCCCAATCCTATGTCACGTCTCAAATTAAAAGATTAAAGGCTTCGATCATTTTAGTCCTTTAATTCTTAAAAGAAATTAATCGGCTTATTAATTTGTTTATTAATCCTTTTCAAAACTAATGCCTCATTTCTCTTCTCAATTCTCGGATAAGTTCTTATCCTATCTCAGTGATCTTAAAAGAAATTCTAAGTTCGAAGGTTCTAATTTAATTCTATTCTAGATTCATCGGCGTAAACATATTTCTCAGCGATTAACGCTATGTTATCTTAATTAAACCAACTTCTCGGGATTTTTCCAGAATTTAATCTCATACTCATTTTCATATAAACGACTCAACAAACATATCACATCATCATCATCTCAGATAAATGGAACAGATAAATTCACACAAGATTCATAAAGCAATTTAAACGTTTTATTCAAAACTCATCGATTAGAAAAGAAAAATTTTACTCCTAAATTCTCATCTTTGAACTACTCGGTTAATTAGACGCTCTCTTAAAGGGATAAAAACTTGGGTTATCACATAAATTCTAGAAATCGGTTGAACGACTACTGTGTTAGGGTTTTCGCGTCCGATAGAATTTTCGTTCGAGAACTCAGATCAAAAAACCGTCTGACCACATTCACTTATTTTGCGATACGAGTAAGTTAGTAAAAATCAGTTTTATTTATTTTTCCGGACGAATTTTGGACTGTGAAGTCCCGACCTTTCATCGGATTTCGGAAAACGAATTGTCCTTTCCGAATAAGTAATTTATTTCCAATCTAATGGTCAAATTAGATTTCGTCAAAAACGTAACTGTTGGGAAATTTATTAGTATAAGTTTTGATGAATTCCAAAACCGGCTGACCCCAACCGAGTAGATGTTGCCAGTACCTAATGTTAGAATTTAGGCTCACTGTTTGAGCAAAGTTAAGATTTTATCTTTACAGGTCTCCAGCTGAAGATGACAACAAGGCGTCACTCAGACAGAACATCAGTTGTGAAGAAAGACAACTGAGAGTTCATTTGTTCAGATGTAAACAAGGGGAAGTCTTCAGAACATCAGTTGAAGGAAACTAACTGAGCGTTCATCAGATGAGAAACAGTTGATAGGAAGAGAACATCAGATGAAAAAGAAATCATCTGAGGGTTCAAACCCAACTGAGTAAAGAAGTGGAAGACAACTGAGGGTTTAGTTTCAAAACCTCAGTTATAGAATCTGAACAAGGAGTTCAACTGTTTTGAAGTTCAAAGTCAGCTGAGAACTCGACAGATCGGAACATCAGCTAAAGATCACTCAGATGAAGGTCAAGACTTTCAACCGAAAAACCGAAGTTGACTGTCAAAGATTTGAATTTCAAAAGGAAGTCACATGAGGGTTTGACCATTCAGTCATTACCCCATTTGGCCCAACACAAGGCTGTCTCAGATTGAAAGCAGAAGAGCACAGATGCCATATCGGGAAAGTCTGCAGAGATGAGAGACAAGCCATCGCATTCAATCGATCAGAGATCAACTGCTCCTCCAACGGCTAGTTGATTCTCTCCGCCTATAAATAGAGGCATCCTCTCATTCGAGAAGGACAGACATGCAGATAGACACATAGACGACGAAAAATTCAAGAGCTTTCTCGAGAGAAATCAAAGCAAATCTGCAACATCATCATCTAAGAGCATCAGCAGCTGAGAGTTCCAATTTGAGAGAACATTAGTAGCTGAGGGTTCCTAGAATTCGAAACTGTTTTTGATCTTAGGTTGAGTGTTTATCCGTTCAAGCCTTAGATCCAGCTCTCATTCTTGATCGAGCTGTAGTTGGAAATCCTACCCTTTCTCACACCCTAAAAAAAGTGCTAGGACCTTACTCTTCCTGTAATTGAGTAGTCAGGTCGTCAAGTACCCGCAAACTTGACTTAGGCTGTTTAGTGCCCGGAAACTAAACTGTATCGGTTGCTCAGCCCGCGTAAGCTGAGTGGTTCTGTCCAGAAGAACTTGGATTGAGATGTGTGGACTCACATCTCCCCGTGGACGTAGGAGTTCTCTCCGAACCACGTAAATCTTGTGTGTTGTGTTTTCTATTGTGTTCAGTCTTTATTATCATATCTTAACTGACAATCTAACCGCATACAATCTGCATACTTTCACAACAACAGTTTTGGTTTTGACCAACCGTGCATAAAAGCGTGAGTTTGATTTTACGAGTTTATTTTCCACCACATTCCGCACAGCACCAACCTTCCAGCTGAGGTTGCTTACTCAGCTGTGGGATCCCAACTGAGTCCTCTCACTCAGTTGAAGTTGATTTCAAGTGTTAAGTTTTTCGAAAGTTGAAAAATCCTAACTGGTGTATTCTCCCCCCCCCCCCCCCATACACCAGTAACTCGTATCGGGACCATCAGTAACCGTCTAGGAAATTAATTTTTCGATTTATATACGCAATGATAGACCCGTAAAACGAGATATTTTCGACTAAAAATCCCCCCTAAACCGCCACCTATGGGTGTGAGTCATCCTTGTTAGATTTTATCCTACTTTATGGAATAAATATCACATAATAGCTCATTTCTCTCTTCTCTCTCCCCTCATTGCCGCCCCCTCTCTCCTCTCTCTCTTCTCTCTCTTGTTCTTCAAGTTCTTCACCATCTTCAAGTGTGTTCTTCATTTTCTTAAGCTTTCGATCCTCAAAGCTTTCTTGTTTATCGATCAATTTTCGTTTCTGATTACATAATCGTGAAGGTAAGAACTCCCTCATCAATTCCAACCAATCAAAATTCATTGCCTTCAATTCTTGTAAATTTTGAAATATTCAAGAGATGTAGGAGATCAAGTTCTAAGTTTATTTCATGTTATTTATGCTTGTGATTAAATTTTTATGGATAGAAATCAAGTAGAAAACATAGTAGAAATTATGGGGCAATAATCGAAAATTTTGAGATCATGTAGGTGAAGTTTAAATTTGATTTTAGATGATTGGTATGAAGATTTGTATTATATGTATTAGTAGATAAGTGGAGGAATTATTTGGGAATTTTCTAAAAATAGAAACAAAATTGTAAGAGAGGAAGAAGTATGAATTTGACTAAGTAATTGTTATGATTTGGATGTTGTGATGATATAATTGAGATGTAGTAAGATTGTAGTTGATCATATAATTTAATTAGAATTTTCTAAAAATAAAATGAAAATCGTTAGAGACGAAGAATCGATGATAAGTTTAGTATGGATAATGATATAGGTTTATGGTTTGAATATTTGCTAATCTTAGTAGTTAATGAACGTAATTAGAAAATTTGAACGAATTCTAAGAAAGTCGAGTTTTAAGTAAGAGACGAAGAGACGAGTTTAATTGTCGATAGGGAAGTCGAATGAGGAAACTAATTTGATATTAGTGTTTAATGTTGATAAATAAACAAGATTGTAGTTGGTGATGATTTCATATAAGTATGAATATAGAAGTTAAAGAATTGAATCGAATTTGAATTGGAATTTGGTTTAGTAATCGGATAGTTGAAAAAGACGAGGAAATGCTCGTCGTTTTGTTAATCAAGAGACGTGAAGGTATTCACGATAAAGGAATGTGTGTCATGACTGTAAAATGATAGTACAATCGTGAGCATAAAGGTTGTATAGCATTGATCGAACCTAGGGAATTGTGCGTCGAGTTTTATCGACCATTAGGGTTAACTCGGACTGTTTTGCGACCCCTTACGGAAACTGTCATAAGTCTCTACTCGCTTAATGAAATCGAGATCCGTAAATTGGACAGTAAACTAGACATCTGTAGCTTTCTTTTGGTACCAAGCACATCCCCTGTTTCGCAGAATTCTGTTCTGGATGAACTCCAGAACTACTGTCTTGTGCAGAAAAGTTCAAAACCTGTTTTCTCAAGTTGAATTCTTTTCAATATTCGTTCTTTGAGAACTTCTAAGTCGTTATAAGTTATCAACTTCTGTTATTAACTGACCTAAGTGTCAAGTAAAGGAACCAAGTTAGTTCAAAACGAGATATGTTCGAGTTAATCAAAAGAGTTTAGCTAAAGTGCAAAGGCCTAAAAGTCTTAAACCGAATTCGGTTTTCTATTTCTTTTATCGTCTCGACCGATGACTAAAGTTTGAATATTTGCGATAAAAGGAGGAAGTCGGAGTTGAAGACAGGACGGAAGACAAAAGGTTAAAGTTTGTTCTGTAAACAGTTATGGTGGGCTTTTCTATATATCAAATAAAATGAGCGATGCTCGAAAATGTTTATCTACTGCTTTGATAAGTGTGTTTTCAATGTGATTATCAGTGCATAAAATGATTTGTTTTATGTGAGTTCCTTTGTGCCATTCTGAGTTAGCCGACTGCTTTCCAGAATTATGAGTTAGCCGACTGCTAAATAAATCGATCGGATTCTGAGTTAGCCGACTGCTTTCTAGAGTTAGTGTACACAGTAGCCGGTGTGTGTGGTACCCTGTTAAGGGGTAGCCAGCCACGGTGAGGAACGTGCGCGGAAGAAGTTAACTCTTCCCCGACGTTAAAATGGGCAAGTTGAACGTAACAACAGAAAAATGCTGATCAGCTATGTTTATGAAAAGAAAAATGTTTAGTAGGCACGAGCCTTTGACGAAAACCCCGATGCGTTACTTATTGAGATGCCTGATTAATCCATACTCTTATGATATGATTTTCGGCAATGTGCCCACTAAGTGCTTTTGTACTTAGCCCTGCATGTGTTTTTAAATGTGCAAGTTGAGTGACGGAAGCGGCGGAGGTTGAGTAGAGTTGTACATAGGAAAGAAGATCAGTGTTTAAGTTCTATGTTTTCCGCTGCAAAACTATTTCTTTTTTATGTATAAATCCTTTTAGTTAAGTCTCGTACTTAATACCGAGTTTACTCTGAAACATCTATGTCGAGTGATCCTTAGTGAATCGACTCTGTTTTTATTAAATGAAGTCAGTTCATAGTAATTAGTTTGTTTATTGTTGTTAGTTAGTGTGTTTATTCATTTATTCCCCTTTCTCCCCCGCCTCTTTAATCCAACCCCTAGTCGCACCCCGGCTTTACCGTCCCTTGGGATTTGGGGTTGTGATAGAGGAATTGATGAAATAAAACCTCAAGCCAAAGATATCAAATTTTCGAACCATAACAAGTAGAAGAAATTGTGCTTTTTGAGTTCTTATGCATAAACTGACAAATTAAATGAGAAATAATAAAATCCAAATTATTGGAGTAGAAATATGTATTAAAATCAAGAGTTTGAGCATCAAAGGGGAAAACCCCAAATAATTCGAAACCTATAATGCTAAAAATAGGAAATTTAATGATTTTAAGCTTATTGAGATAAATTTAACTAAGAATAATGAAATTAGAATTATTTGAAGAATAATGGAGCATTCAAATGAAAGAAATGAAGTTGTATGATGAAAACCCCAATTTTAGTCAAAGGAATAGTAAAATAAAGTATGACTATTAGAATATGAAGTTAGAACATGAAATTGATAGAACAAATGAGCAATTAGAATTGTCTAAGTTGAATAGAACTTTGAATTAGTGAATTTGAGCAAGAATTGATATATTTCCCAAAAATTCGAAATTAATAAGGAAATGGAATTGAGAACTTTTGATTTTGATTATTTATAGATCAATTGATGTTATAAGATATCAATTAGAGTAATTTTGAGCATAATAGATGTAATACCCCGAATCTTTATAGCCCTAATTAATCGTCTTAAATGTGATTATACGTGCTTAAGTGCCTTTGAAGTGTTATTATATGTGATTATGTGTGACTTTATGTGATAAAAATTTCCGAGAATAAATTTTCTCGTGAAATTACTAAAATGCCCCTAAAGTTCGAATCTGAGATGTAGTATGAGTTCGAATTTCGGACAATTTCAAGACAGTTGACTTTTGATGAATAGTAACTTTGACCGGAAAAGTCAACCCTCGGTCAACAGACCCCGAATTCAGTTTAATTAGTGTTATTGGAATCTAGAATTTATTTTAAGACGAATGATATAATTTTGAGAATTTTCCAAGATCATTTGAATCAAGTTTGAATTATTTTTGAAAACGCAACTAAGGTGAATAGTAACTCGTCACGACTTTTTACGACTTTTTCATTATTCAGAATTCACCTATGAAACTTAGGTGTTTCTGAATCTAAATTTTACTTCGTGACTAATGACGCAAGTTAGATAGAAATCCGAGATCTACAAATCGAGCTTTTGAACTATATTCAAAATAGAGACGGATATGCACGATAGAGATTTCTGACTTTCTTCGTTATTTGAAATTTATGGAAGTTGGGCATTTTAGAATCTACAAATTATTTTGTGAGTAATAGTACGAACTAGAGTGAAATCCGAGGTCTAGAAAGTACCGAATGGAGAGGTTTAAGTTGAGAGATTTTAATATTATAAAGAGGGATATATTGTACCGAATAAAATCATTTTAACTAAGATTTTTATCTGATAAGAAATTACATTTATCCTCTCACTCTCACCGCCATATCTCTTCTCTCTCTATTAGTTTTCCCCACTCTCAACCTAGGGAGTGAACTACACTCTCCCTCATGTCTATTTCTCTCTCCCTATCTCTCGATCTCTCTCAACTCTCCCTCTACAATTTGGCCATCTGCCTCTCTCCTCCTACCATCTCTACCGCAGCCATCACCACCTCCATGGCTGCTGCACTTCATCAACAAGGTGCTCAAGTAAGGAGATTTAAGTTGCTAAAACCATAAGGAATCAAGACTTCATCTCCATTTCCTTATAAATTCAAGTAAGAGCTATATTTCTTCTCCTTCTTCTGACATGAACAGTTTCTTGTCTTCAAGCTCATAACCTTCATATTTTTCTTTGATTTGAGCTCAAGGAGGATCAAAGAGTAGCAAAGAGTTGAATTCCAACCTTTATTTCTTCGAAAACTTAAAGTAAGATCAAGAAATTCCTATTTTTCTCCTTCTTCTTGATCAATTTATTTCATGAGTTTGAGGAGTAGATTTAATCTTTAAAGTCTTGAGATTAATTCCATGAGTAAGCATGTCCTCCATGCTAAAGAATTAAGAAGAAAAAATAATGTCTTTACCACTAGAAAACCTACGGCTATTATGAAGAAAAAAATAGGATTTTTCATATGTTGAGTGATTTATTGATTTTGATGATCTCTATGAGGTCTAGAATTATTTCTAAGCCTATCTGAATGATTTAATGAAGAAAATAAATATATATGCATGAAAGCATGCATAATTCGAAGTTTATGCCATAAAAATGATTTTTATTGTACTTTGAGTTATTTCTTGAATTTGATGCTTGAAATGAGATATATGATGATATATAAGCATGATGGAATGAAAAGAATGAAGAAATAATCATTAAAATATGAAGAGGAATTTTGGAGAAGATGATGAATAGTAACTATCAATTTTTTATTTATGAGTTTTATGCTTGATTTGGTGATGGAATATATTAATTCAAGTATAACTAAGCACGAATCTATGATTTATTTGAGAGTGAATTTATTTGAGATTTTTATGTGTCACAGCCCCAAATCCCGAGGGACGGCAGAAGCCGGGGTGCGATTGAGGATTAAAGAAGCGGAGGGTTGCCTAGTCCTCCATGACTAGCCAAAGCGATTCCTAACTCATGTCGTAAACCTCCCTGAAATTTCTTGGACAACTTCTCCTCAGTATCGACCAATGTCGGCGCATACCTTGACAACTCGCAAAACTTGGCATCATATTCCGTCACGGTCAGCTTCCCTTGCTTTAGGTTATAAAACTCGGCTTCCTTCTGTGCCCTATACGTCTTGGGGACGTACTTGTCAAAGAAGATTTCCTTAAACTCTTCCCATGAAAAACGAGCCAGATGCTCTGCGGGTATTACCTTCTGTCTTGCTTCCCACCAGTAATCTGCTGATCCCGTCAGTTGGAATGCGACACACAGCATTCTCTCCTCATCAGTGCATCTGAGGAGCTTGAA
This sequence comes from Schizonepeta tenuifolia, assembly GCA_029490685.1. Classification (NCBI taxonomy): domain Eukaryota; kingdom Viridiplantae; phylum Streptophyta; class Magnoliopsida; order Lamiales; family Lamiaceae; genus Schizonepeta; species Schizonepeta tenuifolia. Next base: position 43,427,003 of record CM055956.1, on the reverse strand, counting down.
GATTTTCTCAGTAGATCTCACCCATAGCTCAGCATCGCTAGGGCTACCAGTTCCATTGAACAATGGAGGGTTCCTCTTAAGGAAGAGATCCTCAATATCTCTACGTGGCGGTGGTGGAGGTGGTGGTGACGGGGGTGGTGATGGGGATGGAGATGGGGATGGGTGGCATTCTGCTCATATTCTTGTTCTTGGTTGTTTTCCAGCTGACGTCTACCACGTCCTCTCGGCCTTCCAGGTCCTCGACCTCTCCTGTTGTTAACATTTCTCGGCGGCATTTTCTTTAGTCTAAGGAAAAATTGAAATTCTCATTAGTTTTCTTCTGTTAATTACACTTAGTACTTACTAGCTCGTTCTTGACTTAATCAAGTCCACAGAACAACATATCGAACATAGCTCCGATATTATTTCATTAATCTTTTAGCTTTCGAATTAAACTTGATTCCTCGTTACACGAGTTCATTTGACATTCTGATTTTAATACTCAATTCATAAGAAATTTTCTTGATTAAAAACCCTCTTCACGGGTCATGTATATATATATACATCAAAAAGAATATTAATTCTGCCTCCAACGAGGACTTATACAAAAAGGGTTAGACTATTATTAGTCTAAACTAGGCTGACTGCCTACTATTTACCGGGTGCACTAACAAGTTGCAACTCCGTATTTACTAAAGTACTAGAACAGAAATGATTCATAAAATTTCGTATCCACTAGAGTACTACAAAAATTAACTAGTTACTGATCCGACTCTATACAGGACAAAAGTGCTACTACTACTACTGATATTTACCCGCGTCTACAACGCACTGCTCTACTAAACTGCAGTCGAGTCCAAAAACTACCCCCTATGATCTGCAAAAATCCTAACAACCCTCCTCTGGGTCCTCCTCCGGATCCTCGTCCGGGTCCTCCTCAGGGTCCTCCTCCGGGTCCTCCTCTGGATCCTCCTCCGGATCCTCCTCTGGGTCCTCCTCCTCGGACTCCGAACCAAAAACCAGCTGAAGTGCCTCGTCCACCCTCAGAGTAGAACCGTCGTCCAGTGTAAGCAGGGTGGGTGAGGGTGCCTCTGAAACCGTCTCCTCTAGGTCGAAAACCAAGTAATCCTCGCTGACCTCTATCGCACGCTTCTTCAGGGGAAGAAGGTGCTCGGGGACTGAACCTGAACTTGACTCGAAATCCTCCCTAGAACGGACCCTGGATGGTCCTGCCTCCATCTGCTCTCGTACTACTCCCCACTTCGCGCAGATCTCCTCGAGTGGCGTCAGTGGAGATGGCAGCTCTAACATGGCGGCAAGCTCCGCGTCGATCTCTCGGCGGTCTGGCGCCTCCCGGTACAGTCTCGTCTCTAACGGTCCCCTAACTCTAACACAAACGTGTGGCACAAAAGGTGAAGACAATCCTAAAAGCGCGGCTGTCTCAGCGTCAACCTCCACGAACCCCATCCCTGGGATCAACTCCTCGATCTGCTGTCCAACTGGTGGCGACTCTGGTGTAACTACTGTCTCCTCGTCCTCCTCTGGCTGCTCTAACTCAGCGTCAGACTCCTCAACCAGTACACCGTCTGGTGGCAACTCCAACAAGGCAGAGTACTCAGGGTCTAAGTTAAGCTGCTCAAGCTCCGTCTCGGCTGGAAAGTGACTGTAGGGAAGGTGCGGCTCAAAGGGGACTGGGAACATAAACCTGCTCTCGAAGAACCTCCTCTGTACGAACAGGGCAAATCCGGCGTAGTTGCCCGTCGGCTCTGTGTCGTCGCCTAGGATCCCTAAAAAGTACCACGCTACCCGATGCTCCCAACCGCGCAACTCCTCTGGTAAGTGTAGGATCAGGTCTGTGATTGCATGACTCTCCCGGATCAAGTGTCGTACTGGGTAGTAGGCTGAAGAAAAGTTGCTGACAATCTGTCCTATGGTGCGCTTGCACGAGGCCAAAGGCTGGCTCTTCCGAGCCGTAACACGAGTCCTAGCCATCCTACAAAAGTTTTAAGGTAACACGGATCAGTAACAGGTAGGGAAAAAATAACTTATCTCAATGAAAACATAAATTACAAAATGAATATTCCTTATTCAATTGTAACATCATCACTTAAATCAACCACTTACTGAGACTTCTAGCAATTCAAGAAATTGCACTCAACAACATATATATATATACATTCATAAAATTAAAGATTTTATTTTCATTCTTTATTTCACCATTTTTTTTTTATTCCTTTTTATTTCTTCTTTTCTTTCTTACTCATTAATTTTTAACGACTTTCACCTATTAAAACAAAGCATATCTACTTCGTTCATGTTACTTATTCAAAAGTAACATCCATTTACAAAAATTTTGTCGTTTACGACTCTTGGTATTCGTACTAGTTGTAGTCGTCGCTCAAGACGAAATATGGAATTAAAGTCCAAAAGAAAAATGGAATATGACTTAAGAATAATTTCCTGAAAAACTAAGTTCCAGTTGTCGTCGCTAGAATCGGGCGAGCGATGGAAAAATTAATCAAGCATCGCGCTCGACTCCTAATAATCTATACGATTTTTCTTTATAGAGTTCGATCAACGCGAACCCTATTGAAACACGAAACGAGAAGAAAAAGAAATGACGTGTCGCGAATTGACGTCATTTACATTACTTACACGCAAGTAACGTTCACTTATTTCATTTGGCTTTGATTCCAATTTAACTCGCTCTTCGTCATTTTGTTCATATCTTTCTTAACTCGAAGCTGAAAGCTTCTCAAACGTCTAATCGCTCCCTTCGATTACTAACACGATTTACCGAATCATTTTTATTTCATTTTATTTCTTTTTCCTCGCAAGAAATTCTTAGAAAACAAGTTCGACTTTGCCGAATCTTTATTCATGTCACTTAACGCACGTGACATTTATCAATAGAAGTCCTTCCCGCGATGGGGATCTCTTTTCGAAATCATTTCAAAACAACGTTTCTTAAAAACATCTAAGTTCTCGAAGAACCGGAAAGTTCTTAGGTTTCAAGTCTACGTTCTCATTGAACCGGGACAAATCCCTAAAATCCGACTACATTCTTGTATCCGCATAATTTTATAAAAAGGAAATTATTGCGCAAATAATTTCACATAAGATAGTACTTGTACTATCGCATAATCACATAAAGTATAAAAATTATACTTCTGTAAAATTCTTATTTTTAAAACACAACTCATTCTCATTCTCAATTTTTATTGATTACTTGTTCAATAAATTTCTTATTTAAAAGAAATCACATCATAAAATTCTTTCCTTTTCCTCGTTGAGTCGACGTAGCGGGCGGTTGAGTTGACATCTATGTTCTCAATCTTAGCATTAGAGTTTGACTCTTATCTTATACTTGAAAAGACGACTCTGATCCAGAGTATACACAAATACCGTGTCTTATGACTCGAAAGAAGACTCGATATAGAGTACAAACGAATACTCTATATTATTTCTCGAAGGAAGACTTGTATACGAATACTACTTGGTGACATTACTAGAAGGAATGATTCATACTAGAAAGAATGACTCATACTAACTCGTACTAGAAGATTGACTCAGAAGTAGAGCAGAAAACGAGCACTGCTCTGATACCACTCTGTCACAGCCGGTAGAAGCCGGGGTGCGACTGGGGTTGGATTAAAGAAGCGGGGAAGAAGGGGGCTAACTGACTAAGCATACATGAAAGGCATCAATAAACCATGAACAAAACTTGAATATAAATAAGAAAGAGTTAATCGCTACGGATTACTCGACAAAAGTACACAGTAGAAACTAAGTTCATATTTAAAGACTTAAACTACAGTGTATTGTTCAAAAGGTACATATTCAAAAGGACTGAGAGTTCTGCAGCGGAAGAGTTCTAACTAATGCATCCTATCTTTCAACTCAACATCAACCGTCGCCGGTCACCGTTGCTTCAACCTGCACATTTAGAAAACAATGTAGGGCTAAGTACAAAAAGTACTTAGTGGGCACGATGCCGAAATCATAATCATAAGTATAGATAAATTTGGCATTTCATAATTGTAGCACATCGGGGTTTTATTTAAAAGAGGCCTGTATCTACTAAACATTTTCTGACTGATTTTCACAATTTACTCGGCCGAGTATTTTCTGGTATGCTATGTTCAATCTTGACCAATTCTCATTCACCATGGCTGGTATCCCTCAACAGGATATCACATACACCACAGGTTACAAAGTGCACTAACTCTGGAAAGCACTTAGCAGCTAACTCAGAGTCGATCGTTAGTTAACCTAGTTAGATTAACTCTAAATCTGGAAAACACGAATGTTGACTCAGATGGGTACAAGAGAACTCACATAAAAACATAAAACAGTTCATGCCATAATATCACTATGAAAACACAGATATCAAAGCGATAAAGAAAGATTTTCCGAGCATTGCTCGTTTTATTTTGTATATAAAAGCCCACCTCGTAATACAGAACTAAAAGCACTAGCTTCCAATCTTCGGATCTTCCATCCTTTCTTTACAGTTGGCTTCCTCCTTCATCATAAAATAATAATACTTAAAAACCGGTCGTAAAAGATAATCGATCAAAGAGAATCGAAATAAGTTTTAGTTGTTTCATTCTTTAGGCATTTGCACGCTTACTAGATTCATTTTACTTAAACGGGAATGAGACTCGTTCAAATCCCGTTTAGAACACGGAAGGTCTCATACTCGACTCTTAGGTCAGTAGAGAGGGTAGTCGGTAACTTAATACGACTTAAAAGATCATAAGGAACTAAGTTGGAAAGAATCAACTTAGGAAAATTTTACGTTTTAGATCATTAAACGACTTATGAAAATTCTCGCTTAACTACTTCTTTACTTGAATGGATAAGAGATGAGACCTCAACTGGTTTTATCACTCAAGGCCCTGTACTTAACTCTAAGGTCAGTAGGAAGATATTCGTTAGTTATTACGGCTTAAACGATCGAAAGAAACTAAGTTGTGAACGAAACAACTTAGGAGAATTGAAACTGAAATTTCACTGCGCAATACAGTGACTCTGGCGTCTGACCAGAACAGAGGATCTGGAAACAGGAAATGAGCCATGTACCGTTGGAAATTTTGGGATGTCTAGTTTACGCCCCAATTTACGGATCACAAATCCGTTAAACGAGCTAAAAGTTATTACAGTTTCCGGCGAGGGTCGCAAAACTGCCGCGATAACCCTAGTTGCTCGATAGATTCGACGTATAACGTCATAGGTTCGTTCTAAGCTCTCGAATTCGATTTATTTAGAAACTGGACCCACAAGGCAGTCATCACGTATTCCCGTACGTGACGAACTCCTTCTCAAAACTCGTCCAATAGCACGACGTTCTAAACGTCGTCTTCCAACTAACAATTACTAAACCAACAAGTTATGAAATTCGCGTTCTAGTTCTCGACTATAACTATAGCTCATAATATATTAGCTCGGAAGCTCATGCTGTCAACTACAAAGTTGTTCTCAAGTCCATCATAGACAATAATATCAAATTAGAATTCTCATTCGACTTCTCGGTTATTAGTTACGTCTAGTTGTTCGTCTCTTATGAAATTTTCAAAGTTGTCGGATTCCGTTCAAATTTTACGTCATTAAACTACATCTAACGAGAATCACTTTTATGCATACAATCATTTCATAACATCACTATATTTCAACTTATAACGTGTTCTTCATCTCTTACATTCCAATAAATATTTTTAGAAAAATCTAATTAAATTCCTATTATCAATTAACATCAACTACAACATAATTCCATCATCAATTCATCAATTAAATCAAACACATGGAAACCCCTAAAAGTCTAGTAATTTTCAGTATTTATATATATATTAAGAGAGTGATTTTCTTCTCCAATTAACACCATTTATTCATTAATCATCCTATTATAATAACAATTAATCAATTGTAAATCCAATTTCATCTAACATGCATAAATCCTCAAATTCAAACTCAAACCCTAAATCGATTTTCACAAAACATGGGGCTTTCGATTCCTCTTTGTTCTAATCACCAATTAAACACCTCTTAGGCATGAACCTATCATAAATTGAAGAAATCCAAAAATCCTACAAATATCCCTAAATTTTCGGTATACACATAGAGATTAGGGTTCTTGTTTTTGTTCAATTTTAATCCCTAATTATCCTATCTAATACATCTAATTTCATTAATCCAAGATCGAATCATCTATTTCATCACCATAATTTTCGATCCAAAAAGGAAAATAAAAAGAAGAGGATGATGAATGGATAGAAGTATAGAGGAGAGGATTACCTTGCTAATTAGTGAAAGAAGTATTAGGTTTGGATGGATGAATGAAGACTTGTATGATTTCTTCTTCTAGATCTTGAAGGTTTCTTCAATGGAGATGATGAAATGAAGATGAGAGAGTGAGATGATGAAGCTGCCGAAAATTTGATGTGTGGGAGGGAGAGATATGGATTTAAATTATAACCTAAACTTCTAACATATTAAGAGGTAACATGTGTAAAGGTAAATAGTAAAAACAATAGGTGTCCCTCAATAACATTATAAAATGAAAAAAATATCCTCTAAAGTGAGGGATGAAGTCGGTCAAGGTTAGGAAGAAAAGAAAAATACGCGCTTTTCCGGTGCGATCCGACGTTACGGAAATCGAACGATGAAAAACGTCGCTCGGCACAAAATCGTCGCAGTCCGATGAAAATTTTAACGTACGAAACTTAATCGGAAAATAAATTTATAAAATTTATTTTGACAAAAACTCGGGACGACACAGTCCGAGTTTCGTCCGGAAAAACATAAAAACGAAATTTCTCGGGCGAGTTCGTATCGCGATTTCGTGAATGTAAAAATCAGACGGTTTTACGTTCTGAGTTCACGAACTAAAAACTTTTCGTACGCGCTAACCCTAAATACAGTAGTCGTATAGCTGACTTCCGTAATTTATTTTCGGAAACGGATTCGACTGTTAGTCTTAGAATTCAAAATCGTAAACTTAGGCGTGCAAAGCATTTATTTAATTAACTTTAAAATTTTAAGATCGTAAGGAATTTACGAGGCATTACATTATGACTGAGGACCGAAAATTATATATAAAAATTTGGGATTTATTATTCTTATGGTTTATTTGATAATCTGATAGTTTTGAAATTAAATTAATGAAGAACTATAAATAAAAACACCATCAAAAGAAAGAAATGAATTTTTATGCTCAAAGTAAAAATTTTCAGTATTATATATTTGTATAAATTGGGAATTTTAATTCATATGAGTATATAGAAAAATTGATGTTATAAAAATAATATTTGAGATGAAGTAAACTTAAATTTAAGAGGAATTGAAGAAATAAAACCTTATGCTCAACATATGAAAATTTCGAAGTATATTAAATAAAGGAATTTGTGCTTTTTAAAATTTTAAAGCATAAATTGATGAATTAGATAAGAAATAATGAAATTCAATTTAATTGGAGTAGAAGTTATGCAATAAAATTAAGAGATTAACTATCAAAGGGGAAATCCTCATTTTATTCGAAATTTTTAAGTCTTGAAAGAGGGCTTATAGTATTTGAGAGTTGAAAGAGATAAATTGAAGTGAGAATGATGAAATAAGAATTAATTAAAGTATAATAAAGCTTTAAAATCAAAGAAATGATGATCTATGAAGAAAACCCCAATTTGAGTCAAAGGAATAGAAAAATAAAGTATGACTTTTGTCATATGAAGCTAGAAGATGAAATTTATGGAAGAAATGAGTAATTGGAATTTTTATAAGTTCAACAGAACTTTGAATTAGTGAATTTGAGCAAGAATTAAAAGAGGTGTGAAAAATTCAGAGTTAATAAGAAAATGGAATTGAGAACTTTGATTTTGAGTTTATATAGAGCAATTGATATTACAATAGAACTTAAAATTATTGAAAAATAGCAAGAATAAGAAAAGTAGTTTAGTGCAGAAAATTTAAAAGGGAAATTGATGAGATTTTGTTGAGTAAAAGATATAATTGATGTTATTAACATGAAATTAAGATAAAAACAAATATATTAGCCACTTGAATCACTAGATTTGGAGTTCGTATGAGAAAGTATGAAAAAGTTAACGATTTTCTAATTATAAGTTGAGTTAGGAGAATTTAAGCGTAAATAAATAAACTAAGGAAGTATAAGAGCTAAAATAAATAAATATCGAGTAATAAAACTTGAATCGAGCACAAACGAATCCTAAAAGATGAAACATGATGAGTGCCAAAATTTAAGAGAAAAATAAAAAGGGTTTTTTTCGATTCTAAAATTTAAGATCGAAATTGAACGAAAACTCGTTCAATTGAAATTAATTTAAGTGAAATATAGGAAAATAGGAATTTTCCGGCCAAGTTAAACTATTTTCTCGAGAAACGTGCCAAAAAGTAACTCAAGAAATTTAATAAGAAAAATCGGAATGAGAAACAGAATTTAAATTTGAATTCCTTAAATTTTTATAATAAAAATAAAATTGAGTTTGATGAAAATCGAGAAGTATAATTTTAAGTTGAAAAGCGAGCATTTAAAATATATATATACATATGTACATATATATGAAATAGTTATCTCTGAATATTTGATTTGACAGTGTAATAGCACAGTCATGTTTTGAGTGTGAAATATGTGAACGAGATAAATCTCGTATTGATTTGAAAATATTTGAAGAAGAAAAATTGAGAATATACAAATTTAAAGAATAATAATATTCTTAATATTGGAATAAATGTTTGAATGCTCGATTATATGTATAAGTGACGATAACATATGCTAAAAAGTTTCTTGGTATAGTACTTGGATAGAAATTAAGAATCGAGCGTTTAAGGAGTCAATCGAGAATAAAGGAAACCCGAGTCAAGTAGAAGTCCGCTAAACGACTTAAGATTTCGTTGTTTTTCGGAAACATAAAACTCGTGCTTATATAATATTATTTTGAAGGCACGAGTGGAGAGGAAAAGTAGGACAGTGAGCAGGAAAAGAATAGTCGAGTTAAGCCACTTTCCAGATGAGCTTTCTGAACCCAAACTCAACGATGAATGCACAATTTATTTTATATATATGTGCGCTTTTTATTAAACTTGATTGAATTGCCTAAGTTTGATGTTTTGGTATGAAATCCTCTACTTTATATTATGTGAATGAGTCATGTGGACGGATGGGATGGAGTCCTATTTGAAACAGGACAATGCATGCATTAGATTAGGTGACCGTGAGCCTTGTTACAACAAAGCCGGTCGATAAGTAACTGTGAGCCTTGCTTCGATTGACCTGGTTATGTAAAGGCTGTGAGCTCTGTTTTGATTGGACCAGTCACGGTGTTCAAGGAGGATGCCTACTTCTAGACACCACAAGAAGACAAGCCGTGTAGATGGATTCGTACCCGAGTAAATGGCATGCTGATTTCAGAAAATCAACGAAAATTTTTTTAGCTGCCACAAGTCGTAAATTCTTTTAAATAATTATATTTAACACTTGTGATGCAGCAGAAGAGGCAATTTCAATTATGTAGCTCTATCGAGCGACTTTTCAAAAATTATTTTGACATGTAAACACTGAGTACGAAGTACTCAACCCTGCATGTTATATCTAAAATGTTCAGGTTAGCTCGGATGAAGAGGATGCAGTGTGCTTGGGTGGCTCGTTGGCTCATGTAAACCTATGTTGAATTTTAAGCTTGAGATTATGTGTCTTAACACATATAACCTTAGGATTTTAAGTTGATGTTTATATTCCACTGCAACATCGTTATTATTAATATATCCTAGCCTTGCATGTTCGGTCCTTAAGATGAAGAGCCCGTGAGCTCAAATAATTTCTTAAATCCTTTCTGAATTCCTTCCAAACCTTGTTTGGATTAGCTAACAATTCATCGTATTTGTTTCACCACCATTTGACAATTGAGAATTAAAAGATGGCCCACTTTATGAATGCAACATTTATTAATAACCAAACCTAATCCCTTTATCGATTCAATATCCAAAATTTTGACAAATAATCATTCTTGAATCATCATTGATTGATAACTCACCTTATCTGAGTATGATTTGGTTATTAACGATATTTCTCGATTATCGAGCATGTTTTTTGAGTAAAAATTCAGTTGTTCGACCTCAATGCCCCTTGCATTCTAGTCGTTTCAATACACTAGGAGTTGGGCTGTGACAATAGAACTTGCAATTTTTGAAAAAAAGCAAGAATAAGAAATTTGAGTTAAAAGTTGATGAAATTGAGAAATTTGAGAAATTGATGAACTTTTGTTGTGTAAAATTGTAATTGATGTTACCAACATGAAATTGAGATAAAAACAAGTATGTTAGCCACTTGAATCACTAAATTTGGATATCATATGAGAAAGTTATGAAAAAGTCAAATAAGTTGTAAATAAAAGTTGACTTACTAAAATTCAAGTGTAAATAAATAAATTAAGAAAAGTTAAAATAAATGAATAGAGTGTAATAAAGCTTAAATCAAGCAAAAACGAATCCTAAAGGATGAAATATGGTGAATGCCGAAATTTAAGAGAAAAATAAAAAAGGGTTTTTCTCGATTCTAAAGTCGAAAATCGAAATTGAATGAAAAATCGTTCAATTTAATTTTTTTAAGTGAAATATAAGAAAATAAGAATTTTCCAACCAAGTTAAACTATTTTCTTGAAAAATGTGCCAAAAAGTAACTCAAGAAGTTTTATACAAAAAGTCGGAATGAGAAACGGAATTTGAATTTGAATTCCTTGAATTTTAATAACAAAAATAAGCTAAGTTTGATAAAAACCGAGAATTAAAATTTTAAGTTGAAAAATCGAGCAGTATCATATATATTTGGAATAATTGTCCATGATGGTCCCGGTAACGAGTAACAGGTGTATTGGGAGGGGGATACAACAGTACCAACTTTCGTTTTGCTTAACACTCACAACTGGAAAAGACAGTTGGAGTAGCTCTACAACTGAGTTGCTCAGTTGGAGCCAATCACACAGGCGGTAGCTCAGCTGACTCCTATGACTGAAGATCAGCTGCTTGCACCAACTGATGTTTTAAATAGTTATGCAATGCGGAAGATGGTGAGAGATAAGCTCGTTACATAAACTGAAACCTTAGTGGAGGGGGAGGGTTAAACTCCCAAGTTAGTGCAGAGCATATGTAATGTTAGCAGGTTAGGTATAGAAATTTAAATATTGAATGAAAGATACAGAAAGTAAAGTACACAGTATTTTTACGTGCTTCGGAGATCGACCTCCTACGTCCACGACTTCCTTTTCGGGGAAGCAATCAACTTGGTAAGCTTACAAGTGCTTCACCAAATGTCCACTTAGATTCCGGGTTCCAAACAAACCTAACCAGTTCGATTCCAGGTTCGAACAAGACCCCTTAACACTTTTCTGGGCAAGTGTTGAGCCTGGTATTAGATTACTGGTTCCAAAAGACAACTGCTTGGACTACGAGTTTCAAGCGACCCGATATATGGATTACTGGTTTAAAGGGACCATTGCTTGGATCACGGGTTCCAAGCAACGTGGGTTTGGATTTTAGGGGAGAAAATCCAAAAAAGAAGCCTGCTATGTAATACCCCAGAAATTTCATACTGACTTAAAAAATTAAAGTTATTAATAAAAATGGCTTTGCACGCCTTAGTTCATGAATTTGAATTCTAAAACTAACGGTGAAATCCGTTTCCGAAAATAAATTACGGAAGTCGGTTAGATGACTACTGTATTTAGGGTTATCGCGTACAATAACTTTTTAATTCTAGAACTCAGATCGGAAAACCGTCTGATTTTTACATTCACGAAATTGCGATACGAATTCGCCCGAGAAAGTTCGTTTTTATAATTTTCCGGGCGAAACTCGGACTGCGAGGTCCCGAGGTTTTGTCAGAATTTATATTTTAAATATTACTTTCCGAGTAAGTAAAATACGTCGGAATTTATGGTCAAGTCGGATTTTGACGATAATGTGCCGAGATACGTTTTTCGTCTACCGATTTCCGTAACGTCGTATCGCGCCGGAAAAATGCGTATTTTCTCCTAATTTATCTAAAAGCTGTCGACTTCTTCACACTCTCATTCACTAGATATTTCATTTTATATATTAAACTTGAGACACCTAAGTTTCTAAGTTAGTTCCATCACCTTTCCACCTTGCATAACACTATTTCACTAGTTGAAATTATCTCTCCCTCTCTCTTCCATCTTACCGCCACCACCATCACAATTCATCATCTCCATTTTCATCTCACCATTGTTAAAGTTCAAGCTTTGGACAAGAGAAGTTTCACAAGTTCATCATCCAACCATCTAATCCTATTTCTTCCTTCATTAAAGCTTAAGGTAATCATCTCCTCTACACTTCCATCAAATTAGATTTCATCTTCCTCTATTTTTTTTTGTTAATTCCGATTTTTAGTAGTGGTATTAGGACGATGATTTGAGTTAATTCTTGTAAGTAAATGGTTGATAATCGATTTATATGGTTGAATTGGAAGAAAAATTTAAAAGTCCTAAACCTAGGTAAGAACCGAAATTTAGGGGTTATAGTTAGAATGTTTGGATTCTCAAATTGGTTTGATAATTAGGCTTAAGGATGGTTTAATTAATGAAATAAACAAGAATAAATGAAAAGCCCTATGATTCTAAGGGTGACCGAATTTTAAGCCTAGGATTTCAAGGTTTGATTTTGATTTGGTGATGTATTAGTGTTAGTAATTGGTTACTACTTGATGTAGTAGTATTAGAATTGATATTAGTGGATTAAATTGGAGAAGAAAATTACTTCCCCTAATATTGAGCTAAAACCGAAATTATATAAGAATAAGGGGTTTATGTAGTTTGATCTCTATTGATGAGATTATGATGGATTAATGCTTCTAATGATGTTAGTTGATAATAGGAATTATTTGGAATTAATCTAATATATTTGGTGATAACATAAGAGACAAAGGTTCGATTATTAGTTGAGTTTTGAGTAATGTTATGAGGTGATGATATAGATAATAATGAATCTCGATAGATGAGGTTTGATAATGTGGAATTTGATCGAAATCCGATAACTTTGGAAAATCTATAAGAGACGAACAAATGTACGTAATTATTGATAGGAAAGTCGAGTAGGAAAGATATTTGGTTATTAATGATCTTTAATGTTGAGGGAACGAAATTGTAGTTGACGGCGTGTTAATCTGAGCTATAAAATATTGAGTTTATGTTATAATCGAGAAGTTAGGACGAGAAATGATAACTTGTTTGGTATAGTAATTGTTTAGTTGAAACGACGAGGTTTTGATCGTCGTGGTTATAGACGAGAAATGAAAAGGAGTTCTTCACGTACGAGAGTACATGTTGACTGCCTTGACGTGATAATTTCGTGAGAATGTAGGTTCGATAACTTAGAACGAACCTAGGAAGTCATACGTCGATTCTATCGAACAATTAGGGTTAACCTCGGCAGTTTTGCGACCCTTGCCGGAAACTGTAATATCTCTTAGCTCGTTTATTGGATTTGAGATCCGTAAATTGTAGCGTAAACTAGATTTCCATGACTTTCTAACAGTACAGGGCACCTCCCCTGTTTCTAGATACTCTGTTCTGGGCAGTCCCCAGAACTACTGCATTGCGCAGTCAATTTTTTAGAATCTATTTTCCTAAGTTGTTTTCTTCTCAACTTAGTTTCTCTCGATCTTTTAAGTCGTTATTTTCCAAAGAAGAGAAGCTCGTTATTTTAGTTCTGTAAAGCTAATGTGGGCTTTCCTATATATCAAATAAAATGAGCAATGCTCGAAAACCTTTTCTTTATCGCTTTGATAATTGTGTTTTCAAAGTGATAATCATAGCATGAACTGTTTTGTGTTTTATGTGAGTTCTCTTGTACCTTATGAGTTAATCAAAATGGGTTAACTAACGATCGGCTTTGAGTTAGTCAAAAGGGGCTTTCCAAAGTTAGTGCACTTGTAGCATGTGGTGTATGTGGTATCCTGTTGAGGGGTAGCCAGCCATGGTGAATTATGACTGGTCAAGATTTGAACGTAACATCTATGAAAAATGCTTGATCAAGCTACTTTATGAATGAAATGAAAATGTTTAATAGGCACGGGCTCTTTTAAATGAAAACCCCGATGCGCTATAAAAATGAGATGCTTGTTTATCTATACTATGATTATGTTTTCGGCAACGTACCCACTAAGTACTATCGTACTTAGCCCTGCATATGTTTCTAAATGTGCAGGTTGAAGCGATAAGAGCGGAGGAGGGGTTGAGTTAGGAGTGGAAGTCGTCTTTAGGAGAAGACTTGTATTATGTCTCACTTTTTCTGCTGCCAAGCTCTAGACGCTTGAACACTTTTGATGTTATGTAATTATATCACTGTAGTCTAAGTTCTGTTAATAACTTAGATTTCTTTTTGAATACTTTGTCGAGTGATCTTCCGAGATCAATTCTTTTCTTATATATATTATAATCGAGGTCTTGTTCATAGAAATTATGTAGTCTTGTATGTATGTTTATTCAGTCAGTCCCTTTCTTCCCCGCTTCTTTAATCCAATCCCGGTCGCACCCCGGCTTCTGCCGTCCCTCGGGATTTGGGGCTATGACAGAGTGGTATCAGAGCAATCGTTTCTACTCTGTATACGAGTCTTTCTTTCGAGTCACGAGATAGAGTACTTGTATATACTCTAGATCAGAGTCTTCTTCCAAGTAAAGTTAAGAGTTAGAGTTATGACATTAAGGATTAGAGTATAGACAACAACTCAACCTCCCGCTACATCGACTCAACAAGGAAAGAAAGAAAGGAAATAATTTCAGTAATGTAATTTCTTTTAAAAGAAATTTTTGAATGAGTATTCAACTAGAATGAAAATGATAATGAGAATGAAATTTACGTGCGAAGAATAAGAATTATTTTGCATGTATATATTTATACTTTTCTTGTTATGTGATTATGTGATAGTGCGAGTACTATTTTATGTGAAATTATTTGCGCAATAATCTCTATTTTTTTTAAAGATACCTTGGCACGAGAATCTAGAATGATTCTAGGGATTTTTCCCGGTTCAATGAGAACGTAGACTTGAAATCTAAGGTCTTTTTCTGAACCCTCGAGAACTTAGACGTTTTAAGAAACGTTATATCAAATGATTTCGAAAGGAGATCGTGAAACGAGAACGACTGCTTCAGGCGAATGTCATGTGCGTGTAGTGACATGAGCAAGACTCAACAAAGTTGAATCTTGTTTTTATACTTAAGAGCCGGTAATAATTTCCTTTAAGGAAATGAGATGAATAATGACGGGATGAATTAACTTGGTGTCAAGAGAATCAAAGACAACGGAAATAAATGAATGTTACTTACGTATAAGTAACAAGAACAACGTCGTTCACGTTACGTTGTTTCGTGTCGCTTCGTTTCGTTTTAGCGGAGTTCTCTTCATTCGAACTTCGAGAAGAAAAATGTTTTATTATTGAGAATCGAGCACGAGGCTTGATTAAATTTTTCCAAAAATTGATCGTATCCAACGACGATTGGAACTTATGTCCTAAAAGTTATTCCCCAATTAATATTCCATTTTCCTTTGGAATTTATTTCTATACTTCATTTTTAAACGAGAATTTCGACGAGTATGTGTATCAAGTGTCGTAAAACGACAAGTCTTTTGAGAATGAATGTTACTTTTTGAAGGAGTAACATGAACAAAGTGGACGCACTTTGTTTATAATGAGTGAGAATCGATAAGAAATTCCTTCAGGGAAGGAAGTTTATGAGAGAAATCAGAAAGGAATAAAATGAATAATAGGATAACGAATGGAAATAAAATCTTGAAATTTTATTTCTATATATTGATGTTTGAGTGCAATTACTTGAATTGCTAGATGTTATGATAAGTGGTTGTTTAAGTTATGATATTACAATTGAATAAGGAATGTTCATTTTGTAATCTAAGTATTTCATTAAGATAAGTTATTTTTCCCTACCCGTTACTGATCCGTGTTTCCTTAAAACTTTTGTAGGATGGCTTCTAGTAGTGACATGACTCGGGAGAGTCAATCCCCACCACAGCGTACCTTAGCAGACCTGTTACAGGACGCTTATCACAGTTACGAGACAGATTACGATATGGAGTATGTGGGGCAAATAGTGAGCAATTTCTCTTCAGTTTATTTTTCAGCACGGCACTTTATTCCGGAGAGTCAGGCGATATCCGACCTGGTTGTACGTTTACCGGACGAGTGGCGCGGTTGGGCGCACCGCGGGTGGCGTGGTATTTTCTTAGGATTTTCGGCAACGACACCGAGCCGACGGGCAACTACACGGGATTCGTCCTATATATACACGGGCGACTCTTTGACAGCAGATTCATGCTTCCAGTTCCTTTTGAGCTGCATCTCCCCTACCGTCACTTCCCAGTAGAGACCGAGCAAAAGCACCTAGACTTGGACCCAGAGTTTTCCGCTTTGTTAGAGATACCACCAGACTTTGTACCGAGTGAGGAGTCTGATGCGGAGTCAGAGCAGTTAGAGGTAGACGAGGAACCTGTAGTTACACCAGAGTTGCCACCACTTCGTACACAGATCGAGGAGTTGATTCCAGGGCCAGGATTAGTAGAGGTTAATGCAGAGACATCCGCTTTGTTAGGATTATCTTCACTGTTTATACCTGACGTTTGTGTTAGAGTCAGAGGACCTTTAGAGACAGGACTGTTTCGGGCAGAGTCAGAGTACCGAGGGATTGACGCGGAGTTTGCCGCCATGTTAGAGCTACCATCTCCACTGACACCGCTTGAGGTGATCTGTGCGAAGTGGGACGTAGTCAGAGGTCAGTTAGAGGCGGGACCATCCAGAGTCCGTTCTAGGGAAGAGTACGAGTCGGGTTCAGGTTCCGGTTCTGTTCCAGAGCACCTTCTTCCTCTGAAGACGCGTGCAGTAGAGACTAATGAGGACTACCTTGTTTCAGACTTAGAGGAGGCAGTTTCAGAGGCACCGTCACCACCTCGGCTTACACTTTCTGACGGCTCTACTCTGAGGGAGGGCGAGGCCCTCCAGCTCGTCTTTGGTTCAGATCTGAGGAGGAGGACCCAGACGAGGATCCTGAGGAGGACCCGGACAAGGATCCGGAGGAGGACCCGGAGGAGGACTCTTAGGGTTTTTGCAGGCCGTAGAGGGTAGTTTGGACTCGACTGCAGTTAGTTGAGAAGAGCGTCGTAGACGCGTGTTAATATCAGTAGTAGTAGTAGTTTCTTTTGCCCTGTACATAGTCGGATCAGCTAGTTTTGTAGTACTCTAACGGATACGAAATTTTATGAATCATTTCCGTTCTAGTACTTCCAGCAGATATAGTTCACCCAATAAATAGTAGGCAGTCAGCCTAGTTTAGACTAGTAGAAGTCTAACTTTTTGTATAAGTCCTCGTTGGAGGCAGAATTAATATTCTTTTTGATATATATATATATACATGACCCATAAGAGGGTTTTTAATCACCAGAAAGTTTCCTATGAATCGAGTAATGAAACCTGAATGTCAAATGAACTCGTGTAGAGAGAATTGAGTTTAACTTGAGAGGTTAAAAGATTAATGAATTAATATCGAAATTATGTTCGATTTTCTTTCTACAAGCTTGTTTAAATTGGAAAGAGGGTTAGTAAGTAAGCGAATGATTAAGGAAAGGGGCTAATGAGAATTTTTGTTACCTATAGCTTAAGGAAAAATGCCACCAAGAAACGTTAACATTAGAAGGGGACCTGGTAGGCCCCGTGGACGTGGAAGACGTCAGCCAGAGCATGTGGATCAGGATCATCATGATACCCCACCACCATCACCATCACCACCACCTCCACCACCACCCCGTAGGGATATTGAGGACCTCTTCCTCAAGAGAAACCCCCCAATGTTCAGTGGAACGAGCAGCCATAGCGATGCCGAGCTATGGGTGCGGTCTACTGAGAAAATCTTCAAACTCCTCAGATGTACTGATGAGGAGCGCCTACTATGTGTTGCATTCCAACTGACGGGATCAGCGGACTACTGGTGGGAGGCCAGACAGAAAGTGATACCCGCGGAGCGTCTAGCTCGTTTTACGTGGGAAGAGTTCAAGGAAGCCCTATTTGACAAATATGTACCCAAGACGTATATAGCTCAGAATGAGGCTGAGTTCTATAATCTAAAACAGGGAAAAGTGACGGTAACTGAGTACGATGCTAAGTTCTGTGAGCTTTCTAGGTATGCGCCTTCGCAAGTCGATACCGAGGAAAAGATATCGAAGAAGTTCCAAGGGGGACTACGACATGAGTTGGGAATTGCCTTAGCTAGCCATGGAGGACTAAGCTATACTGATATTTTAGAAAGAGCTATAGAAATGGAGGCCGTAGTGCCTGATGAGAAGAAAACCATAACAACCACACCAGCTCCAACACAGAACCAGAACAGAGGCTATTATAACAACAATAATAGCAATTTCCAGGGAAAACGAAAATGGGATGGAGGTAATCGCAGTGGTAATAACTAAAACTACAATAATCAGGGGAATCAGAGGAATAATAATCAGCAAGGCTATCAGCAGCCTGGTCAAAACAGCAACAAGAGACCGTGGCAAGGAAACAACCAGTCGGGGTTGTACCTGCAAGGAAATAGGCAGAATGGATCAGGGAGAGATAACGGTCAACAGAATCAGCCGCAGGGGCAGCAGAGGAACACCAACTAGGGAGGAAATAACCCAGGGAGGGTTAACGTGCCTGTTTGCTCTAAATGTAACAAGGTGCATTTTGGTGTTTGTCAAATCGGCACCACCAACTGTTTTAACTGCGGGCAAAAAGGGTATATGAAGAAGGACTGCCTAAACCACTTCAGGCAGTACCTTTGAGGGCTATACAAGTGCAGACACAGCCACAGCAACCGATCAGTCAGCAGCAATTCCAGCAGTACGCACATCAGCAGCAGAATGCGAGAGGATGCGCTATCAAATAGGGTGGCCAACAGAAGGGAAAGGGCAATCTTGCAGGTATGGGAAAACTTCACAACATCCCTATTAAGATACTGTTTGTTACCGGTGCATCGCATTCTTTTATTGCTGGCTTGGGTGCCGATAACTTAGACATCAGACCTGTAAGAGTTGCACACCCTATGAGAGTAGCTACACCTTCAGGAGAGATCACTACTTCTACTCATGTTTGCTCTAACCTAGATTTAGAAATCGGAACTCTTAAGGTTAAAGCGAACAACTTAAATGTTAAGTGCAATATGTAACTGAATAAGAATAAACACAGACACACAAGAATTAACGTGGTTCGGAGATAACCCTCTTACGTCCACGAGGAGATGTGAATCCTCACACCTCAGTCCGAGTTCTTCTGGACAGAACCACTCAGCTTACGCGGGCTGAGCAACCGTTAAGGATAAGTTTGCGGGACTTATCGACCTTACAGTTTAGTTTCCGGGCACTAAACAGCCTATGTCAAGTTTACGGGTACTTGACGACCTGACTACTCAATTACAGGAAGAGTAAGGTCCTAGCACACTTTTTAGGGTGTGAGTGTGGGTGGGATTTCCAACTACAGCTCGATCACGAATGAGAGCTGGATCTAAGGTTTGAACGAATAAACACTCAAACTAAGATCTAAGATTGAATTTCACTCTATGAACCCTCAGCTACTAATGTTCTATCACTCTTGAACTCTCAACTGCTGATGTTCTTAGAATAGGATTTTTGCAGATTTTCTTTTGCTTGATTCTCTTGTGATTGCACTTCTCTATCTCTTGTCTCGCATGTCGTTGACCTCTCGAATGAGAGAATGCCTCTATTTATAGACGGAGAGTATCAACTAGCCGTTGGAGGAGCTGTTGATCTCTGATCGATGAAAGTGATGGCTTGTCTCTGTTTTCTGCAGACTTTCCCGATATGGCATCTGTGCTCTTCTGCTTTCCATCTGAGACAGCCTTGTGTTGGGCAGATGGGGTAATGACTGAACGGTCAAACCCTCATGTGACATCCTTTTGAAATTCAAATCTTAACCTTCCTGACTTTCAACCTCGGTCAGTTGGTTGAAAGTCTTGATCTTCATCTGAGTGGTCTTCAGCTGATGTTCTGAGCTTTTGAACTCTCAGCTGACTTTGAACTTCAAGTAGTTGGACTTTTTGGTTGGATTCTACAACTGAGGTTCTGAAACTGAACACTCAGTTGTCTTCCTTGTATTTCCTCAGATGACTTCCTTTTCATCTGATGTTCTCTTCCTCTCTACTGCTTCTCATCTGATGAACCCTCAGTTGGTTTCCTTCTCAACTGATGTTCTAAAGACTTCCCCCTTATTGTATCGGAACAATGAGCTCTTAGTTGTATTTTGTGACAACTGATGTTCTGTCTGAGTGATGCCTTGTTGCCATCTTCAGCTGGAGACCTGTAAAGATAAAATCTTAACTTTGCTCAAACAGCGAGCCTAAATTCTAACATTAGGTTCTGGCAACATCTACTCGGTTGGGGTCAGTCAGTTTTGGAATTCATCAAAACTTATACTAATAAATTTCCCAACAGTCGCCCACCCTGCTTAAACTTGCTGACGGCTCTACTCTGAGGGACGACGAGGCACTTCAGCTCGTCTTTGGTTCAGAGTCTGAGGAGGAGGACCTGGACGAGGATCCTGAGGAGGACCCAGACGAGGATCCTGAGGAGGACCCAGACGAGGATCCGGAGGAGGACCCAGAGGAGGACTCTTAGGGTTTTTAGGCCGTAGAGGGCAGTTTTGACTCGATTATAGTTTGTCGAGTAGAGCGTCGTAGACGCATGTTAGTAGTAGTAGTAGCTCTTTTGTCCTGTACAGAGTCGGATCAGTAACTAGTTTTTGTAGTACTCTAACGGATACAAAATTTTATGAATCGTTTCCGTTCTAGTACTTTTAGTAGGTACGGAGTTGCAGCTTGTTAGTGCACCCGGTAAATAGTAGGCAGTCAGCCTAGTTTAGACTAGTAGTAGTCTAACCTTTTTGTATAAGTCCTCGTTGGAGGCAGAATTAATATTCTTTTGATGTATCCATGAAAAGGGTTTTTAATCACAAGAAAAATTTCCTATGAATCGTGTAATTAAAATCAGAATGTCAATGAATTCGTGTGACGAGAAATGTGAGTTTAAACTTGAAAGTTAAAAAGATTTCGAAGTTAATGTCGAAGCTATGTTCGATATGTCATTCCGTGAACGTGATTAAGTTGAAAACAAGCAAATAAGTACTAAGAGTAATTATCAGAAAAGAACTAATGGGAATTTCAAATTTCTTTAGATCAAAGAAAATGCCGCCAAGAAACGTTAACAATAGGAGTGGCCGAGGACCTGGGAGGCCTCAAGGACGTGGGAGACGTCAACCAGAGAACAACAGAGAACAAGAGCACGAGCAGAATGCTACCCCATTACCATCCCCATCACCATCCCCATCACCACCCCTATCACCACCACCTCCACCACCACCCCGTAGGGATATTGAGGATCTCTTCCTCAAGAGGAACCCCCCGATGTTTAATGGAACAGGCAGCCCTAGCGAAGCTGAGCTATGGGTGAGATCTACTGAGAAGATATTCAAACTCCTCAGATGCACTGATGAGGAGAGAATGCTATGTGTCGCATTCCAACTGACTGGATCGGCAGATTATTGGTGGGAAGCAAGGCAGAAGGTAATACCCGCGGAGCATCTGGCTCGTTTCACGTGGGATGAATTCAAGGAAATATTGTTTGATAAGTACGTACCCAAGACGTATAGAGCACAGAAGGAAGCCGAGTTTTATAACCTGAAGCAAGGAAAGCTGACCGTGACTGAGTATGATGCCAAGTTTTGCGAACTGTCAAGGTATGCACCGACTTTGGTTGATACCGAGGAGAAGTTATCCAAGAAATTCCAAGGAGGACTGCGACATGAACTGGGAATCGCGCTAGCTAGTCATGGGGGACTAGGCTACACAGATATTTTGGGAAGAGCTTTGGAAATGGAGGCCGTCGTGCCTGATGAGAAGAAGATTGTACCAACTGCATCAGCACCAGCACAGAACCAGAACCGAGGCTACTATAACAACAATAGTAGCAACTATCAGGGAAAGAGGAAATGGAATGGAGGAGGTAGCGGAGGCTACAATCAAAACTTCAACAACCAGGGTAATCAGAAGAGGGGTTTTCAGCAGCCCGGCCAGAGCAACAACAACAACAACAACAACAATAACAACAAGAGGCCGCGGTAGGGAAACAACCAATCGGGGTTGTTTATTCAAGGAAATAAGCAGAACGCACCATGGAAGGGCAAAGGTCAACAGAACCAGCCGCAAGGGCAGAAATGAAACTTCAACCAGGGAGGAATTAACCCAGGGAGGGTTACCATTCCTGTCTGCCCGAAGTGCAACAGAGCCCATCCCGGAGTTTGCCAGCTAGGCACCCCCAACTGTTTCAACTGTTGACAGAAGGGGCACATGAAAAAGGATTGCCCGAAGCCGCTCCAAGCAGTACCTCTCCGAGCCATACAAGCACAGCCGCAGCAGCCAATGAACCAACAACAGTTCCAGCAGCATGCACAGCAGCAACAGAATGTGAGGGCATGCGCTATCAAACAGGGTGGCCAGCACAAGGGAAAAGGCAACCTAGCAGGTATGGGAAATCTACACAACATCCCCATTAAGATACTGTTTGATACTGGCGCATCGCATTCTTTCATTGTTGTCTCGTGTGCCGATAACTTAGACATCAGGCCTGTAAGAGCTGCACATTCTATGAGAGTAGCCACACCTTCAGGAGAGATCACTACTTCCACGCATATTTGCTCTAACCTAGAACTAGAAATCGGAACTCTTAAGGTTAAGGCGAACAACTTAAACGTTATGATAATGTGGGATGTAGATATAATTTTAGGAATGGATTGGTTGTCAGAGAATTATGCCACAATTCTCTGCAATGAGAGAAAAATCTCTTTTCAACCCCCGGGTAAAGAACCAACCGAATTCCACGGAATTTCCATGGGTAGAGGCGTACCAATTATATCAGCCCTTCAAGCCAGGAAACTCATGAAGAAGAAAGGTACCACAGCCTATCTTGTGTGCCTAGTCGGAGAGCCAGGAGGTGAGAAGACCATCCAAGACGTAAAAGCTGTAAATGAATACGAAGACGTTTTTCTAGAAGTATTACCAGGATTGACACCAGATCGTCACGTCGACTTCACAATCGACTTAGAACCAGGAGTAGCACCCAAATCTAAAGCCCCATATAGGATGGCACCGAAAGAACTAGAAGAGCTCAAAATCCAGTTACAAGAATTGCTTGACCTTAGTTTTATCAGGCCAAGCGTATCACCTTGGGGAGCACCAGTGCTTTTTGTTAGGAAAAAGGACGGATCGATGAGAATGTGCATAGATTACCGAGAACTGAACAAGATCACGCTCTAGAACAAATATTCTTTGCCAAGGATCGAGGATCTGTTCGATTAGCTCAAGGGTGCAGGAGTCTTCTCCAAAATAGATTTAAGGTCAGGGTACCATCAGCTGAAGATCAAACCTGAAGACGTACCGAAGACCGCCTTTAGAACCCGATATGGCCATTACGAATTCCTAGTAATGCCATTTGTATTAACCAACGCTCCAGCTGTATTCATGGACCTTATGAATAGAGTTTTCCACCCTTACTTGGATAAATTTGTTTTAGTATTCATCGACGACATCCTCGTTTACTCTAAAAATGAAAAGGAGCACGAAGAACATCTACGGATAGTGTTGGAAACACTAAGAGCCGAGAAACTCTACGCCAAGTTCAGTAAATTTGAATTTTGGCTCAAGGAAGTAATGTTCCTTGGGCACATAGTATCGGCGGAAGGAATCAAAGTGGATCCAGCCAAGGTAGAGGCAGTGCACAACTGGAAGTCACCGACGAGTCAGAACGAGATTAGAAGTTTTTTGGGTTTAGCTGGTTACTACAGAAGGTTTATTGAGGGATTCTCCACGATCGCCCGCCTGATGACACAGCTACTCAGGAAGGAAACCAAATTTAAATGGACGGACGAGTGCGAGAAGAGTTTCCAAACGCTTAAGGAAAAGTTAACCACAGCGCCAGTACTAGCACTTCCATACACAAACAAGGAGTATGTGGTTTACACCGACGCATCGAAAAATGGATTAGGTTGTGTCTTAATGCAAGATGGACGAGTGATAGCTTATGCTTCACGACAACTTCGACCTCATAAAGTTGAGTACCCAACCCACGACTTAGAACTCGCAGCCGTAGTGCATGCGCTAAAGATTTGGAGACACCATCTTTATGGTGTAAGGGTTGAGATATTCACCGATCACAAGAGCCTGAAGTACTTTTTCGAGCAAAAAGAACTGAACATGAGACAAAGAAGATGGCTCAAACTAGTCAAGGATTACGACTGCGGAATCAACTATCATCCAGGAAAGGGTAATGTGGTAGCAGACGCATTGAGTCGCAAGGCTCCAACGAAGTTAGGATGCCTTTTTGTAGAAGAAGAAACTTTAGTGCGAGAATTCAAGAAGATGGATATCAGCGTGCTCGACACGCCAACTACGATAACAAGTCAGATAGCAGCATTAGAAGCTACACCAGATTTAAGAGAAAGAATCATCAGTGCTCAGAGAAAGGACGAGTCAATGGAAAAGTTGCGATTAAGGATAAGAACAGAGAAACCAGATGGATATTCTGAAGCACCAGACAATGCGATACTTTTTGAAGGCAGAATTTGTATTCTTGATGACGACAGCGAACTGAAGAACGAAATCTTGAGTGAGGCTCACGATACACCATATACAGCACACCCAGGAAGTACGAAGATGTATCAAGATTTGAGAAGGAACTTCTGGTGGAATGGAATGAAACGAGACGTTGCCTCGTTTGTAGAAAGATGCCTAGCATGTCAGCAAGTTAAGGCTTTACACAGACGACCGTATGGATTGCTACAACCATTGGATGTCCCAGAATGGAAATGGGAAGGCATAGCCATGGACTTTGTCACAGGCTTGCCTAAGTCTAGAAGAGGAAATACAGCAATTTCGGTGATTATCGATAGGCTTACAAAGATAACACACTTCTTACTGATTAAGATTACGTATGGATCAGAGAAACTAGCTCAGTTGTACGTTAGAGAGATTGTACGTCTGCATGGAATACTGAAGGTCATAGTATCAGATAGAGACGCCAAATTTACCTCGAGATTTTGGATTACGATGCAGAAAGAATTGGGAACAGAGCTTAATTTCAGTACAGCATTTCACCCACAGATAGATGGACAGTCAGAGAGGACGATTCAGATTTTAGTCGATATGTTAAGGACAGTGGTTTTAGACTGAGGCGCGAATTGGGAAGAAATTCTACACTTAGTCGAATTCGCTTACAACAACAGCTATCAGGCCACGATAGGAATGGCGCCGTATGAGGCTTTGTATGGGAAGAAATGTAGATCGCCACTTTATTGGGACGAAGTAGGTGAGAGAAAGAACCTAGGCCCTGATGCAGTAAATGAGATGATTGAGATAGTTCGGCAGATATGAGATAGAATGAAAGAAGCCCAGAGCCGACAGAAGTCTTATGCCGACGATCGTCAAACAAATCTTGAGTTTGAAATAGGAGATAAAGTTTTCCTTAAGATATCACCGACTAGAGGAATCCTTAGATTCGGAGTTAAGGGTAAACTAAGACCCAGGTTTATAGGACCTTATGAAATCCTTGAGAGAATAGGACCCGTCGCTTATAGATTGGCCTTATCGCCAAGTCTAGGAAGCGTTCACAACGTTTTTCATGTTTCTCAATTGAGAAAATATGTCTATGATCCTAAGCACGTCATTAGTCAGCAAGACGTAGTTCTTGAATCTGACCTAAGCTATGAAGAGAAACCGATATCGATTTTGGATAGAAAAGTCCAAGAGTTAAGAACCAAATCGATACCAATCATTAAAGTGCTTTGGAACCACCACGGTCAAGAAGAAGCCACGTGGGAGCTTGAGGAGAAGATGAAGGAGAGATATCCTCATCTTTTTGCAGAAGGTATGCAAATTTCGGGACGAAATTTTTCGCAAGGGGGGTAGGATGTAATACCCCAGAATTTCCGAACGATCTTAAAAATTTAAATTTAATAATAATAATGGCTTTGCACGCCTAAGTTTACGATTTTGAATTCTAAGACTAACGGTGAAATCCGTTTC